>OY728163.1:1406032358-1407282358 GCA_963277665.1 Viscum album
GATATCCCCTCAATGCATCAATAGTCTCATTAGATGAAATTAGTTGGTGATAAAACCTTCGTGTTTGTTTCCAATAAGAATAGATTGGTGTGATACGGGTGGTGCCCAGTTATATATAGACCCTCAATGCATCAGTAGCCTCATGGGACGAGTCAGTTGACTAGCCTTAGATGGCTTTTTACTCAATTTACTAAACGTTTTTGTGAAAGTTATTAATGGTAAAGGTACCATGCACCTAGGAAACATGGAATTAAATAATTAATAATTTACCTTATTCAAACTTAGTTAATATTTATCCATGAGATTTTTCTTCGAAATATATATGGAGGTGTTTCATTTTTAGTTTATTGATTAAATGGAACGTGTTTTAATTTTCTTACCTTTCCATATTGATTATGCTTTATCTAGTTATTTTAAATGGAACGTGTTTTTAGTTATTTACCATTACATATTATTTTCTCACTTTATTCTTAGTTTATTGATTACATGGCATGTGTGGTCAGTCATTTGCCTTTCTATAATGATTATTCTCATTGATTCATTATTGATTCTACTAAACTTTACCCTTATTGACCATTTCATCTCACCATTATTATGTTTAATTTACCTATGATTCCATGAAGTGTACTGAGAAAGATATGAAAGGACACACTAGATGGAATAGAGTTATTATACTCAAAAAATTTATGTTATAATTAGTGTATTAATTTTTAAAACAAGACTCATGTATATATTTGGTTTATCAAGACTACTAAATTTTTAATTCCTTTGGGATGTGATTTATTTGTATCTTATTCCAATGTAATGGTAGCATGACACCAGCTCTAGGATTTTTGGGGTTGGGTCTCAACAGATGGTATCATAAAAAGATTAGTAGTAACCTTGGAAATTAGATTTAGAAAACTTATATTAAAGAACATAACCCTGAGGAAGAATTTGAGGATAAGTATAGAAGAACATTATAGAATTTTGGTAAGGTGGAGATTATGTGGGTATTTCTAGAAATACATCTTTGTTTGGATACTATAAGTGAATGTGATTCTGGAATAGATGTACCTAGGGGTAACAACTCTGGCAAGGTGCATTGTGCCTGACTCAAGCATAACCTGGTAAACAAAAATGGGCCTTACTACCCCATTAGTTTGACACTCCTAGGGGATATGCTTAAGATGATTTATATTTTCTTTACAAACCATTATGAATGATTTAAATATATAATTAAAATGTATAAACTAGGTTAAACATGAGGTGTCTTAGATTGAAAATAATGTGTCAATATTTAGACATTCAAAAAATTATTATATGTTTTTTCTGATATGATAATTGATAATGACACTATAGTTTTTGGTTTTAGGAAATTCCCTCTTTTATAGGATAAACTCTAGACTAATGAAGGACCTATGAGGAAATAAAATTGATTAATTAGTTATGTATTGTGGTTGTATTGAAAACCTCAGTTGAAATTTTCTTTAACAATTAAATTTCAATTATTTCCATCATATTTATTTTAGAAATTTTATTAATTTAGTTTTAGAAAAGGACAACCTATATTATGGATGAAAACTTTTCAATTCCAGCAAGGATGTAAGACTTGAACCTATGACTGAAGAATTATAAGGTTTTTATGCCTACCACTAGCCTATATAATTTCTTGGTTAATATGTCATTGTTTTTAGTTAAAAAAATTAATGAATAAATATTAATGATGAATTAGTAATATCACTTTTTAGGTTTAGTGATTAATGTATTAACTATATTGACTTTAGAGAATAGTTAGAGACAAATAGTTAGACTTTTCACTCTTGTATGGGCCTTAAGATCTACTAAAAGTGCATTTTAGTGCTTCAGGAATCAAAGTTAATTTTCGGATATCCATTTCTTGAATTAATAGATAAATTAGGAATTTATCAAAGAACAAAAAAAATGATGAAAATTGTGTTTATAGAAATATGTTAAGTAAGTATATTTCCTTATATTCTTAGGCAGTAAAATAATTAGTCAACATTAAGAAAAATGATCAATTTTTTTGTCTTAATACCTTAATTTTTGTTGAACTGATGGTCTTCTAAATCATCATAGATTTATGGGTTTGAGGACCTCAATTTTCCATTGATCATTCACAGTATTCTGATTGATGGCCATAATAACTCCCTATAAATATTTACACTTTCATCCATGTACGTATCTCTATTTTCCACTAAAGTTCTTCTACTCAGATACCTAGTTATATGTTAGTCCATGTGAACCTTGTACTTCCTATTTTCTCTTTTCTAGAGGATTTTTTAAGATCCCTTCTCATGATGGGGTATTTAAACATAGTAAATATCAATAAATCTTTTAGCAAGAGCAATTTTAAATTGCAAGGAAGTAATTTTTTTAAGATGGAGAGAATATAACACCCTAAAATTATAATGTAAGAACATTGTATTCGATAGCATGTATGACATGTGAAAGTGACCAGTCAGTGTAATGTATCACTAAGATGGGGAGGGGGTTAATCAATGACACTATTTTTATTTTATGTTTAATTTTAGTTGAAAAAACCTTTGCCTCCTATTAAAGATTCAATTCCCTTCTAAAAACCAAACAAACACACATCCATAGGAACACAAGAATTTACAAGGTTCACTCTTCAATAAGAATAGCTATATTCTTGGTATGGTTGGAAATAATCCAATACTATACAATCCACTATAAAAAAATACTTGGATTACAATTAGTAGGATGTACTCTTACACTCATGTAGCACTATTAAACAATCCCAATAGTGTGTGTGTACCCTCTAAGAACAATAGGGTAAAACAAATTATTTTGTAACAACTCATGTTACCTACACTTCTTTTCAATTCAACAAGTATATACGAGTGTAATACAATTCATCAATTCCTTAACCAGAAAAAAAGTAAGAACATCCTAGACTTTTATTAAAGTCTGATCTTTTTTGAGTTCGATTGATCAGTCTGATTATCTAAATCTGATTCTCCCTGATATAGTTGAATCGACACCACTACAATCCCTACGTACGCTGAAACTCAGTACAAAACATCCTTAGTCTATAAATCCTCAGTACAGTATAACTCGGTATGAAAACCCTATTCTGATTATTCCTTAGTCTAAGAAACCCAGTACAGAGATAACCAGTATGGAAATCTCATTCCGATTAGTTTAGCCTGGTACGACAACCACGTTCTGATTAATTCATCATGATACCATAGTCATTAGAACACTACATTCTTCCCATTTAAATGTATTCAATACAAGACAACCAGTATCACTTTCTATCACTGAAAACTCAGAGATTCTCTCTCTTCTGTGATGAACAGTACTCCATTGTTAGACTTTTTTAAGTACAATGTACTTTCTCGCCTTCTATAGGTGACCCAAAATGGGTTTATATGGGAATCCAAAAACTATTTACCGCTCACCTAAATCCACCCTAATCTTCATTTCTCCCTTTCTATTTTCTTTTCTCTTGACCCAAATGAGATAACACATCATCTCCTTCACTTCTCTTGACCCACTTGATGATGACATTTGAAAATAAATCAGAGTAAGAATATTTCTGGATATGATCAACTCTGGGTACGATTATTTCTTATTACGACCATCCTTATGCTAAACAACCATTCCCTCAGTATCACCTTTCCTGTTGGCACCAATTTCATCATTACCTCTTTTCATCGGCACTGCTCTTCATCAACATCACTTTTCATCTACACCAGAATCACTTCCCATTGGCCATCAACACCACTTTTCATCGGCCATCAGCACCACTCTACATTGTGCATCGACACCACATTCCTCGGCCATAGAAAATACTTTTCATTGGTTATCAGCACCAATTTTCACCATCAACACCACCTTTGTCGACATCACCTTTCCTCAACATCACTTTGCATCGGCACTGCCTTTTTCGAAATCACCTTTCCTCAGCACCACTTTCACATCGGTACCACTTTTCTATCAGTGTCACTCTTCTCGGTACCTCTTTCCCACCGGCACTGCTCTTCTATCAATGCCACTCTTCTCAGCATTACTTTCCCATCATCACTTCTCTTCCATCGGTGTTACTCTTATTTCCACTGCTTTCCAATTGACATCGCTCTTCCATTGGTTTCACTCTTCTCAGAACCACCTTCATTATCAGCACCGCCTTTCACCATAGACACTGCCTTTCACTTAGATATGATTGTTTTGAAGAACGATCGATATCTGTTATTTCTTCCTACCACCCAGATACGATACATCTGAGTACAGTTCCATTATAATCAGCAATACCTCTCTCATTACTCCTTTATTCCATCAGGATTTCATAACAAGTTCTCACTTTAAATCATGATCTATAAGAAATAAAAATCAGAAAAACATCATCATATTTATAACATCATAGTCATAGTGACTTCAATCCTCACCCAGAGATTCATTACGATGGATAATCATAGAAAATATGATTCCTTTGAAAGAAAATATCCGATTCTTCTGGAAACTAGGATCTGATTCTTCTGAAAATTGGGCTCTGATTCTTCTAAAAATTAGGCTCCAATTCTTCAGAAAATTAGGCTCTAATTATTCTAAAAATTAGGATCTTATGATTCTAAAAATTAGGATCTTATGATTCTAAAAATTAGGATCCAATTATTCTAGAAAATTAGGATATGATTCTTCAAAATACAAGGAGAGGTGATTTCTTTTCTTCAAAACTAGTCCTTCTTTGACAATAAAAGACAACACATGAAAACCACCACCTTCATCATCATCTGGATCCTAAAAATCTCCCCATTTGGATTTTTTTGTCAAACAAGTTTTCATAAATCATTAAACTTTGTATGCTGAAGAAATGGATTACATATCAACAATTCTAAGCCTACGTGAGCTAACTCATTGTAGGAAACAAGAATCACTGATAGCAAAACCATGCTATCCAAAAGTAGTGATTATGTCTTCCTATTTCTTTTTTCCTTTCTCATCTCTTCTTCATACTTCCTAGAATAAAAAAAATTATTTCCTACAACCACTCCAAAAAATATTTAGAATAGTTCACACTCTAAACAATGCTAAATTCACATCTTACCCACAACTCCCTCTTTTATGCCAGAAATTTATGAAATAGTACAATTCTCCCCCATAAAAAAATAAAAAGGTAAGATGAGATAAGGGATAGAACAACACAACTTAACCATGAAGATAAATAGGTTGGACACCCATGTTCAACCTCAATTTTGAGAATGATTCCTTCAATAAAGGTTTTGTGAAAATGACAACCATTTGTTCCAATGTTGAAACATATTCAATATTTAATTCATTATTCTCCACATGATATTTGATGAAATGATATTTAATATCAATATGCTTCAATTGATAATTTTGGACTGGATTCCTAGTGAGATTAGTTGTTCTTTGATTATCACAACCCCAGAGCAAGGGTAACTTCACTTCAATAAGAAAATCTTACAACTATGTTTTTATCCACATAAGTTGAGTAGCGGCTTGAGTGGAAGAAACATACTCAACTTCATCTGTACTGAGAGTTACTGAATTATATCTCTTTAAATTCCAACTAACACAATTATTTCCCATAAAGAACACTCTACCAGATTTGGATATTCTATTATCAACATTTCTTTCCCAATCTGCATCTGAATACCCAAACAAATTAATACTATATGAACTGCAATACCTGATTCTGAATTCTATTGTGCCTTTGATGTATCTAAGAATTATTTTTCCAGTAATAAGATATGATTCTTTAGGATCACTCTAAAATCTTGCACATAAGGTTAAAACATAAAAAATATCGGGTCTTGAGGTATTCAAATATAACAGACTTCCAATCAGCTTTCGATACTCTTTTTGATCAAATTTCTTTCCTTCACTATCTTTACTCATCTTTTCTCCCACTAAAATTAGTGTGGAGATAGGTTTTGAGTTTACCAGACCAAACTTCTTGAAAATATCCTTATCATAATTTTATTGGGAAAGAAAAATGTATTCTTTCTTTTGAATTATTTGTAACCCAAGAAAGTATTCCATTTCCCCCAACATGGACATTTCAAAAACCATATTCATCTCTTCAGAAAATCTTTCACAACTTCTTTCATCATTCCTCATAAAGAAAATATCATCAACATAAATGATCATAATGAGGGAATACTCTTTAATTTCTCTAATATATATAGTGTTATAGACTCTTCCTTTCTTTAAGTTCATCTTCCTTAAGAAAGTATCCAATTTAGAATACCATGCCATCATATCTTGATTCATCCCATACAAGGAGTTTTTCAATCTGCATACATAACTCTCATCTTTCCCAACAATAAATCCACAAGGTTGTTCAATATAAATCTCTTCTTCAAGATCACTATTCAAGAATGCAGATTTGAAATCCATTTGAAAGATCTTGTAACCTCATTGTTCAACAATAGAAATAAATATTATAATAGTTTCCAATATTTCTATCAAATAAATGGTTTAATCGAAATAAATTCCTTCAATCTATGAATACCCATTATAAACCAATCTTTATTTGTTTCTGATAACTTCACCTTCTTCATTCAGCTAGTTCCAGAAAACCCATTGTGTGCCAATAATGTTTTTGTTTTTAGGATTGGGTATGAGTTCACATTTATTGTTCTTTCAAATCTGATCTAATTCTTCATTCATGGATTGAACCCATTCCAGATGCTCAATAGCTTCTCTCACATCATTTGGTTCCACTTTTGAAAATAATTAAGTATGTGTATTGTTCTCCTAGTTTGAACCCTCTAATGTTGATCACCAGTTATATTATTATCTTCCACTTATTTCCTCATCCTATGATGAGAATTTTGATTATCTTCCTCATCACTGGAAACAACTGAATCTGATTCTTCTTCTTGAGAAGGTATACAATTGTTTGTATCCTTATCAGAATTTTTTTCTGGAACATTCTCAACTCCCTTTTATGCTTCAACAGGTTTTTCTTTCCCACTTCTTTCAATTACCTTCTCATCAATAGATTAAATAATTTTATTTGTTTCTTTTTTGAATCATTTATAACCTCTTCCTTCTAGATCATAGCCAAGAAATATTCCATCTTCACCTTTCTTCTCAAACTTACCATAGTTTCCACCTTTCTTATTTATAGTGCATGGATCCCAAAAACTCTAAAGTGCTTTAGATATAGAGTTCCACCATAAAACAATTCATATGGAGTCATATATTATTGAGGCCTATAAAAACACCGGTTCTAAATATAAACATTAGTACTCATGGCTTGCCTCCAAAAGTAATGATAAAGGCCTTGTTCAAGTAACATGGTTCTTCCCATTTCCACCAAGCTTTTATTATTTCTTTCAGCAACCCCATTTTGTTGGGGTGTATATGGTGAACTATATTCATGATAAATTCCATGCTTCTCAAGATAATATTCAAAATATTCACTTTTTTATTCACCACAATTATCAGTTCTGAACTTCTTCATAGGATACTCACATTCTTTCTCATCTTTTCTTATGAAACTTTTAAACTTTTCAAAGAATCTGATTTGTGTTTCATATACATGACACACGTAATGCGATTAAAATCCTCAATGAAAATAATAAATTACTTTTCTCCATTTGTTCATTGGTTTCTCATTGGACCACATATATCAGAATATATCAGCTCCAGGGGTTTCTTTGAACAAATATCAACTTTCTTATGGACAAAATTTTTAATTTTTCCTTTATGGAATATAGTGAAAAACCAGTATCTTCTTCTTGGAAAATCAGGGATATCTCAAACATTGTCTCTTTTAGATAGCTTCCTCATGTTTTTCTGGAACATGTGTCTAAGAATTTTATTCCATAATTGATTATCTTCAACCATGCTCATATAACAAGAGTTTTTTGTATCACCAACGTAAAACAAATTCCCTTTTTTACATTGGGCTCTTGTAACAATCTTCCCATATTCTTCACTTTTCACAACAAACCCATCATTTTTTAAGATTAATTCATTACCCTCATCACACAATTGTGAAACACTTAGAAAATTTTGTTATATCCCATCAACATACATGGTTTTTTTGGATTTCATATTTTCTTTCCTAATGATGGATGACCCAACACCTTTGATTTTCAATGATTAATTATTTCCAAATGTCATAGTGCCTTCTTTAAAATCTTTCAAATCCTTCAACAATTTCAAGGCTCCTGTCATGTGCGAGGAACACCCACTATCAAGTATCCAAGATCATTATCCTTTTGTGTATTACAATGCATTTTCAATAACAAGAGTTATTTCTTATTTAATTTATTTCTTCACCTTAAGCTTCTAAGAATTAATAATCCTTTTTTTCAGCTGGTAACAAAACAAGACATCCTTTTTCAAGATTTCTAGGTTGTTCACATCTCTCACAAATAGTTCCTAGGGATTGGAACATATTTTCAATCTTCATTCCATTATTTTCAGCAACCTTCTCATTCTTCTTTCTTTGATATGTTTGACTCCCCCTCAATCTATGCCTTTCATAACCTATGGGATAACAATGATGTTGTTTGTTAAACCAACACATACTTGATATATGCTCGAATACTCTAAAATAACAGCAATACCCATAGAAATAGTATTTTCCTCTGAAACCTCTGTACTAATCAGAATCATGAATAAGTTTCTCAGCCACTTTCTTCTCATTTATTTCTGAGCCACCAACCTTTCTCTTATCAACAAGGTTATTCTTATTATTTTATGATTTATCATAATCAAAAGTATTTGAAAAATTCCTGGATTTAGATTGTTTCAAAATATTTTCTGACTCAGGTTTCCTTAAGACACCATAATTTCAAGCATTTTTGGTCTTGGACACATAAACAATATTCCAAACATTCTTCTTTGCAAAAACAAATACATTCTTCTTATCACCCTTTGAAGAAAACTTACATTGAACCATCTTCAGATTCTCTTGTCGGGAACATTCACCAAAATTAGTGATAGAGTTTTGGAAACTTGTGTTTCTCAATTCATCTTTTGAGAGTTTTTGTTGATCAATTTCTAACTCTTCTTCGTTTTCCTTAAACTTCACTTTCAGATGCTCATTACGATTATCCTCATCTTCAAGAGGCTTCTCCAAATAATCAATATCTTTCACAATATTTTCATTCTAATCATCAAAACCTTCTTGATTACACATTAAAGAACATTCATATTCCAATTTTTAGTTTTTCTTTTCAATCCTTATAATCTTTCCTAGACATTCTTTCATCTGTTCTTTCAAATGAATTTCAATTTTATTTTCTTCTTCTTCATAACTACTAGTTCCATATTCTTTATCATTAACTGATGCAATGAAAATATTTTCAATACCATACTCAACTGAATTTTCAGATTCATCATTACCCCCTTATTCTTATTCTTATTTAGATAAGAAACTTCTTCTTTTGGGCTTGATGAATTTCTTTTCTTTCCTTAACTTTCCTTTATCACTCTATTTCTTCCACAATGTTCTTGGATTTCTTTCTCCTTAATCACTATCCTCTTCATTATTTCTTTGAGGAAAATTATCCACAAAGTGACCAATGCCTCTATATTCAAAACACTTCAGGGAAAGTTTCCATTTTTATTTCCCTATACCTCTTTTCACATTCTTAGAAAACAAGGATAAAATATCATTGAGATTTTTGCATACCTTATTTTCATAATCAGAATCACCATATTCTTCTTTGATAAGAGTCTTCTTCGAATTTTCCTTCTTCAAAACCATGAAATACATTTCTCTGTAAAATTTAGTTTTTCTCTTCATATATTTATCTTTTCTCATTTCATAAGTAATAAGAGTTCTACGCATGTCATAAAGAGTTAAGGTCTCAGGATCTCTATCATCTAAGGAGGAAACTTTTTCATCGAAATTTTCAGGTAGGATTCTCAAGATATTTTCAACAACTATAGAGTCATCCAGCTTTTCAACAAAGCATATAATAGTAATCAAAATGTCATTAACCCTGGTAAATAAATCCCCAATAGATTTATACTCACACATCTTCAAGTCTTCATACTTCGATCCCCATATTTGAAGTTTTTCCTTCTTGACTTTTGTATTACCTTCACATATGCTTTTCAATTTTTCCCATATACCTTTGTCTATGGAAACACCTTTCACTATCAAGAATTCACTTTCATAAAGTGATAATAATATAGAATTCTTGGCCCTTACATCATTCCCATGAAACTTCATGTCAACAGGTGTAAGTATAACTTCATCATCAATGGGAGGAAACCCAACTATTATAGCTTCAATAACTTCATAACTGATAGACATAAGATAAGGAAACAATATATATTTATAGATATGATAATTATTCCCATCAAATACTGGAATACCTTTATTATTCACATAGTTCAAATTCTCCATCAGAAAAGAAAATTGAAGGGAACTTGGATTTGATACCATTTCAAAGTGCCCAGCCAGTGTAATGTATCACTGGGAGGGGGAGGGGTGAATCAATGATACTCTTTTTCTTTTATGTTTCCATTCAGTTGAAACAACCTTCACCTCCTGTTAAAGATTCAATTCCCTACTGAAAACCAAACAAACACACATCTGTAAGAACACATGAATTTACAAGTTTCACTATTCAATAAGAATAGTTACATATTTTGTATGGTTTAAAATAATCCAATACCATATAATCCACTAGAAAACAATCATTGGATTACAATGAGTAGGATGTACCCTTACACTTGTGTATCACTATAAAACAACACCACAAGTGCGTGTGCACCCTCTTATCACAATAGGGTAAAAAAACTTATTTTATAAAAACTCATGTTACCTGCAATTATTTTCAATTCAAAAAATGTATACTACTGTAATACAATTCTTCAATTCCTTACCTAGAAGAAAGGTAACAAGTTCTTGGAATTCTGTGAGAGTTTGATATTTTTTGATTTTGATATCCCAGTTCAATTATTTGAATCTAATTCTCCCTCATACAGTTGAATCGACACCACTTCAATCCTTGGGTATGCTAAAACTCAGTATGAAACTTCCTCAGTCCAAGAATCCTCAGTACGGTAAAACTCAGTATGAAAACCCCATTACTATTCTTCCTCAGTCTGAGAAACCTAGTATAAAGATACCCATTATGGAAATCCTATTCTGATTAGTTCATCTCGGAATAATAACCAAGTTTTGATTAATTCATCCCGACACCACAGTCATCCGAACAAAACATTCTTCCCATTGAAATTTATTCAATAAAAGACAGCTGGTATCATTTTCTCTCACTGAAAACTCAAATCTTCTCTCTCTTCCATGATGAAAAGTAATCTATTTTTAGACTTCTTTAAGTACAATGTACTTTCTTTCCTTTTATAGGTTACCCAAAATGGGTTTAATAGAGAATACCAAAATGATTTCCCGCTCACCTAAATTCACCCTAATCTTCATTTATCATAAAATCTTAGAGGAATTATGACTTCGTCAACCCTTCTCAATTATTCTTGAAACTTTTAAATCTTTCATCTCTTCTTCGTCAGACTCCCATATCTAATATTGATTATGTTTCATAGAAAAACAAGGATCCAATCATATGAATTTTATTCTCTCATGCCGATTGTTGAATACAATTATTCAGAAACATTTTGAATCAAAATCTTGTATTTGATGGTTCATCTCCCCCTCAACATGTCATTTAACAATCCCCTTATATTTTCTTTTCTCTTGAACCACATGATAGAACACATCATCTACTTCAATTATCTTTACATACTTGATGAAGTCATTTGAAAACAAATTATAGTAAGAATCTTTTTGGATATGATCAACTTTGGTTATGATCATCTCTGGGTATGATTCTTTGTAATTACGATCATCTTGATGCCGAACAACCTTTCCATCATCATCACCTTTCCTATTGACACCACTTTCATCAGCAACTCTTTTCATCGGAACTGCTCTTCATCGGCATCACTTTTCATCCACGCTGTTCTTCATCGGTACCGCTCTACATCAACACCACGTTCCATCATCCATCATCACCAATTTTCACTGGTCATCGGTACCACTCTTCATCGGCCATCAATACCACTTTCATCAGCCATTGACGCCACTTTTCATCATCCATCTGCACCACTTTTCACCATCATCACTGCCTTTGTCAAAATCACATTTCCTCGATATCACTTTCCATCGGCACCGCCTTTGTTGACAGCACCTTTCCTTGGCACTGCTTTCACATCGGTACAACTCTTACATCGACGTCACTCTTCTCAGAACTGCTTTCCCATTAGTACTGCTCTTCCATCAGGGTAACTCTTCTCGGAACTGCTCTTCCATCAGTGTCACTCTTCTTGGAACCTCTTTCCCGTTAGCAATGCTCTTCCATCGGTGTCACTCTTCTCAGTACCGCTTTCCCATCGGCACCGCTCTTCCATCAGTGTCACTCTTCTCAACACTTCCTTCATTAGAGGCACCGCCTTTCTCCATCGACACTGCCTTTCACCTGTATATTATTGTTTTGAAGAACAATCAGTATCAAGTCTTTCTTCCTACCACACGGACACGATACATCTGAGTACAGTTCCTTCATAATCGGCAACACCTATCTCATTCCTCTTTTCTTCCATTAGGCTTACATCACAATTTCTCACTTTAACTCTTGATCTATGAGAAATAAAAATTAGAAAAGCATTATTACATTTAGTACATCTTTATCAAAGTGACTCTGATCCTCAACCATAGCTTCATTACGATGGATAATCACATCTAATCTGATTCATTTAAAAACATAGATATGATTCTTCTGAAAAATAGGAACCAATTATTCTAAAAATTAGGCTATGATTATTTTGAAAATTATGCTCTGATACTTTTGAAAATTAGGCTCTAATTTTAAAAAAAATTAAGATCCGACTCTTCTGAAAGTTAGGATCTGGTTATTTTGAAAATTAGGATCTGATTCTTATGAAAATTATGATATGATTATTCTAGAAAATCAGGATCTGATTCTTCTAAATACAAATAGAGGTGATTTTATTTCTTGAAAACAAGTCTTTCTTTGACAACAAAAGACAGCACATGAAAACCACCATCTTCATCACCAGCTTATTCCTAACACCAAGATCAGGTTTAAGGTGGAGAGAATGTAACGCCCAGAAATTCTATTGTAAGAACATTTTATTTGATAGCGTGTATGACATGTGAAAGTTCCCAGTCAGTGTGATGTATCACTAAGAGGGGGAGGGGATGAATCATTGATACTCTTTTTCTTTTATGTTTCCTTTCAGTTAAAATAACCTTCACCTCCTATTAAACATTCAATTCCCTACTGAAAATAAAACAAACACACATCCACAGGAACATAATAATTTACAAGGTTCACTATTACCAAGATCAAGTTTAAATTGCGAGGAATCAATTTATTTAAGGTGTATATAATGTAACACCCCAAAATTCTAATATAATAACATTGTATTCGACAGCGTGTATGGCATGCAACACCAAGCGCGTAAGGGAATATAATATCCTGAGACTTTATAATAATATTTCTATTTTAAATAAATTAAATCTATGATATAGATTGAAATGAATGAAATACCAAGTTAGTGTGAATCACACACAACAATTAGTTTCTTCGATATCTTGCGTTACACACAAGATCGATTTTCCAGAACAACAATATACTATTAAAATATTATTATTTAATATAATAAGATATTACCTAGCTGTTAAATTGGAAGTTATGAATAATATTAACTAACTTATAAAATTATATGATTTATAAAAATATAAGATGAATTCATTGGTTACCAATTAATTAGAAATTAAAATATAAACCAATTGAATATAAAGGAAATATTTTTATTTCTATGATCACAAAGGTGTTTTATCCTAATAAATTAAATTAATTATAATTAGTGAGTGATATTAATGTAATATATATATATATATATATTATATTCAATAAAAATATTCTTTATTCTTATCCAATAGATTTAAAGGCATAAGATAAGAACAAACCCAATTTTGCGCATAAAAGCTCATGTTTTTATAAAGGCAATTTTAACGCCTCTTGATGAAAAACCTATTATAAATATATATTCTTGAACTTTTATAAATTTTATATGTAAAAATAAAATTCATTTTTGAAATTGTAATATAAAAATTATCTTGGGGTCAGTTTTTGGTACTAATCTGTGGGGTTTCATTTTTTGATGAATAATGAAAAATACAGAATTTTAATTCAAAACTACTTTTTCATCTAATTTATTTATAAGGTTAAATTATATTTTTTATTGGTTTTAAAGTTTAGTTAGATAAATTTTACACCTATTAATAAAATTTATATTATTTGAATCAATTTCAATTTGAAATTAGATATAAAAACATAGAAAAAGTTTGAACATTTCTTCTTTAAAAACCCGCATTGGCGTCCCATCCGTGGGATTACATTTCAGTTAATTTCTGCCACTTCTGTGATTTTAATTTTGAAAAATGGATTGCATAATTTTAATAATCATAATTCATAATTTATAATAAGTTTAAAAAAATTCACAAAAATATAAGTGAAAGTAATTAAAATTAATTACAACAATTAAGAGGAAATTTAGCCTAACAAGAGACTAAACCTTAAACTTAATTGACAAAATGACATAGAAACTTGTCCAAAATCCAATTTATGGACATATTTGGACCCTATCCACCATTTTATAAAATTTTGTTCATTATTGGCGCCACGTTTCATCGTAAAAACATGGTTGGAATTCCCTTTCCAAAAATTTACAAGAATGTCACTTCTCCTCCACTATAAAAAGGCACTCACCCCTCCCACTTCCTCACATCTATCAAGCCACTTTGGCTCGGAAAAGATCTTAAAAAATAATCTCCTAAAAATATATACCCTAAATCTAGAATCCTCTCCTTGGGGTAGAAATAAATCTAAGGAATCCCTTTGGTGAAAACTAAAAGGAGTTACCCGAATAAGAGGTAACATCTTTCCTCATGATCTTTTATTTTATTTTCATTCTCCAACAACTAAACTATTATTATTCTATTATTACATAATAAACTAATTATCCTCAATATACTAAGATGTTTTTATGTTAATGGTTCTACCTAAACCTACACACACTTCCATCAAATGGGTAACGAACTTACCGTTCGTGTACGGTGAACTACATCCTCATGAAATGATGTTGTTTGTTTTCCCTTTATCACATTTTATGGTTGAGAATTATGATATAAAAATTATTTAAATATGATATATATAATTTTTATAATTTATTTATTCTTCATTAATATTTTTATAACTCATACATTTATGATTTCTATTGTTTAAAATATGATAACTTCATTTATGGATGTGTGGACTACCGCCTCCTCAAAGCGAAGTGACGCATTCACACTATACATAGAATGTATTGAGGATGATTTTAATAAACCTATGTTACATATATGACATAAATATGGTTCTTTAATTATAATTTACATATATATAATTTACTCTTTTAAATACGATAATGAAATGGATGTAACATTCATGCGTACGTACGACCTGCCATCTCCATGAATGATGCATTTCATTTCTTATCTCCAAACTTTATGGATTATTATAAATATATATATACTAAATATATATGATAATTAAATTATGTTTTAAATTATAGATATTATTAAATCAAGATCTAATTAATTGTAAAAACAAATAGAAATTCAAAACATACTCAAAAAACCAGACAATTAACACCCAAAATAGTGAGAATAATGAAAGATTGTTAACAAAAGAGTAATAAGATATTATAAGAAGATAATATATTATATTATAAAGATGAGTATTATTCTATTATAAGTTTTAAACATTTTTAAAACCCTTATAAATGAGGTTAAAGGATGTTCATGTAGCGACCCTAACATTTTATATGTATCATTACAAGATTTCAAGCATAATTAAACATCAAATTACAAGACAAGGATCGTAAAATCTAGTTCCTTGGAAGACTAGGTACAAAATTAAACATCATAAATTGAATTTTATTTAATATTCATAATGAGATCCTAACTTTAATTATTCTGAAACATCTGCATAGGATATCCTAGGGATAACATGAACAAAGGGATGAGCTAAAAAGCCCAGTAAGGGAATAAAAATAAGAATAAAGCTCTTTCATATGGGTTATAAAGCATAACATAATTATGTAAAAATGAATGGAACGTAGCTAAACATATAGAACCATAACATATAAAATAAGGGATCATATAATAATGGAATCATAGAAATGTAGAAGCAACATAAAACATGAATTTATCATGAGTCAAAGATCATTACACATAGATGATTACAAGTCAAGGTTAACCACCAAGACCATTGCACATGGTATCACAAGTCAAGGCTAACCTCCAAGACCATTGCACATGGTAGCATGAGTCAAGGCTAACCACCAAGACCGTTGCATATAACGTCTCCTGAGAATCATCTTTACCCAATGCATTCGAGCACTATCTGGTCACACCCATCATAACATGTTAATAAATATGATTTCTATATAAATAATCATACATAATCAATCATATATAAGATTAAGGTTTACCCATCGAGAGAATTGGGTATCCTAATCATGTCAGAAATCTTTTAGAACAAAAAAGGGAATAATATTTTATATAAAACCAAAAGTGAAAAAGAAGGATATTATAAGTGAAAGAGTGGTTTTATAAGAATAATGGTGGCTTAAAAAAATATTATATGGTGTACTTGAAAATGGCTAAGAATTCGAGAAGTTCCCTTAAAATGGGTTTTCTTATCAGAAACTATTGAGGAGGGAACCACTTAAAAACATGTATATCCCAAAAATAGAATGATTAATGGATATTGATACATTATTTTGGACATATAATCATAAATTATAATATTTACATAAATATAATATATGATTTAATTTGGGTAAAAAGAGAGAAGGAATAACTCGAAGGAATAATGGAGGTTCGGGTAGAATCCCTTACCTTAAGTCTGATAGCGTTCTCCAATTGACATTAATGACCTGAATAAAAAAATTAGGTTCATTAATTAATAATTATATAACCTATTATACTTGTAATTTATTTAGTATAACCTTTTTGGGTTTGTTCATAACCCTTTGGATTGGTTGTGAGGTTCAATTTCATTGTTCGAGTCCGTTTGTTTCATGATCGGTTTACTTATATACATGAATGGATAATGATGTAAAATGAGGATGGTTGTACAGAAATGGAATTATATTTTATTATTAATCATCCATAAGGTTACATGTTTGTAAATTTCATTTGGTTACTTGAAGTGAATATGAATCATTATATAAAACTTTAGTGATAATCTTTTGGGTTAATTGGTGTTTTTTTATCACAACTAACACATTTTTTTTGTAAATAATAACCATGTGTACAAAAATATTACATAAACCTATATGAGATATAATAAATATATTATATTATAGTTCAAACATAATAATGGTTTAATTACCATAATTTAATATAGTAAAATAAATTGAAAATCCATCATCCTTAAATGTGGTAAATTCACACATCTCGGATTGTGTTGTTACTACTAGTATAAGAGAAGGGTAAAAGAGAGATGATAATAACTTATTCAATAATCATAAAAAAATTATAGTAAAAGTAAGGTAATATATTTTTCATAACATTTGGATGAGTATAGGTAAGGATATAAGAGAAAAAAAGGAACTTGAAAAGAAAGTAAAAGAATTGAAAAGAGGAATTTACCTCTTGAATTAATCTTCTTTGAGAACCTCTTTAGGGGAGAGGAGTTGGTATTTTGAGGAGACCAATGGATTATGTACATGGGGAGATATTGTGATAATATTTTAGTAGAACTAATGCAAGGAAAAATGCTTGAGAGGAGTGAAGAGAAGAGGTAAAGAGGGGTGGGATTTATAGTGGAGGGGAGGAGGGTTTTCTTAATATTTTAATCATTAGTTTATTATTTTTCCATATGAAAAAAATAGGGATGATTACATGGACAAAATAGTAATAAGTTAATGTGATTTCAAACCAGTGGTTCTTACATTAGGAGAACATCATCCATGACTCTATAAATCAGGTATTTATCTTAATTTTCAAATTATCATATTTTACTATTCATCAAAAATTCAAGTATCTTAGGAAAATCCTAAAACTTTAACCTAACAATTTTTTTGATGTGTAGAATCCAAAAATGAAATCCATTTTTCAAAAAAAATTCTAAATATTATTAATTTAATTTTTAATTAAAATCATAATTTACTTGAAAAATATTAATTTTAAATCTATAACTGATTTTATAATGCTTTCAAAATTTACATAAGTTATTATAAAATTATCTTAAAACTAAAAGACATAAAATTGTTAATTTATGAACACATTTTTGGAAAATACATTTTATTTTAAATTAATTAACTAATTTTAATTAATTGTTTATGACTTACAAAAATACCAATACTTTTACCATGGTCATATTATTACTTATAAGATGCCTAAATTTTATTTATACATTCATGGGAGAGGTTACTATTATTTTGGATGATTTACTATTAATAAGGGTAATATTACTATTCATAAGGGTGGGTTACTATTCATATGATTAGGTTACTATTCATAAGGGTATGTTAATATTCACCAAAAAATAATTTTGTTTCATCAGACCCCAAAAAACACCCTGAACGCAACTGTGTATATCAGATTTCCAAAATTCAAAACAAAGAAATGGAAAAATTATTTTTAATGGTCACATAGTATTTAGTATCATGATATGTCATTGTGTTTCCTGATGTGATTATACTATAAGTCATAATTATAAGAAGGGAATTCTATTGATAAAACATCAGGTCGTTACATTCTTCCCCCCATAAGAAATTTCTCCCTAGAAATTTAATTTTACATTCTATTCCATAAATAGGTTCAAGAACTTTTCCTTCATTACTTCCTCCAGTTACCATGTTGCCTCTTCGTACTTATGGTTCCTCCATACTAGCTTGACCAGGTGAGTAGTCTTGTTGTGTAGAACTTTATCTCTATGATCCAATATCTTTACTATCTTCTCCTCATAATAAAGATCATTCTCCAACTGTACCACCTATGAAGAGATTACATGTGAAGGATATGGTATTTACTTCCTTAAGAGGGATACATGGAAGAAATCATGTACTTTAGACATGGTAAGTGGAAGTGCATGTCGATAGGCCACATCTCCAACATGATCAAGAATCTCAAAGTGGCCGATGTACATAGGAATTATTTTTCCATTATTCCCAAATATAATGAAATTCTTCCATAGAGATATATGAAGGAATACCATGTCTCTAACTTTGAACTCAAGGTCTCATTGACGATTGTTTTCATAACTCTTTTATTGACTTTGGGATGCCTTTATATGCTACTAAAGGGTTTTCACCTTCTCCACCATTTCTTCAACCATTTTAGGTCCTGGAAGCTTACACTCACCAACTTCATCCCAAAACACCGGTGTTCTGCACCTTTTCCCATAAAGGTCTTCATATGGTTCCATTCGGATGCTGGAGTGGAAACTATTGTTTTAAGAGAATTAGACCAGTGAAATATATTGGTACCACCCTCCTTTGAAGTCCATAGAACATTCTCTCAACATATCTTCAAGTGTCTAAATAGTTCATTCAGATTTCCCATCAGTTTGAGGATGATAGGCCATACTGAAGTTCAAATCAGTGCATAGAGCATGTTGGCGACTTTTCCATAACTTCAAGGCGAATCTTTGATCTCGATGAAATATAATAGATAGTGGTACTACATTCATCCTTATCACATCTTTGATATATATCCATGAAAGTTGGTCCAATGATAAGTCCTCTTGAATTGCGATATTGTGAGCTATCTTTGTAAGAAAATTCACAATGACCCATATAGAATTGTTTCCTCTTGATGTCCTTAGATTTCCAGTAAAAAATTCCATGGTAATGTTCTCCCTCTTCTATGTAGGTATGGGTAGTGGTTGCAGCATCCCCTTAGAATTTAGTATTTCATTATTCATTTGTTGAAATACCAGGCACTTTGATGTATATTCAGTGATCTATTTCTTCATATTTTCTCACCAAAAGTTCTCTCAGAGATCTCAATACATATTTGTGGTCCTTGGGTGAATAGAGAGGGTTGAGCTATGTGTGTCATTAAGAAGATCCTTATTTATCTCTGGATCATATCGTACACATAGTCATGAACCAAATCTCACAACTCCTTCCTCATCAATATTGAACTTAGAGGATTTCCCATTTCTAATAGATTCCACCCTTTTTAGAATTTCCAAATATTTTCTTTAAGCATCCTTTATTTTCTCCATGAGGGATGGTTGAGAAAAATTTTTAGAAAGGATTGATGAAGTTCCTCCCTTAATGATTCCCCTATCCATCCTATGAAAATATAAGAAGATTATATCCTTCTTAAATCTCATCATTGATAAAGATGCATGATCCTTTCTACTTAGATCATCTTCCACCTTATTTTCCTTACCAGAATGGTAGTGGATTGAGAATTTATAATCCTTAATGAGTTCTAACTATCTTTGTTGGCTCATATTAATCTCCTTCTATGTTAATATATATTTGAGAGTCTTGTTATTAGTATTATCTCACACTTCTCACCATAGAGATAATGCCTCCATATTTTCAAAATAAAGATCATAGCTGCCAACTCCAGATCATGTGTGTGATAGTTTTTCTCATGTATTTTCAACTGTCTTGAGGATTAGACTATCAATTTATCATTTTTCATTAATAAATAGCATAATCCTTTCTTTGAATCATCAGTTTACACCACAAAGAGTTCTCCACTTATCAGGAGTGTGAGTATCAGCATAGTGATAAGCCTCTTTTTCAAATCCTTAAAGTAGTCTTCACATTCGTGAGTCTAGGAAAACTTCACCCCCTTCTGTGTTAGCTTGGTCATTGGGTTTTACAATCATGAATAGTTATCCACAAATCATCAGTAATACCTAGCTAGATCAAGGAAGCTATGGATCTTTGTTACAAATATTTTCTTGGTCCACTCTTCAATTTCCTTTGTCTTAGAAGGGTGTAAAGATATCCTTTTTCTGGTGATAACATGCCCCAATAATGATACTTCCTCTATACAGAACTCACATTTACTGTACTTTGAATATACATTCTCCCTTCTCAAAGTCTTTTGAACATTATTCAAATTTTCCTCATGTTCCTCCTTTATCTTTGTGTATATTAGAATATCATCGATAAAGACTACCATAAGTTTATCGTGGTAATATATAAAGACTCTATTCATTATATCAATGAAAATTGATAGAGCATTAGTGAGTCTGGAGAGAATCACTATGAATTCATTGTTTCCATACCTCGTTCAAAATGAATTCTTGGGAATATCTTCCTTCCTCACCTTTAATTGGTGATATCTCAACCGAAGGTCCACCTTAGAGAAATAATTGGCCCTACAAATCTGATCAAACAAGTTATCTATCCAAGGTAGGGGATACTTGTTCTTTATCGTGATTTTATTGAGTTCACGATAATCAATGAAGAGGTGCATTGATCCATCCTTCTTCTTAAAGAAGAGGATTGGACCACCCCATGGTAAAGCACTCAGGTGTATAAATCCCTTGTCCAGATTCTCGTATAACTGCTTCTTAAGCTCTTCTATCTCAATAGTGTCTATTCTATAAGTTTCATTTTATATAGGAAAAGATCCAAGAATAAGTTCAATTGAGAACTCAATTATGAGGAAGTCCAAGAAATTCTTTGGGAAATACATCAGTGTAATCCCTCATGATTGGCATGTCTTCGAGAATGATTCTCTCATTTATCTCAATCATTTGAGAAATACATACTTATTCATAATTCAATAATATCCACTCTTGATACAATGATTCTAAAGTATATTCATCTTTATCCTTGCACTTTTAGATAATTGGAGGATGCTTTGGGGTGTGAAAAATGATCTCCCTTTCTTAACAGTTGATATTGTCCTTGTATAAAGATAGTCAATCCATTCCCAATATAACATCAAACTCTACTAAAGGAAGAATGATGAGATTTTATGGGAGGTTCAGTCCACAAACGTTAACTTTGTTTCATCAGACCCCAAAAAACACACTGAACGCAGCCGTGTATATCAGATTTTCAAAATTCCAAACAAAGAAATGGAAAAATTATTTTTAATGGTCACATAGTATTTAGTATCATGATATGTTATTGTGTTTCTTGATGTGATTATACTATAAGGCATAATTATAAGAAGGGAATTCCATTGATAAAACATCAGGTCATTACATTCTTCCCCCCATATGAAATTTCTCCCTTGAAATTTCATCTTACATTCTATGCCATAAATAGGTGCAGGTACTTTTCCTTCATTACTTCTTCCAGATCCCATGTTGCCTATTCGTACTTATGGTTCCTCCATAGTATCTTGACCAGGTGAGTAGTATTTTAGTGTAGAAATTTATCTCTATGATCCAATATCTTCACTAGCTGCTCCTTGTAAAAAATATAATTCTCCAACTGTACCACTACTGAAGAGATTACATGTGAAGGATATGGTATTTAATTCCTTAAGAGGGATTCATGGAAGAAATCATGTACTTTATACATGGTAGGTGGAAGTGCTTGTCGATAGGCCACATCTCCAACATGATCAAGAATCTCGAAGGGGTCGATGTACCTAGGACTTAGATTTCCTTTCTTCCCAAATATAATGACATTCTTCTGTGGAGATATATGAAGGAATACCATGTCTCTAACTTTGAACTCAAGGTCTCATCGATGATTGTTTTCATAACTCTTTTATCGGGTTTGGGATGCCTTGATATGCTACTAAAGTGTTTTCACCTTCTCCTCCATTTCTTTAACCATTTCAGGTCTTGGTAGCTTATGCTCACAAACTTCATCCCAACACACCAGTGTTCTACACCTTTTCCCATAAAGGTCTTCATATGGTGCCATTCAGATGATGGAGTGGAAACTATTGTTGTAAGAGAATTAGACCAGTGAAATATGCTGGTCCCACCCTCCTTTGAAGTCCATAGAACATTCTCTCAACATATCTTCAAGTGTCTGAATAGTTCATTCATATTGGCCATCAATTTGAGGATGATAGGCTGTACTGGAGTTCAAATCAGTGCATAGAGCATGTTGGAGACTTTTCCAGAACTTTAAGGTGAATCTTCAATCTCGATCGGATACAATAGATAGTGGTACTCCATTCATCCTTACCACATCTTTGATATATATCCATTCAAGTTGATCCAATGATAAGTCCTCTCGAATTGAGATATTGTGAGCTATCTTTGTAAGAAAATTCACAATGACCCATATAGAATTGTTTCCTCTTGATATCCTTAGATTTCCAGTGAAAAATTCCATGGTAATGTTCTCCCACTTCCATGTAGGTATGGGTAGTGGTTGCATCATCCCCTTATAACTTTTTCTTTCATCCTTCACTTTTTGAAATACCAGGCACTTTGATATATATTCAGTGATCTCTTTCTTTATATTTTTCCACCAAAAGTTCTCTCAGAGATCTCAATACATATTTGTGGTCCCTGGGCGAATAGAGAGGGTTGAGCTATGTGTGTCTTTCAGAAGCTCCTTATTTATCTCTGGATCATATAGTACACATAGTCGTGAACCAAATCTCACAACTCCTTCCTCATCAATCTTTAACTTAGAGGATTTCCCATTTCTGATAGATTCCACCCTTTTTAGAATTTCCAAATATTTTCTTTAAGCATCCTTTATTTTCTCCATGAGGGATGGTTGAGAAACCTTTTTAGAAAGGATTGATGAAGTTCCTCCCTCAATGATTCCCATGTCCATCCTATGAAAATATAAGAATATTGGATTCTTCTCAACTCTCATCATTGATAAAGATGCATGATCTTTTCTACTTAGATCATCTTCCGCCTTATTTTCCTTACCAGAATAGTAGTGGATTGAGCAGTCATAATCCTTAGTGAGGTCTAACCATCTTTGTTGGCTCATATTAAGCTCTTTATATGTTAATATATATTTGAGAGTCTTGTTATTAGTATATATCTCACACTTCTCCCCATAAAGATAATGCCTCCATATTTTCAAAGCAAAGATCATAGCTACCAACTTCATATCATGTGTGTGATAGTTTTTCTCATGGATTTTCAACTTTCTTGAGGAGTATACTATCAATTTATCATTTTTCATTAATAAATAGCATAATAATTTCATTAAATCATCACTTTACACCACAAAGAGTTATCCACTTATCAGAAGTGTGAGTATCACCACATTGATAAGCCTCTTTTTCAACTCCTTAAAGTAGTCTTCACAGTCATGAGTCTAGGAAAAATTCACCCCCTTCTGTGTCAGATTGTTCATTGGGTTTGACAATCATGAATATTTATACACAAATCATCAGTAATACCTAGCTAGATCAAGGAATCTATGGATCTTTGTTACAAATATTTGTTTGGTCCACTCTTCAATTGCCTTTGTCTTGGAAGGGTCTATAGATATCTTTTTTCTGGTGAAAACATGCCCCAATAATGATACTTCCTCCATACAGAACTCACATTTACTGTACTTTGAATATAGATTCTCCCTTATCAAAGTCTTTTTAACATTATTCAAATTATCCTCATGTTCCTCCTTTCTCTTTGTGTATATTATAATGTCATCGATAAAGACAAACACAAATTTATTGAGGTAATATCTAAAGACTCTATTCATTAGATCCACGAAAATTGATAGAGCATTAGTGAGTCTGGAGAGCATCACTATGAATTAATTTTTTCTATACCTTGTTCGAAATGAATTCTTTTGATAAAGTAAAAGATCCAAGAATAAGTTCAATTGAGAACTCAATTAGGAGGAAGACCAAGAAATTATTTGGGAAATAAATCAGTGTAATCCCTCATGATGGGTATGTCTTCGAGAATGATTCTCTCCTTTATCTCAATCATTTGAGGAATACATACTTACTCATAAGGAAATAATATCCATGCTTGAGACAATGATTATAATGTAGATTCATCTTTATCATTGCACTTGTAGAGAATTGGAGGATGCTTTGGGATGTGAAAAATGATCTCCCTTTCCTAACAGTTGATATTGTCCTTTTATAAAGATATTCAATCCATGCCCAATATAACATCAAACTCCACTGAAGGGAGAATTATGAGATTTTCTGGGAGGTTCAGTCCACAAACGTTAACTGGGGAGGAGTTATATACTTTGGATGCAATAATTACCCCATTTTCTATTCTCACCGATAACACAGTCTCCAAATTTTGAGGTGGTTCTTGAATCATTCTACTAAACTTTCAAGATATGAAAGAATGCATAGAACTAGAATCAAATAGTACATTCGCTATTCTTGAATGAATAACTTGCATACCTGTCACCACATCATTGTCTATCTCATGAGACTCAACATTACCCAATGCATTGGATAACTATCTGGGTGCACCCATCATAACATGTTCATGAATATGCTTTCCACATAAATAATCATACATAATCAATCATACATAACATTAAGGGTTACCCATGTAAATAATTGGGTATCATAATCATGTCAAAAATCATTTAAAACAGAAAAGGAAATAATCTATTATATAAAACCATAAGTGAAAAAAAAATGTTTTTATAATAAAAAGAGTGGTTTTATAAAAATAATTTTGGATTAAAAATAGATTATATAGAATACTTGAAAATTGATAAGAAATTAGGATGTTCCCTTAAAACGGGTTTTCTTATCAGAATGTATTGAGGAGGGAGCCACTTAAAAACATGTATATACATGAAATATAATGATCTATGGATCTTGATACATAAGTTTATAAATATAATCATCAATTATAATTTTAACATAAAAATAATATATGATTTCATTTGGGTAAAAATAGAGTAAGAATAACCCAATGGAATAATGGAGGTTCGGGTAGAATCCCGTACCTTAAGTCTGATGGGGTTATCCACTTGATATTAATGGACTAAATAATAAAATTAGGTTCATTAATTAATAATTCCAGAACCTCTTTTAAATGTAATTGATTTAGTAAAACCTTTTTGAGTTCATTCATAACCCTTTTGATTGGTTGTGTGGTTCAATCTCATTGTTTGAGTGTGTTTGTTTCATGATCGGTTTACTTATATACATGAACGGATAATCATGTAAAATGAGAATGGTTATCCATAATTTGAATTATATTTTATTATTACACATCCATAAGGTTTCATGGTTTTAAATTTCATTTGGTTAATTAGAGTGAAGCTGAATAATTATAAAAAACTTTAGTGATAACCTTTTAGGTTAATTGGCGGTTTTTGGATCACAGCGAACACATTTTGTTTTATAAATCAAAACCATGTGTAAAAAAAGATTCCAAAACCATAGATGAGACATAATAAATATATTAGGAAGATACATTTTATTTTAAATTAATTAATTATTTTTAATTAATTATTTATGAATTAAAAAAATAACAACACTTTGGTATGGTCATATTATTATTTATAAGATTCCTAAATTATATTTATACATTCATGGGTGAGGCTACTATTCTTTTGTATGATTTTATATTCATAAGGGTCATATTAATATTAATAATGGTGGGTAAATATTCATAAGGGTAGGTTTCTATTCATAAGGGTATGTTATTATTCAGTAAAAATTAAGTTTGTTCCATCAGACCCCAAAAAACACCCTAAACGCAACTGTGTATATCAGATTTTCAAAATTGAAAACACATAAGTGGAAAATTTATGTTTAATGGTCATATGGTATTTAGTATCATGATATGTTATTATGTTTCCTAATGTTATTATACTATAATTAATAATTATAAGAAGTGAATTCCATTGATAAAACATTGGGTCGTTACAGTTCACCCAAAAAGAAATGCAAGGTAAGGGATTCTTGTCTCACTTTTAATTCTGTGAGGCATAATTTATTATTATGAACCTTGTTTCTTATATACGGTGTACTTACTACCACATTAACATGTAATATCATGAATAATTCTTTATTTTTGGCATTTTGGGTTTCAATTTGAATTATTTCATCTAAGGGGATTTGATCTTAAAATTACCAAGTGGTAAATAAATTTCATAACTAAATTCTTTTTCATTGAGTTATATTACTTCCTCATTGTCGTTAATATTCTATGATTATATATATAATGAATATGAATTTATATTTAAATATTTCAAATCCTCTTATGTGTATTTACAGTTGATATGCATAACCTATTTATTGATGGATTCTCAATTCAATGTTATGGTCTTTTAAGGGTTTTTTACAATATCATTCTATTGAGATTGTTTATTATTGAAATTAAATTAAAGGGTTTTATATGATCATTGTTCAATAAAATTTTTCATTATCTTATCCTATGGTTATTCATCACCTTTTTCATGTAATAGTACTATTTTTTCACTCTTTGGTGCTTAAAATATTTTAGAAAATGTTTTAAAGAAAACCTGACTTCATTTCTCTCTTTGGTCAGACAACTTGTTTTCTCTTAAAAACCTAGTTTTCTAAAAAGTTTTTTCAAAATTTTTTTAACCTTTAAAAAATTATTTATTAAATACATTTTTACCCCTTTTTTCTTTTAAAAATGTTTTCAAAGGAATCTTCTTGTCAGTTTCTGAAAAAGGCACTTTTCTATCATTTTTTACCATGAAAAAGGAATGTTCTTTTTACCTTGTAAAAAATGTATGGATTTACCCACCATTATTTATTTAAATATTCCTTTTGAAGTTTGAAAGGTTAATTTTTTAAATAAAATGTATTTTTAAAAGTTATTTTCAAAGAAAATGTTTTTCAAAACAAAAGTATATTTTCCTCAAAAATTATTTTAAAGTTTTTCTTCTATTCCATCAATGAAAAAAACCTTATTATTACTTCAATGGGTATATTTAATATTGATACCTTCCTTATTCTTCCTCTTGATGGTTTTTGATTGATTTTTCCAAGGATAGTATTTACATTTGCTTCCTTTATTCCTTTTTTAGTCCCCTTGAAATATTTAATTTACAGTGATCATTGAACATTAAGTTTCCCCTAAATATCCATTTCATTTATCATGGATATGATTACTATATAAAACATATAATATTTTTAAATACAGTGTATACTTGATAGTTATTTGATTAAATGGGGAAATATTAATAAATCAATATCTTTTTCTCTATATGGATAGTGGATAGGGCACATTGTTAAATCAATTATTCAATACATGAGGAATGATTTGGATAGGTATGACATGGGTTGGGACCAGTCATAGATAGCCCCTCGATTCATCAATAGTATCATGGGACAAAAACAGTTGGTGACAAACCCTTCACATTTGTTTCAATGTATAATAAACTGGTATGATACAGGTGGGGCCTAGTTATAGATTTCCCCTCAATGCATCGGTAGACTCATGGGACAAGTCAGTTGGCTAGCCTTAGAAGGGTTTTTACCCAATATTCCAAACCGTCTTGTGAAAGGTATTAATAGTAAAGGTATCAACTACCTAGGAAACATGAAATCTAATAATTAAGTATTTCACTCATTTAGGCTCATTTTTTCTATTTATCCATGATATTTTTCTTCGACATATCTATGGATAAATTTAATTCTAATTTTATTGATTAAAAGGAATATTTTTTCAGTTTATTACCTTTCCATATTGATTATTACTTATCTGGTTATTTTAAATGGAATTTTTTTTAGTTATTTACCATGTCATATTATTTACTCACTTCCTTATGAGTTTATTGATAATATGGAATGTGTGTTCAGTTATTTATGTTTCCATAATGATTATTCTCATTGAGTCGTTATTAATTCCAATGTACTTTACCCTTACAGATCATTTTATCTCACCCTTATTATGTTTCATTTCCTCATGATTCCTCAAAGTGTAGTAAGAAATATATACAAGGATACACTAGATGGAATATAGTTGTTATCCATGAATTTTTTTTTGTAATTCGTGTATTCATTTTAAAAAAAAGGACCATGTATGTATCTAGTTTACCAAGACTACTAAACTATTCAGTACTTTCAGAAATTATTTACTTGTATTGTATTCCAATGTAATGGTAACATAACACCGACTCCAGGCTTTCTCAGTTCGGATCACTAAATTGTGAAATTGGTTTTTCATGTGATTTATTAACTTGTTGTATTTGAAAATTAAAATCATATCATCAAAATATAAGAGTAAATAAACAAGAACCTTATTTCCTTATTTAAATCAAATATAAGCATCATATTAACTTCTAGTAAAATCATTTTTCTGTAAAAAAGTATCAAATTTTATATACCACTACCTAGATAATTACTTAAGGTCATACATCAATTTTATTAAAAGACACACTTGATTTATTTTAAAATCTTTTTCAAATACATTGAGGGGTTTCATATAAATCCATTAATTTAACTTACCATACAAAAAATATAGTTTTAACATCCAATTTTTCAATAGAAAAATCCTTTTGGGAATAAAAGTAAAACAATAATTTGATAGATGAATTCTTGACAGTCAGTGAAAAAATCTCACTGAAAAAAAATCCTTCACATAAGAGGAATCACTTTTCAATAAGTATAGCTTTGTATTTAATTTTATTTTCACCAATGTTGTCTTCTTTATTCTTAAAAATCCACTTATAACCTATAATTTTATCCTTTTAAAGTTTTTTGATAATTATCATGGTTTGTTTTTTTTAATAGAATTCATTTCATATCTTATTGCAGTAAGCCACTACCTAAATTCATTTGATTTAAGAGATTTTTTAAATCACTAGGGTTCATTAGTGCCTAATTTAAAGCCTATATTAAAGTAATAGGCAACAACATCATCCCTGATAAACTGAGTTAGAGTATTTATGGTTCTTTTGGTCTTATCACGAGTCAATTGATAATCTCTCAAGTCACTATATCTCTCATCCTTAGGATCAAATTCAAAAACACCAGCATGATCTGTTTTAATGTGATTTATTTGAGGTGGAATAATGGAGACAACCTTAGGTTTTCACTACATTCCAGGCTCTAAACTAACCTCAATGCCTGCAGGTTCAAATTATTCAGTATGGAAAGGATTAGAGGCCTTCTGTTTAGCAGCAGAAGCCTCATGAAAAACTACATCACAATTTATTATACACTTCTAAAAATCAGTATTATCAACCAAATGGGATACCATTTAATACCTTGTGGGTATCTAACAAATAAACATTTCACAACCCTAGGTTTGAGTTTATTATCCCTAATATGAGTATAAGAAGTATAAAAAACTCTATGATGTCTTAGACTATAGGGTGAACCATACACATATCTTTATGGGTTTTGAAGTCAATATCTCTATAGGGAAATATATTAATTAGATATACAATATTAGTAGACGATTCTTCCCAAAAGGACTTGGGTAGACTAAAATATGAGAGCATGCTTCTCACTCTTTCTAAAAAAATTCTATGTATCCTCTCTACTAGATCATTCTGTTGTGGGGAATCCACAAAAGTTTTGTGTCTAAGGATAACTTCATAACCACAATTTTCTATGAAATCATTAGACAAATACTCTAGACTATTGACCATCCAAATAGTTTTGAGTTTATTTCTAGATTCATTTTCAATAATATATTTCCAAATTTTGAAGGTTTCAAAAGTTTTAGATTTGTTCTTAAGTACGTAAATCCAAACATTCAGAAATATTCATATATAAAGGTCACATATTATTTCCCCCAATAGGTAAAGAAATCCTAGAGGGACCCCATAAATCATAATGTACATATTCTAAAGGGGTTTATCTCTATAAGTAGATCTGTTAAAACCAACGCATTTGGATTTACCAAGAACACAATCTTAACAAAAGGAAAGTTTGTATAGGGATATATCATTTAAAATTCCTTATTTTATTAGTTCATTCATCCCTTCTGAACTAACATTTCCTAATCTCATGTGACACAACATAGTATTATCTTTCATAGGGGAAAGAGTTACATTCAATTATTTCATATGAGTCTAACCATATAAAACTTTAATACCATTGGTGAGGGTTCCTCTAATAATAGTGAGTGACCCCTTAGAGATCCAAAGACTCCCTAAATCATACCTAAAAGAATATCCATTCTGGTCTAAGATACCTAGGTAAATAAGGTTCCAATTAAAATAGGGCACCCACTTAAACTCCTTTAAGGATTTGAATAATCCATCATGAAACTAAATAGAAATATATTCTCTAACAATTATTTAGAATCATTCATTATTTCCTAGGAAAACCTCACCACTATTAATCTCTCTTATATTAGTGAAGTACTCACATTTAGGACACATGTGAAAAGAACAACCCAAATCCAGATCCCATTCAACACTCATAGCATCAATACAGACATTTATAATATTAACAAAATCAAAATCTTATTCAACCAACAAATAATTGTTAATTTTATTGATGTTGTTCTTAGAATTGGACCATTAGGGACAATTTCTTCTAATGAGACCAAGATGTTTACAATGAAAGAATTTTATTAGTTGTTGATTCGAGCCAGTTGTCATTCCTTTGGGCTTATTGAACTATTTTACATGATTTTTGTAGATATAAGTTGATTCATAGGGGGTGATTAATTATGAATCTATAAGGAAGTAAAATTAGGCCTCGAGCCTTGAATGTATGGGTGCATTACCTCTCATTATTGTTGTGGTCACAAGCATCCAAAAATATATTGTTCAGGCACTACCTATGGCTAAAGCATTGACTCAAAAACCCCATATGTCACCTGGTAATTTTCAATCCTCTCCCTTTACTATTTGGTTTGGAAATTTTCATTCTGACACTTTCACTAACTTATTTGTTTCATTTAAATAGTTCCAACACATCTGACTACGGAGCAGCTTTTGATGGTTAAGATATCAGTTACTGTGGGGATTCCCTCACCAATAGGGATTCTGATGAACATCTCTAATATATCGTCTGACCTTTACACTACCTATATGCATTATCCATATTTCATCCTTTCTTTTTCTTTTCCTATGTCAATCTAGGATTTACTAACCATGTAATTTAAGGGCAGTGGTTCCCATGTTAGGAGTCTAGCTAGTGGTGGCAATGATCAAGAATGCACAACCGATATCTGAGGTAGATATGAATAAAGTCGTGGCCTTTATAGGTTTTACTGAGGAGGCTGTAATTATCAAGCCTTATACTAAGGTGTTTTATGAGGTTGGAAAGGCATCCACTATAAGGAAAGAGGCAGGCGAGCCTAACCTTATTCTAGGCACATAGGCTAGGTCATCTAATAGAATTATTAATATAGATCCTATTACTAATTTGATTACTACCATCCTTGAGACAAGCCCACACCCCCTGAGGATCATAAAGACTCAAGCTCTAACATCATCAAGGATAATTGGGTTATCTGGAATAGGGTGTGGAGGAGCATGTAGAAATTCATTACCCAAACCCCATGAGGTAATTTTACAATCCGGATGGTGTCCTTCTATCACTAGCTTGTGAGTATAGTAACTGGTTATGTGGACTCATGTGACCTCCATGATCAAGATTAAGACATAATTACCAAACAGGTGTGGGAAGAGTGACAAGAGTTTGATGCTTCTTGGTACATGAAAACCTCAGAAGGTACCAAGGCACTCTAGGAGGATGAACATAAGCTTTCTCAACTAGAGGAGAAATCATGGTGGCATGAATCCATCGTCATTTATAAGGGAGAGATCATCAACCAACTAAGGTAACAACTGGTAGTAGCTGATTCTAAAGTAGTGTAGGAAGTATCCATGGATTTGGATTGTAGGGTCGAATAGGGACAAGTGAAAATATGAGGTGATAAGGTTAACCATGTGTCTAAAGAGGAGGTGGTTAAGATGGTTGAGCGGAAGTGGGCCCTCAAGGACACTAGGAAGATACGAGCCTAGTTGGAGTGGTCCCTTTCATAGGTAGAGCCATAGGGGTTCTTCTTTTTTTAATAAAAGACAGCCTACAACTTATGGATGACCCTCATCAAAGAAGGCAATAAAAGTTTTTTTATTCAATCCACTTTGTACATATATGTTTTTTCCACATCTCGATCACATTAACAAGGTGACCAATTATGCACCTCTAAACCCATGAAAGTCATCCTTAATGGAGAAACAGGAGATAAACATAACATTTCTCACTTACATGAGAGTTTCAGATAGGGACTGAATTATTGGGGTTGGAATTATCCATATACCATTGGTATTTTCTTGGATAGGAAAACACTGGTTGGGGAGAGGGAATCTACACAACCTACTTACTTTCCCAAAATGTGCAGATACAAGAGTAGGGTAATTCCCGGGTTTTAGATTCTACCCAAACAAGGGGGAAGATACAGGATGTGAATCGATATTTCCAAGACTTGAAACATAAGGAGGAGTGATAGATGGAATTAGGCAGACTACTAACCAAATTAGAAACATAAGTACCATAACTGTGCTATCAATAGTGGGGATATAAAAATGAGGTTTGACCATTGAACATGTTTGAAATAGGAGACCTTTGAAATTTTCATCGATGTTCCTTCATGGAAGGTGCCTAAGATGGCAGGTGATTCATTTTGGCTAGAAACCATCACCATTAAGGGGACTATTTGAATGTGGAAGATGGTGGGGATCCAAGCCCAGTAAGATGCAAATTTCTGGGGTGATCTTGAGGTATTGTTTGAATGGATTTCAATACTCTAAGAATTGCACCACCATGTATCTTAGAATATTGGAATATTGGGTGGGTGCATCAATCTGAGCAAGAGATAGACTCACCTTCTAGGGGATAGTCATCTTGGTTTCAAATTAATGGTCAAGGAACTCTAATGGGGTGGTAGGTGGCTGAAACCAAATGGGAAAAGGATCCTCTCATGTGAGGGACTGATTTTTTTTAGTTTTACATCATGAAATGAAGATGAGGAGTGTGTAGTTTAACCTCTTGTGACAATGAAATTGAATGCTTAGTTTAACATTTTATGATGATGATGTGTGTTTTCTATAGTTTATGGTTGTAGATATTTGACCATGAAGAGGTACAGTTTAATGTCTTGTGACCAGGTCATTGTCCCATATTTTAACGTCATATGACCGAGATGATGTCATATAGTTTAAAGTCACATGGCTAGGATGATGTTTTATAGTTTTACATAATGTTACTAGGATGTATGTATCACAATTTAGTTTCTTGTGACTAGGACATGTGGACCACCATAAAGAGAGTTATTTTCTTGACATATTGGGTTGTACGATGGGGGAACACAAATTTCAGTACCTCATAGAAGGCCTCATGAAGGAGAGAAGAGGGTGATAAAGTTTGGATCTCAATTTTTCCTAAACCAGTGGGTCCAGTGAGAGAATATATGTTTTTTGGGGCATGGTGGGGATTCCTGAAGGCTTTATACCTTTTCCATTTATGCCCTCACTTATGTCTAAGTCGTAGTGGTGACTTTTCAGGTTAAATTCTACCTTTTTCTCAGATTCCACTTATGGGTTTTCAAGTTGATTGACATTTGGGCCTCTTTCCTTGGACAGTTTAGTGTCATGTTGATCAGACTAGATATTTACACATTTATGGTTTCATGTGTAGATGATTTCACAAAGTTTAAGGTCATGATTATTGGACCAAGGCTCCTTGTCTAAGTTATAGAGTTCAGAATATTTTGACCCAATGTGAAGGGTGGGATTAGGAGTCCCTAGACCACATGAATTTTCATAGAGTTTAAGGTTGTAATAGATGGAATGAATTTGTACATGTTTCATATCACCTTGTTGTGCATGAGGGTACTAAGGTTTGAAGTGGGGCAAGAGGTACCAAAATAAAGAATGGGCGGTGACATTATTTTGTGGCTATGCCTAATATTAGAGATTAAAGAATCTATATATATCCCATGGAACTGAGAATCAAGACATAAGTAGTTCTAGAATGTGGTGTGCTTGAAGACCAATGCTAAAAGGATTTGTCCTCTTATGTGAGGATGTAAGGGAAAAGGGATCATTATAATGTAGAAACACTAGAGGAGATACAAACCAGATATGGATTGAGGTCCATAGGAGGATATTTTAACATAGTTTAATTTCATGATTCATGGATCAAAAATATGTATTCTAGAGAATTTCATGAAACATGAGAGAGAGTACCAACCTGATGTGAATAGAGGGTCAAGGAGGCCTCACTCCACATGAATGTCTTCAGAATGAGTTGCACATGGTCTAAGGTTGTGATGATTGGAATTAAGTAAAGGGATTCTTGAAGGTTTTGTGTGAGATTTAAGTGTTTTGAATCCGCTATAAAGAGAGGTCCAAGGAGTCCTCACACCACATAAAAATATTCAAAATAAATTGAAAATAGTTTAAGGTTGTGATTCATAAACCATTGGTGAGGGTGAGACAGTTTTGTTTGCTAGTGATTGAAAAATCTATTGTAAACAGAGGTTTGAGGGGCTAAATGCTGGTGAAAATAGCCTCACCTGATGAAGGTATTTTGGGATAAGCCAAATACAAGAGGATTAGGCGTCACTACACATCCCATGGAGATACAAATCATGCCATACATAGTTCTAGAGTGTATCATGGTGGGATACCAACACCAGAAACAAAAGGGGTTATCCACTCCAATGAGGATGAAAAGTTTATTTTTCAGTTTAAAGAATCATATTAAAAGATTCTAGTTATAAAGTTAAAGTTCATTAATCTATGACTATAATGTTTTGTGTGTTCTGGTGATATCTATGCAGTAAAAATAATAGAAACCTGACATGAAGAGAGGTCCAAGAAGGCCTTTTACCACACACAACATCCCTAAGATAATTTTCACATAGTTTAAAGTCATGATGCATAGAGAAGAGGGGGGTTTTTACCAGTTTAAGGTCATGGAGATTGGACTGAGTGGATATCACTATTATTTTAAGGTCTTGTAGAGTAGACCATGTGGGGATATATAGAATAAATTTGAATGGTATGAAAAATTAGTAACCGGATGTGAAGAGAGGGACAAAGAGGTCATGTACCACACAAGATATTTATGAGACAAGTTGCACATAGTTTAAGGTCATGATGCTTGGACCATGGGTTTTCAAATAGTTTAATGTCATGATTCTTGGACCAAGGGTTTTTAAATATTTAATGGCCATGATTCTTGGACCATTGCAGAGAATGAAATTCCATTTTGGAATTCTTGTGCATCTATTCTTGAGAAAATCCCACTATGAATCCTAAGCCCATGTGATCCATGATTAGTGTGTGAAATAAGAAGAAGCAAGAAGTTCACCTTATCATAAGGGAGTACATGATAAGGGAAAAAGTAATCCAACTTGTGAAGGCCCTAATGATGTTGAATAGCTTGATCTTTGCACTCAAACACATGGGAGGATAACCCCATGGGTGTTGAAAATTCACTAAAACAAGGGGAGGTGGAGAGGGAGGTAAATCATGACTTCCAAGATCTAGACCATGAAAGGGGGTAACTGATGGTTAGGGAAAAATTATTGACCTTGTTTGAAACATAGGACCCACAACCGAACTATTTAGGGATGGGGTGAAAAAATGTAGGATTTATCATTGATCATATTCAAAACATAAGAACTATCATCAACTACCAGAGACCCTTTGAGGAATATGCCTATAATGGGAGGTTAACTAGTTTGGCCAGGATCCATTACTGTTAGGGCTCCCACTCATATTAGAAGTGTTATGAGGATTTAACTTAAGGAATTCATGAAGTATAGGAGTGAACAGTTTGGGATGTTTAAGGGGATTAAAATACTTAAGGATCTATTCTTTCATGAACTCGAATGTGTTGGATGGGTGTATCAGTAGGGGAGAATTTAATGTGTTCCCAAGGGGGATGGCCTAAAAATAGGTTGGTGGTTAGGATAGTCCTAAAACATAGGATCCAATTATTTCTATGTATCCCATGGAAGTATGAATTAATCCATATATAGTTATAGAGAATGATGTGGTAGGAAAACAACACCAAAAGGGGTCATCCTCTCTAGTGACGACCCAGAGTATCATAAATTCTCACATTATGTGATGGAGACATGGACCATGTAGTTTAATGTATTGTACAGAGGATATTGAACATGCAGTATAATGTCAAACAGTGTGGAAGTGTGTTTACTACAGTTTAAGGACATAGTGCTTTGACCATGACTCCATACAGTTTAACATAATGTGATTAGGATGTTGTCTCATAGTCTAATATCATGAGACTAAGATGATTTCATACAGTTTTGGGTTATGTGACTAGGATATTGTCATACAATTTTATATCATATGACTTGGATGTTGGGTTTTTTAGTTTAAATACATATAACTTGGATTTTTATGGCTCTTAAAAAGTATCACTTGAGGAACCTAGATATGGGGAGAGGTGTGATACACTCCCCATTCATGGTGATCAATGGTTATTCACCATTAAAGTAGACCTTATTTATGACGTAAGGTCATTACCATTTGGGTTCCAACTGTAACGTCCCGTCCTAGGATCCACTTAAACCATTCCTCCAACTGGTGGGTCACATGGCCTCAAGCACACCTCCTCATATGTTAGAGGTTGCTGACTAGTAGTGAGGGTAAAAAGGTAGTAAAATGGAGATATTATACCCTCATGTCAAAGTATCATAGTAGAAATATCCATAAACATTAAAAAAATAGTGGAATAATGTGAAAAAATAGAACAAATGAATAAATGTGGAAGTGTAAATAACTGACAGAATAAATAAGTAAAAAGCAGAAGGAATAATAAAATGAACAACTGAATACAATATTAAAATCCTATAAGGAAGTGTGAGATACATGGATGCATGGAATGCTAATATAAAAAAAGGGGAACAAGGGAATAAGCATAAAATCATTCTGTACAAAAAATAAAAAAAGAAACAAAATCGCTCCACTAGTATCTTGAATGAATGTTTGATCCTGTTATCCTAAGATCCATATAATGGTAAGAATATCAAAAATCTTTAGTAGGGATCTTTACCTTATCAAAACCTATAGATAGATAATATTGTCGAGTACCAAAGGAATCATGAATAGGGTGTGAGAGACAAATCTCAGTATTCCACCACCAACAGTTTCTACGTGTAATCAAAGAAGTGCTTATAACTAAAAAATGTGTAGGTAATAACAATTGATTAAAAATGATGAATAAATAAACCAAATCTTACCTAGGTTCCTGAAGGACACATGGTGGGTCAACCTTCTTCAACTCATGGTCAAGAGAAATGTATGGATAGTTACTATATATATAATAATATATATATATATAGTATATTTATATATCGTATACACCAATATGAACCAAGTTCATGCAGATGTAAGTGGACATATACCTAGAATACTAGTTGATGTCTAGATCGGGGCATAACTCAGACATCCATAACTAGTCTAAATGAGCCTATAATCTCAAGAAATAGGGTACATTCCCTATATCTCATAATGAGTGGGGGGATTCCATGCTCGTCACTCGAGATGGTGAGTGTTCCATCATGTCAACACTCCAATCATGGGAATTTGGTGCCTCAATCCCAACATCCTTCTAGTATTAGTGGTGTGAGATTCCATACTCAACACCTGATGTAAGGAAGAATTATTCTTACATACTCAACTAAACCCTTAACATTGTACACAACCCATATAAAGGGGTTATAAAATTTATAATATAAGGAATGTGGAAATAAATCTCATGCAACATATTTATCAATACCGTTATAGATAAATAAATAATGCATAACCAATTATGATATCAAGCATGAGGAATTACCTCTCATGTGTCATCTTAGCCAATTTCATGTTCATACAAGGAATTATAATTGATAAGGTGAATTTAACATAACATGCTTTAGATGGAGTGGCCTTAGAACCATACAAAAACACTTTTCAAAGAATCCATTCAATTTATTTAATTCATGGAAGGGAAACCATCATGTATAGGCCATCCTATATACTAAAGACCATTTAATCCATTTATCATTGAAAACTAATTTTGTAAGGTTCAAGGTCACATAAATGGTGAAATGGTAAATAGGGTTATTGAACACTTGGGAGATTCCAATTATAAGTGGACCAAATGCTTAGGAGGAACCCTTTGTCCAACCAATAACTCACATTATAAGGGAAATTTCATTTCAAAACTAATACAAGGTCTATGTAGGTATTTTGGGGTTATAAACCAATTAATCATAATGGCCAATTCCATTTGGCGCACCCAAGGGGTGACCATATAAGGGGTATACAACCTCTAAATTAACAAAAAAGGATCAAAAGGTATATAACAATATGTGATGATAAATTTGATATGAAGAATCCAAATTAAAGATGACGCTCGACCAAATTCGGTGTGTATCATAATGACATAGCTACAGAATATAAAAACCCGAAGGGAAAATGACGTGACCACCTACCTCAAGTCCATAGATTACTCCTCACTCGATATCAACCTCAGATTTAGATTAGGTTGGAAGAAATATAAGAAACGGTCCAACACACCAAAAATAGGGTAAAAATTATTACACATAAATAGCACAATAGATCCAAAGGAAAATTTATTTAGGAGGTAATAAAAGAGTAAATATATTGGAGACTTCGAGATCCTCAGACGTATCCGTGTCCCGGGTATTTTCCTGAAGACCAGGCATCCCTTTGATGTTTTTTGGCAACCTCTGATGCCAGGTTGGATTAAAGTTAACATCGACGGTGCCTCAAAAGGCAATCCTAGACCTACCAGCTGTGGGGCCATTTTTAGAGATTCTGCAGACCAGTGCCAGGGTTTCTTTTACAGTGGGTGTGGGATTGCCTCGTCCCTTGAAGCAGAGATGCTAGGAGTCATCCATGCTGTTGATTTTGCACTGCAAAGAGGATGGCTAAAACTTCGGATTGAAATTGATTCTACCACCATTGTTCAAGCCATTTGGAATGGAGTCATTTATCTCACCTGGCTGCTCACTACGCTTTGGATGAATTGCCTGAATTTGCTATAGGAAATTGACTACATTTCCACACATTCCTTCTGTTAAGCGAATGTTGTTGCTGATGCCCTTGCCGATAAAGGTGTTTGCCAGAGCATGACTTGGCTGGATGCGCTGCCAGCTGATTTATTTCACCTCTTTGAAATAGATTGTAATAAGATCCCATCCTTTCGAATCATGTAAAATTTTGATTCTTTAATTAATAAATGGTTCTTCATTCCTTGACCGAGGCATTACAAAAAAAAGAGTAGATATCACCTTGATGGATCCAATGCTTCTGACAGATCGAAAACTGAAAACCAGATGTAGGGGTTGTGGTAGAACATAGCTTAGAGTATTTGGGAGCTCAATGGGAGAGTAAACCATGTGCAGCTATTGGAGGAAGAAGGAGAAATAATAAAAATTCATTAAGAATAAATGAATTTAAAATGAAATTCTCACCTGTAAATAAGGGGGTGCATGGTTTAGGCACATGGTTTTCCCAAACTATGTGCAAGTTGCTATTATTAAGGGTAACACCACATGGTTTGTCACATAGTTTGTCTAACCATGCACAAACCATGAAAAATCTCTCTATCCAAAATCTCAGTAGCGCCGCATGCCCATCGTCCTGGGATCACAAGGTTTTAGACAAACTATGCGGCCTACAGGTCTCCACTATCTGTAACCACATGGTTTCATAGAAACTATGTAGGGTAGGCTACATGATTTTCTCTAACCGTGTAGCCTATCCTTTTCTTCCCATTTCGGGGTTCCGAGCTTCAAATGAGCCTCATATGAACTTGAGACCTCCTTAACTTGATTATTCATCAGTATTAAGGCTATTTAAAGGAATTTAAATAAAGAACAAAATGATCTTTACCTTCATTAAAAGACGGGTCGTTACACAAACTTTGGTGGATTCTTCCTAGGTACCATTAGCATCCTAATAGACAACACCATATCTCCCTGAAGGAATGATCTGAGATGAACCATTTTTTTTAATGCTCACACCACCCAATTTTGATGTCTTTTTAGGTTATGCAGTGCTTGGATCCTATTTTTTTTAGGGATTCAAACTTGTCCAATTGGACTTTCTCCCTCTTTACCATCACCTATTGATCATAAATGGACATTAAAAGTATTGATAGCTAAACCTCTATAGTTAACACTACCTTTTTCCTATACACTAGGGAGTATGGGGTCACCAGGGTGGAATATTGAGTCATCGTTCAATAGGCCCAAAGGGTATTAGAGATATTATTGGGTCAACTCTTCTTGTACTAGCCTACCATCCTTGATAGGATATTAGAGGGGTATTTATAATACCTAAATCATTCCATTTTACTACAAATGATAGTGTGAGGTGTAGTTGGACCAGATGATGTACTTGGTGTAAAACTTCATCAAATTGGTAACTCAAAAGTTGGTGTTGATATCTGTGAGAATAGTGTGAGGGATCCTAAATCAATAGATGATGTGGGACTTCACAAACTCAACCACAGATGAGGTCTTCACTTCTTTAAGGGGGGTGGATTTTTCCCACATTGAGAAGAATTCTATTACAGTCATAATGAACCTTCACTATCAAAATGTTGCTAGTAGTTAGGGGCCCACAATGTCAATTCCCAATACGAAAAAGTACTAGGAGTACTTGGTGGCTACTGTTAAAATTTTCCATGGACTGGGTGTGCATGTCACTTCTTGGTGAACTTGATATAGTCATGAACCATGGTGGTCTATAAATACCCCAATATCTAGATCTGATGAGAGAGATTCAATCTTGTTTGATAGGCCCCACAAGTCCTAACATGAACCTCTTGCATGACTTGAGGGATCTCCTCCCCTTGGATTCCATAGTGGAGGATTCTATCAAACCCATCCCTATAGAGGGTCTTCTCTAGGTTAAGGCAATCCCAAAGGGTATATTTCACTATGAGCTGATGGAGTCACTCACGCTCGGCTCGTCCTGGTGGGAGAATCCTATGTTGGAGATACACAGTGAAGGGAGTCATCCAATTGAGTTATTCTTAGACATCCAGGGCATTTGAGGGCCTAACTACAAAAGTGTTGGTAACCAGCTGATTTACCTATCGATCTTAATCTTTATAAATGATGGGAGTGATGAACCTTCAATGGACCACATGAATGACCAGGTCATTTGGTCAAGCTCTATAAGGGATGCGACCATGCTTGATAATGCATTATCTCAGTCATTCTATGATCAGGGAACATGAGCCACCTTCAGCTTGGAATGGAACTGAGCCATCAACTAACGAGTACACTCCAAAAAATTGAAATGTTCTTACTTCCTGATGACATAGTGACCAGTGAATTTATTTATGAATGACTCAGAGTCTCCCTTCACAAGAAATTAGGGAATGTTAATCCTGATAGACAAATCAAGGCTAATTATAAGATCCTGATACTCATCTTTGTTGTTGGTAAAAGCTTTCAACAAAAATAATGAGTATGAAAAAATATCTTGTCTAAGAGTGATGAAGATAATACCAAGGTCCAACCTATTAAGTTTAGGGTTATTGAGACTTGTCCCGATTAGGCTATGGGAGGCATCGTCAATGTGAATTTTCTAGTATGGTGTGGTCTGATCTACATATAGAATGACCTGATTTGGAAGGTCTCCATCCAGGGGTAGTTCCTTGGGGCATTGATGCATGACCTTGAAATCTACCAATGCTTGTCCTTTGATAGATTTTTGGGGGATAAAACTGATGTCAAGATACTACATAATTACCACCCAATGCGCTAGTTTCCCTATCAGCATAGGGTGGTTGAGTATTTACTTAAACGGGATTATGTGAGATACCAATTGTATCTCATGGTGCTACAAGTAGTGCTATAATTTCTGAACTGCAGAGACTAACATGAGGTATCTCTTATCAATAGGAGAATATTTAGTCTCCATGTCGAGTAACATGTGACTGAGGTAAAATAAGATATTTACCCTACCCTCGCTATTCTTATGATCTATAAGGGAACCAAGGGACCGTTCTTTAGTGGTCACATAAAGGACGAAAGTATTTCTTAGGTTGGGTGGCATCAGTATTGAAAGATGTAGTAGATACTACTTGCTGTCCTCGAATTCAGTTTGGTATTCTTCGTCCCACTGATATAAAATTCCTTTCATCACGAGCCTTGAGAAGGGATTACAGTTTCCATCTAGATTTGTAATGAATCACTGGATATAATCTAAAACGACCCGAAATTTTGAACTAATCTTGTTGCCTAATTTTATGTGTTATTTTATTTTATTTTTATACTCAACAAAAATGTTTCATTTGATAACATGAGTATAATTAAAATGAGACCGTTGGGTTTTGAATGTTATATGAACATTGGTCAATATGACCGCTGGAAACTAAACATTTTGATTATTGTCTCTAAATACAAGTAATATTGGTTAATTATTATAGAAAGAAGATTCGATGGCCTCACCCAGTAGTCTTGGACCGATCGAAGCCCATCTAACAGAACTTGGGAAGGAGGTAGCACCACTGGGCTTTGCTCTGGACCAAAACCAAGCAGAACTTCATCGTGTGAAGCTAGAATGGAATCGCCTTCGCGAGAAGTTCAAACTGATAGAAATTACTACTCGTGTGATGTTGGTCGATCCTCCCTCAGATTCTCTCACCTTAGCACACCTTACACTTAGGTCCTATGCTAGTGTGATAAGGGGCAATGTAAGGAGACTGTAACTGCCTTGTGTAATCCTTTGTTTTAAATAAAAATTGGGATTTCTTCTTATAATGATGTTCATGACTTTTCAAATGTCCGGATAAATATAGTATGCATATTTTTGGTGAATTTTAGAGAAAATATTTTTTAAAAAATGTTTATGTAAACCTTAAATAATTAAAAATTTGTAATGATTTTCAAAAAATGGTCTTCTACAATTATGTTCAGTACGAAATTTAAAGTCTAATAAGATAAACTTAATTTTTGATGAATAGTAAATTATAAATAGTGATTTTATGCTTAGGATTAGTAATGTGACCAAATGGATTAGTAATCTCACTTAAAGAAAGAATTAATATAATCTATGCACCTTGATTAAGTAATGTGATTCAATAAAATGGTTAAATAACGGTTTCATAAATTATTAGTCAAGTATTAGTTTTTTTAGGTGAATAGTGTTTTTAATTAAAAATTAAATTAAAAATATTTAGAAAATTATTTTTTTAAAATGGATTTCATTTTTGAACTCAGAGCATCGATATTATGTTAAGGTAATTTTTGGGAATTTTTCTGAAAAAAATGAATTTTCGGTGAATAGTGTATTTATTTAAAAAATAAATTAAAATTATTTAGAAAATTTCTTTTATAAAATTGATTTCATTTTTGAAATCAGAGCATTGATATTTGGTTAAGGTGAAATTTTGGGATTTTTCTGAGAAAGTTGAATTTTCAGTGAATAGTAAAAATACAGTTTTAGGGTTTCGGTATGTTTAATGACATCATAACTGTGTCATGATGATGTCATGAAATATATTATGGGTTTTCTGACCAAAGGTGATGAATTATTGTATGGGGGCCCCATGTGGCCTAACTCCATGGGAAATACCATGGGAGAGCACATGCTTTTGAGAAAACCACTTGTGAGGTGTCCCTTGGCCATTAGTGCCTTGTCCCCTCACTTTCCCTATAAATACCAAGCCATCCTCTCATACGTTTCGACTCCACACTCTCCCCCAACGAAGTTCGGGTCTCATTACCTCCCAAGGAGTCCCCCCAAGGTGCCCCCAAGCCCTCAAGGTCCCAACCTTTGAGTTTTAAGAGTTACGTTTTAAGGTAAGGGATATGACCCCTCTCTTTCTTTTCAAGTGATCTCTTTTATGTCATTTCTTTTATGCTCCATGTTATTATGTTGTAGGAGGTTATTTTATATTCATTATACTGTCCTTTTTATGTTCATAAGTTGAGAGACCCCCTATTACTATCATCATTTCGTTTTAAGAATGTTTAAGTGGCGCCGTTAGGCTGCCGAATTTTTAAGGGATTCTTTCACCCTTCTCATTTTCATGTTCTTTTTTTGTCAAGTCTTTCAAGTTACTTTATGTTGGGGTATGATATCTATATCTATCATACTGATCATTTATGTTCATATGATGATAGACCCTTTTTGATCTCATCAATTCATTTTTGTTGAATTTTAAGTGGCGCCGTTAGGCTGCCGAATTTTCAAGGGATTCGTTCACCTTTCTCATTTGTCAAAGTTCTACTTTCATGTCAAGTCTTTCAAGTTCCTTTTTATTATGTTGGGGTATGATATATATATCTATCATACTTATCTTTTATTATCATATAATGAGAGACCCTATTTGATCTCTTCAATTCAGTATTTTGATGTTTTAAGTGGCACCGTTAGGCTGCGAAATTTTTAAGTGGTTATTTCACCTTTCTCCTTTTTCAAAGTTCTAATTCCATGTCAAGTCTTTAAAGTTCCTTTTTATTATGTTCGATTATGATATCTATATCTATCATACTGATCTTTTATGTTCATATGATGAGATACCCTATTTAATCTCATCAATTCATTTTTTGGTTGAAGTTTATGTGATGTCGTTAGGCTGCAGAATTTTCATAAGAGAAATCTTATTTTTGTCTTCCTTTCATGTTCTTCATTTCATATGGTATATTTTCAAATTTCATTAACATGTTCTTAATTCCCTTATATTCTTTCCCTCTACTGTTTTATGGGTCATTTATGAATTTTTGACCCATATCCCCTCTCTTTTAAATGTTTTCTAAAACCTTGTAACATAGCCGTTATGCTGTAGAATTTTCGTCTCAAAATGTATCTCTCTTTTTCTAAAGTTATTTTATTTTATTAAGTGAATACTCAAAGCTCTCTCTTCTATATGGGTATTCACATATATACCAAAATTTTCTATTTTAAATTCTGGGATTTACATACATGAAACCCGCTTTCTCTTTCTGTGGGTTTAAAGTGACATAAAGATCATGTCTTTAAAGCAGTTTTTAAAATGTTATGATTATGAAATGAAACTAATTTCTTTAATGATATATGGGTTGTTTATGAAATTATTTATGATGATATATGTGGCTCACATGATAATAAAGACATGTCAAGGGTGAGCCCAGATAGCGCTCCAATGCATTGGGTAAAGACTTAATCTCTAGAGATGACCTTTTAGACTGATACCTTGGTGAATAACCTTGGTAATTTTTAATGAAACCTTGGGGATGGACCTTGGTGAAACGAAATTATTATCAATATTAAATGTTTCAGACACATATTCAAGTTATGAAAAATGTTATTTTTATTATGATATATTTCCTTATTTCTTTCTCATGCCTTAAAGTTCTTTTCATGACCTTATTGAAGTATCTCAAGTTCACATGTAAAATGTTTTTCTTGTTTCCCTTACTGGGCCTTCTACTCACCCTTTATTTTGATGTATGTCCCCAGGTTATGAGATGAAGTAATGAACCTAGGATGAACATGAGAAGAATCCTTTCAAGTTTTTAAGAAGAATGTTTTATGTTTTCATGTTTTATGTTCCTGGTTTCCAAGACACTAAACCTTAAAGATCCTCGGTTCTGTAAAATGTAATGAAAGTTTATGTGAAAAAAAGGCGGGATGCCATAGTTGGTATCAAAGGATGGTTTAGTTATTTGTGGAAATTAGTATATGAAAACTTTAGGAAGAATCCTATAGAAAAGTTTATATATAAAAAATCTTCCTGGTATTTTGGTGAGTATTGAGTAATGGGTTACCAAGAAAATACATCCCTGTCTAGATACAAGCAGGTAGAGGTGGCTCTGGCACAAATGTACATAGGGGTAAAACATGAAAACACCACTTTGAGATAGACTCAAACGGGAACTGGTACATGACAATGGGCCTTGCTGCACTCTTGGTTACGAAACTCCTAGGGGATATGCTTTGGTAAATTCATAAGCTTAGTATGAACCATTGTTAAAGGAACAAAGATAAAATAAAATAAAGATTCACATAAGAATATATGATCATGGATAAACTATATGGGAACCTAGGGGATCACAAGTCAGGGTATACTTTTCTTCTATATGTTATCCTTATATGATTTAAGTTCCTTTTCATGATTATTGGCTAAGTATTTAAGCACCTAATTATACTTTCTCTTCTTAGTTAATGGTGGGAAATGGAAGAACATGTCCCAACAACCAATGTGATAGGAAATGTGATGATTTCCGTATTAATATGACAGAGATGATTAGGGGATTAAAAGATGATTATTATTTTGGAAGACGTCCACTATTTTGGGGACCCTATATGATTGAGGTAAATAGATTACTATGGTATTTTCATTGAGGAGTAAGGTTGACTTATATTTTAAAGAATGGATGAATTTAAGGTGGACTTATAGTAATTTAGGTTACTTATGGGAATGATTAACCTATCTTGGGTAAAATATGTTTAGGTTAGCTACTTTTGTTATAAGATGTTAGGAGTGGTTGATGTTGTTTGGAGATGAACAATGAATTTTATTTTGGAAGACTATGTTATCAAATCCTTCCTGTATTTGGGTTTCAATCTTAGTTTGGTTTATTTTGAGGAATTTTAAGGACCGTTATTTATGGAATGGTCTATGATGAACTTTGGGTAGTACCATGGAACTTTGAAGATTTAAAATTAGTTTCCATTCCTATGGGATTATTTCTTTTTGAAGAGTTGTTTTACCTTACCCTTTCTATTTTTGGGATAATGTTTAAAGATAGAAGAAATAGATAGTTAATTTTTTGTGGATTATGTGATTCTCTAGAAGATGATGCTTGTGTTTTGATGAGACCAAGTAGTTTTGAATGCTCATTGTTTGCAGAAAAGATTATTTTTGGTAGAAACTTATTAAAGGATGAAACTCTACATGAAGGTAGGTATATTTTCTTATGTTTTTTTTCTATGTAGTAAATGAATTCCTCAAAATTATGAAAAGAAACGCAAAAAAAACGTTGTTGGTTTACGTTTCCTACTAGGTAATCAAATACTGTTTACACACATCATAAGTTTGGAATTTTCTTATGGTTAACTTTCTCCTAATCATGTTTTCTATCACTCTCCCTCAGAACTTGACCCTTTGTTTTCTCCTCCATGTCCATGTTTTCCTACATGGAATCCTAGTGTGGGTTAACTTGGGTGACCTTTGTACTTCCCTTTCTTTATTTTAAAGTAATATTTTTACTGACTCCTTTTACGATGTGGGACTTTCAATGAAATTTCAAAACCCTGTTTTAAAAATTGCGAGGATGCAATTTCTTAAGGGGGGAAGATTGTAACGACCTGAAATTTTGAATAAATATTATTGCCTAATTTTATATGTTGTTTTATTTTATTTTTATACTCAACAAAAATGTTTCATTTGATAACATGAGTATAATTAAAATGAGACCATTGGGTTTTGACTGTTATATGACCATTGGTCAATATGACCGCTGGAAACTAAACGTTTTGATTATTTTCTCTAAATACAAGTAATATTGGTTAATTAATATAGAAAGAAGATTCGATGGCCTCACCCAGTAGTCTTGGACCGATCGAAGCCCATCTAACAGAACTTGAGAAGGAGGTAGCACCACTGGGCTTTGTGCTGGACCAAACCCAAGCCGAACTTCGTCATGTGAAGCTAGAAGGGAATCGCCTTTGCGAGAAGTTCAAACTGATAGAAATTACTACTCGTGCGATGTTGGATGAGCCTCCCTCGGATTCTCTCACCTTAGCACACCTTACACTTAAGTCCTATGCTGGTGTGATAAGGGGAAATGTAAGGAGACCGTAACTGCATTGTGTAATCCTTTGTTTTAAATAAAAATTGGGATTTCTTCTTATAATGATGTTTATGACTTTTCAAATGTCCGGATAAATATATTATGCATATTTTTGGTGAATTTTAGAGAAAGGATTTTTTAAAAAATGTTTATGTAAACCTTAAATAATTAAAAATGTGTAATGATTTTCAAAAAAAGATCTTCTAGAATTATGTTCAGTACAAAATTTAGAGTCTAATAATATAAACTTAATTTTTTATGAATAGTAAATTATGAATAGTGATTTTATGCTTAGTATTAGTAATGTGACCAAATGGATTAGTAATCTCACTTAAAGAAAGAATTAATATAATCTATGCACCTTGATTAAGTAATATGATTCAATAAAATGGTTAAATAACGGTTTCATAAATTATTAGTCAAGTATTAGTTTTTTCGGGTGAATAGTGTTTTTTAATTAAAAATTAAATGGAAAATATTTAGAAAATTATTTTTATAAAATGGATTTTATTTTTGAACTCAGAGCATCGATATTATGTTAAGGTAATTTTTGGGAATTTTTCAGAAAAAAATTAATTTCCGGTGAATAGTGTGTTTATTTAAAAAATAAATTAAAAATATTTAGAAAATTATTTTTATAAAATGGATTTCATTTTTGAAATCAGAGCATTGATATTTGGTTAAGGTGAAATTTTGGGATTTTTCTGAGTAAGTTGAATTTTCGGTGAATAGTAAAAATACAGTTTTAGGGTTTCGGTATGTTTAATGACATCATAACTGTGTCATGATGATGTCATGAGATATTTTATGGGTTGTCCGACCAAAGGTGATGAAGTATTGTATGGGGGGCCCCATGTGGCCTAACTCCATGGGAGAGCCCATGCTATTGAGAAAACCACTTGTGAGGTGTCCCTTGGCCATTAATGCCTTGTCCCCTCACTTTCCCAATAAATACCAAGCCATACTCTCATCCATTTCGACTCCCCACTCTCCCCCAATGATGTTCTGGTCTCATTACCTCCCAAGGAGTCCTTCCAAGGTTCCCTCAAGGTCCCAACCTTTGAGTTTGAAGAGTTACGTTTTAAGGTAAGGAATCTGACACCTCTCTTTCTTTTCAAGTGATCTCTTTTATGTCATTTCTTTTATGCTTCATGTTCTTATGTTGGAGGAGGTTCTTTTATATTCATTATACTGTCCTTTTTATGTTCATATGATGAGAGACCCCCTCTTACTCTCATCATTTCGTTTTAAGAATGTTTAAGTGGCGCCGTTAGGCTGTCGAATTTTTAAGGGATTCTTTCACCCTTCTCATTTTCATGTTCTTTTTTTGTCAAGTCTTTCAAGTTACCTTATGTTGGGGTATTATATCTATATCTATCATACTGATCATTTATGTTCATATGATTAGAGACCCTTTTTGATCTCGTCAAGTCATTTTTGTTGAATTTTAAGTGGCGCCGTTTGGCTGCCGAATTTTTAATGGATTCATTCACCTTTCTCATTTTTCAAAGTTCTACTTTCATTTCAAGTCTTTCAAGTTCCTTTTTATTATGTTGGGGTATGATATATATATCTATCATAATTATATTTTATGATCATATGATGATAAACCCCATTTTATCTCTTCAATTCAGTATTTTGAAGTTTTAAGTAGCACTGTTAGGCTGCCGAATTTTTAAGTGGTTCTTTCACCTTTCTCATTTTTTAAAGTTCTAATTCCATGTCAAGTCTTGAAAGTTCCTTTTTATTATGTTGGGGTATGATCTATATATCTATAATACTGATATTTTATGTTCATATAATGAGATACCCTATTTGATCTCATCAATTCATTTTTTGGTTGAAGTTTATGTGATGCCGTTAGGCTGCAGAATTTTCATAAGAGAAATCTTATTTTTGTCTTCCTTTCATGTTCTTCATTTCATATGGTATATTTTCAAATTTCATTACCATGTTCTTAACTCCATTATATTCTGTCCCTCTACTGTTTTATGGGTCATTTATGAATGTTTGACCCATGTCCCCTCTCTTTTCAATGTTTTCTAAAACCCTGTAACATAGCCGGTATGCTGCAAAATTTTCGTCTCAAAATGTCTCTCTCTTTTTCTAAAGTTATTTTAATTTATTAAGTGAATACTCAAAGCTCTCTCTTATATATGGGTATTCACATATATACCAAAATGTTCTATTTTAAATTCTGGGATTTACATACATGAAACCCGCTTTCCCTTTCCGTGGGTTTAAAGTGACATAAAGATCATGTCTTTAAAGCAGTTTTTAAAACATTATGATTATGAAATGAAACCCATTTCTTTAATGCTATATGGATTTTTTATGAAATGATTGATGATGATATATGTGGCTCACATGATAATAAATACATGTCAAGGGTGCGCCCAGATAGCGCTCTAATGCATTGGGTAAAGACTTAATCTCTAGAGATGACCTTTTAGACTGATACCTTGGTGAATAACCTTGGTAATTTTTAATGACACCTTGGGGATGGACCTTGGTGAAACGAAATGATTGTCGATATTAAATGTTTCAGCCACATATTCAAGTTATGAAAAATGTTATTTTTGTTATGATATATTTCATTATTTCTTTCGCATGCCTTAAAGATCTTTTCATGACCTTATTGAAGTATCTCAAGTTCACATGTAAAATGTTTCTCTTGTTTCCTTTACTGGGCCTTCTGTTTACCATTTCTTTTGATGTATGTCCCCAGAATATGAGATGCAGTAATGAACCTAGGATGAACATTAGGAGAATCCTTTCAAGTGTTTAAGAATAATGTTTTATGTTTTCATGTTTTATGTTCCTGATTTCCAGGACACTAAACCTTAAAGATCCTCGGTTTTGTAAAATGTAATGAAAGTTTATGTGATAAAAAGGCGGGATGCCATATAATCAAAGTGGTATTAGTGGCCTCACATCTCATAAAGGTTACACAGAGGAGGAATCTAGTGGATAACCTTAATCTTCTCTGGATCGATCTTGATGCCTCTGTATCTAACAACAAAGCAAAGGAACTTTCCAAAGGTAACCTCAAATGCACATTTCATAGGATTCATCTTCTGGTGATGGGAGCAGAGGAAGTCAAAAAATTTCTTAAGATCCTTGATATGGTCCTGAAGTTGGTGGTATTTAAACACTAAATCAACCAGATAACACTCCACCTACATCCTAAGGAGTGACTTAAAGATATAGTGCATGGCACATTGGTAGGTAGATATAGCATTATTCAAAATGAAAGGAATCAATCGGCAGTAGAAGGTTCCCAGAGGAACTCTTAAGGTGGTGGATTATTCATCCTCGGGGTACATCCGAATTGGATTGTACCTGGATTAACCATCCTTGAAGGAAAAGGACTATAAATCACCAATAACATCAATCATTAGACCTATTACTAGAAGGGTAAAGTCATCCTTCGAGCAATAGCGGTTGAGGTGTTAGAAGTCAATAATGACTCTGATCTTTCCATTATTCTTCTTAAATTGGAAAATATTGGCCAACCACTTTGGGTACTACACTTCCTTGATGAAGTTATCCTAGATAATATTATCAACCTCGACCTCAAACATGGCACCTTGGGAGGGGATAAGTGAAGCTAGTTGATACTGACTCTGATTTTTCATAAAATTAGGATCCAATATAGACTAGTTTCAATGATAAGATAAGTTAAGTTCAAAATAAACTCAAAAACACATTTGGACATGTTTAAGAGACATATAAAGTCTTATCTATTAGCTTAACCCCCTCATTAACCCTTTTAACATTTACCTTGGTGAAAACGTTTTACCATGGTAACTAATCATTATGAATAAAAATGAAATTTCCCTCATTACCAAATTATAAAATTTTGATTCTAAATATGGAATTCATTTTCTAATATTCAATTTCTAAATTTGGTAAAATTTCATTTCGTATTTGTTTTCCAAACACAATGAAAAACTATTTTTAGAAAAAATTTCCTTTAAGCATAAAAATAATTCTATACCAAGGCCATGTATAATATTTATTAGAATATAATTAATTTGATTGTTTTTAACAAATGGGGACTTACTTGACTTTAAAATTAAAACATAATCAATATGAACCTTGTGAATTCTTGATTTAAAGAGAAGGACAAAAATTGTTTTTATTTGAATAAAAACATTACTTAGATTTACAAAAAATAAAACATATATTTCTAAGTTAAACACAACATTTTTAAATAAAATATATTAATTATTAAATATATATTTATTCTATAAAAATATTTTATAAACTTTCATGTCATTATTATATCATGGTAACGTCATAAAAGTGGCAGTATTTGTAAAATCGGTATTTTTTATTATTCACCCAAAAATCATCTTTTTTAGAAAAATAAAAAAAATCACCCTAATCTAAATTTGAAATTATAAATTCATAAATGAATTTAATTTAATCAAATTCAAAATATAAAATTATTAAATTTTTCTTTTACATGAGAATACAAAATATAAAAAAATTGATTTTAAAGAAAAATGATCCTTTTAAACCATATGTGTTCTTCATATTAAATTTTAATTAATTAAGTGATAATATATTTGTTTACACTTTAAAATATTACATATTATCAGACTAATATTTTAAAAGATATCAATTTAATTTATTAATTCAAACTATATAATAATTTTAGAATAGTTATTTGAAATATATCCCTTTTAACATTGAATAATTTTACCCATACCATATTAATTATTTACATTTTATTATTTGTATTTAAAAAATGAAAATAAAATAATATAATGTAATCATCATAATTTATTACTATCTTTATTTTTATCAAAGTTTTATATTAATTTTTCATGGCTTGTTTTAGTTCAGTGTTGCATGTAATGTAAGTTATTGAGCATAATATCATTTAAAGGTGAATTACATTTCAAAATATTAGGGTGTTAAAATATCAATTAACTAGTATGGATATATTTATTTTCACTCAACCCTTACATCAATATGAAATTTAGAGATTAAAATAAAAACAACAACATGCAAGGATTTTTACAAGCTTCTATCCATTTTCTGAAAACCTACTCCTTGCAGTGTTCAACTCCCCTCGAGACAAAAATGTATTGATCACTATTATATTATAGTGATTAAAAATGCCTAGAAATCAATAAATAGGGGTTTTCAGGTATCATCTTCACTCTTAAGGTAGACATTATCCACTTCCTTGATCTTTATAATAAACACATGTGAAGAGTTCTTTATACCATATCCCATAGTTCATGATATCTCCTAAAAATATCATTATCCATCACTTTATTGGGTTAAATTTTTTATAATGGAACCAAAATTCATAAAATTTACTCCACAAACTCATTGAAAATAATTTTTTATTTCCACTATGGATGTCACTACATCAGCATAAATTTGATCTTCTCCCTCATGAAATAGGTCTTCAATGGCCAATATAATATCAACTACACTGTATGCAAGTCAGTATTTCTATATTAACTCAAAATCACTATGATTTTTAACCACATTGACTCTTCAATCTCGTGAGAGTCTCAATGTAAATTATGATAAGCAATAATAGAAATCTATCTCTCAGTCACAATCATATTCTACGAAATACTAATATCATAGGAAATGTCCTCCTTCTTTTTCAACACACAGGTGGTTCTTCCAGAATATAACCAGATTCCTTTTTATTTGATACATGGGTGATCTTTAATGGTAGCATTTGTATTGGGTTTTACTTTGATACACATATATATTTCTCTTTTTGGAATAGTGTATTGATTTCTCTCATGTTCTTCTTACTTTCCACTCCTTTTATATTTAGAAAACATATCATGAATATTATATGAATATTATTTCTATAATATTTATAGAAACTACATAATTATCATAAGCATAGATTTTATAAAATTCTAATTTAAACAGGTTAATAATTATTTCATTTTAATTCTCAGTTAATCTCATTAGAATTTACTAATCTGTCATTCCATTTAAATATTCATAAGACTCGAGATTATTTCCCATTTAAATCTCCACAAAATCTATATCATATATATCATATTAAATTTCCTTCTAATTATGCATAGATCCTTTCATTACAACATGTAAATTTCCTTTGTAGGATAGAGCACTCAATATTATAACATGAATAACAACTATTCAGATAAATTATGATATTTTTTTGGAATATCACCGCATGCAACATTTAAATATATTTCAATTATTTAGAATAATTAATTTTGGGTTTTTTCAGTAATCTAACATTTCACCAAAATTTAAGTATTAAAATAATATCATAACACATATAAATTTACATTCCTTTTCTAATTTTCAAGAACCACCTATATTCTCATAATAATTTACAAGTCTTACGAAGTCCAGTTAATCTCAATGGATTTTTTATATTTTCATATTTCTTCTTATATTTAATAATTCATTAAAATACTTATGAAGTACCTTCAAAGATTTCATATAAAAATTGGTCCCTGATGATAGCACAAACACCCCCACCTTAACATGGTCATAAAGTCCTCGCCTGATCGGTACCACCAGTTTCCCCACAAACATGCAATCCCCTACCTAGGGCCCACCTAAGTTCCCAAACAGGTCATCAAACTAATGACTATACTAGAGGCCATCACATTTTCTTTTCAGTGTGCTTTATCCTCACCCGCACACACCCTGGGAAACTTCATAGGATTTCACCCATATCCACAAAATTTATGGCATATACATTATATTTAATTTTCATCTTTGTGTGCATAGATCCTTTCATTAAACATGTAAATTTACTTTATAGGATATAGATCTCAATATTCTAGCATGAATCACAAATATTCAGATAAATTATGATTTTTTTAAGATCACTGTATGCATCATTGTATACATCATTTCGTAACACTTATAAATTTATATGCCTTTTTTATTTTCAAGCATCACTAATATTCTCATAATAATTTACAAGTATTATGTTTTATAGTTAATATCAATGTCTTTTTTATATTTTTATCTTTTTTATAATATTTTATAAGTATTTAAAATACTTACTATGTACCTTAAAAGAATGTCTGTAACAACTAGGCCCCACTGACAGTACATACACCCCACCTTAACATAGTCATTGGGTCCTTTCCCACCATGTACCAATAGTTTCCCCACAAACACATGGTCCCCTACCTGGGGCCCACCCAGGTGCCCATATAAGTCATCAGACTAATGATTGTCCCTATAATCCAACACTTGTTCTTTTCAGTGTGATGTATCCTCACTCGCATATACCCTAGGAAACTTCTTATAAGGTCACTCATCTTGACTCCTACTCTAGTCCAAGAATGCTTAACTATGGAGTTTTAATAAAGTATTCTATCGAAAATAAATCCACACCTTATTGACATAATTCATATCAATTATTCATTTAACCCTTTATCATTCTAGGGTGTTACATTAACCCTCCCCCTAGAGAACAACATCCTGGTTGTAGACCCTAAATCTCAACCCAGGTAGTGTCACCACACTTAAGAGGATCCTCCTATGAAACTAATGTAACAATTGTGTTGTGCTGACAATATAGATACCCTCTCCTTAACATAGTAATTGGGTCATGTTCCTACAACTACCACCATTTTCCCCATAGATTCATGGTCCCCTACCTAGGGCCCACCCACATGCTCAAATGGGTCATCAGACTAATGTATGTCCCCATAGTCTAACACATGTTCTTTTTAGTGTGCTTTTTCCTCACTCATGTACACCCTAAGAAAATTCCTAGAAGGTCTCCCATCCTTAACACTACCCTAGGAAAAGAACGCTCAACTATAGAGTTCTAATTAGGTAGGATCCCAGAAATAAAGGTGCACCTTATTGACATAAGCCATATCAATTAGTCATTTACACCTTTATCATTCTGGGGTCTTACAATGCCTTTGATTTTTTTGAAAAACTCTAAAGTCTTATGATAAATTCATCAGTGTCTAATAGTTATCTCCAAAACCTAATGATATCACAATTAAAGTACTAATAAAACATAAAATAAGTATTACTCCGGACCAAAAAGTCTTCCTTAGGATACTCAAAGATTTATGAGGATAATAAGTCTTACGTGATGTCACATAAAAGTCTTATATGCACAAGATTTAAATAATTCCTTTTCAAGATTCAGCTTAACTGAAAAGACTTAAAAAGTCACATAAAGTCTTAAAAACTAAAATCAATTATCACAAACTTCTTTAAATTTCCTATGAAGTTTAAAGGACTCGTCTATTTTTAGTTCCAACACAGAAATTCCAAAATTCATCAAATAATCACAGGACATATTCAACTCATTTTGAGTCCTCAATCACTCAAATTCAACTCTAAACTTCATCCAAATATTCTCTTCTTTAATTATTAGAATATATTACTTACAATATACTTTATATTATATTTCACAACTTCATAAATACTAATTCTTCCATAATATCAATCATTAAATTCTCATACTAGATGGCTTCCCTCAAACACCTTGAAAAAATTTATAGATAGTGTTTTTTTATCTAAAAACACTGGTATTTGGTCTCTATGAAGATAAACTCCATAATACTCACATTTAAGGGTTTCTATATTGAATCTATAATTTGAAAAAATTCAAAAAACAATAACAATTATTCATCTCCTTTACTCATTTATATATGACTATCAACACAAAATTATAGATTAACTTTACACATACTATATTGATAGAAAATAAAACCAAATATTTTATATATCCATTCTGGTACTTTAATCTTCTCCTTTTTATTTTGTTCTAATACCAAATTTACTCCAAATACAATGTTATTCTTCTCCCCTTATTTGAAATTAATAAAAAAGAATACAAGGGAAGGATCTCACACATTTTTAATAATTTCAAGACAAATTTTCTCCAATTTTTTTTATGAATTAAAACCAAATCCAAAATTTTTAGATAAGGATAACACTAAATTAGTCATATAAAGGAGAATTTATTTAGTTAACTTTAAGTATACATGCCTAATCTAGATAAAAAAACAAGAGTTATTTAACCAATATGTCAAGGATGTTCATTAATATATTCATCACATGATATCATTTAATCATTCTTATCTTAGGAGATATAATGACAGATTTATCAAGAATTATTAACCTCTAATCATCCTCAAAAAATACTTTAGAACAATCCAATTGAAAGGTTGATTACTCCCCCTTCCTCTCAGATTACTAATCAACCAACACCTCCTAAATAATCAGCTTAAATATTAACAAACCATAGGAAAGTATTTGATTTATTAACCGCTACTTCAACATTGATTTTGTGATATCTATACTTCCAAATTTACATGGAACAATTCATCATTAGCTTCCACCTCTCCATGGAAACTCCCCCTCAAGGTACGCACACACCTCTTCATTATGGTTTATTTCTTTAGAAATACACCATGATGTAATATTCTTTTGATGTCATGGGATCACATAAATTCATCCACCACCCCCTTTAGCTTATCTCATTCAGTTCCTTATATAATAGTTCTAACACAAAAGCTTAAGGAAATAAGTAGGGGGTTTTGTTTCTCTTTAGTGATAGTAGCAAGGTTGAGAGTTGTCTCTCAAACAAGATCTTATACTCTTTTTAGATTCAACATAGGTAGATATATTCATGAAATATAACCATTTTTTTAGTTCTAAACTCCTTTGGGCAGCATGAGTTTCTTCTTACCTTCAACTTTTATCATGTATGAAATAGGCTTCATCACCCTTTCTAATGAAAAGCTTACTTGAAAAGGTGTTCAACATTTTAATTTCATCTCCTTTAGGATTTATTATTGCCTTGGTATGACTATCATAATGTTCCTTGAATTTTAACCAGCTTTCTTGAACCCTCCTCATGAATCATATTGGAATTTACAGTTATCTCTTTTAGACAACATCTCATGAAATTTGATTAATGAATTTGAAAAAACCTATTTCCATGTAGTACTCACTTGGAATTTATCCATATATTTATCCATTTACAATTGGTCTAGACAAATATTTAAGAAATTATTCTGAATATACTAATATTTTTTGGAGTTTCCTCATGATTTATTAGAATTTTTAAGTTACCCTTTTTAGGAAAATCCTTTAACACTACTTATAGGATGTCAACCACTAATCCAATACTCTTAAAACTATATTTGTATTGATTTAATTATTGGATTCATCTTTACTTTTTTAATTATCTCTTTCATAGCCTATTTACAAAGGTTGATGGTGTATCACATTCGACCACAATAGAAGAACCCCCACATGGTTGTGACATCTTAATCATTCTTCTTAGGTGTATGTTGTTAAAAAAAATCTTCAATTTTTTACATCTCGGGGTAGAATTGTCCTTATTTTTCTTCAACTTATACTTACCATAAATCTTTATTCAATAAAGAAAATTCTAAGTAATGACACTCCCCTCAATAGGAATAGCCTAATAAAAATTCACTTCTTATGGTCCACTGACCAAATAATCGTGTTTCTCACAAAACTCCTGGTGTGGTTTCAACCTTTCTATAACTAATCCCATAAAACCACACCACTGTTTCCTCCTCTGGATGACTTTTACCAAAAAATGATCATCCACACCCATCTACATGTCACCAAACTACCATATTATATTGCCTTAACACTATGAGGCATCCCATGATCATTTTTTACCCAAGAAAATTTATGAACCCAACTTTTTGTTTAATTCCCCAGTTGGATCATCAATCACCACACCAGTTTTCATGCTCACACCTTGATCAGTGGAACACATTTAATTTGACTCACTCTTAGATCAAACAAAAACTTCCTTGAGCACAATGCCAATGCACTGACTCCGGCCAATTCCACATTCAAACATAAAATTCATTATTACCCAAGAATCCAGATATCAATAGATATTATCACACACTAGTGACTCAAAGTAACATTGACCATCCACTAACTGATGTCACTACACCAATGACCTATGACACATGAGGTTCATTCACACATGACTGATATGATGCTCCCCACCATTGGAGTATCATTTTCATTTATATAAACCAAAATTCATGAACTCCACAACCCATGCTCCATCCCTTACCACACATAATTACTATACATGATAGTCTCACTCATACCAAAGCGTCACCACTAAACACCAACTATTATCCATTCCCAACCAATTTGGAACAACATACTCCAGTAACCAATGGTGAGATCCCCGTAATATAGATTACATTACACCACTCATCGAGTATCATGCCAAACAATTCTTGACACCATACCTCCCTAAAAATTCATTCTAAGGCATCCACTTGGGTAAATCATACCATGGTACCCTGATCCATCATTGATGTCATCTCTCATAGTCAAGAGATATCTCCTAGTAAACCAAAACCTAGGTTTCCATGCCTGTGAGTGTCACACCACCGCTCTACCATTGCATAATCACTTAGGTTCATCCATAACCTAAACAATTATAAATGGACCCACGCATGTTTAATTCATTGATTCTCAACACAAATGGGGACATCACGTACCCAACATATACCTACCATCACTTCCCAAAAATCCTCACAAACACTCACTCTCCTTCACCATAGGTAGATTGATGCATTGAGAACCCTCTCAAATGTTTTTTCCCATGACTATACACATTATCACCTAAACCAAATGGTTTTACTATAACATCCCAAGATTTTAAAAGAACACTATGTTTAATATCATATATAACATGCAACATCGAGCATTTAACAACCAATAAAATATTATTATTTTATGACCATTATAATATTGTTGTTGAATTGGGAGTTTTGAATAGATGTAGATAAATTATGAAATATATATAATGTTCATAATGACTAAAAATGTATTAATAAATTCTTAGGAAATAAGAACTCTGTTTTTAGTAAAAAAAATATTCTTTAAAATATGTTTTTATTGCTTTTTGTGAGAGAAAATTATAATTAGTTTCTAGAAAATTTTAAAAATATATTTTATAAAAATAATTCCATTTTTTGAATCATCATATAAAAAATTTATTAGGGTGAATTTTTTATATTTTTCTAAAAATATTGATTTTTTTAGTGCATAGTGAAAAATAATGAATTTTATTGAAAACTGTATTTGTGTTTCAAGAATTTAGTAAGTAAAATTTTGTTTTAAAATGGTTTCAAAGTAAAATTATTTACATTATATTATGATTAATTTAATTAAGTAAATTTTAATCAATTTTATGGTTTAATTTATTATAAAAACATTTTTATACATAAAAAGGTGTTTTTCTAAAAAAACTATTATTCATTGGTTTTTCATTTTTATCTTAAATTAATTTATGTCACTAATAGAAATTGAATCATAAAAAATGGATTCAATATTTTTTATTAGGAGTTACAAATTTGGTAAATAGGTCCCTTTTATTTTTTGTCTTTATGAATAGTAACCATAGTAAATATTTATCACCTCAATAATGGTAAAATGAGTAAAATTGGGCTAAAACCACGAGACAAGGTCTCAAAATCAACCCAACACTTGAATTTATTTAATTTTATGGGATAAATTTGACCATAACTATACCAAATTATAATATATGGTATTTTGGTGACATTTTACCTTGATAATGACAGTTATATTATTTTAAGCAAAGAAAATTAAAAAATGTCACTATCTTGAAATTCATAACATTAAAATTTTTATGTAAGAATAAAAAGAGGATAAGTTTGATTGTAAATTATTATTTAAAAGATTAATTTTTTTTATCATGGTAATTTATTTTTACGGATGAAATAATTATCTTAAATAATTATAAAATGCTGACACAATGCTTGTGCAAGTAGTAGAAAAATCATGTAAATGATTTTTAAAACTCTAAAAGTAATATTGTTTTTGTGAGTTATAGTACTCTTTGAATTTTATAAATGAATATAACATATTATGGATTTTTTAAAAATTTATATTTGAATTCTATTTCTATCTTGGTGTATTTAAATTTAAATTAAATGAATATTGTCAAAAATGGAATTAATGATATTTTATAAAAAATAATATTTTATTAAATTATTTAAAATCATAAAAAACTTTAAATATGAAAAGTGGGATTAAAATGGTCTAAAAGTTCATCAATTTGGAATTTATGATCCAATTTTTACCTTATAAGTAAAATTATATCTCTTTAAGATTGAAAAATTCATTACCACATTTAAGGTTAAAATCAATTAACGAAAGGGTTAAAAAAGATAAGGTTTAAAATGCCACAAAAAACTATCTAAATTACATTTCCTATTTATATGTTTACTATATAATATTTTTCTTAGAATTATTGGATATTTTTAATCATTTTACATGTGAAATACTTTAATTATAATTAAATCTTTTATGTAATTCCAAGTGTGTCTTTTCCCTCCCTTATAAAAAGACATCCCTTATATATTTTCTTTACACATACTTGAGCCATCTATATTAACAAAAACCTACCTAATTATCCTATTAACTTAACTATACATAAATTAGTGGTTTAGGTATTCTTAAAATACCATTCCATGGTTCCTTAATAAGGGATTTAAAGGTGGTCTATCGAAGAAGGGGTAATCTTCCTACCCGACCTCTTTCAATTTATTTCTTCTTATACCCCCTCTAAATATATGGTATTCATAATAAAATAATAAATTTATCTTCATAAATATAATTAAATTTTATTATTATTATGGATCTATTATTATTCACCTTCTTTTCCATTAAATGAGAAGTGAAAGTATCGCTTATGTGTATGTATGGACTACCACCTCCACATAGCGATGCAATTCATTTTCCATCACCATATTTAATTGATGGTTATTATTATGGGTTTAATTTTTATATATGATATTTATAATATAATTATGCTTCTATAATTATAACATCATATCTACCTTCTTACATTCCCATCTATTGGAAAACAATAACGTCACTCGTGAGTACTTGTGAGCTACCACCTTCACGAAGCGATGAGATTTGATTTTCATTTATGATTTACATGGACGATAATAAGGATATATTTAATAAATATATATGATATATATTAATTAATAATTATTCTTTAAATTTTATTTTTTATTTACCTTTCTTTTATTCCATCCTTCAAAAAGTGAATCTACCGTGTCCATGAAAAATGTAATTCATTTTTCTATATATATAATTTATAGATGAATCTATATATATATTATATTTATATCATGATTAACATTCTATATATGATGGAAATATGATCAAAGTAAAAGCACTGGAACTACTGAATCAATATTCTCATGAAAAATGAAACAATTAATACTTGGAAATGAAGACTTTAATAAGGATTTGTTATTAAATGGGAGTTGAAATGTTATAATTGGATCATATATGATCTTATAAGTACATAAATTATTCTTTTATATAATTATAATAAATATAAATTTATTATACAATATTTTAGAGTGCTTTTGAAGTAAGTTGGACTTGAGGTAAGTGCTTTATCATCTCACTTTTATTTCTATGACACTTATGCCATATTCACCACTTGTTTAATTTTTGTGGTGTGTATACTAACCATTAATGTTTTTTTATGATTTTTTTAAGTTAATTATGGGGATTTAAAAATTAAAATAATTTTATCTCTTTCATGAGGTTTTGTTTTAAATATTACCAATGTTATAAAGGTTTATCATCTCGAATTGTCTTCTTTGAGACATATGTTATATTATACATGTATATTATTTTATGAGGTGTATCTAAATACCCTTTGACATTTTTTTATCATTAATCACATTATTTTTATGACTTTTAAATACTCTTTTGAATTAATTCTTTCATGGGGATTATGATTCAAAAGTTACCAAATTAGTAAGGTATTTATGTTCTAATCTCATTATTTATCAAGATTGTTTATGATAAAGTTTCTTATGATAGAATTTTATGATATATATCTCAATAAACCAATTAATTTATTCTCCTCAGTTAATTTATGGAATTTTTTTTCCTTTCATCTTCTTCTCTTTAAGTACTCATGATATTGAAAAAAAAATTTAAGAAAAAACAACTTTATTTCTCTCTTCGATCGAAAATCCTTTTTATTCTATATCCATGTTATCAAAAAATGTTTTCAAGAATGATTTTAATATTATTTTATAATTTTTTAAATTCATATTTACCTATGATTTAATTTTTACAATTTTTTTTAAAAATAATCTTATTTTCATTTTCTGAATGAGCTAATTTGAATTTTTACCAAAAATGTGAAAGGAATCATTGTTTTAAAATATACAGCTTGAATAAAATTTCTTGCCATAATGAACACTCAATTATTTGAATTTTACTTTATAATTTTACAAGGTTATTTTTAATGAAAATATTTCCCTTAATATTTGGTAAATTTTTAGAATTTAAATAAGTTATTTCAAAGTGAGAAGGGTATTTTCATCAAGAAATGTTCTAGTGATATTTTAAAGGAATTTTCCATCTATGATAACATCCTTGATGTTACTTATGAATTACTAGGATATTATACAATGATATCATCCACTTTATTTATTTGGATGGATTGTAATGATAATTATTTGAATATTATTCTTTGAAACTCATTTGTTTCCCATGGGTTAATTAAGTTATGATAAAGCCTTTATAAAACCTGTTTATTTTCCACATGTTATTCTATGATGGAATGATGAAATTTTTATGAAGCATGTTTCCTTTCCATGTGTTATGCTATTACTAAGGATTTATGATCTTATTTCACACATATATATTATTTCTATTATGTGACATGTGGGAATTGAATTACATAGCCCTCCAATGCATTGGGTAAAGATAGATATCTCATGATATAATAAGGATTATAATGTGGAGTGAACCTGGTTTAGTAAAGGACTCTATCCACTATAATAGTCTTGAGAGTGAAACTTGATTAAGGATATAATGGAATGTGGAGTGAACACAATCCACAATGATAGTCTTGGATGTGATCCATGACTAAGAAAATTATTTTCTATGATTATGCGTATGCCAAAAACTTATGCCTTATGCCATTTTTATGCTCTCATGGCTCATGTTTTTTGATTCCTTTATAATTCATGTCTTATAAACTACCAATATGTATATCATGACTCGAGATTATGATCTACGATATGTTGGTTATAATTTTCAAATGATAATCTCATGTTTTTATACCCCTATTCTCATGTTATGTTTATATGATCATTGATATCTCCCTTGTTCACCCCTAATGAGCATATGAGCTAACCCTTTCTTATGTTTCCTTTCCTCAGGTCATGTAAAAAGGTTTTAATTTTGATGTGTCTAGAAAGGGTGCTAGTTATGAAGAATTTAGTGGGATATGATATATATTTTATATGAACATGTTGTTTATGAATCCAAGTATCCAGTGACACTAAAACTATATGGTTCTAGCATGGATCATAATGTTATGTAATGAATATTCATCTAAAAATGTAATATCTATGTATGAAAACTATGTGTCACTATATGTATGCTTCTATAAAACCAGGCTCACACTCACATTGTCCATGTCTTATCAACCCCATTCTTGTATTCCTAGACCACTAACTATTCCCCACTACATGTTAGAATTACTAATATCCCATGGAATCTATCACGCCAAGGCTTACAACATGATCACCCACCACGTGGTCATCATCCCCAAGACCATGAGCATCTACCCAATCTCCCATTTCACCATCGAAAGTGCCACATGAAACATCTAGGGAAGGTATCCAACTAATCATACCCTATGAAAAAAGCCTCGATAACAAGATAACCTCTCGCTCTCTATGACACAATACAACGAATATCACTAATTTCATTCCCCACAACCCCTTAGAGTTTCCATATAATCACACGGTGTCACGACCCGTCCTCGGGGCCCATGTCGTGACTACCCCAAGCCCGCCTCCCATAGGCCAGGGGCTGGCGACTAGCACCAAAGGCGTAAATCCCAATAAAAAGGGAAGGAATTACCTTAACAAAAGAAAAAAAAACCACAGGGTACGAAACCTGAAGTAAAGACTAAGTAAACTGAAAACATAAGTAAGTGCTAAAAAGTAAATGAGCCAGAATACAAACCCAACTAAAGGAGCAGTACAACTGAAAATAAAGTACAACTCAAGGACAACAGCTGAAAGGTGACAAGACGCTCCTGGATCGTCCTCCGGCTTCCTACCTGAAGGGTAAGCACAGATCTCCTCCTTAGCACTCCACGTCCGTCCGTCTCCTCCGGGTACTGACTCGACATGATATCCACCTTCGGGCACTGACTTGTCGTGAGATCCTCCTCCGGGTACCGTCCAGCTCTACAAGCCTCAACCACGATTAGTGATGTCCATCTTCTGCAACCAACACAATGTAGTGCGGGCGAAACCCGTGTAGGGGTGAGTATACGATACTCAGTAGGGACACCAAGACCCCCAAAGGTCTGCCTGAACCCACAAAGGATGAACCATAAAGAAAGATACAATCACGAAGTATCATCCAACACTACTTAGGTGTATTCCTATACATATATCTAAGTCATCAAATCTAGTTCAACTCCAACTCACGAGCTCTAGTACAAACCAATCCACTCAGGAAAGTAAAACTTAAATTCACACAGGAAAGTATGACCGAATCCACACAGGAAAGCATAATCCAATCCACACAGGATATCAAGTCAATAACATCGAAGATAATGATTGAAAGTCAAGACTCAGCTCACACATGTATCCATTTACGAAGAGGGGTGGAGATGATTAGATGTAGCCTCCAAATCATATCCTCTACTGAACCCACGTAGGATCCAAGTTTAGTAGTCCTCGCTGCTGAACCCACGGAGGATCCAAGTATAGTATTCATCGTCGTCGAACTCACGGAGGATCCCAGAATGGTAGTTGAACCCACGAAGTATCCCAGTACAATAGTCGTCCTCGTAGAACCCACGGAGGATCCCAGTACGGTAGTCGTCCACATCGAACCCACAGAGGATCCTAGAACGGTAGTCGTCCTCATCGAACCCACGGAGGATCCGAGTAAGGTAGTCATCCTCGTCGAACCCACGGAGGATCCCAGTACGGTAGTCGTCATCGTCGAACCCACAGAGGATCCTAGTACGGAAGTCATCTTCATCGCAGTCGCAGCCAGCTCTAGGGTTCTCGCACACAGCACGCTCGTTCTGGGAGGGTCCGCTCCACGAGCCAAGTGGTCGATACATCAACTATCACATAGTCCAAAGTTGATGTATCGCAAAGTTCCGTCACGTCAATAGGAACTCAACGCAACAGACGGTGCGTCAATCGGACGCCCGGTCTGAGAGTTATTGGCCTTTTCGTTCCAGGGGCCCGGTTGGTTTTTAAGTCAAAACCAACCCGACTATACTACAACTGCATCCAACCCTCGATTGGAGTAATCCAAAAGAACCGTCTCACTATGAGGATTCCAACAAAGTCGACGGCATGTCAATCGGACGTCTAGAGCTCGAGTTATAAGCGTTTCTGCTCCGAGGGCCCGGTTGGTTTTGTGTTCGAACCAACCAGTCCGTACCCAAATTTCTCCGAAACCTTATGTATAATATACCAAAACGACCGTCTCGATCCAAAGATCGCATATCAACCTAAGGTTCATCAATAAGAGGTATGTACCCCATGTTATGGGCCTTTGAACAAATCTGTCTGTTTTTTAGGGGGTTCTGGGCCCGGACTGACCCGGCCCAAGACCCCCCCCCCCGGGTTGGCCCAAACCGGGTCGACCCAACCCAGATCCGGGTCTGGCCCACTAGGGCGCGGCCCAGCCCGGCGCGGGGGTTCGGCCCAGCATGAGCAGCCCGGCCCGACGCGGGCGGTTCGGCCCGGCGCGGGCAGTCCGGCCCGGTGTGGCCGGTCTGCGCGGTGTGGCGCCCACGTGCGGAGCACATGCGGAAGGGGGGGGGGGGGGGGGGGGCGCTTCCCCCTGGTCTCGAAACGGCGACCCCCCACGTGGAGGGGCCCTACCAGTCTGTCGCCGGGGGTTATGACCCCCGACCTCCCCACCGAACGGCCGGCCATGCAGGCCGGCCGATGTGCCGCCGCGGAACCCCGCGGTCCCGCTCTTCCGAAGCGCCGGCGGTGGGATTTCTGGATGCCTCCAGGTCTTCCGCCACGGCCAAAGGGTCGCGGTTCTTGATTCTCTGGCGGCCAGGAAGTCCGGCCTCCCCCTGTTGGTGACCTTCGCGACCTTAGGTTGTGGCCCTTCTTCGACCAGCGCCGCACGTCCGCGCCACGCCCGTCCATCGCGGCCCGCTTCATCCGCGACATTCCCTCGAGTTCTTCGGCGCAGCGCGACGGTGCCGTGCACCACCTCCGCATCTCTTTTCGTTCCCGCGCGGTGCATCGGCACCGCCCCACCTTCGTTCGAGCCACAATGAGTACAAAAACAAAAGGGGGAGGGGGTTTGTCCCTGTTTGTGCGGTCCAGCCCCCTCCCGTTAAATCGATAACAAGCAGCTAAAGGATTAACGATGGATGCCAAAAATATTCACGAACATAAAATCAAACTCCAACATCAAGGAGTTGTTGAACGATGATTTCCGTGGGAAAACGGTGTCGCGGTAGACGTCGTTTCAGAATGAGGCTTCGTAAACGTCGTCGGTGCACGCCCGATGAAGGATGCGGTGTCCCCCTTTCTATGACGCAGAAAGAAGATTGAAAGGCATGTCGGTGTTCTTCACGATCTTCTATGAGGAAGAAGAATATCTTCAAGACCACAAGAGTTCTCTCCTCTAAACTCCACATAGCGAATCAACCAACAATAAAATAAGATTTTGTCTTATTTTATTCACACACACATACCAACATTATTCTTAAAATTCAAAAAGACTCATTAAATTAATTAACGAGTTTCAATTAATTGAATAGGTGTGTTGGCATTCAATAAAAGAGAAGAGGGAAAGTGGGTGAGTTACACATTTATGGGGGGTTGACAACATAAAGAGGGGTGTTTAATGGGGTGTTTGGAAATTTAAGGAGGTGAGGGCTCGTGTGGGCCCCACCCCAACTTCCTCACAACTTCCTTTTCCCTAACACTTAAACCACTAGTGGTGTAATAAAAATATAATTGTAAAACAACTATATTTTTATTCTTCACATTTTTAACAACTCCTCCAGAGCAAACACACCTTCAGAAAAGGTGTTCCTAAGAAATTACCGGCATTGCGGTTTCAGCTGTGCCCTAGGATTTCGATTCCGAGCACCGATTCAAAATTTAGGAAAACCCGCTCGCTCGTTCACTGAATGTACCCGAGCTAAACTTCGGATAATGATTCTGGGCACACCGGGCCTCGGAATCAAGTTCCGTCAGAAACTGCGTACTTGTAAAATCCCAAAGAATTTAAGAAAAAAAATTTCCTTGAAATTTATGTGTCTTTAAATTACTCCCACCTCAGGGCTTTACATCCTCATAAAGATAAATCACAAACTAGGGGAACAAATGAGGGTACTGAGCATGCATCTGAGCCTCCCGCTCACAAGTGCTCTCTCGGGGCTCCCGTGCTGCCACCTGATGCGCACTAGAGGAATCGACCGCCCATGTATGACCCGCTCTTGTCAATCCTCGATCTACACCGGGACCTCCGCAAAAGTCTCCCTATCATCGATGTCCATCTCCCCATGGTCGATGATATGCTTTGGGTCGTTCACATATCTCCTCAGCTGAGATACGTGAAAGACGTCGTGCACCCGGTGCAACTGAGGTGGAAGGCCAGGTGATAATCCACCTCGCCTATCCTGCAGAGAACCTGAAATGGTCCGATGAAGCTCAGAGATAACTTGTCGCCCCAGCCAAATCTCCATAATCCACGTCGAGGTGAGACCCGTAGAAAACATGGTCGCCATCCTCGAACTCTAGTGGTATCCGACTCATAACAGCATAGGACTTCTGTCTTCCCTGTGCAGTCCTCATCCGCTACAGGATGATCTAAAACTTCTCCGACATAGCCTGAACTATCTCTGGTTCTACACGTACTCACTCCAACACTATCCACAAAGGATATCTAAAAACACGGCCAGCTACTATCTCGCCACTCCTAACAGCTGAATGCCCGATCGCCTACCAAGATCATCTGCTACAACGTTCCCCTTCCCAAGAGTATAAACTGTCTCGATGTCATAGTCCTGGAGGAACTCAAGTAATCGTCATTATCTTAGGTTTATGTTCTTCTGAGAAAAGATACACCTGAGACTATTAAGTTTGTGAGAACCGTAAACCGTTCGCTCAACGAACAATGGGTGAGACTAGCCAAAAGTAAGAAATCATTTGTACCCTTATTCGTCTAAGTTACACCAAAGAGATGCTGAGATTTCTCCTCTGCTGAAAAGAGAAATATAGTCTCATCCCCTGGAAGAACCACGTTCTTTGCCTAATACAGTCAATCCTGACATGAACGGTACTATTTCATGTCATGGACGACGTCGTAAGGCCTCGATGCTACTACCAAGAGATCCAACCGTTACTCTCACCTCCAAGGGTTGAGTCACACTGTCGGAAGCAGTGTGTGGTCACTAGGTATCCTCCAGTAGGAATCTCGGAAGTGAGGGTCAAGTAAATGGTTTTAACCGGAACCTCTCAGTATCAACTACATAAAAATGATAGGGAAGAAAATGTCACAAGAACAAGTGCCTTTTATTACTGCAGCTCAAGGTACAAAGACAAAAAACATCAACAAAGCTAGAAGAAACAAGAACAAAAGTCCCCATGTCTGGAGATAGTCCCGCTCCAGTCCATATGCTCCCGGAGCTCCATGGTCATAAGCCTCAGCTTCTTGAAGCTGAGCTCTCCCATGTACACCCGTTCCCTGCGGTCGGGGTGGTCTCCCTAGTGGTGTTGGTGGTAGGGCCTCAAAGCGTCGCCCACCACCCGCTGCTCGGCCAGCTCCTCTACCTCGTCTGCCTGCTCCCTACAGACTGCCATGGTCGAACATCTTCCTGGGAGGTCCCTCTACTACCTTCTACTCATCTGCAGGATGAGTCGGGCAGTCTCGAGCCATGTGACCATGCCCGCCGAATGCATAGAACTTTTTGCTCCTCGTGTGGTTGGATCTCCTTCATGTTCCCTCTACAATCGAATCTGCATCATTAGATTTCTCATCTAATAGTCTTGACCACATGGACCTCTGCATCATCTGTCTACTGCTAGCTGCAGAAGACTCCGCTATGGGTCATCCTACGAAGGGTCTCACTGCTGGTGACTGCTCGGCGAGAAAACTCTCCACTAGAAGGGCTCTCTCCAACACCCCCGCCTACGTCGGGATGTTGAGGGAGATCATAGAAGCCCTGATCTCATGCCTCAGTCCCTTCTCGAAGGTCCGGGCCCTGAAGAATAGGTCCCATACCATATCTGTGGAGTAGCGCGAGAGATCAGTAAACCTCGCCGAGTACTGGGCCATAGTCATGTTGCGCTGCCGCAACTGTAGTAACTCCTGAATGCACACCGCATGGAGGGTGGCTGGAACGAACTCCGAGCGAAAGAGGCTCTCAAAGTCCGTCAAAAGTAAAGATGCCTCATCTTTCACCTAGAGAATCAAGTTCCACCATCTACCTACTGCCGCGTGTAGGAGACTCGTTGCAAGGATCACCATGAGGTCAGCTGGTGTCCCTACTAACCTAAAAACGCATACAACAGCCTCCAGCCAATCCTCGGCTGCCTCAGGGTCCGTCTCCCCACAGAACCTGGGCGGTCTCTGATGCTAAAACTCGTGCAGTGCACTAAGGTGATGTGCACTCTCAGCGGCTAGGTCTGGTGGCATCAGTGGATCTGCAGGTAGAGGTACTGCCGGTGCCCCCGCTGTAATAGGGCCCTGCACCGAGACCTCGTCGCTCGGTGGGATGTCGTATCGTACAACGCTCGGAACCCTAGCTAGCTACCGTCGTGGGTCCATCTTGAAAAGAAATAGGTGCGCCATGGTCAATACAATATACCTAGTGAGCTGACACAAAGTAATCACAAAGAAAACTTTTGAAACACACATGCAATCAATGTTTTCGTGCACTGAGTCAGAAATCAGAAGTCAGGGTCCTGGTGTATGGATACGTCTACCGCTGCACCAACACTGGACTCCCTAGACTGATAACAACACTCAATACCCTTAACACTATTGCTTCACATAGAAGAAGGATCAGAGTCCTGAGTTCTGCGGTAGAGGGGCCCGTGTCGTGACTACCCCATGCCCGCCTTCCATAGGCCAGGGGCCGACGACTAGCACCAAAGGCGTAAATCCCGATAAAAAGGGAAGGCATTGCCTTTATAAAAGAAAACAAACACCATAGAGCACGCAAAATGAAGTAAACACTAAGTAAACTAAAAACAGAAGTAAGTGCTGAAAAGTAAATGGGCTAGAATACAAACCCAACTAAAGGAGAAGTACAACTGAAAAATAAAGTTCAACTCAAGGACAACAGCTGAAAGGTGACAAGACACTCCTGGATCTTCTTCTGGCTTCCTACCTGAAGGGTAGGTACAAATCTCCTCTTTAGCACTCCACGTCTGTCAGTCTCCTCCGTGTACCAACTCGACGTGATATCCACCTTCGGGCACAAAATCGTTGTGAGATCCTCCTCTGGGTACCGTCCAGCTCTGCAAGCCTCAACCACGATCAGTGATTTTTGTCGTCTACAACCAACACAACGTAGTGCGGGCGAAGCCCATACAGGGGTGAGTATACGATACTCAGTAGGGACCCCGAGACCCCCGAAGGTCTCCCTGAATCCACAAAGAAAGATACAATCATGAAGTATCATCCAACACTACTTAGGTATATTCCCATACATATACCTAAGTCATTAAATCCAGTTCAGCTCCAACTCACAAGCTCTAGTACAAAACAGTCCGCTCAGGAAAGTAAAACTTAAATCCATACGGTAAAGTACGACCCAATCCACACAGGAAAGCATAATCCAATCCACATAGGATATCAATTCAATCACATCGAAGATAATGATTTAAATTCAAGACTCCGCTCACACATGTATCCATTTACGAAGAGGGGTGGAGATGATTAGATATAGCCTCTGAATCATCTCCTCTGCCGAACCCACGTAGGATCCAAGTTTAGTAGTCCTCGCTGCCGAACCCACAGAGGATCCAAGTATAGTAGTCATCTTCATCAAACCCATGGAGGATCCCATCATGGTAGTCGAACCCACGGAGGATCCTAGTAAATAGTCATCCTCGTCGAACCCACGGAGGATCCCAGTAAGGTAGTCGTCCTCGTCGAACCCACGGAGGATCCTAGTACGGTAGTCGTCCTTGTCGAACCCACAGAGGATCCTAGTATGGTAGTCATCCTCGTAGAACCCACAGGGTATCCCAGTATGGTAGTCGTCATCATCGAACCCAAGGAGGATCCTAGTACAGAAGTCATCTTCGTCGCAGTTGCAACCAGCTCTAGGGTTCCCGCACACAGCACGCTCGTTCCAGGAGGGTCCGCTCCATGATCCAAGGGGTCGATACATAAACTGTCACGTAGTCCAAATATGATGTATCGCAAAGTTCTGTCACGTCAATCGGAACTCAATGCGACAGACGACGTGTCAATCGGACGCCCGGTATGAGAGTTATTGGCTTTTTCGTTCCAGGGGCCCGGTTGGTTTTTAAGTCAAAATCAACCCAACCATACTCCAACTGCATCCAAACCTCGAGCGAATTAAGCCAAAATAACCATTTCACTAAGAGGATTCCAACAAAGTCGACGACACGTCAATCGGACGTCCAAAGCTCGAGTTATAAGTGTTTCCGCTCCGAGGGCCCAGTTGGTTTCGTGTTCGAAACAACCCTACCATACAAAAAGTTCTCCAAAACCTTGATTATAATATACCAAAAATACCGTCTCGATCCAAGGATTGCATCGCAACTAACGGTGTGTCAATCAGAGATCCGTATCCCAAGTTATGGTCCTTTTAACGAACTTGTCCGTTTTTAGTGGGTTTTGGACCCAGACCGACCCGGCCCAAGACCCCCACCCCCCCGGGTCAGCCCGAACCGGGTCGAACCAACCCGGGTCAGGGTCCATCCCACTAGGGCGTGGCCCGGACCGGCCCAACATGGGGGTCCGGCTCTGTGCGGGCGGCCCGGCGCGGGCGGTCCGGCCCGGGGCGGGCGGTCCGGCCCGGCGCGGGTGGTCCGGCCCGGTGTGGCCGGTCCGCGCGGTGCGGCACCCGCGTGCGGAACGCACGCGAAAAGGGTGGGAGTTGTCCCCCTGGTCTCGAAACAGTGGCCCCCCACACAGAGAGGGCCCGCCTAGTCTGCCGTTGGGGGTTACGACCCCCGGCCTCCCCGTCGAACGGTCGGCCGTGCTGGCCGGTCGATGTGCCACCGCGGGACCTCCCGGTACCACCCTTCCAAAGCGCCGACGGTCAGATTTCCGGCCGCCTCCAGGTCTTTCGCTATAGCCAAAGGGCCGCGACTCTTGATGCTCTGGTGGCCGGGATGTCCGGCCGCCCCTATTGGTGACCGCCGCGGCCTTAGGCCACGGCCCTTCTTCGACCGACGTCGTGCATCGGCGCCGTGCCCCTCCGTTGCGGCCCTCTTCGGTCGCGACATTCCCTCGAGTTCTTTAGCGTCGTGCACCACCTTCACAGCTCTTTTCATTTCCGCGTGGTGCATTGGCACCACACCTCTTTCGTTCAAGCCACAACGAGTACAACAACAAAAGGGGGAGGAGGGTCGGCCGTGTTCATGCGGTCCAGACCCCTCACGTTAAATCGATAACAAGCGGCTAATGGATTAACGATGGATGCCAAAAATATTCACGAACATAAAATCAAACCCCTACCTCAAGGAGTTGTCGAACGATTATCGTCGCGGGAAAACGACATCACGGTAGGCGGCGTCTCGGAATGAGGCTCCGTATACGTCGTCGGTGCACGCCCGATGAAGGATGTGTGTCCCCCTTTCTTTGACGCGGAAAGAAGATCAAAAGGCGTGTCAGTGTTCTTTGTAATCTTCTATGAGGAAGAAGAAGATCTTCATGACAACAAGAGTTCTCTCCTCTAAACTCCACACAATGAATCAACCAACAATAAAATAAGACTTTGTCTTATTTTATTCACACACACACAAATGCCAACATTATTCTTAAAATTCAAAAAGACTCATTCAATTAATTAACGAGTTTCAATTAATTGAATAGGTGTGTTGGCATTCAATAAAAGAGAAGAGGGAAAGTGGGTGAGTTACACATTTATGGGGGGTTACCAACATAAAGAGGGGTGTTTAATGGGGTGTTAGGAAATTTAAGGAGGTGGGGGCTCGTGTGGGCCCCACCCCAACTTCCTCACAACTTCATTTTCCCTAACACTTAAACCACTAGTGGTGTAATAAAAATATAACTATAAAACAACTATATTTTTATTCTTCACATTTTTAACAACTCCTCCTGAGCAAATGAACCTTCGGAAAAGGTGTTCCTAAGCAATTACCGGCGTTGAGGTTTCAACGGTGCCCTCAGATTTCGATTCTGAGCACCGGTTAAAAATTTAGAAAAACTCGCTCGCTCGTTCACTGAACTTACCCGAGCTAAACTTCGAAAATTGATTCTGGGCACACCGGGCCTCAGAATCAGGTGCCGTCAGAAACTGCGTAATCGTAAAATCCCAAAGAATTTATGAAAAAAAATTACTTGAAATTTACGGGTCTTTACACACGGTTTGGTAAAGTATAATTACACCAGGAAGTTATATGGGAAATTGCTATATAAGTTTTTGTTGATTCTTTAAGTAATCAAACCATTCATACCCAAGGAAACTCATTCCCATCCTCAGATCACCCATCAGAAATAAAATGTTTGAACTAACCCCATTAGTATTCCATTACCAAGGCATCAAATTCTTGTACTAACTTGATAAGTGCCTTCATACATTATTTGTTAAAGGGGATATATTTCCACCATCGAATAACCTCTCATGATAAGATCCACATGGATCTCCATCAAAAGAATATAAAATTTGGTCCAATTGAGTATAATTCAACCAACAAGTTATACATGAAAATATCATATAAGTTATTGTTGATAGTTTAAGAAAATAAACCTCTCATAAGAAAACATCCACATGCAAGAACATGTATGTCATCTGTATCCTAAGTGCCAAATATGATGCATGTACATGGGCCTTTTCTAATGGGAAAAGAGATAAAACTCATAAATCATAAATCCAAAACTCAAGTGTGTCACCCAAGGTGAAATCATAAAACTATAACATCGAAAACCAAGATCAATAATCTAATGCCTTGTTCACTTGGAAATCTTATCAAAAAAGGTATTCTTGATGAACCAGTCTGATATCTATCTCAGACTCTGTCACATTCCTAGGTCACCCATCAACTATCTCCCCAAATTATAAAACAAAACAAAATACCTAATACCAATTTGTGAGAACCTAACTCTAGGATACTCAGTAGTGCTCAGGGTGAAGATTCCATGTGGCCTCAAGCACTCCTCCTTATTCACCAGAGGCTATTGACTATTGGTGAGGTCCTAAAACATACATTTAGGATACTATACCCTAAATATCATAGCGATCAATAACAATAAATAATCATAAAATATCCTCATCAGAGTTCACATAATAAATAATAAAACAATAGTGCTATATAAAAATGATGTTTTCACAAAAACATACAAATGGTTTCCCACTTTTTTGATATCATATACAAGATAAACCAAAATAAAACAAAATACATGAGGCTCCACTGCCAACCCTGATATTTATTAGAATTTATGATACCCATTGTGTTGCACTAGACTGATCCACTACACACCCAGATTCACATACAAGGTGTGAGAATATAATTCAATAGGGTCTCACAAAGAACCCATAATATACACCGTTATGTGAATGTGTATACATGAGGAAAATAAACACATAATAAAAATTCTTTTTGGGTCATCACATGCTAACCGGACTACCACAACACTCGATGTAGTACGTACACCCTTTATGTCACCATTTACTAACCAGGCCACCACAATGCCCAAACATACTTTCTTCATTGTCATTCCAGAATCCATCCATATCCTCATCTCATGAGATTATAGCTAATGCCTAGATCATACTCTAATAATTAGGGTAGGGAGATTTCCAAACCTGGACCCAATACCTAAAGAGGTAGGGCACAATCATACATTCATATCTCGACTTATTGTCTTATGTCTGAAGATAAGTTCCATTGGTCATGTGTCACATCACATCATGACCCAACCCTCTCTCAAGCAATCCTTGACCCAATATTTTCATGGAATGGTCCAATTCAATCACATTGATCCACCCCTATGCACTCAAAGGAGGACACAATCAAGCATACTGACCCATCCCTACACACTCAAGGTAGGTCGTAGTCAAGCACACTGACCCATACCCATGGATTCTAAGAAGGTCTTAGTCAAGCGAAAAGACCCATCCCCACACACTCAAGGGAGTTCACATCAATCACACTAACCCATACCTGTACACTCAAGGGAGGTCAAATTAGGAACACAATGCAACATTCTTTAGGAAAGGCCCCAAAATCACTCACATGCACAAACATGTAGCAGCACACAAGGCTCAAAGCCTATCACACAGCTCACCAGCTAATCCCAGGTTGATAGTCGCTCAAGACCTAACCCCTCCCCACAAACACATATTTCCAAACTTTTCAAGTCATTCACCAATCTCTGTAGACTTATCACAGTATATCCTTAATGATACCATCTCAAACTTTTCCACTTGTAGTGACACAACAAAATATAGTCTCCTCTGGTCTAGATCTCAAGGTCTAGTCTAGACCTCAAGGTCTGATCTAATCTCATCGAATCCATCAACACTCATGGTCCCACTACCCAAGTATTATCCCAAGCCATCACATATTCCTGACCATTTCCTCAATAAGCAGTGTCCAATTCCCAACCAAAACTCCATTGGAATCCTATTTCCAAGTCTTGAACAATTTTTATAACCCAAACCTAGGTCTTTTCACACATCTCCTAAGGGAGATATCTCAACCCATCACCTGGATAAAACCACTCTATGTCAAGTAATCCAAGTCCTATAGGAATTAACCTACTCACTCCTCACACAAAGACTCTCCTCTGGCCTCATTAGAGAGTTCCTAGTCACTCGTGAGATACACGACCATCTTGCCCATCATCACTTGGACCCAAGCCTCTCATGTCTTACCAGTATCCTTAGGAACCCAATATATACTATTTATAATTTAATATCACATCACCTGACCTCCTATAGTTCTCTTTTCAGTTCAACTAAATCCCTCACCCCTTGGGGACATAGTCACCAGGCAATCCACGTTTATCTAAGTGATTAAGAGCTCTTATTCCAAGCATTGGAGGCCTAACAATCTCTTATCTCATCTGACTAGGGAACCCGGAGTCCCTAAAACTTATTCCTGAGCCCATTAATTTATGTTGGAATGCATTCTCATAAATAGACATGCATATGAGTTTGTATCATAGGGGCCAGCTGCCTAAAACATGGAGTTAACCCCTCGCTAAACTCCACTAAACCTCGTCTAATCCCATACAACCTCGACAATGATCCCAGTCACCTATCTTTCCCTAATAAATTATAAAAATTTCTTATATCCATATATAACTAATTATCCGAAATTAATCAAATAGGAATAAATGGATGAAAATTCAATGGGAATCATCCGCTCACTGAAACCTTGAGAAACAGGGTGTTTTCCACTCCAGGCATGCACCTGAGCCTAAGCCACAAGAAATCCCCAATTAATACACCCTTTATGAAGACTAATTTAAAAAAAATCAAAAAATACTTAGAAAAATTATATGGTAATTTACCTTAATCAAAATGGAATGTGATAATGTGTAGATGTCATTTTGGAATTCCCTTCACACAATATGAAAAAAAGCTTCATCAAGCATGAATAATTTCACTATGCTCTGAGGAAATCATCACTGAAAACCTATTTGAATCAAATAATAAATTAGTGGTGAATTGAGAGGATAATCAAGGATGAAGGAGGAGGAGATCTTACCTTGATTTGGTGTAACAAATTACTAAGAATCCACCCTGACTGAAGAGGGAGAGAGGGGAGGGGTATTTGGCCTCCCCTTGTTCGCATGATTTTCTGATAGGAAGACCCAAGGGGGTTTCTATTTTAGAACACCCTTGAAACCCTTTTTTAAATAAAAATCAATCCTATATTTTTCCTTGTATGAACATGGGTTCATGCTATGAAGTACCATAAGTAGAAATCCCAAGCCCTAGCCTCGATAAATTCATGGTGTGAACTATAACTTCATGTCATGACTGACCAGTTGCTGCTACTTTCAATATCCTAATCACTCTGAACCTACCATGATTCCCTACAAACACATGGGACACCACATAAGTTGTTTCCCCACTAAGAGTAGAATAAGGAAGAAGACGACCATCACCTAGAGCTAAGAATGTTGATCGGTGTTGTAGGTAAGATAAGATTAAAAACAATGTCTTTCATGATTCCTCCCTGGGTTCTCTAGATGTAGGACACCTACCGTCTCCAGACCTTCCTACACATCCCCTTCATCAAAATCAGCATGTTATGGCATGGCTTCGACAGCACCTGGTTCCTTCCTAGGAAGTTACTACTGTTGGACGGGGTGAGATGGGAGACTGGTGGGGACTAGGAGGATTATGAAAATGATAAAGAGAAGGAGTACTACTCCTTGTCCATCCAAAATGACTATGGAATGTTCTTTCAAATGAAAAATAGGTCCTACATATTTTTCACCTACTCTGAGATGGGTAATCCCTTCAATTTCCTCCATTTTTCTAAGCACTAATAGATGGTGACTCGGGACATCCAATTGCTGGGAAAATACCATCTAGTGAAGTCCGTGAATCTGGAGTCCATGTGTTGGGAAACATGACAAGCAATGAATGCATAAACAATAAAAAATTGAACACACGGTAGAAATATATTTTCTTTCCCTTCAAACAATAATGAAAAACTAAAGAGGATACACAATGAGCTAATATATATGTGTAGAAAATAAATGTTGGCACCATAAATTTTAATGTGTAAAAACCCAATTAGGGAAAATACCATGGGACCTTGTACAAAAAGAAGATCCACTAAAATCAATGAGTACATTATAGAGACTCCCAAAAATGGAAGGGATTTACAAATTATAACTCTTTGATATAGAAGAAGAAAATACCATGGAAAAGAGTGGAATAAAGAAGATCTAAAAAATGAACATTGTATGAGAAAGAAGATAAAATTGTAAATATGACCATATGGATCTGAAGATCATCGACTAAATAACTAGGTGATGAAAAATCACCAATATCAAAAGAAAACTAATTGTTGATCAAATCTGATCATAAAAGGTGAAAGCTTCTCTTCATGTTTGATGTTGTCTGCAAAAAATTGCCACTTCCTATATTTTATGGAAAAAATGTCCACATCATAAATGTAACCCCAATATGAAACACATCTATGAAAAAAAATTTCCTTTATTTTGAGAAACATGGTGCACCATTTAAGGATGTTCCCCAACAAACTCCCCCTTGAATCAAGTAGGGATCACTACCAACCCTACAATTAGTTGGAAAGTATCAAATTTACCTTTAGGTAAACTCTTGGTCAACATGTATTACCCATTTTCATCAGTGTGGATCCTCTCTAGCTCTAACTATCTCAAAACAATGACATTGTAGATCTAATGATATTGAACATCAATATGTTTCAACCTTCCATGAAAAGTGGAATTCTTTCCCAAATAAATAACACTCTAACTATCACAAAATAAAACATACTCATACTAATTAAAATTGAGCTCTTGAATAAAAATTTTCATCCACAAAAATTCTTTTCATTCTTTTGTAGCTGTAATAAATTCTGACTCTATAGTAGTGAAAGCAACACATCTCTACAACCTAGACTACCAAGTTACAGCCCCTTGTAAAAGTGATCAAATAAACTGAAGTAGATTTCCTCGAATCCATATCTCCAGCCATATCTAAATCTATAAGGGCACAAATCATAGGTTACCCATTTCCAAAACATAATATTAGATCATAAGTACCATGAAGATAAAAAAAATATAATTCACTGCTCTCCAATTCTCTCTACATGGATTAGATAGAAAATGACTGACCACACCAACTTCATGATCTATATCAGGTCTAGTACAAACCGTCACATACATCAAACAACAAATGATAGATGAATAACTTATGTGTTGTATCTCCTCTCTCTCTTCATCAGTAGAAGGCGACTGACTAGTACTGAACTTAAAATGTAAATCAAGAGGAGTATTATTTTCTTGCACTCTGTCCATAGAGAATATTTTAAGAACCTTCTCAATACATATCTCCTAATATAATTATAATTTCTTGGCCTTTATTTCATGGGATATTGACATGCCAAGAATCTATCGTGCTGGCCCTAAGACTTTCATTATAAAATACTGACAAATATCCTTCCTCGATCTATCAATTCTAGAAGAATCATGGATAATAATAAGCATATCATAAACATAAAGAAATGGTATAATAAAATCATCATTATTAAATATTTGAACAAAAACATAATTATCATAAGATATATTCCTAAATCCCTAATTAATATTGATAGATTAAAACTTCTTATACCACTACTTGAGAGATTGCTTCAAACCATACAAACTATTATTTAACCTGAAGACATGATTATCTTTACCTATTCCACCAAAACCCTTAATCTCTTTTTATAAATATCCTTGGAGGAAAGTTATCTTCACATAGATCTACTCAATATATAGATATAAACTAGTATCCAAACTAAGAACAACCCAAATGGAATACATCTTGAAAACAGGTGAAAAAATCTCATCAAAATCAATAACTTTCTTCTGAAAAAATCCTTTAATAACTAACCTTGCCTTATATCATTGAATAGAACTAGATTATTCATTTTTAATATAATAAATACACTAATTTTACAAATCTATCTTACATATAGGTAACTTTACTAGCTCAAAATTATGGTTTTCATGTAATTATCTCATCTCAAAATCTGTTGTCGCAACCTATATGTCATTCTGATCAATTTCCATCACCTCATCAAAAGATTTTTTTTCTCCCCCATCAGTGAGGATCACATTCTCATCAGTTGAATACTAAGTAGAAATGGTAATATGCTGAGATGACCTCTAGAGTGGAACTGCAGGTTTATTAATAACCCCTGGAACTGAATTATCATAAAAAAAGGTGCATCAGAAACATCAACTCTAATATGTTCATCTTGATCATCATTATGCACATCAACACGATCATCAGAATCAACAATATGAGGTAAATGTGATTCATAACCTGGATCAAGACTTAAAAATCCATCATAAGTTGGAGAAGTATATTTTTCTTTTTGATCAATATCTTTAATAGTCTAATCCTACTTAAACACTACAACACGACTTCTAAAAATTTTATTCAAAGAAGGATCATAGAACCTATAACTAAACTCATCATGTCCAAGTCCAATAAAAATACACTATCATGACTTACCATCCAGCTTGGATCTCTCATCTCAAAGCACATGAACAAAATCCTTGCAACCAAAAACATGTAAGAGATTGTACATGATCTCTTTTTCATACCAAAACCTATCGAGAGTGTCTGTATACAAAGAAACTGTAGGTGGTAAATTGATAATATAAGAAATAGTAAATAAAGCCTTACCACAAAAATTTCTAGGAAATTTTTTTTCTAAATAAAAATGACATACTCTTTCTAACAAATTCATTTTCATATTCTCAGATACACCATTTAACGGAGGTGTCTTGGGAGGAATCTTCTGATGTTGAATACATTCCTTCCTGAAATACTGATCAAATTTTCCACAATACTCATCCCCATTGTCAGTGTGAATATATTTCAATTTCTTATTAGATTCCTTCTCAACAAAAACATGAAATTGCTTAAAAATAATGAGCACCTAAATTTTTTCATTCAAAACATAAACCCAATGTTTACATGAGTAGTAATTAATAAATGTCACAAAATAAATACTTCTACTAAAGGTCATAGATTTAAAAGGAACAAAAATGTAAAAATGTACTAATTCAAGTACCTTTGACTTCTTATGTAAACGATTACTACTGAAACTCACCCTTCTTTGTTTTCCATCCATAAAGTGATCACACGTGTCCAATTTTACACTCTTCAAATATAGAAGAATATTTATTTTGTCCAAACAACCAAGACCTTTCTCACTAATATTGTTTAGCCTCTTATGCCATAACTTGGATGAAACACTACACTCAACAATTCAAGTAGTATCACAAGAAATAGAAGATCTAGTCTCATATAAAAATATATGCTTTGTCTTTCAAAACACAATAAAATAACCCTTGGAAATATTCCATTAGACATAACTAAAAGTACTAAAAAACATTCATCATCAAGAATTCTGGTAAAAATAAGATTCATATGAACCTTGGGTGCATATCGAACATTTTTTAAAATCATCTTACTTCCTATCTTGGTCTCTAAACAAATAGTCCAAATATATACAACATTAGCATGAAAATAATTATACATCTTCAAAATCTAAAAATCACCTAGTTTATAAGATTTAAAGAACTCATTTTTCAATGTAACATGAAAACTGGTACCACTATCAACAACCCAACAAAAATCATCAGAAGCAATATAAATGGAGTCATAAAAAATTACAAGATCTCTCCCTATATCACCGGTGACATGATCATCTCCATCACAATTTTCTTTTTCTGGTTTTCTTTAATTCTATTTTCTATTTTTAGTTGATAACAAAACTTCTTAATATTCTCTCTCTTACCACAATGATGACATTAAAATTCTCTCTACTTTGACCTGGATTTTCTTCTACCTTTTCTCTTACCTCAACTACTATATCCCTGATTCTTTTCCTAGCTTATCCCCCTATCATCTATGACTAAAATATCTGAATAAGATCTATCTTTAGTATTTATCCTAACCTATTCATTCAAAATAGTATACTTAAAAAAACTGAATTTCAAAACACCATTAATAGTAGTGATCATTACAGTAACATGAAAATTCTCCCACAAATCAGGTAAAGAATTAAGAAATAAAAGCGCTAAAACCTCATCTTCAAAATTAATACTCATACAAGACAATTAATCAAAATATCCCTAATATTCACTCAAATAGTAAAAAATATATGTACCTTATTTGTACCTCAAATTAATTATTTGTTTTAGAAGAAAGAATTTATTATTTCCTATCTTCGAAGCATGGGTGGTCTCAAGATTCTCCCACAAAGTTCTGGCATGAGAGATGTTGAAAATATGGTTCATCACGTTGTCTTAAAACCAATAGAGAATGAAACCACAAACCATATCATGCTCAAAATCCCATTCATCATTTGACATTCTTTCTGGCATATGATTACTAAACACTAGAAGATGCATTCTCTTGAAAAAAATCAGATCCTTGTTTTTTAATAGCCACATATGGTAGTTGGTACCATTCAAAAAACTAATTTTACTGCGATTTGATTCAATAATTTATATAAAATCAAAAACAAACCCTTTGATACTAGATGTTGGGAAAGAAAGTAAGCAACGAATGTGTAAACAACAAGAAAGATAATTCTTAGTGGAAATAAATTTTATTTCTCTACAAAAAAGCCTACAAAACAAAAGTGGATGTGAATTGAGAAAATATATGTGTGAAAAAAATAAAAATTGACACTAAAAATTTTAATGTGGAAAATCCCAATGAGGTAAAAAACAATGGGACCTAGTACAGAAATCATATACACTAAAATCAATGAGTACACGGTAGAGACTCTATAAAATGAAAGGGATATAAAAAGTATAACTCTCCAATACAACAGAAAAAAATACCATTGACAAGAGAGGTAGAAATTAGATCTGATAAATGAATGTTGTTTGAGAAATAAGAAAATACTATAAATTTGACTATAGAGATATAAATATCATCTACTGAATAACCGGGTGCTAAAAATCACCAATATTAGAAGAAAACTAATCATTGATCAAAGATTATAAAAAAAGGTGAAAGTTTCTCTTTGTGTTTGACATTGTTAGGTCCAAAAGGTTAAATATCCTGAGAGGGGGGTGAATCAGGATATGATAGATTAAAACAAATACCCCTTAAAATCTTTGTTTCATCATTAAAAAAACACACTTCTATCTTTCTCTAGTAGAAATATATGAATGGAAATTAAATCATGAATAAGACACAATGATTTTACTTGGTTCAACCTCAATGGGATATGTCCAAAGAGCATACAACGATGATGTGGTGATGTACCAAATCCAGTAAGAATCACTACCAATTACAAGGTTTAGGCTAGATCACTTCTATTCCTAGGCTCACTGCCTTTACAATTCTTAGTTTTTTCTCACTTCTTTCCCAAGGGTAACTCCCTATGTCTCCTTATCTAGCTCACTATCAGTGGAAAGGATCTCTGTCTTCCTCTTACTTTGTTTAATTCTCTTATAAGGTATCCAATCACAATTTATGGACTTTTTGGTCCTTTAATGTTCATGAAAGAATTCATCCTCAACTATAGATAGATGCTCTATTGAATTCACTTTTTCACCCATAGATGAAATCCACATTTCTTCATACTTTTAGTTTACAAAAAATTGATTTCAAGAACCATTTTAGTGCTTTTGAAAGATTCCTTGAAACCTCTATAAAAAAAACCTTGCTTTCTCCATGAACTTTGGTGCACTTCATAGCATGAGTGCTTCACGGACCACCTCTCCTCCACAAACTGTTTCCACTTTTGTGGACCGTTTCTCCTCTACAAACTGTGTCCGCTTCCGCAAACCATCTCTCCTTTCACGAACCACTACTTATTCCATATAACAACTCTTCCTATTTGTAATATTTTCCTTTGAGATCTGATGATCCCAAAAAAATCTTTTCATGGAATATTCCCATGAACTACCTTACCCTTTACAGAATTTCTTCCCTGCGAACCTATTCTTCTTGGAGACTCCCCCACGAACTCTTTCGGACTTAGCCAAATTTCTTCCCAGAGCAAAGATGTTCTCTAATGAAAATCACTCTATATAATTTTGGTATTAGTGATCCTTATATAGTAAAATATATCTCAAAAATCCACTAATACATTTTACTTAAATATTCGATGTGGTATAGCCTTCACCATATACTGAGATCCTCTCGTGAACTGTTCTTACCTTTGCGGTCCACGTACTGTCTTTCATTCCTCACGGAGGCCAATTACTTCCACAAATGATTCACTTCTTATTATCCATGAATGATGAGCCATCCCACAAACTTCCAACCTTCTTCAAACCTCATGCCTTCCCATGAACCATTTTTATCCCATGAACCATTTTATTTCACAGTCCGCATACCACACTTCGCGGTCCGCATAGCACTGCTATGTGGAAATCCTTTGCTAAATTCCTTCACTATTCCACATACCTACTTTGTAATCTAAAAACTATGCTTAAAAATCAGAAAAACCAAACATACTCATTTGTGGTCATCTGGATTTGTCAACAAACGCAATCACACCCAAAAAACAACAAGAGGATGCCTTGAGGGATTTTTTACCAAAAATATCCCCTTTGGGTTTAATGATAACTCTTTACATTTTGATACATCATTAAAGCCCCTTCCTTCATCTATTACCATTCACTTCCTATGATTAAGACAACGATCAAGAATTTAATCAACACACACGCTAATCCCACATGAGCCATGCTCGGCATGAGAAACAAGAGAATATTCAGAGTTCACAATAAATCACTTAATTCTATTCAAAAAACACACATCTACATTCATCAGGAACGTTAGATTTTGTGATATATAATCAATGATCTATCAATTCTAGCATCGTTAATTTTAATACTTATCCCTCTATCTCGTTGCTCCCCCATCTCACTAATTCACCAGTTAGCTTCTCCATGGGTCTTGAATAAGAAATTTTCTACCTTTTAATAGCCACAATTTATCCCCCTTTATTAATGAACTCGAAGTCCAATCCTTTGGGGTCTACAATAGGGTAAAGAACAAACATCAATACATTAGAAAAAAAAACACCATGACTCAGGGAGAGGGGGTCCCCTATCCAAACTTTTTCAATTATGGGGAGTAAACTGAACTCTCAGATCCAATCGATGCTTATCAAACGCTTTTTTTGGTAAGGAATTTCTCAGAATTTCTAAAATCTATTGTTATATAGGCATATACTCCAACTTCACAATCCCTTTCTCCACCTTATCCTTGATAAAATGATACTTGATTTCAATTTTCTTTATCCTTGAGTGATGGACTGGATTTTTTCTATGATTTATAGTACTTGAATTATCACAATGAATTCTGATCGGAGATTTCCCTTCAACTCCCATATCATCAAGATGCTACTTCATCCATAATAACTACGTGTAGGCTTGAGTGGCTGAAATATATTCATCTTATTTGGTACTCAATGAAATGAAATTATGTTTCTTTCTTAACCAATAAATAAATAATCCTCCAAGATAAAATGCACCACCTGATATTGATTTTCTATCATCTACTGAACCAGCCCAATCTGCTTTTGTATATCCCAATAACTCTTACTGAGATTTTTCATTTTACATCAAACTGAAATCCATCGTTCCCCTAATATACCAAAGTATTATTTTAATTGAAATCATGCGGCTTTATTTGGTATTACTTTGATATCATGTTTCTTGTCATGTGAAAAAATAATATTAGGTTTTTTTGTTATCAAGTACAGTAGACCTCTAATAATTTTCCTGTATTTTGTAACATTAACTTCATTTCTTGCAACATCCCATGAACTTTTCATCCAGGTAGCTACCAAAGTTGTCATCCCCTAGTATTTTTCCATTAAAAATATTCTCAATACCTCCTTGGAATAAATATATTGAGAAATAAATGTTCTATTCTTTCCTTGATTCACCTATAAACCAAGGAAAATTTTCAATTCACCAATCATTGACATTTCAAACTCACTTTTAATGAATTAAAAAAACTATCTAAACTACAATTCATCTACTCTACCAAATATTATGTCATCAACATAAACCAACACAATCAACATTTTATTACTTTCATTTTTGACATAGAGATTGTAGTCAACTTCAACATGCTGAAAACTAAGCTTCTTCAAAATTTGATCTAGCCTTGAATACCATGCTCTTGGTGCTTGCTTCAAACCATATAAAGCCTTCATCGACTGAAAAACTATGTTCTTATCTTCATGAATGAGAAAACCATCTGGATTATCAATATAAACTTCTTCTAAAACCTCATTTATAAAACCTGACTTGATGTCCATATGGAAAAAATTGACCTTTATTTGCACTATAGTGGCAAAAAATAATCTGATTATCTATAGCCTTGAAATAGGTGAAAATGTTTCATCAACACTTATACCCACTATTGGGAGTATCCTTTGCACACTAGTCATGTTTTTTTAATTATAGCACCATATCCATTCATTTTGTTTCGAAAGACCCATTTTGTCCTGATGAAATTCTTATCAGTTGTCCTTGAAATAATCTCCCATGTCTGATTATTCTCAATTTTTTCAAGCTCTTCATTCATAGCCTAAACCCAATTCTAATATTTAGCTAATTTATCAAGACATTTATTCTCTACATGTGATAAGTATGATGTTTTTTGTAGATTATTCATTCTTATTATCTACACTATCACTTTCTGATCACCAATTATGTTTTGTCTATCAATTTTATCTTTTCTCTTTTGTATTTGTGAAGATACTAAATTATTCTCATTCTTTTTATTATTTGGATCTTATTTTTAATCAACCTCTGGAACAGGAGCATCCCATAATATTCTTATCCCTTCATCACTATCCACTTGAGACTGGTCATGTATTTTTTGAAGATTCTTCTCATTCTCCACTATAATTGCATCATGGATTTCAACTACCTTTCCTAGCCACTTATTGAAGAATTTATATGATTTTCTTTTCTTTGATTAGCCAATAACTATCCCTTCATCTCCAAGGGATTTAAACTTCCTATGTTTCTCCTTATTGAGAATGAAACACTTACTTCCAAATACTTGAAAGTACTTCAATGATGGCTTCCTTACATACCATAGATCATATGGATTCTTCACTTCTTTCAAACATAGTAACACTCTATTTTATATGTAGACTAATGTAATCAGAGCTTATTTTCAAAAAAAATTAGTAAGGTCTTTATCAATGAGCATTTTTTTATCCATGTTGTTGATAATCCAATTTCTTCTCTCAACTAGTCCATTCTTATTGTGGAGTTCTTACTACTAAAAGTTAATGCCTTATCCCATGTTTCTCTAGATAATCCTCTACATGGATATTTGTGAACTTTGTTCCATTATCTGTTCAGATCTTCTAGATTTTATGACCTAGCATATTTTTAATTTCCCATTAATATCTTGTAATGTAATTGAATACCTCTGACGTGTTGGTAATGATTGACACCCATGTCATTCTACTAAAATCATCAATGAAGAGACAATAATATCTCCTCCCATCAATAGATCTTTGGGAAATTGGTCTGAACACATCAATATGAACTAACTCAATCAATTTTGTTGACCTTTTCTCTTTTGGATTATATGTATTTAGAATGATATTCCCTTATTAAAAAGCATCACATGTAGGGGTAGGATCATGTGATGATCTAAGGAAACCTCAAGAATCATCCTGTTTTACCAGATCTTCCAAGGAAGTTTGGATCAAGTGACCAATACATTTATTCCATAACATGTTTTCTTCTTCTTTTGATAAAAAGTACATTTCTTATTCTACACTTATGTGGTAGAGATTCCCTTTTGTATACTTTACCTGCAATACAATAGCACCATCTTTTGTTTAATAACACATAACTTCTTGGAAAAGCATATGGCATGTCTTGAGTCACAAACTTGACTTACACTTACTAAGTTGTGACTAAGACCTTCAACAACCAATACATCTGCACATCTCATGTCTTTTCCCTCAAACATTTCTTTTCCAAAGCCAATAATTTTCAAGAATTCATCATTACCAAATCTTACAATACCTTATTTATCGTACCTAATTTTCACCACTAGATCCTTGTTTCCTGTCATATGTGAGATGCATCCACTACCAATGATCCATATCTCAGTGAGATCTGATTCCTTGAACACTTTTTTTTTCAACCAATGCCTACTCATATCTTTTCACTTTGATCCATGTTTTTTAATTAATACCTAGGATGAATTGATAGTCTTAATACTCCTCAGAATATGATGTAATAGCTTCATGTTGTAGAGATATAAATCAATTTTTCATTTTTATCTCACTTGATGATACATTTTTCTGCTGCTTATGACCACACTCAATATACTTTAGCACATTCCTATGTATTGTTGTTGAGAAATTTCTTGCCATGTGTCTAACTCTTCCACAACTGAAATAGTCGCTACCACAAAACAGGGCAAGGTAAGTGCTGCCTTTTATCAGCACTAAGTAGAAAGAACTGATAAAGGGGTGGGCCTTTATTAGTGCTAGCTAAAAGCGCTAAAAAATGTCCCCTTTATCATCGCTAAAACAAGAGCTGATAAAGGTGTACCCTTTATCAGAACTTTTCTTAGCGCTGATAAAGGGTACATTTATGAGCACTATTATTAGCGCTAATAAAATTTTTTATTATTAATTTATATAAAATTATTATATTTATATTCAATTTTTTTTTATTTGAATGAATTAAATAAAAAACAAATGTTTATAATTTATATATATATTTTAATAATTCAAATATATATATATATAATGTTTTAATTGAGAAAAGTATTTTTAAGAATATAATTAAATAAATATATGTATATAATTAAATAATTATAAGATTGTAATAAATTAAATTAAATAATAAATATATTTACTAAATTTATTATATTTATTATAGATTTATTATATTTATTAGATTTATTAGATTTATTGGATTAATTCATTGTATTTATTATATTTGTTATATTAAATATATTTATTTTATTTATTTTATTTATTTTATTTTTAAATATATAATAACTTTATATATATATATGAATAATTAAAATTATTGAATATATATGTGTTTTCCAATGAATTTGGTACTCAAATATATTGAGCATGCTTATATGTTATGTATCATATGCATGAATTCATTTATACATTACATCTTGTTGTCCATTTATGTGGTATATTTATTAATTCATAATTTTACCCATATGAACTATATATGTTCTAACTTATAAAATTACATTAAATATATTTAAATAATAAATATATTTTATTATATTTTTAATGATATATATAATTCAAATACATTTGTAATTATAATCTTATTAATATATATATATATATATATTAACAATTATATACCAATATTTATAAATATATACTATTTATAGTTATAATTATTAATAAATAAATATTTATTTATCCTATATATAATTTTAAATAAATATCTAAGAATATAAATAAATTATTAAAATTATGTCTTTATCAGCACTTTTTTAGCATTGATAAAGGAATATATTTAACAGCACTAATAAAGCGCTGATAAAGGTATGTTTTATTAACACTTTTTATTTTAGCGCTGATAAAACATACCTTTATCATCACTTTTAACTAGAAGTGGTAAAGGTTCCAGCAGTTTTTATAAAAGAACCCTAAGAGGCTCCTCCTTCGCCGCACCCTTTCAAGCTTTTGTAGAAGCTAAACCCTGCACTGTCGACCCCTCCTCTGATGTGACCCCTCCTCCTCCTCCTCCTCCTCTGTCACCACTTTCTTTTCCTCCTCCTCTATCGTGACCCTCCTCCACCTCCTCTTCTATTGTTTCCTTCTCCTCCTCCTCCTTCGTGACCCCTCCTCCATCGTGACCCTTCTCCTCCTCCTCTACCACCGCTGCCTCCTCCTCCTCCTCCTTCGTCTCCTCCTCCTCCTCCTCCTCCACCACCTATTTCTCCTTCTATTAATTGCATGGTCTCCTTGTCCATGTGACCTGCTCCGGCTGGTGTGCCCTCCTCATCTGATGACCATCCCGACAGCCTCCTCTACAGCGTACAGATTCCCCCCGGTGAGTCTCTTATGTAATGAATTTTTACACTTCTTCATTAGAAAGTTAATTGGTGTGAAAAGATAGTCTTTGGGTCACCGTGAAAGCACTGGATACTATTATGCAAGTTTTTTTTTATGAAATATGGATGGATTTTGGAATCCTATAGGTTGTTTTTGTTTGGTGATGATTAGATTATGAGAGGAATTTTTGAGCTGGAGATAGATGACGTGGTCTAGGAAGGATTCTATTGGTTGCACATTGGTTCTTAGGTGATAGCATAATTTCTAGTTTAACTGGGTCAGTTTTTTACTGTTGAATCACATCAGGGGTCATATTAGACCATGATATATTAAGATGATCATGGGATTCCCCCAATAGTCAATGAATCATGCACTTAATGGAATATTGGTGGTGGAAGTCAAGAATTATTTAGTTTGATTATCTAGGGTTTTAATTGTAAAATGACATAAGATGCTTGGTTCAGACTGTGATGTGTATTCTTGGTAGGTTTTTAGATTCCTTCAAAGTTAGTAATTTAGATTAGAAAGTGAGATAACATGTTAGTGGCTGCCAACCCTTTTGAGGTAGTTCAGGTGGAGTATGTTTGAATTATGCTATCATGTGATGTTATATGTAATGATTTGAAACATTCATTGATTATTTAATATTGTTTGTGATGGGAAGTTTTTAGAGTTATCTAAGGATTTACAAGGAAAATATTTGTGTTTAAGTTGTACTTGGATGGTGTAGTTGTATCTGTGGAGTTCAGAAATTTGGGAATGAAGGAGAAGACCAACATTGTACTATAATTCTCATGTGTGGTTGGGTATGTTTCATTGTAAGTGGAACTAGGTGTGTCATTAAAGACATGAAAATGGATTTTGGTAAGAAATTTTGTATGTGGGAGGCACCATGGATCGAAATTGGCCTTCATGAGTTAAGTATTATAGTGGGGAGTGTCTTAGACCGGGTGATTGACTAAACATTGACATGATCTTTTCTCAAGATGGGAAATCTTAATTATCATCTCATCATCTCAGTTATGGTTATGAGCTTTGGATCAGGATCAGGTGGCATTGTGTCTTCTGTTGGGTGCCATGATTTAAAAGCATGTTGGGAGTTCAGGAATAGAATGCACTTGTTTGAGTCCAAATAAATAACTGATAGTGATTATTCAATATTATTAACACTAGGACATATCAAATATTATAAGCACAATGGTGTAGATTTTTTAAAACCTCATCCATATTGGAATTTGAATTTTCAGGAGGAGATGGATTTTTTTTCAATTTGTGGACACACCATTTTTTAAAAAGAGGGTTGGATATAGAATCTGGAAGTTGAGACATATTAAAGGAGTTGTTTTATATATTTTGAGGCTCAAGATGTGTCTTAGGTTCTTAAACAACTGACAGAAGCTTTAGGAGTTGAAATTCTGGTTTTGGGGGTAGTATCCTAGGGAGAATAGTTTTCACATGATTAGTAATAACCATGCACCACAATAGTGAATATTGGTTTTCATAGGCACACAGGTTGTTTAAATCATGTGATGGGACTTAGAAAACCATAAAAATTTAATTAATAAATTTTAAAGTCATTTATCATGGTTTTCACACTGTTTGTTAAACCATGCGCATTAACCATGTGAAATGGTGTGTCCTAGACAGTGAAGATTGTATAGTTTGCACATGTTTTTTGAAAAACATATGGACAAATAATATGTTTCATATAACATAGATCAAATAATTTGTTATCCATTTATTTATAGGAAATCATGGGTTTATTTAAAGAAATTTATATAACATATATCAAATAATATGTTTCAATGTTGATTATATTTTTCACCAACCCAATTCCATGACCCTATCTCCCATCCATTTTAATAAAGAAAATGTTTATTATGAGTACTAGGTAATAATAACCTAGTTAGTAAATAGTAATACAATGAAAATTAATCCTAAATTTTTTTAAATTGTGACACATTCATTTCAACCTATGACATTTTATGTTTATCTTAAACAAATTTTGGTTCAACATCGATTATTTTAGGTTTCATATACTAATTATTCATAACCAAGTACTCAAAATTTACTAAACCTTAATTTTATACCAACTATTATAGCCCAACTACCACATAAATACATAATACACCCTCTCACATTATTTTTCATTAAATATCATAAAAAAACACATCCTAGAACCTATAGGGTTAGGGTCATTAAATACTAGATACATAAAGAAATTATTTTATAAAAATTCTAGAATATCTCCCAAAAATATTATTCACACATAATTCCATTATAATCACATCATATGTAATATTCTTCTTCATGACCCATAAAAATTGATACATATTAAAGGGTGAGTGGATACTCTCAGCAAAGGTTGAACATAAGACATATTAATCAAATATCATAAGCAAGAATAAGATGAACATGTGATAATAAGAAAATAATCAATGTACATGAACATAAAACAAGGAAATCATAAAAGATTAAACAAGGATCATAAATCATGAATCATTATAGAATAAATTGGGAATAAAATATGACATAATTCCATGGAGTGTAGAATCTTGAGTCAATAATCATGAACCAGACGAACATGATGTAGGTATAATTCATAAAATAATAGTGTGGAAAAACATAGAGATAAAAACATATATCAAGGTTAACAGCCAAGAGGTTTACATCATAATTGATGAGGCTAATCACATAACCATAATATATTGGACATGGTCTAACCATCCATGACTGAGAATATTTTTCAAATGGGATAACCAACCATATACCATCATGATCTTATCAGATATAAAACATTATCCAACTCATTAGAGGAATATATCAGAACCACAAATAAAATTATTACAAACCATATATATGTGTTCCAAATGACCATAAAAACATTAATAATAATATTATATCATAATCTATAAATAGGAAGAAATTGGATGGTGTAAGGTCCCATGTTTTTTAATTGAGATTCATGTTGGGTCATTTATCATCCATGTGTGTTGGGAAATAGTGGAGGTGTTAGAATTATCACCATAAACATAGGAATGAACCTTGATATTTTCCCCATTCTTAGGGGCTTAATCATTATAAATGTGATAGTAAGTGTTCTAAAATTATTTTTTTTGTTTTTTATTGTTTTTAAGATGTTTTAAAGACCTTTTTTTTGTGTTTTTATGTTTTTTGAACTTGGAGATTTTATAATATTTGGAAAATAAATTTATGTTAGGGTATTCTAGAATCATAATTCATTAGTGTGGTAATTCCTTTAGGGGTTATTAATTAATAGGATTATGGTATAATTATTTTTAATTAAGGGGATTCCTAATAATAGTAATTTTAAATTATGGGGATTACTCAATAAGGGTATTCAATAATCACTATTCAAAGGGTTGGTAACTCCCATGTAAGGGGATTCAAATGTAAGTTGATTGGTAAGTAAGTGGATTTGAACATTAGGGGATTAAAAAGTAGAGGTCAACCAAATTTTGACTTGAAAGAACAATGATTCCAAAAAATTATAAAATTATAAATGAAGGTTAAAACCCAATTTAAAGGGAAATTGTTCTCTCACGTGAACTCTACCATAGAGAATCATCCAATCATCCCTCACATACATCTCATATTTTCTGAGAGAGATCACCACCAATTATTTTTAGAAACATTTTTCATTTCATGTAGAATGGAAGCTACTGGTTTTTTCTAAATATTCTTATAAAGCCTGAACTATTATAAGATTTTATGTGAGTGGAGTATTTAAAAAAACAAGTGGGATATTACTTGAATATTCCTAAATTATTCAATTTTTATATTATTCAAGATAAATAGATGTGATTGGGGTAGTTTGGGTAAGACTAATTAGGATCTACTTAGAGTTTTTATTGTTTCTGGGAGATACTGAAGGGAAGTAGCATTTGTGAAATGGTGAATCTATTCCTGGTGTAACCTGAAAGTTGTGAGATATTATTTTATTTTTGGTTTAGAGTGATTTATTATGTTATAGAAATTGTTTTTATGTGATGTATGAAGTGGTTTCATGGGAATATTATTGGAATAAACCATGTTTTTATGGGTGATGATAATCATTGAAAGTGAGGAGACATGGTTCTCTAGGAATAAGTATATGGTGTTGACCATTACCGTAATTGGGAGATGAGGATCATAGGTTGTTAAATTGGTTCTATAAAGGTTTTTCTTAGGATTTTTTTGATGTCTCTCATTTTGGTTGACTGATGGTGTCAGGTTTTCACAAGATTGGATCCATGAGGTGGTGTTGACCATTAATTAACGGTAGAGGTCTCTTTGTATTAAGTGACACATGGGATGGTGTTTACCATCAGTACGGATGATATGGTCACTATAAAAGGTCACTATTAGTGGTAGGTGAGACAACCTTATGGGTATTGAGGATCCCATTTTATGTTGGGACCATGGGACAAAAGTAGGGAATGAAAAGTATCTCTAATCCATTGTATTTTCAAGATATTGTGCCAATAGTGGTAAAGCATGTGGAAGTCCCTGGGTCTTGTGACAAGGACTGTGGATTTTTATTTAGGGAATGGGCATGAGTCCAGATAGTTATCTAGTTATAGGTGGTATGGAACTTCATGTGATATATGATTATTTGGAAGGCCCAGGGATCTTATAGTGTGACATACCATGGATATATCATTCCAATATAGCACTAGAAAATGCAGGTAAATGCTCACTTGTGACACATGATCACAAGGGGATCACATTTTATGGTATATGGTTGGATAATTTATATTTATTTTTTTACATCCACATGTATATGTGTGTATATGGTCAAGGAAAACTATTGGTGATGGACTACTGAGTTCATACTCACAACTAGCATAGTCCCACTAGGATGCATGCATATGTTATGCTTCTTGGTACATGTAATAGAAAAGTTTCAATGTCTAGAACCAAGTGGGAAGGGATGTGTAGATGGTGAAAAAATGGATATAGTATTTTTTAGATGGTTAGGGTGGTTCGTTATTGCTGGACTAATGGTTTATTTTGGTTAAATTTTATATGTATTTATATGATCAACCCATAGATGGTCTCGTTTAATTTTTAATGACAAAATGACATTGTAAATGTTTAATTAAACTGAATAATGTATACATGGAATTATTTTTAATTATGATTTGGTTTCTATATACTATGTTTTGTATTTATGTATGTATATATTATTATTATTATTAACTTCAAATGGTATATTATCCAAACCATCACCCCATATACCCGTGTTTCTAGTGGGTAACCCTTGGTCAATGGGAAGGTGCACCTATGGTGTTGTGGCACACCACCTGTTCTAGAAAAAATTGAGTTTTATGGGAAAACAAGGTGTTATAATGTGGTTTCAGAGCTTGTGCAACGTAAGTAAATACCCTAAATGGTAGGTATTAAGTGATTTAACTAAGTGATATTAATGTTGGGTTATTTAAAAGTGAGTTTTATTTGGATTTTAGTAGATGTGAGGCCTTGAAATGTGTCAAAACATGCGATGGATTACATGTTGTGTATCTGGCCAACACCTTCAAGAGAAAAAGTCCATTTTATTAGGTAAAATGATATTTTTTTATTATTTTGATTGTTAATATTGGGATATTTTTTGTTAATTAAACTATTTTTTGATATTATTATTTTTTTCTATAAAATTTTAGCCCTATGAGGAAATATAGAGTACACATGAATCTTGTTACAAAGGTAGGCATAGAAAATATATATGTGTTTCTTGTGGTTTTTTAGATATCGAAATAAAAATAAATTTTTTAGGTTTAAATTTAGTAGAACATGATAAATAATGTTTTATTGGATATTTCAATGATGGTATTATGCCCAGATAACTGGGAAAGCATTCTGGTTCTAGAAATGAAAAGGGATTTGTCTCTTTAATGTGTTTGAAAAAACCTATGTGGTGATTACCCGAATATATTCTTTGTGGAATTCTAATAAATTGGACCAATTGTTTATTTTTGATGTGAATAGTTAAGTTATTCTATGTGTGATTAGTGTGTATGGTACATGGACATAACATGGGTTGAAGGGGACTATAAGGGAGAATGATATGTGAATTTAGTGTGGAAAAGAAGTGTAAGGGCTAGTGGATCACACTACCTATTAAAAATTTATCTATTTGTGATATCTATACTATAATATCTTTTTTATTTTTGGTATTTGGATATATATGATATTCCTCCTAGATGTCCTCTATTAGAGCATTAGGAGGAGGAAGATGCAGTGGCACTAGGGCATGCATGGGATAAAGCCCCTAGGGGGGTTTAGTTGTTGATATAGGTTATAAGGTTGGAAAAATATCCACAATGGATATATGAGTATCATAATGTGAGAATATTATGGGTTATTTTGAGTAATTAATATGTTTCTCATAGAGTTGATCAATTTATATCATTTTTTATATGGAAGTTCCAGTCAAAAAATATTCCTTTATTATAGGGTAAAGAAATACTATAAGTAGATTAGTATTGGAGAGTGTGTATTCATGTGATATTTGACTATATTTATACATCCCTATGGTAGAGGGTGATTTCGGACAAATATATTTTTATAATATTAGTAAAACACATGTGGGACGTATATGTATCGGAAAAAAGGCATGAGGGGCCGACATGGTAGGATTTCGAGGAATTTTTTTGAGAACTCCATCCTTAAGAAACAAAGGGGGGATTGAGACCATGAGTTCATTAATATTAAATAGTGAATGAAATCACTTAAGGATTCTATCAGGACATAGATTATCCTATTCCACTTTGTGCTATGTATGGTGAGAGAATAGATCACCATGGTTCTTTGATTTTGAGAATTTTTTATTATACAATATAAATGTGTAGATAAAAATATTTAGGTTGATAGAATTCATGGAGTAAGTGATTTCATCCATGATGGTTGAGTATAAATTGATAGATGGGACTATATAGAGTAGGATAGCTTGGTCAGGTGAGATGGGTAGGGGATCACTGGGTATCCAAAACAAGGGTCATGAGGAGACCCATTACAGTATTAATAGAAGAGTTGTGATTATGCCACCATGGAGTGGAGCATAGATGATACATTCCAAGTGTTTATAGAGAAAAAATTCCTAGGTTCAATTTGTTTTCCACCAAAAAAGTTTCAAGCATGTCAATGTATGAGGTTTTGGAGAACATTTTTTTTAAGAAACTCATATACAGATAGGAGTCATCGATTAGAGTAGACTCAGACATATGTGGTGGGTTTAAGAGAAATACCAAGAGATAGTATTCAAAATTCATCTTCATGTGTGGGGAATGGAATTTGGAGAGACACCAAATGGTGGGGAAAATGTCTAGGAGGGAATATAGCTCTACAAGGAGGATATGCATCAAGTATTTTGTCTTTAGGCCATCAACATGATGTTGGATACACATATTTAGAGTAGTATGGAGATATGATGATAATCAGAGGTATTTTTTGAGTTTTTTATAATGGTTTTTGGTTTTTCATGGGATATAAATGTGAATGAGGTGAATTTATGACATGTATTTCAACCAAGTGTTGGGTAACATGTGATTATCAGATACAATGCATGGTAAATATGTGATGTATTGAAATTAAGAATTAAATTTGGCATTAGGTGTGATGAGGAATAAAGTGTTCAGTGATTATCATGTAGAATAATTTGGGAATCATGTATGATTCAAGATAATGTGGTAATTGTGTATAATTAAAAATATAGTTTGAATTAGGTATTATACAGGATAAAGTGGGTATTATGTATGATACATGATGAGAGGTGGGGATTCAAATCATATAGAGTGAAGAAGGATGAAGGAAAATAAACACATATAAAATATTTGTGGGATGAATGGGTGTGAAGATGTACTCATACCAAGAAGTATAGTCAAGAAGAGATTGGGTTGGTGATCCTTATAGAGGGTAGTTTCTAGAGAATAAATTTATTCAATATGTTAGTCATGTAGGGTACTCCAGGTATCTGGGGATGAGATGGATATATTGGATGTCATATCAGTGTTGTGAGAATGTGTAGTAAGATATACTCGAACGTTCATAAGAGTCAGACAGTAATTTTCAAGGATAAATTGGGGGTGAGTTATCATATATCAGTGTAGTTTTAAGGTCCTATGAAATTCTAATAGTAATTCTAATTAATTCATGGATCATAAAAATAAGTTGGGACCTGATGGAGGAGTAATAAATGTGGGAATAGGTCAAAGAATGATCCTTGGAACTTGTTTCAGGCTCATGTGTTTAAATATTATAAATGTAGTTTCAAGTGATAGCCTGAAATGTTTTTTATTTAAGGGTTTTGAGATGTTTTAAGGAATGAAATAATTTTTTGGGGTTTTTAGGGTTATTTGGGACCTTCAGAAGATTTAAAAAAAAAATCAAAAATGAATTTTTGTTAGGGGATTCTTGAATCACTATTAGTGTGTAATGTAAATCCTAGGTAAGGGGAATCCTAAGTTAGGGGATTCCTAAGTAAGAGGATTCTTAAATCACTATTCATAAGTAAGGGGGATCCTATATAAGGGGATTTTGATGTATGGAGATTCTAAAATTAGTGTTCCAAATTAAGATACTTCCTAAAAAAAGGATTCATATGTAAGGGGATTCATATGTAGGGGTTATACATATGTTTGGTTCATATTAGAAATGTTTCTAGTGTCTTAAAAATTAATAAATAATGGTAACAAACATTTTAATGGAAGTTATGGCTCTTACCTACCCTGTACTAAACAAAATCATCCAATAATCCATCTCATACCTCTCTTTTTCTATGTGTAAAATCACCTCTGTGTCTTTTTGAAATCGTGTACTATTTAAAGTAGGAGGGAGCTATGGGTTTTTCAAAATCATCAGACTAAGGGAAAAACAGTTAGATATTATTAATGATTGGAGTATTGAAAACTCTAGGTAGGTGGTTTATACATTATTCCAAAATTATGAATGTGTTATGCGATGCATGGTAAATAAGAATGAGTGGGGTGGTCTGAGTGAGACTGAATTTGAATTTATAAGATGTTTTTCATTCTTTGGAGATACCACAGGTTAGTCTCGTGTGTGAAATGGTGTATTTAAGCCTGATATGGAATGGTGGTTGTATGACATGATTTTATATAAGGTTGGGAATGAGGATGATTGTTTTGAAAAAAAAATCAGTGTGATTTATGAAGTTGTTCTATAAGAATATGTTGGACATTGATCATGAGTCTATGGGTGATATTAATCACTAGAATCTGGGAAATAAAATTCACCAGGATTAAGAATATGGTTTTGATCATTACAACAGTTGGATTAAATGTTTCACAGGTTTAGAAATAGGTTCTCTGAAGGTATGTCCATGTATAGTGGTGATTTCACTCACCATGGTTGTTCAATAGGGTCTTTGGTGTCATTTTCACATCAAATATGACACATGATATGGTGTTTTTCCACTCTTTGTGGTTTGATACATTAGTAGATTAAGTGGAATAGGGGTGGTATTAACTATAATTATGGACGGTGTTCTCACCATAAAGGAAACATTTGTTATTATATTAGACCATCATAAGGGGTTTGGGATCACCATTTATGTTTGTATTATTGGGATAAGATTATGGAAGAACAAATATCATCATGCCTTGAGATTTATGTTTTGTTTATAGGGTAATGTAATAATGAGTGGAAGTCATTGGGACTTGCGTCATGGCTTGTAGACATGATTTTGGGGAATTGTGATGAATTATAATGGTTATATAGTTGTGGATATACATATTTTCTAGAGTCTTAAAAATTATATAACCATTATAATTTAGAACCCCTCCGTGCTACACCACCCTCCCCCTCCTCTCCTCTTGGGTGGTTCTCCCTCACCCAATGTATGTTTCATCTTTCATCACTTGTATTGGATTCCCTAGGATAATTTTACCTCTATTATTCATTTTCTTTTAGTTTTATTTCATTGTCATACAACATTCCACTTTGTTAATCTAATATTCCCTATTTTTTACATTTTTATGGTTTCTCATTTTCACCCATTTTAGGCTGAATCGGAGGATGATATTTAGTGTGTGAGGACTTAGAGGTTATGGTGTAGTGATGACCAATGCATCATAGTCCCTTTACCCTAGATTATATGATCTCTTTTTTGACCATGCACATGGATTCTAGATTTGTTTTTACCAGGAACCATTATGGTGTGGCCATCTCCTTTGTGTTGTAGTTCTTTCTCATTTGGGACCCATTGTGGCATGGCCCTGTGTGTTGTGTTGTGATGCATCTTTTCCCAGATTTCCAATGTGTTTTTTTGTGATTCATGTCTTGTTCTCCCTTATATTTATGTCCTTTACGATTAATTCCATCAACATCTCCACATCATTCATCCCCCCCAAACTTATCATTTACATATTCCACATCACTTGTAACTCTATTATGAATGAAACCAAACCTATTGAGATTCAATGAGTATTGTAAGATATTTCCTATATATTTTTTCATAGGTTATGAATTCATCACATAAGTTTTAATCAATTATTAGTTTCTAATGTCTACTTCACACACTAGGGGATGTCGGATCGAAAGTTCATATTAGATGTTATGCTAAGAAGTAGCTAACCAGCTGTAGTAAAGTGCATAAAGAATCATTGGTTTTGTTATTAGCTTATATCTAGACCAAATAAACCTTCTAGAAATATATAAAGGTAAAGTTACGATATAATATCTCTATTTTAAAAAAAATTATATAATGAAACATTGATTTGATTTTCATTATTCCTTGGAGGGTTCATTTATTTTAGAATATTTTTGTCCATGTGACATGCCTTTGTAGGAAGAGAAATGACAATGTGTCTGCTCAATCACGGAGGTAATCTTGATGTTTTCATAGTAAAAGCATTGTCTGTAGACTTAATGCATTGTTTAATATTTATGTTTAATTTATTTCTTTTATGTAAGGAATATTAATCTATTCATATGTGATATCAATGTATGAAATGTTTAGGTCATTATAGTTGGTATCAGATTAATTGGCCTATTCAAAATCGAGAAAATGCATTAAGTAGTTTTGATACTTTAGAGAGATGATCCATAAATCCAATCTATGTGAACACGACTCCAACATTTCATTGAACAAAAAATGATGAGAGGAAATCACCAAAAAACCCAATCCACGTCATCTGACACCTCATGCCCTTATGACCATTGGTGTATCTGGATGAAGTTCTCGAAGAATCTGGCCTCAAAATACTTCTGAGACAATCCCTTATTTTTGTCTGCCTATACCTATATATCCCACAAGAATTATGATAAATACCTCACACCTGTAAAGTAGAAAAATTACTTTTATTAATGAAAAACAACTATGTGTACCTGGAATTACAACTTCTGAGAGAGAGGAAAGAAGGTGGAAGATGATACCAAGAAACCCTTGGGATGCCCCTTGGCTCACCAGCCCAACAACTCTAATAAACCTAACAACCCTCCCTCTAAGAGAGTTACAATATTACCCATGTCCATTAATATCCCAAGAATCCAAGTTCACAGACCTCTAGTAAGAACTATTGAGTAAAGCCACAACTACACAACATGTATCTTTCTATGAACATATGGAACTGTTTGAAACATCCTCATCGATTTTGATCCTCGTGCCTTCTTCCCTCCAGGGTAAACTTTTGGCATATGCATGTTGAATATCACCATGAAATTTCTAGATACATTATAAATTTCTAGCTAAATAGGAGATAGCCTTTTCAACCTCAGAGGCCTCCTCTAGCAGTGAATCAAACCACCTAAATGCCCCTAGAATGATGTATTCCCATGTCATTCCCAACAAAGAAGTAGAAAACTCCAAGGTGGAAGTAATTCTTTGCCGACAGATCTTTAAAACACATTTTTTGTGTGTATTGAATATAGATCCCACAGGTAGTCTGTACATTCCAAGTAGCTCGATTGTGTTAATGTCAATGTTGTATCCTTTATTCCTAAAAACTTTCATGTACTGATTATTCTGAGGTTGTTTTGGTTGATTCAATAATCGAGATGACATCCCTTGCAATGCCAACCCTCCCCCATAGAATTGGGAACTTAGAACTCGATGCATGTTGTGTATCTTGTAACTGCTGAAATGCGGCTCAATAAAAATGGCCCCAAAAGCAAGATCAGATTCATTTCCCTCAAACATTAGGTTCTCAGCTTGATTTATACTAATTCGTAAATCTCTCTTCGACTCTTCGGTACCTACGCCTCCCTTGTTAATTCATTCCTGGTCTGTGTCCATCTACGATATCTCTTTGTCAGTCCATAACTTAGAGTCTGCAAACTTATTTTGCTGACATCTCTAGTTCCCCTTGTTGTTGTCTTCATCTTGACACATGATGATCTCCTCCCTCATCTGGTCACCTTTTTGTAGAAGGTCAAAAGTAGAAGGTTTACCTTGCGTATTGCCAAAATTTTCTTTTTCTAAGTATGCATTCTACCCCTGCATCGGACTGATTCAATTCACTTCATCCCACTCAGATCCCTTTGTTACGCTAGTCCCCTTTGATTGGTGCTTCCTTTCAAGGAATTCCACCAGTAACATGAGAATGCACATGTTGTGTTCCCACTCAAGTCAACTCACGCAGCTTTTTCAGAGTGTGTCATCTATATCTTTGAGTTTTTGGTCCACTATGTTGAGCCAAATCATCTTCTCTTCTCTCCCAAGAAGACATTTCCAGTAGGTTGGACCAAATGATAAAGAACTCGTGCCGATCAAGCAGAAAAATGACTTGTATTAATGAAAAACAATTATTTGTACCTAGAATTACAGCTTCTGAGAAAGAGGAAAGAAGGTAGAAGATGATACCGAGAAACCCTCAGGAGACCCCTTGTCTCACCTGGCCAAGCTTGGAATCTGTCTCACCAAAACAGAATATACCTACCCCCTATCCACGTCCCTTCCCCTCTTAAAAATCCCTCTCCCCATGCTAACTACTCTCACCATCCCAACAACTCTAACCAACCCAACAACCCTCCCTCTAAGAGAGTTACAATATTACCCCTGGAAATTAATACCCCATACCAACTTGCATACAACTTCTCCCTACCAACATTACTACCCAACCCCACCACCTAAATACCTATTACATTTTTTCTTTCCTCTGATCATGTATGTCACCAGCCTCATCCTTTGACCTGGGGTGTCTCGAGCTAGTCAAAGATTGTTTGTACCAACCTTATCAATTTCTCTATTGTTTGTGTTCCACCTTCACTCTGAAATAGTGATGGGTGCTGAGACTGGAACTCTCGAGTCAAGTACGCCATAGATGGATCATCTCCCTAAGATTCCCAATCAATTTCCTATATGAAATGAACCAGGATCACCCTAAGCTGGTCATCAATACATGGACCAATATTTTCCATCTTCAGCTTTCTAGCCTGTACTAAATCCTGTACCTAGAGATCATGATCATCCCGACCCTTCGGGGCCTCATCCCATTAACACTTAAGCATCACCATATTGCCACCCTCCTAACACTCCAAAAAATCTCATCTAGGTGTCATCCCATTGAATACCAATCATGATGTTCAAACAGTCATATCATTGTATATATACAAATATCACTAATAGAAAAGGTTGTAATAGGTAACACATCTCACCACCCTTACACTCCCTTACCACACCATGTCACACAACATCTGGTCTCAGGGTCTCTTTCCTACCCATATCAAGGTTAGGAATCAAGTATCATCTATTCTTATGTCCCCCTACCTACCCACATTAGAGTCAGGAATCACATATAATCTAGCCTCATGGATCCTTGCCTACCCATGATAAGGCCAAACATAAAATCTCATGTATCAATTCGGGTTAGCTGAGTATAATTCCACTGAAGAGGATATACAACGAAAACACTATTTAGTTTCGTTGTTGACACTTTAAATAACTCACCCCCAATCATCATCTATGTCTACTTTTATCAGGGTCAGGACCATATATCAGATGCATATAAAGTCACATATAGATCTTATTGGAACCGCATGTTTGGGTTGGCTGAGTAGAATGCCACCAAAAGAGGCTAAGTAAGAAAACACTATTTTGCTTCTTTACTAACACTTTAAATATTCCAACCCCTCTTAGATCAATCCAAGTTCCCAATTAAAATCATAATAAATCATACATCATATGAGTCTAAGTGCCTATCAGGATGCGTAATCAAACATCCCTTGCCATACTAGGCCAAGAGTCAAAATCCACATAATAGCTAAATATCACACCCAAGTGTGCCACTTAATGTGGAAATAAAATAAACTGTAAAATAGAAAAGTAAAAAATCAATTTACTGATGTCGTAAATTTAGTATTTCCCCTGTGCATTGGGATGAAATCACCCAAACATAAGATCTGTACCTAGTCCTGACATACTCAAAAGAACAAGTGACATACTCAAAACTAAGAAAACCCATTCAGATTGTTTTAATACTTTAAAACAATGATCTATTACTCATTTGTGATTTTTAAGAATCAACCCCACCTCAATACAATGCACGGTATGACTGGTATAACTCCAAATGTGTCTTTTTTATTAAAAATTGACATTTTATTAATGTATTCTTTCATATTAATGTTTAGTTTATTTCATTATTGTATTACTAACATAATATTTGTTTTCTTATATAGGTTTAATTTTTTTCTTGAGTTCGGATTCTTTTTTTGGAAACTAATACCATGGATGATAATTTTTGAGAAGGAATCACGGATACAAAAAATGATGAAATATTAATGTTTTTAACTATGTGTAAGATAGTTGTAATTTTAACCATATAAAACATTGTTTTAAATGTATATAGCAATGTGTTTTTTTGTATTCATGATGTTAAGTAAATGTATATAGAATTGTTTTCGAAAATCTTATGTGCATTGTTTCATTCTTCTATGCTTTGTTTGTGTGTAGGTGTTGTTTTGTGCAGATGTTTTGTGTGCAGGTGCTATTTTGTACTATTTATTTGCAGGTGTAGGTGTTGTTTGTGTGCAAGTGTAGGTGTTGGGTGTGCTATTAAATAAAAAACACATCATAGGTAATTCGTACTTTATCAACGCTATTTTTACCATTGATAAAGGGGCCCTTTATCAATGCTAAAAAAGTGTTGATAAATCGGGCCTTTATCAGTGCTCAAAATAGCACTGATAAAGGGGGGGCCTTTATCAGAGATTTTGTTAGCACTGATAAAGGTCCCCCTTTATCATCACCTTTTTAGCGCTATTAAAGGGGACCCCCTATCTTCACCGTGATTAACAGTGATTTTCTAGCATTGTTAAAGGCAGTTTATAACACTGATAAAAGCCTTATTTTTAGTAGTGAGTGACCATCAAATGATGACCTAGAAAATTGAGCTCTGTATGACTGCCTCTATTAGTCTTGTTCCATTCAGTTCCTCTTTTCTATGGAATAAACATTTTGTGAGTGTTCTATCCTTCCACAGTAATAGCTTCTTATTGGGGGTACATTCATGTGTGGAAATATTGCACCACTAGTTTTCCCTTGGTTTCTCTGAATCTTCTAATACTACTTCATACCAAAATCAATCTTCAATCTCAGAGTGGGTGTTTGTGGTATGAATTCAACTATTAATGCTTTCATTTTTTGATCAAGCCCCATACCATCCTTATTATTTGGATTTAACTGTTGCTTCTATTTTTCTGGACCACTATGCTCCACTTTCATCTTTTCTGTTGCCTATGTTATCTATTTTCCCAATGTTTTTTTGTGAGTCAACAATTTGTCTTGATTTTTAACACTTCATCGAAGACCAATGCCTTCCTCTTTAAGTTCTTTGATATGTTTGATTTTATTTTTTCCAGTTTCAATCAAACTATTGATTTCTATTTTATATTATTCAATTTTGATCTTGTACTCAACAACCTTATCTGAACTATTTGGCATTAAGGAATTCGGTCATTCAATTTCTCCATTCTTCTCAAACTTCTCTTCTTCATGCTTCTGCATGTAAAGTTTGGAATCATGAACCACTGTGTTGGGTTTCTTCATTTTATCTCTCCAAATATCTATTTCCTCAAGAGAAGATTATAATTCAACCTGAAGTTCAACTCTTCCTTCAACTTCTCCTTCTTCATTATCACTTTGTTATTTTGTTACATGATTTATAACAACTTCCACCAAAGCATCTACTTCATGATCCTTTCAGTCCTCCGATTCTTCTACCTCAGATTCTTCAAAAATTTCATCATCTCTTGAAAGTATATTCTTCTTTTTGAATATATTTCTCATAAAAAATTATTCCCATTCACTTACGCTAAAGAATTATTCATGGTAATTTCAACTTCATCCTCTACATCTTCTAGAAGATTCTTGGGGAACCTTGTTGCAAGATTTCCAATCTTTCCATATCAAAATTATGAAAGTGGAAGTTTCCCTTTGAACTTTCCTTTTCCTCTTTGGAGATTTAAGGAAAAAAATGACATCACCTCATCCATCTATTCATCTTCCTTCCCATATTCGATGGTGAGTTTCTTTATGTCCTTGAAATCTACTTCTCTGGATTTCTCCTTTTCCACAACATTGTTATCATCATTTATAATTTCATATGTGACAAGAGTACTATGAATTTATCCAATTTTAACTCTTTTGAATCATTATCTTCCAATACTAAAACTTTCAGATTGAACCGAGGTGGAAGTTTTCTCAAGATATGCTTCATAATATTTATATATTTGATTATTTCTCCAAGACCACACATGTCTTCCACAACAACATTTAACCTATCAAATAATGCATCAACAGAATCATTGGTGTTCATTCTAAGATCCTAATACTTGTTCCATAGAACCTGTAGCTTTGCTTCTCTGACTTTTTAGTCTCCATCATAAATTTTCAGAAAATTTTCCCATATATCATGTGATTAATTATATGAAATAACCATCATATAAATTTCATTTGATAGGTATCCCCATAACACATTGATCCCTTTAGCATAAGAATATAATTCTCTTCTATCATCTTCTGATAAAGAACCACTATCGATGTTGGCTAATATTCCATGCATAGATTCTATTAAGACATCTATTTCTAATTATCAGAAGTAGTGTTGCATCTGATTCTTCTATAATTAAAAAATTTTTTCCATCGAAGATCAGAATCCCTTTATAATTGACCACCTCCATTTCTTATACCGAGGGAGAACCACAAACTTTCAACCTTTAGCTATGATACCAATTTTTTGGTCCAAAAGGTTAAATACCCTAAGAGGGGGGTGAATCAGGGTATGATAGATTAAAATAACTACCCCTTTAGATCATATTTTGTCATTAAAAAAACACACTTCTCTGTTCTCCCATAACAATATATGAACAGAAACTAAATCATGTATAGGACATATCGATTTTACTTGGTTCACCCTCACTAGGCTAAATCCAAGGATCATACAATGGATATGTGATGATGTACCAAATCCACTGAGGCTCACAACCAATTACAAGAGTTATTCTAGATCACTTCTATGCCCAGGATCACTAACTTTACAATGTTTAGGGTCATCTCACTGCTTTCCCAAGGGTAACTCTCTATGTCTCTTTATCTAGATCACTACCAATGGAAAGGATCATCGTCTTACTCTTCATTTTTTCACTACTATTGGAAGGTATATACTCACATTTTATGGAATTGTAGGTCCCTTCATTTTCATAAAATCATGCATCCTCTACTATAGATAGATTTTCAGTTGAAGTCCCTTTTTCACCTGTAGATGAAATCCGCTTTTCCATGTACTATTAGTTTGTGTAAATTTATTTCACGAACTGTTTTAGTTCCTTTTTAAACTTCCTTGAATCCTCCATGAACAAAATTTCTTCCTCCATGAATTTCACTACACCATGCACCATGAGTGCTTCATAGAACACCTCTCCTTTGTGAACTACCTCTGCTTCCACAGACCATTTCTACTCCGCAGACCGACTCTGCTTCCGTGAACCATCTCTCCTTCCACGGACCACTACTTCTTCAATGGACCAAATATTCCTCTAAGAACCCTTTTACTTTACGATCTATAGATCACCACAAAATAATTTCATGTATTTTTCCCACAAACTACCTCACCCTTCACAAAATTGCTTCGTCGTGAAACTCTTCTCCTTCACGCACTCCCCTGCGAACTCTTTCGGACTTAGTCAAGTTTCTTCTCAGAGTAAAGATGTTATATAATGAAAATCACTCTATTTAATTATGGGATTAGGGTTCCTTATATAGAAAAATAGATCCATAAAATCTACTAATATTTTTTACTTAAATATTCAATGTGGTATAGCCTTCACCGCATACTGAGCTCCTCCCGTGAATTGTTCTTCCCTTCGTGGTCTGCGTACCATCTTTCATTCCTCATGGTGGCTGATTCCTTCCACAAACAATTCACCACCTCTTGACCTCAAACAAAAATCTATCTCATGAAATTCTAACCTTCCATGAATAACATGACTTCTCGTGAAACATTTTCATCCCGAAAACTATTTTTGTTCACGGTCTACGTACCGCACTTTGTAGTCCACATACCGCGCTTCGCGGTCCGCATAGCATCGCTATATAGAAATCCTTAATTTAAAAAATTCTTTCACTGCTCCGCATACCTCATTTTTAATCTGCGAACTGTGCGTTGTGGTCTTCATACTGTTCACTCCTACATGGAAAATATTCCTTTTTCAAAAACAAAGTCCCAATTTTAAGGCCCAAAAATTTGGAAACTACTGGGAAACTTCACCACCTTAAACACTTTCTTTGGAAAAAAACAACCATACTCATTCATGGTCATCAATATTTTTCAAAAAACAATCAAACCCAAAAAATACTGAGAGGATGCCTTAAGGTATTTTTTCCCAACAAACATCATGTGCAAAAACACCAGGTTCTACCTCTATTTTATAACAAAAATTTCCATGTCAAAAATGCAATTCCAAGATGAAACACATCTTTGATCTGCATTTTTTCCATTTATTTTGAGAAACATAGTGCAACATTTGAGGAGGCACCCCAAAACCATGCTCAAGTAAATTCTCACTGGAGGCACCATAAAGAACCATGAGGAGTACTGTTTCATTGAAAACACTAGCTCGAAGTTAATGAATGAAAATTTCATGAGGATTTTGGTGATTTTACCCTTTTTTTAGGTGAAGGACTTCGATTAGATATCCATGTTGGTGAGTAAAATATTTATGGAGGTGGAAATATTCTCCTACCACTTCAATTTTGTCTAGAAATTCTTGAAGTCTTCCTCCTTCAAATTCACTAAGCACCAAATGGAAAGGCTAGGTGTTTGACACTGGATCTTCATTCATAATCTGTTAAACATGGGAAATGAATCCTTCATGTTGTGTGATGATTTAATGAAGAAATAATACCAAAAGAAGGTGGAGAGTTTTATGGTGGTGAGGGGTGTGAGAGTCCCCTAGATTCTGCCACTACTCCACTACCAGTAGATAGTGATTTGACTGAATAACTGGAAATCAAAATGAATCTGAACAGGTTCATCATGAAGACAGAGGAGGTGGTGGAAGGGCTATAAAATATCACAATAGAGGTAAATAATGGGTATTTGGAGAAATGGTAGTACTTTATGAAGAACATGATGAGTAAAAGCATAAATTACCTCGAATACTGTACTGATAGTGGGAGCTACCCATTCCTGGATCTCAAGGGGAGGTCAGTCCATGTGGTGAACCCAATCAAGGCATTGATCGATGGGGTATTTTAATGGGTTTTAATCATTGAATTAAATCATCTCATTAGGTTGTTTTTCTCAGGCTCCACCATTTCCAGTGGCAGTACCATTTGAAGAACAACCCTTAATTTATTCACTATTGTTAAGTTCACTTCTTCAATTCACTTCTTTCTTGGGTTAGAAATCAAGTTGCTCATTTTACTTCATTGATTGAAAAAATTTACCCTAGAGGAATATCTATGTAATTATTATGATAATAGTAATGGGCCTTTAGCTGTATATTTTTTCTTTTGATTAGAATATGAATGTTTTATGTAGAGTTATGTGAGCCTCAAATATCCAATGTCATTGCTTAATATGTTATCTTTCTTGTTTCCCATTTCTCTTTATCAATGTTCAATAAGTTATTGTTGACATGATTAATCTTCCAAACAGATTACCTAGTTCAACCTTAATTTGTTAATTTAAGACCCTTATCTTGTCTTCTTTGTGTAAAAGTACCTCAACAACATAGATTTTATCAAACATGCATCATTGCTTAAAAAATGCTTCCTCTGATGGGTTGATTGTCTTGGGATGTATTTGTGGTAACATGTTGGCATGAGTTTTTTCAATGGGTATGTTGTGCTTAGCCTTTTATGAATGATTTTTATTTGGTACTAAGAATCTAAGAGTGTTTCACTTGTTCATGAAACTCCCCATGATGAACATGTTAGGTTCTATGTTGATGTGGTAGTCCCTGTGAAATAGTCAAGATCCAATAATATAGGTATTGGGTTTGTAATTTGATATATACAATTTGATTAATAATTAAACAAAAGGGGGAACTAAGGATACTAAATTAATGCATTGTAAGAAAAAGACACAGATATATAATGTTCTTTAGTCCACTGAGAACCCACATGCACATAGAGAACTCCACTAAAACACTTCATTACTAAGGAAAAAAAGTTTTTAGAATCATCAGAGAATGAAAATAGAAAAAGAAAAAGAAATCATATGAGGATCTTTCTGGATGAAACTCACACTACACGAATGAATAAAATGATATGAAACCATAAATGATAGAAATAAATGAAAAACCAAAAATGTGGAATAAACTTTTGATGGTTTTATGTTCTAATACCAGAACATAGAATAAGGTCGAATGACACTTGAGTTTTTAGTGTCTTCCTTCATGAGAGGGTGTCCTGCAATGAAGTCTAAAGATCTCCACCGCTCTCTACCAAAACCCTAGACCAGGTTCAACCAAAAATGAATAAAATCATCTTCAATAGACTTTAGGAACCTTGGATTGAATATCCTTCTTGCTCAATCTTTCTATCTATGAAGAATCAAAAACTACCCTTATAGAACACTAAAATTCAAATTGTACCGATGATGCTCCCTAAGGTGAAATAATATGGTAAATAATGTGATGGTGAGATAGGAGAAAAATGTGGGGCACGTGGATGACCTAGAAGTGATATGAAATTCATCTATTATAAAAAATTATCAAACACTTATTTGACATCACCCCAAACTATCATTGCATATATGTGATCCAGGGATAACCTTTATACAAGCTCAGTTTATGCTTACACAATCTCAGTACCCTTACACATGCTAATTAGTACCCTTAAATGAATAGGAGTACCCTTATGTAGTTGGTAATTACACTTAAATAAATCAGGAGTACCCTTACACAATCAAGAGATGACCCTTTTGCAAGAGGGTTAACCTTTACGCAAGTTGAGCAAGACCCTTACGCAGCCAAACATGACCCTTACATAGTTTGGGATTATCCTTACACATGTAGGGAGCCACCCTTATTCAAACAATAGTACCATTGAGCAATATAAAATCTACCCTAACATAATTAGCAAGTTACCTTTATGAAATAGGAGTACCCTTACACAAGGAGAAATTTATCTTTACATAATAGGGGTACCCTTATGTAGGATTTAGCTACAGGCTAAGGAAAACTTACAAAATTCAAAATTAATAAAAGGATAGAATATTGAAAATAAGAAATGTAAAAAAAATTCCTGAAAATTTAATTTGGTTACAAAAAAAGAAATACTTGCAAGAAAATTTCACAAATCTCCACCTTTACAATAAAATGAATTTAAACATGATGGAGTTCTCGCAACCTAGGTCATTTAAATGATACTATATCCATATTTCCTAAAAAATGGATAAACTTGGACTATTAATCATCCTTATTAAAACTATCAGATTGGTTTTCTAAAGTATATATCTTGGTGACACGTACAGTCACATTTTCAATGACATCCCTAAAAAAATGAAATCTTATTCCAATGTGTTTTAATATTCAATGAAAAAAATTATTTTTAGAAAGATTTAAAGTAGAAAGACTATCACAAAGTACTTCTATATTACTAAAATACAATTCATTAATTAAACCTTTTAGCCAAATTGCTTCTTTTATTGCTTCAGTTAATTCTATGTATTTGACCTATGTTATGGAAAGGATAACAATGGATATCATATTGAATTTCCATGAAACAAGACCACAACAGGCCAAAAATACATAACCAATGGTATATTTTCTTATATCTATATTTTTAGCATTGTTAGAATCAAAAAATCCAACAGCATCTTGACAATAAGTGTCGTTTTTTTCAAAACAAATACACAAATCAGAAGACATAATGACATACCTGAGTAACCAATTTAATGCATTCTAATGGGGATTTCCATGACTTCCCATAAACCTAATAAAGGTAAAAAAACAAAGTCTATATATACATTAGATCATATCATGAATACATGAGGCTACCTACAATGTTTTTATAAGGAATTTTACTCATAAAATCAATATCAGAATCAGTGCCAGTGGATTGGGAAAATTACAACTTGAAGTGTTGACCTAACAACACAATAACACGCTTCAAGTTATCTATAAAATATCTTTTTATCACTTTCTTGATATAATAGTCATGTTACAAATACAACACCCTAACATTTCTGTCCCTAGTGATTTCCATAACATGAATTTTCTTGGCTTGTCCTAAATCGTTCATTTCAAATGTATTATGAAATTGGATTTTTATGTGAATTGTTAACTTTATGTATTTGAAAATTACAATCATATCATCAAAATATAAGAGTAAATAAACAAAACATGATTTCCCTATTTAAATCAAACACAAACATCATATTTAATTCTAGTAAAATCATTTTTCAGTATAAAATAATCAAATTCCATATACCACTACCTAGATGATTGCTTAAGTTCATACATCAATTTTATTAAAAGACACACTTGATTTATTTTAAAATATTTTTAAAATCCATTAGGGAGTTTTCATATAAATTTTTTCATTCAACTTAACATGAAAAAAGGAAGTTTTAATATCCATTTGTTCAATAGGAAAATCCTTTTGGGTAGAAATGAAAAAAAAACCTTATAGAGGAATGTTTGAAAACTGGTGAAAATTTATAATTGTAATCAATTCTGTCATATTGGAGGAATTACTTTGCAATAAGTATAGTTTTTTATTTAATTTTATTTTCGAGGATGTTTTCTTCCTTCTTCTTAAAAATCCACTTAGAACCTATACTTTTCTTCTTTCCAAGTTAGTTGACAATTATTATGGTTTGGTTTTTTAGAATAGAATTCATTTCATCTCTCATTGCAGTAATCCACTACCCAGATTCATCAGATTTAAGAGTTTGTTTAAAACTATGGTATTTATCAGTGCCTAGGACAAAGCATATATTAAATCCAAAAGCAACAACATCATCCTTGATAAACTAGGTTGGAGGATTTATGGTTCTTCTAGTCATGTCATGAGTCAACTGATAATCTCTCAAGTCACTATCTCTATCATCCTCTGACTAAGATTCAAAAACACCATCACGATCTATTTGAATGTAAACCGGTTGAGGTGGAACAATGGATACAATATTAGGTTTATGCTGCATTTCAATATCTAAACAGACCTCACACCTGTAGGTTCAGATTGTTCAGTATCGAAAGGATCAGAGGCTTTCTGTTTAGTAGTAGAAACCTCATGGAAAACTACATTACAGCTAATTATACACCTAAAAAAACTAGGATTATCAATGAAAATATTATACCCTTTAACACCTTCTGGGAATCTAACAAAGAAACATTTCAAAACCCTAGGTTTGAGTTTATCATCCCTGTTGTGAGTATATGAAGTACAAAAAAACTATAAGATGTCTTAGACTGGGGGGTGAACCAGTATACATATCTTTATGGGTTTTGAAGTCAATGGCACTATAGGGTAATATATTGATCAGATAGACAACAGTAGTATCATCTTCATCCCAAAAGGACTTGGGATGACTGAAATATGAGACCATGCTTCTCACTCTTTCTAAAACGGTTCTATTCATCCTCTCTACTAGCTCATTTTGTTTCGAGATCCACAATAGTTCTGTGTTAATGAATACATTCATAACCACAATAGTATATGAAATCATTAGAAAAATACTCTAGACTATTGTCTATCCTAAGGGTTTTGAGTTTATTTTCAGATTCAGTTTTAACACTATATTTTCACATTTTGACGGTTTCAAAAGTTTTATATTTTTTCTTGATTATGTAAATCCAAAATTTTCATGAATATTCACATATAAAGGTCACATAGTAGTGCCCCCACTAGGAAAAAAATTCTAGAGGGACCCCACAAATCATGATGTATATATTCTAAAGGGGTTTTAGCTCTATATGTAGACCTCTTAAAACTAACACATTTGGATTTACCAAGAACACAATATTCAAAAAAGGGAAGTTTTTCTGGGGTTATATAATTTAAAATTTCATGTTTTATTAGTTCATTCATCCCTTGTGAACTGATATGTACTAAGATGCTATTCCACAACATAGTCTTATTTATCATGGGTTAAACAGTTGCATTCAATTGTTTCATATGAGTCCTACCATCTAAAACCTAAATACCATTGGTAGAGGGGTTGTACAATATAACCATAGAGGAAAACAATGGGAATGTGGAGAAAAAACAATAGTTTCTAAAGAACATGATGAGGAAAATCATAAATTACCTCAAATATTGTGTTGATAGTGTTTTCTACCCTTTACTAGACCTCAAGGGGAGCTCATTCCATGTGGTTATCCCAATCAAGGAAATGATCAATGGGGTATTTTAATAGATTTTAACCATTTAATTAAATCATCCCATTATTTTTTTTTCAGACTCCACCATTTCTGGTGGGAGTACAATTTAAAGAACAAGCCTTAATTTCTTCACTATTTTTAAGTGCACTTCTTTAATTCCCTTCTACCTTGGGTTGGAAATGGTTTTGGTTGGAAATCAAGTTACCAATTTTACTTCATTGATTGAAAAAATTTAACCTTGAGGTTTCTATATTTCATTATTCTAACGATAGTAATGTGCCTTAGTTGTAGACTTTTTCTTTAGATTATAATGTGAATGTTTGATGTAGAGTTATGTTGGGTTTGAATTTTCAATTTAATTTATTAGTTTTTTATTTGTCCAGTTTCTCCTTTATCATGATCAATGTTCAATAAATTATTGTTAATATTCTTGGTCATCATAACAAATTACCAGGTTCCACCTTCTTTTGTTTAGAGGAAACCCTTTTCTTGGCTTCTTTGTGTACAATTACTTTTTCAACCTAGATTTAATCAAAATTTCATCATTCCTCAATAGACTCTAACTATGATGGGCTGATCGGAATAGATTGTATTAGTAGTCGCATGTTGTAATGAGTTTTTTCAATGGGTATGTTGTATCGATCCTTTTATGAATGGTTTTTGTTCAGTACTAAGAATCTAAGAGAGTTTCACTTGTTCAAGAAACTCTCCATGATGAACATGTTAGGGGCTATGTTGATGTGACGATCCCTATGAAAAAACCAAGATCTAATAATCTAGGTACCAGTTACACAATTTTATGTATACAATTCGATTAAAAATTTAAGAAAAGGGGAAAAATGAATATCAGATGAATTCATTGTAAGAAAATAAAAAAACATAGAGATATAACATGCTTCGGTCCACTGTGGACCTACATGCATGAAAAGAATACCACCGCAACACTTTATTAAAGAAAATAAATAGAATTACAAGAGAATGAAAAGAAAATAGAGAAATAATCCAAGTATCTTTCTAGAAAAAACTCACACTACACAAACACGTATAAGGATATCACATTATAAATGATAAAAAGAAATGAAAACCATAAATGTGGAATATAATTATTAATATGTTAGGTTCTAATACCAGAACCTATATAAAGCTCGAATGACACTCAAGTTTCCAGTTTCTTCCTCCACATGAGGGAATCCCATGATGAATGTTGAAGGTAACCACTACTCTCTAAAGATACCCTATACAATATTCAACCAACAATGAATACAATTAATTTCAAAAAACTTTAGTAACCTTACATGGAATTTCTTTCTTACACTCAATATTTCTCTTCAGAAAGAATAAAAAACTACCCTTTTATCACACTAAAATTAAAATATTACTGAAGATGATCTCTGAGGAACAATAATATGGTAGATGATGCGATAGTGAGTCAGGCGGAAAATGTGGGGTATGTGGATGGCCTAGAAGTTAGAGACAGTTCAGTTGATATAAAAAATTATCAAAAACTTATGTGACTTTACCCAAACATGTAATTATATATACGTGAGCCAGGGATAACCCTTATGTGAATTTGGTTTACCCTTACACGATATAGGTACCCTTAAGCCTGATAAGAAGTATCCTTACATGAATAAGAGTACCCTTACATAGTTGGGAATTACCCTTGTAAAAACCCGGTTCTTATTTTTGAGGTACGAGTTTCTTCTTTTCTCTTTTCCTTAAGTGTTTTTGAAAAAATAAAGAAAGTGGGTAAAAATCCTAAATTTTGGGACTACATGCCATGTACTATTCCACACATCGTGTACTTGGTCATGTGGAATGAGTACACAGGGTGTGTAGCCATGTTGGCGATGAAGGGTGTAAAAACTGACTACACTCCATGTAGTGGGTATGTACGCGTCATGTAGTCAGTCGGCAGCCATACAGTAAGGCGGTGGAGGCAGCCGATAGTTGAACATCATTACATGTTTTTTACTCATGTATTATACACCGTGTACTCATGTCGAATGATGAATAGTGCCGAGTAGCTGCTAGAGAAATAGTTAAATGAAAAGTGCACGCCGTGTACTAAAGAAGTACACACCGTGTAGTTTGTTTTTTTCGCTTAAAATGGGAAGTAGCCAACCCTATTCATAGGATTGGATTATAACCAAAGGAAGGATTTGGAAGAGAGGGTCGAACCTTTGGAGATCCCCCGATTGAGTACCGAGAATCCGTTTTATGCACCGTTGATCTACCTAGAACTGCACGGGTGAGTTCTTCCTCCTCCTTGCGTAGTTCTTGCCAATTATTCCTCTAAGAGAAGTTATTTGAGTTTGAATAAGGTTTTATTTCATGTCAGATCTATGTCATTCTTGGAAAATTCAAGGATCTTCGTTCACGTATACCGTTCAGGGGCATTTAAGGTAGGTGGGTTGGTGTTTAAATTCCAACTGTTGTGCGTTTTTGTGTATCGTTGCGCTACGAACCCATGTTGGGGTATCGTGTGGTTGAGGTTGTGGCTGTTTTGAATACCTAGAACTGTAAAGGTAATTAAATTTGATAATAAACTATTGTTTGGGATCACTGCTTGGATCCAGGACCACCCCTAGGGTGCGTTCCTCTGATTAGCCATTTGGCCAGGATACCCAAGGGTATGCCATGTTTACTTTATGCATTAGTTTTTTCATGAAAGGAATTGTAAATAATTGCATGTTTAAATGTTGGGCATGGCCCAGTTACTTTATATCTTAAGGGCGTGGATATTGTATAGCCTGAGGGCATGGTTACTTTATATGCCTAAGGGAGAGGCCTGAGGGAGAGATATTATATAGCCTGAGGGTGAGGCCTGAGGGAGAGATATTATATAGCCTTAGGGAATGAATGTTATATATCATGGGGGTGTAGTTTTACTATATTAGCCTGAGGGTGAGATTTTATATGGCCTGAGGGCATGGTTCTGATGAGCACAGAATTTTATTAAATTAAAATGGTTAAATGAATAATAAAATGGCAATATAACTGGTAAATTTAGTTACTTTTGCGTACTGCTTAGTTTATTTCATTTTACTACTACACACTATTGTTGCAAATTTTCACACACTTGGGCACGGGCCTTTAGTGGGTGCAGACTAGGATTTATTTCTCACACCCTGTTTGGGTCATGTATTTGGCCCGAACAGACTATGTTGCTGCAGGTGTGGATAAGGGGAAGGGTCCATATACAGGTATATGATTGTTGCTGAGGAGTAGGGGAGCATGGGACCGGGATTAGGCTCGCGATGCTACCGGATTTTTTGTTTTTTTTTGTTGTACTCTGTATTGTATTTTACTGTATTGTTGTGTAACATGTTCTGGTTGTTTTCTTAGAACATGGGACATGTTGCATCATTATCTATATAACTGTTGGTTATATTTTACTAAAGTTGTTTATTTTAAATGTGTATGGTTTATTGCTTCCACTGTTGTATGCTATTTATTTTATTCTGTTGCGTTATAATTTGAAAAATGAGGGAATAGTTTCCACACTATCAGACCTGGGCCCTCGCTGCTAGTCAGCAGCCTCTGGCGTTTGGGGAAATTCGCTTGAGGTCATGTGACCAATCGAGTTTGGGGCACCCCTGGAGTGGCACCTGGATCCAGGACATTACAAAGTTGTATCATAGGAGTTCTTTTCTTTGACATACTATTTGGAGCCTTAGTCAGGGATAGGACAGAAAAGATAGTTGTTAATAAGCTGTACTCGGGCGTAGTTAACCCATGTATAGGGAAAATTCAGTCTACCTCGTATTTTTGCAATTATTTTGATTTTGAAAATTTTACAGTTTATTTGATTTCACCGTTGGGTGACGCACTTGGGATTGTGATGTTCATATTTTATCTATGGGTTCCATTTAGTTGCAACCCGATGAGATGAGGGTATACCGTCTCATGTATCATTTAGGTACATGCTAGAAATCACATGTCATGCATAGTTCCATGCCATGTAGGTGCATTAGAAATTGCATGTTGTTGTGATAGTTGTTGTGCTAGAAAAGAATACTGTTGTGATAGTTTCTTTGATAAATACCTGCTATGTGATAGGGTATTTTCATGTGATTCTGTTGATTTAATGGACTCCAAACTTTGGTTTCTGGGTAGTATGGGCCCTCATTGATCGAAATTTGGTGGATCATTGACTGTTTATCTTGTTATAACACATATAAGATGTCAAACATTGATTTTCGGGGATTATGGGCCCTCACGGGTCGGAATTTGGCACTTAGGTGTTTTTTTCAGTATTTTCTGGCTTCCGGAGTAGTTTCAGAGGTGTACTGTCCGAAAAACCTAGTATACACACCGTGTAGTTCCTTGGACACACGCCATGTGTTCTTCTATTCAGGAAGAAAATAAAACAATTTGAGTACACTCCATGTACCCTCGTACGCACCGTGTAGTCGCTTCCTGTGTCAAGGACCGTGTGGGTGGGGACACGGGGAAGGGAAATACTTGGGGAAAACACGTTGTGTACCTTATGTACATGCTGTGTAGTGTTGACCCGGAGTCCAGTCGTGTAACTAACAAACATGGATGGAGGATACCTAATACATACACGCCATGTCCACTGTAGAACATGTCGTGTAGTCTGACCAGGGATCCAGCTGTGTAACTAACAACATGGGTCGGTGTAATCCTTTTGTGAACACACTGTTTCCATTTGGAACACGCCGTGTAGTGTGAACCATGTATCTGACCGTTTAACTAACAACACGGGTCAGCGAAGCTCATCTAGTACTCATCGTGTACCTGTGGGACACACCATGTATTCTTGTTCGAGGACAAACCGTGTGGATTTAGCCGTGTGGCTGGGAAAAATAGGGTGGTGTACATGTCGTGTGCAGGTGTAACACGCCGTGTAGTTTTATCCGAGTAGTCGGCCATGTCACGAACGACATGGGTAGTTGGAATTTACACCATACACACCATGTAGATTATATACACGTCGTGTAGTCTTGTTCAACGGGAGTCGTGTGGCTTAGCCGTGTAGAAGAACCCAGGTAGGGGAAGAGAATCCAGGTACACGCCGTGTAGTCATGTTTGAAAATCTTGAATGCTTTCTTCCTCATGTTCCCCTTTTTGGTCCCTTTGTTTTAAGTCTTTGATAATCTTGATATAAGGTGTGCATTTGACCTTGTAGAGTCATGCCGTCGAGACGACCTCGCTTTGTTCTCTAGGAGAGCGCTGACGATTATACTCTAGAGATTGTGGGCCATGGGATACTAGTGGATCCTCCAGTAGAGACAGATGTGGCACCAGTTGTTATACCAAACACAGGAGCGGATGCACAGTTTCATGAAGGCTTCATGCGTTTCATGCAGACCTTTCAGGGAGCACCGTCGGGTGCCACATCTATGGATGAGCTGACTTGTATATTCTAGCAGCAAAATCCGCCTATGTTTTTAGGGGATGGTGGAACACATGCTGTGGAGTCTTGGATGGATTCTATGCAAACTATTTTCGAGCATCTTGAGACGCCTCCAGGGCGGAGGGTCAAGCTCGCGAATTATATGCTGCGTGATTCTGCCAAGAGGTGGTGGGATGTTACCACTCAGACAGAGCATCAAAGAGACATGGTGTGAGAAGATTTTCAGACAGTCTTCTATGACTTCTTCTTCACAGAGACGCTGAGGGCAGATAGAGCTCGAGATTTCATGAATATGCAGCAGGGCGCTATGTCGGTGATGGACTAATCTGCTCACTTTATTGAGCTTCAGCGTTTTGCACCCGTTCTGGTGCGTTATGAGATGTTGAGGGCCAGACGCTTTGAGTATGGTCTTCGATATGACATCCAATAACTGGTGAATGTTTTCAGGTTTCCTACAGTACATGCGATTGTGAAACAGGTGCTAATTACAGAGAGGAACCTTAGGGAGGCTAGTGTTGTGGGATAGGGCGGTTCAACACCAGTTTCTGGTACCATTTCTACCAGGAAAAGGAAGCGACATATGAGTTTCTCTCATGGTGGCAGTACTAGCCAGGAAATTACTTTAGGTGGCCTGATCAGGTGCTACCAGTGTGGTAAAGAGTGGCACAAGAGACCGCGGTGTCCACGTGACCCAGTGGAGTGTCGAGCTTGCGGCAAGATGGGTCATCCGCAGTTCTTTTGTAGGGAATTACTACCAGTGGCAAGTGAGAGGGGTTTCGTGCAGACTCCGCATGCGGGAGTAGGACCCGCAGCTTCTTACCAGTCGGGAAACTGGGATACATCAGGACGTACAGGAAGAGGTGGTGGTTGTGGACGTGGTATCTAGACAACAGTATCTCAGATATAGCAGGTCGAGACAGATTAGGGTAGCCAGGCTATGTCATAGGACCACGACACTGGGCAGGCATATGCAGTGCAATAGGCCCAACAAGAGCAGGATCCCAGACCTTCTACTATCAGAGGTACTATTCTAGTAGCTTTTGTATTATCTTTAGTACTTTTCTATATGGGTTCTACACATATTTACATATCTATGCTTATTGTGGAGAGCCTTGGGCTCTGTGTTTCTTCTTCTTTTGCTGTTATAATTCTAGACACTCCGTTGGGAGCTAGAACGACTGGTGTGCATTAGTTCAAGGAGTGACCCCTTGAGGTTGGTGGGTGTCACTTTCTATGGGACCTCTATGTCTTAGAGATGAAGAGCTATGATTTCATTCTTGGGATGGACTGGTTGGTTCCCTTTCGAGCCTTTGTGGATTTCTATCATCGCAGGGTGAGGTTCATGTCACCAGAGGGTGGAGAGTTTCTATACAAGGGTGAGTGGGATGTTTAGGCGAGTCAATCTGGACTAGAGCATCGTGGGTGAGGTGGAGTCATAGCGTAGACTGAGAGTTTATATCTGGATGATCAGGAGACTTGTCAGAAGGAATTCCCTCCAATGGTTGATCGTTTCAGGGATGTCTTTCTGGACGACTTTTCGGTTCTACCTCCAGAGCGTGAGGTGGAATTCTCTATTGAGATTGTGCTAGGAGCAGCACCAGTGTCCATTCCTCCTTATATTATGGCTACACCAGAGTTGCAGGAGCTCAAGAGATAGTTAAAGGAGTTACAGTCAAAGGGTTTTATCCGACCTAGTACTTCTTCATGGGGTTCGCATGTCCTGTTTGCTAAGAAAGAAGACAGTACCCACAGACTCTGTGTGGATTATTAGAAGATGAACCAATTGATGGTCAAGAACCGATATCCCTTACCAAGGATTGATGATCTTTTTTTATCAAATTCGTGGAGCACGAGTGTTCTCGAAGATTGACTTGAGATCAGGATATCACCAACTGCGCGTGATACCATCAGACATACCACTTACAGCCTTTCGAAGAAGATATGGTCTATACGAGTACTAGGTTATGTCTTTTGGACTCACAAACATGCCAGAAGTTTTCATGGCTCTGATGAATCATGTGTTCCATCCATATCTGGATTCTTTTGTGGTAGTATTCGTGGACGATATCTTGGTGTACTGTCCCACTCGACACAACCATTCCACCCATCTTGAAATCATATTGAGTACACTGAGAGAGCATAAGATATATTCTAAACTCTCAAAGTGCCACTTTTGGATGGACCATATTCACTTCCTAGGTCATATCATCTCAGAGGCAGGCTGTGGACCCAAAGAAGGTGAGAGAAGTAGTTTCCTGGGAGAAGCCTAAGAATGTGTTTGAGATATGGAGTTTCTTGGGGATAGCTGGTTACTACAGACGCTTCATACAGGACTTCTCTCGCTTGGTAGCGCCATTGACAGGTTTGACTAAGAAGGGTGTGAAGTTTGTTTGGTCAGAAGCTTTCGAGACAGCCTTTTAGGAGATGAAGGGAAAGTTGACAATAACACCAGTCCTGATACTTATAGAGCAAGGTAAGAGCTATATAGTTTACTATGATGCATCAGGTATTGGAATGGGAGCAGTGTTGATGCAGGTAGATCGAGTTGTTGTGTACGGTTCTCGGCAGTTGAGGCCACATGAGAGGAATTACCTGACGCATGATCTTGAGTTGGATGCAGTTGTTCATGCATTGCGTTGTTAGAGACATTATATCTTGGGAGAGAAATTTTTGGTTTTCACCAATCACAAAAGTCTCAAGTACATCTTTACTCAAAGTGACTTAAACCTGAGATAGTGAAGGTGGGTCGAATATCTTCAGTACTTCAACTTTGAGCTTCCCTATAAACCTGGTAAAGGTAATGCAGTAGCTGATGCACTGAGCAGGAGGACTCAGATATAGGCGGTGCAGGAGGCCAGTGGTGAGTGGCAGCTCATGGACTTGTTCTCTGAGATGCATTTGGAAGTGTACGACGGTCAGGGGAAAACCTATCTTTCATCTTTAGCTGTGACTTCTACCCTCCAGGATAGAGTGAGGATGAGACAACTATCTGATTCAGAAGGCCTAGTTCTACGGGAGTCGGTGGAAAGTGATGACCCTCCTCCTGGATGGATGATAGGCGATGATGAGGTACTACATTTCCATGGATGAGTATGGGTTCTAGGGGATATCCGTGAGGAGCTGATGCAATAGTTTCATGCTTTATCTTGGGCAGTTCATCCCAGAGTTACTAATATGTACCATGATTTGATACGTCAGTACTGGTGTCCGGGTATGAAGAGAGAAGTAGCTGGTTTTGTTACGAGGTGTTCCACCTGTCAGCAGGTGAAGGCGGAGCATCAGAGGCCAGCCAGACTGTTACAGTAGTTAACCATTCCGGAGTGGAAATGGGATGATGTCACGATGTACTTTGTGACTGGGTTGTCGGGGTCACCTCGAGGCAATGATGTCATGTGGGTTGTTGTGGATAGACTCACAAAGGTAGCTCACTTTTTTCTGATCAAGGAGACCTTCAGTGTTGACGAGCTCAAGAAGATGTATATTTGAGAGGTTGTACGTCTTCATGGGGTTCCTCATTCTATCATTTCAGATAGGGACGCTCGTTTTATGTATCGTTTCTGGCATAGTTTTCAGAGGGTGTTGGGTACACAGGTGCTTCTGAGCACAACTTACCACCCTCAGACCGATGTCCAGTCAGAGTATACGATACAGGTTCTTGAGGACATGTTGCGTGCATGCATCCTGGACTTTGGGGGCTCTTGGGAGAAGCATCTACCCCTGGTCAAGTTTACCTATAAAAACAGTTTTCATGAGACTATTGAGATGGAACCTTACGAGGCTTTATATGGTAGGTCATGTCGATCACCCTTATACTGGTTAGAGGCGGGTGAGGCAACTTTACTGGGACCACGTCTCATGCAGGATACTTCTGATCAGGTCCAGTTGATTCAGAAGCGGATGGATACCGCATAGTCTCGTCAAAAATCTTATGTTGATTTCCATAGATGACGCTTGGAGTTTGTGGTTGGGGATCATGTTTTCATGCGTGTTTCGCCGAGGTTGGGACACAGACGGATCATGAGGCAGGGTAAACTTTCACCAAGGTATGTGGGGCTATTGGAGATTCTGGAGAGAGTCGGGTTGGTTGCCTATCGGTTGCAGTTACCACAGAGGTACCAGGCCATGAACGATGTCTTCCATGTATCTCAATTGTGCCTCTATCATTCAAACTCGTCTCTCATCTTTCATCCCGAGGAGGTTGAGCTTCAGGTCGATGTGTCCTTTTAGGAGCATCTGATTCGTATTGTTGATAGGATTACAAAGGTTCTCTGAGACCGACGTACATGCTCAGTGGCCAAATTTGTTCTGAGCTTTATCTTCGCCACCCTTGGAAGGGAAATTCGGGGACGAATTTCTTTAAGGGGGTAGTTTGTAAGAACCCAGTTCTTATTTTTGAGGTACGAGTTTCTTCTTTTCTCTTTTCCTTAAGTGTTTTTGAGAAAATAAGGAAAGTGGGGGAAAATCCAAAATTTTGGGACTATACATTGTGTACTATTCCACACGTCGTGTACTTTGGTCGTGTGGAATGAGTACATAAGGTGTGTAGCCATGTTGGTGATGAAGGGTGTAAAAACCGACTACACACCGAGTAGTGGGTATGTACACGTCGTGTAGTCAGTCGGAAGGCATACAGTAAGGCGGTGGAGGCAGCCGCTAACTGAGCGTCATTACACGCCGTGTACTCATGTATTACACGTCATATACTCATGTCGACTGATGAACAGTGCCGGGTAGACACCAGAGGAACAGTTAAATGAAAAGTACACATCATGTACTTAAGAAGTACATGTCGTGTAGTTTGTTTTTTTCACTTAAAATGGGCAGTAGACAACCCTGTTCACAGGATTGGCTTAGAACCAGAGGAAGGAGTTTGAAGAGAGGGCAGGACCTTTGGAGATCCCTTGATCGAGTACTGGGAATCCATTTTCTACACTATTGATCTCCCTAGAACCGCATGGGTGATTTCTTCCTCCTCCTTGAGTAGTTCTTTCCAATTATTCCTCTAAGGAAAGTTATTTGAGTTTGAATGAGGTTTTCTTTCCAGTCAGATTTACGTCATTCTTGGACGATTCAAGGATCGTCATTCGCGTGTACCATTCAGGGGCGTTTAAGGTAGGTGGCTTGGTGTTTAAATTCCAACTGTTTTGCATTTTTGTGTACCGTTGCGCTACGAACCCATGTTGGGGTATCATGTGGCTGAGGTTGTGGCTATTTTGAATACCCAGAACTGTAAAGGTAATTAAATGTGATAATAAACTATTGTTTGGGATTGCTCCTTGGATCTCGGACCACCCTTGGGGTGCGTTCCTATGTTTATCTATTTGGATAGGATACCCAAGGGTATGCCATGTTTACTTTATGCATTACTTTTTCCTTTAAAAGAATTGTAAATAATTGCATGTTTAAATGTTGGGTATGGACCGGTTACTTTATAGCCTGAGGGCATGGATATTGTATAGCCTGATGTCGTGGTTACTTTATATGCTTGAGCGCGAGGCCTGAGGGCGAGATATTATATAGACTAAGGGCGTGAATGTTATATAGCCTGAGGGCATGGTTTTACTATATTATCCTAAGGGAAAGATTCTGTTTGGCCTGAGGGCATGTTTCTATTGAGCACAGAATGTTATTAAATTAAAAAGGTTAAATGAATAATAAAATGGAAATATAATTGGTAAAGCTAGTTACTTTTGAGTACTGCTTATTTTATTGCATTTTACTACTACACACTGTTTTTTCATATTTTCACACAGTTGGGCACAGGCATTTGGTGGGTGCCTACTGGGATTTATTTATCACACCCTGTTTGGGTCATGTCTTCAGCCCAAAAAGACTATGATTCTACAGGTGTGGATAAGGGCAAGGGTCCTTATACAGGTACATGATTGCTACTGAGGAGTAGGGTAGCATGAGACTGGGCTTAGGCTCGTGAGGCTACCAGCTGTTTTGTTTTGTTTTGCTGTGCTCTGTATTGTATTGTACTGTATTGTTGTGTAACATGTTCTGGCTGTTTTCTTAGAACTTGAGACATATTGAATCATTATCTATATAACTATTGGTTATCTTTTACTGTAGTTTTTTATTTTAAATGTGTATGGTTTATTGCTTCCATTGTTGTATGCTATTTATTTTATTTCGCTGCGCACACTTTGACAAATGAGGGCATAGTTTCCCCACTATCAGACCTGGGCCCTCGCTGCTAGTCGGCAGTGTCTGGAATTTGGGGAAATGCACTTGAGGTCATGTGACCAACCAGGTTCGGGGCACCCGTGGAGCGGCACCCGGATCCAAGACATTACAACCCTTACATATATCAGGTACCCTTACACGATCCAAGGATGGACCTTATGCAAGAGGGTTAAACTTTACACAAGTCGAGCTTGACACTTACGTAGCCAGGGATTATCCTTACAAATGTAGGGATCTACCCTTATTCAAACAAGAGTAACCTTATTCAATTTACAATATACCCTTACATAAGTTTCAAGTTACCTTTATGAAATATGAGTACCCTTTAACTAGTGAGGAGTACCCTTACTCAAGGACTAAGTTACATTTACCCAATAAGATTACCCTTACACAGAAATAAGCTAAAGGATAAGGAAAACTTAAAAAATTTAAAAGTAATAAAAGGTCAGAATATTGAAAATAAGAAATATAACAATATTTTGAATGAAAATTCAATTTTATTTCAAATAAAGAAATACATGCATAAAAATTTCACAAATCTGCACCTTTATAATAAAAGGAATTTAAACAGTATGGTGTTCTCACAACCTAGTTCATCAAAATTAGACTTCATTCATAAGTCCTAAAAAATGCCTAAATGTGGAAAATTGAACATCCTTAGTCAAACTATCGGCTGGATTGTCCAAAGTATGTATCCTGGTGACACATGTTGTCCCATTTTCAATGAAATTCCTAAAAAAATCAATCTTATGTCAATTTTTTTTATCCTCAATGACAAAAATGTTATTTAGAAAGATTAATAGGAGAATAAATTTCATAAAAAACTTCTATATTACCAAAATAAAATTCATTAACTAAGCCTTTTAGCCAAATTGTTTCTTTGATTGCTTCAGTCAATGCTATATATTTAGCTGTAGTGGTAGAAAAGATGATAATGAATTGGATATTTCATTTCCATGAAACAAGACCACCACAAGACAAAAAATCATAAACAATATCATATTTTATAGTATCTATATTTTATCATAGTTAGAATCAATAAATCCAACAACATGTTGACTATAATTGTCATTATTTCAAAAAAAATACAAAAAACAAAATACATAAGGGCATGCCTGAGTAACCACTTTAATTCATGCTAATGGGGATTTCTAGAACTTCCCATAAACATGATCAAGGTAAAAAAAAATAAAGGCTATATATAGTTGAGAGCATATCATTACATAAAAGAGGCTATCTACTAAGCTTTCATATGGTATTTTACTCATAAAATCAATATTAGAATCACTACTAGTAGATTGGAATAAGGAAAACTTGAAGTCCTGACCCAACGAAACACTAACAAGCATCAAGTTATCTATAAAATATATTTTAAGTACCTTATTGATATAAGTGACATGGAATAAATACAACACCCTATAATTTCTATCCCTAGTGATCTTCATACCAAGATTTTTCTCATCTTGTCCTAAATATTTCATTTCGAAGGTATTATGCCACTGGTTTTTCATGTGATTCATTAACATGATGTATTTAAAAATTTCATTCATATTAAAACAATATAAGAGTAAATAAACAAGAACATGTTTTACTTATTTAAATCAAACACAATCATCATATTTACTTCTAGTAAAATAATTTTTCAGTATAAAAGAATCAAATTCCATATACCACTTCCTAGATGATTGCTTAAGGGCATACATAAATTTTCTTAAAAGACACACATGATTACTTTTAAAATATTATGAAAATCCCTAATGGGGTTTCATATAAATTTTTTTCATTCAACTTACCATTAAAAAATGTAGATTTAACATCCAATTATTCAATAAGAAAATCATTTTAGTCTGAAAATTATAACAACAATATGATAGAGGAATGCTTGAAAAATGGTGAAAAATATCATTGTAATAAATTACTTCACATTATAGGAATCCCTTTTCAATAGTTAAAGATTTGTATTTAATTTTCTTTTTCACCAATGTTGTCTTCTCTCTTCTTAAAAAACCACTTACAAGCAATAATTTTCTCTTTTTCAAGTTTGTTGAAAATTATCATGGTTTGGTTTTTTAGAATAGAATTTATTTCATATCTCATTGAAGAAATACATTGCCTAGATTCACTTGATTTAAGAGATTATTTAAAAATCTAGTATTCATTAGTTAATAGGACAAATCCTATATAAAGTAAAAGGAACGAAATCAGCCTTGGTAAATCGGGTTGGAGGATTTATGGTTCTTCTGGTCCTATCACGAGTCAACTAAAAATCTCTCAAGTAACCATCTATCTCATCCTCAAACTCAAATTTAGAAACTCCATCATGATCTATTTAAATGTGATCCATTTGAGGTGTAACAATGGATACATCCTTGAGTTTATGTTATGTTTCAGGAATTAAACTAACTTCAATGTCGGTAGGTTCAGATTGTTCAGTATAGATAGGATCTAAGGCCTTTAGTTTAGTAGAAGAACCCTCCTAGAAAATTGAATCATTGCTGATTAATTACTTATAAAAACTAGGATTATAATCCAAAATATTATAACCTTTAACACCTTGTGGGTATATAAAAAAGATGCATTTCTCATCCCTAGGTTCAAGTTTATTAGCCCTACTGTGAGCATAGGCAGTACAACCAAAAACTCTAAGAGGTATTAAACTAGGGTGTGAACTAGTCCACATCTCTTTAGGGGTTTTGAATTCAATAGAACTAGAGGTGAATATATTTATTAGATAGACAGTAGTAGTAGAATATTTTTCCCAAAAGTACTTGGTAAGACTAGAATATGAGAGAATGCTTCTTACTCTTTCTAAAATAGTTGTAGTCATTCTCTATGTTAGCTCATTCTGTTGTGAGGTATCCACAACATTTCTATGTATAATAATACCTTCATAACCACAATAGTCTATGAAATCGTTAGAAAAATATTCTAGAATATAATCTATCTTAAGGGTTTTGAGTTTATTTACATATTTAGTGCCAACACTAGATTTCCAAATTTTGAAGGTTTTAAATGTTTTAGATTTGTTCTTAGTATGTAAATCTAAAATTTAACACCTTGTGGTTATCTAAAAAAGACACATTCCAAAACCCTAGGTTCTAGTTTATCATCCCTGCTATGATTATAGATAGTACAACCAAAAACGCTAAGATTACTTAAACTGTGCGATGAACCAGTCTATATATCTTTAGGTTTTTTAAAGTTAATGGAACTATAGGAGAATATATTAATCAAATAGATAGTAGTAGTAGAAACTTAATTCCAAAAACACTTGGGTAGAAAATAATATGAGATAATTCTTCTTAATCTTTCTAAAATATTTTTATTCTACCTCAAATTGGGCACCCACCTATCTTACTCTAAGGATTTAACCTATGAATCATGTAAATCAAGAGAAACATTACTTCCACCTATGATTTATACGATTTTTTTTATTTCCTAGGAAAACTTGACTAATCTCAATCTCTATTTAATTAGTTAAATACACACATTTGGGACACATATGAAAAAGAAAAATATGAATCCAAAACCCATTCAACACTCATAACATCAATACAGACATTTAGAACATCAAAAATATCAAAATATTGTTCAACCAACAACAAATGGTCACTATTATTAGTTTCATTCTTAAAATTATCCCTTTGGGATAATTTCTTATAATGTGACCAGTTTTTTTACAATGAAATAATTTTATTAGTTTACCTATATACCCTACCCACCTCTTGGACTTTCTCTTACCTCTTATTATCCCTCAATTATCAAGTATACCTCTAACATTTATCCCCTTAGGTTCCTACTTAACAAAATTGGGATTCTTTATTTGGATTTCTTAAGATAGAAAGGAAAGGTTAACTTCTTATACATTTAATAAATCCCTACCATACATCATAAAATCCTTAATTAAATTATAAGAATCATCTAAAGAGATCAATAGTATGATAACCAAGTCCTCATAATCTATCTTAACTTCTATATTGTACAAATAAAGAACAATTTTATAAAAATCATCAATGTGAGTCCTGATTGTAGTCTCAGGATGCATATGAAAATTATTCAACCGCATATTATTATATATCCAATCTACTAATATTTTCATCATATATAAAGATTCAAGTTTGGACTATATTTGGGAAGATATGGATTCATAAGGTACCTTATGAAGGACTATATCACATAAATGCATGATCATTAAAATATGGGACTTTATAATAACATCAGTAGGGGTATCTACTTCAGTAGTAGAATAATGTACATCAATGAACAATGTAAAAACATTCTTTTTAGGACCACTCAGGGTATCAAGGAGCTCTTTATGGTCCAAAATCACCTTCTTATTTATCTTCCATAGATTAAAATCATTATCCCCATCTAATTTATCTATATCAATTTATTCGATCTCATTATTCTAGATTTTATGTCTCTAATACCAATTATTAGGGGATACATTGATATATTAGTCCCTATACGACAACCAATATCCAATAATCTAGGTGTTGGTTTTGTGATTTGATGTATAAAATTTGATTAATAATTAAATATAAGGAGGAACTAGGGATACCAGATGAATTCATTATAATAAAATAAAATAACACATTGATATAGTGTGTTTCGGTCTACTGTAGACCTATGTTCATAGAGAGAACACCACCAAAACATATTATTACTAAGGAAAGAAAACATACAAAATTATAAGAGAAAAAAATAAATAAATAGAGAAAATATCTAATGATTTTCATGGATGAGACTCAAACTACACAAACATATATAAGGATATGAAAACATACATGGTAGTAAGAAATAAAAAAAAATGGAATAAAATTCTTATAATATCAAGATTTAATACTAGAACCTAGAAGAAGCTCAAATGGAACTCAAGTATCTAGTGTCTTCCTTCATGTGAGGTAATACCATGATGAAGGCTGAAGATCTCCACTGCTCTCCCCTAAAACCCTAGACTGGGTTCATCCAACAATGAAGATGATCGTATTCAGTGAATGTTTTCTAATTCTCTCCACTAAGGCACGCATTGAGTGTGGAGAAATTCTTTTCCTTGACTCTCATAGAGTGGTATGTGTGCTTGGACTAGTTGTGCCTCCTCTAGGATGGATGGTTTCCTGACATTCCTACTTTGCAAAGGCAGACAGGCTCTTCCACCATGGTTGATGATGTTGGATCTTTGAATAGAATGATATAATGAGATTTTGGTTCCCCTTCCATGGATTATTCTTTAGAGTTCATTTATTAGTATGGGTCTCCCTCAAAGATTTGATTCATATTCATGAAGATTATTCCCAATTCCATATCGTGGTGGACACCAGTTAATTATGCTAATTTTGTAGCAATAGGGTAGCAACCGATGGTCAGAGCTGATGGGGACGTTGGACATATCTGGGCATTGGGTGTGTCAAGAATCTATAGATTCATCCTCTTTTGAAGTTGATGGAATCACATGCGTGTGGATTCCTAGGTTTTGAACTTATGTCATCCCATATCTGTCATTGAGAAACTTGTGCCAGGGGATTAAGGCATCCAAATCTCATTGCCTGGGGAATCTTGTGTTGGTCACATAAGATAGAGATTCAGATGTATTAGGTGGAGATTCATAGGTTTAAGGTCTTATGGGGACATAATCAGAAATTTTATTTAACAACCCCAGCCTAGGATCCATGAAAATGGTGCCCCGAGCCGAGTCATCACGTGACCTCAAGTGCGCCTCCCCATACACCATAAGTTTCTGACTAGCAGCAAGGGTCTAATAAGACATGTGGGGAGACTATACCCTCTTTACCATAATAAGACACAATATATAACAATATAAACAGTAGAAAAAATATGAAATACCAATAACATTCATAATAAATCAACTCCCAAAACTAAGTACAAACCAAAAACCACAATAACCATGTCATGTCATGTTAATAGTTCCAAAGTGAAGGGAACCCAAAAAAAGACAACTAGTTGAATACCCAAAATGGTTCTGAATCCATGTTTGGTTCCTCAACTATGCTTGTCCCAATCTCAACTCAACTCCTTAGCATAGGGCATTTTCCCTTGTCCGGACCAAAAACCATGAGATCTTCTCGGGTACTCAACGGCGGCTTGAGCAGTGTGTGAGTACAACTCCATAGGCCACCACCAACGGTGTCTAAAAAATATCTAGTCTAAGTAGAAATTACATGAAAGTAATAAATAAATGACAAGAAAACAAGTACTACTCCAGTTCCAAAGTTAACAATCTTTACTTTAGTCGTTTCCATCATTACTTCCATTTCCATCATTATTACCATTTCCATCATTATTATTGTTTTCATCACTTATCCCATTATTACTACTTATTCCATTTTTATCATGTGTTTCATGGGTTAATAATATACAAAAACTACATATGGGTCTAGGAAATCATTCACTATGCATAATGAAATTAGTCAAGTCCCTATCTCACTTGGTATGAACACATCACATCAACACTTTATCCTCACCTTGAAGCCTCAGTCTGGGTGGAATACAACTGTTAGGGGAATAGATCCTATGTACCCTTCCCTAACACATGCATTGTGGGGTGGAGTTTAGAGCCTCAGTCTAACTCAACCCATGGGTTTATAACCTCATGTCAATACCCCACACTACCAAGCCATGTGCACATTATTATTTATCCATTCACCACATACATACCATATCACAACCAACCAAAACAAATACAAATAACAATCATATTCCATACCCATCAATATGGTAATTAATACTATTCCATAACCCATTAACACATTTTCCATTTACATTATATAGTAGTTTATCCCAATTTCCATTCTTGTTCCTTAACCCATTAATTATATTCAACATTCCCTTACATTAACCAATAATCATCAATTACCATGCATGTAAAGCCCTGAACCCGTACTTCTGAATTCAATACTCCAGTCTAGGTTATGGATAATTAGATAACAACTAACATACATTGAATCAGAGTTTACAAAAATAAAAAATAATTGGATTCATGTTCACTATCACATTAAATGTACTTTAAACTTCTAATGAATCTTGTGAAAAACATTTTAAAAACATGGTATGAGCACAAAATCTTAATAAGGGACATAAAAATAAAGAAATAATTTATTCAGTGAAAACATAAAAACCATTGAAAACAATTTTCTTGAAAATTTATAAGCATCCATAGAAAAATCATGCAGTAACCTTAGGAAGTCATTACCATATCACTCTTAAATTCAAACATACAAATGGAATAACCTTATGATCAAATTCCATCTTCAGAGTACCCAATGAATTAGAGAGCCATAATGGGACTCGCCTGTCATAGCTTGAGCTATAATGGGCTCAACCTGACATATCTTGAGCTATAATGGACTCAACCCACAATAAACAATTTCCAAGGAATATATCATGAATAGAACTCTTAATAACTCATTTAAAACCTTATGCAAAACACATTTAGATTTACAAATAACTTTTTTCCTAAAAATCACTTTAAATATATAAAAGTTTTTCACATAATAATGAAATCATATTCTTAAAAAATAAATTTTAAAACATATAATAAATAAATTATAATAATAAAAAGTCATGAAATAAGGATAAACCTCTCATGCCATATATAATGAAAAACAATCTTTTTGAATTTTTGTAAAAGAGACATTTAAAAATATTTCAAAAGGAAAGTCCCTTACATAAAAAATGAAAAAAATACCTTTTAGAAAAACATGAGAGAAGTTAAAACATTAATACCCATATAAATAAATTCATAAAAACCATTTTGAAAACATGGACATGAAATAGAAATATTTAGAACAATATATCTTTAAAACATTTAAAATGATGTTTTAGTTAAAGAGTCCCTTACCTTGAGTTTGACTTCCTTAAAATGTGTTAAAACGTCCTGTATAATGGTTTGAATAGTGTTATTAATATATTAGAGAACTAAAATCATGTTTATAATACCTTATATAATCTTCTTATAACATTTTCCACCCATTTATTAACAATATTTTGTTATTTACATTGTTTCAGTTGTGTTCTCTTCAAGGTTTCCAAGGTTATTTTACTATGGTGTTACTTATAAAAAATAAATCAAAATATAGAAGTCATAACATATATATATTTAGGTCATTTTAAACATTTACATGTGAAATTAAATGTTCCATGATTTCGGTAAAAGGGAAGCGAAAAATCATCATCCACGAAGGCGGTGAATTAACGCACCATGGACGGCGATTTCGTTATATAAGAAATATAGAAGAAGATGAGAAATTTTATGATTCATATACCATAAACACAACAACACTCCATTATATATGTGAAAATTAATTTTTAATGAAACAATGGTTAAGAGTTAGGGATATGGAATAAGAATTTAAAAGAGAAGAAAAAGTAATCTTACTTCTTGAAAATTCCTCCTTGAGAACCTTCTCAAGGCTCTGGGAAGTAATCTTTTTGTGAGACCAAGAGCTCAAGGATGTGTCAAGGGATGAGGAGAATAGGATTTTTTAGATGTTGTTAGAACAATATGGCTTTATGTGATGAAAATTTATAAAGTATGGAGCTTCTTTTTATAATTTAGGTGAGAGGTAACATAAGAATTACTCAAATTATTAAAATATAATAAATTAATTATAGGATTTAAGACTTAAAAATGGATAAAAAGAATAGTATATCACATTTTCTACCAAATACTTTAATTTTTGGAATTATTAAAGAATTTTTTGATTTTTAATTATTTTAATTAAATATTATATTCATGAAAAATGAATTTGTCAAATTAAACACTATTCATAACTTTTGACTTTAAAAACATAAAAACAAGGTCTCAAATTTAAACACAATTTTTTATCATATATTATACATATCATATTATTCTAGTTAATTCTTTAATTAGATTAAAAATATCAAATTATAATTATTTAATTATTTTTAATATTGTTAAATCGATTTATTCATTAATCAAATAATTACTATATCATAATTGTTCAAGCCATTAAGGTAATTAACTATTACCTAAAATTACAAATAAAATTACATGAAAATATAATTTTAATAGATTTCTAAATACTATTCTTGTTCAAAAAAAACTTTTGGAAAACCTCATATTAAAATATTATACTAATTGACTGTTATAGTGTGGACAAGTTGTCTTTTTTTTAATAAAATAATATAACGGGACTAATGTGATCAATATGGGTCCAAAATGTCCACAATTCAAAAAAAAAAACATGATAATGGACGTTATTTTCTTACATAAATATTTTTTTACTAAAATTTTTTTAATCTAATAATTCTTATAATTTTACTAAAAACATTTTATTTATTTATTTTATGCTTGCACAAGCACTACATCAGCGTTGCACATACATTAATGTTAATTATTTCATATATAAAAATTAAAAATAAATTAATATAAAAAAATATGTTAATTAGGTTCAAAATAAAATTTTATATTCACTAATTATTTATATTCACTCATATACATGTCAAAATAACATCTTAAATTTTTTAATTTTTATTTTCTTCCCCTCCGCAATCATTACACAAGAATTTGGATAAGATTAATGTTATATAACTATAAAATTATAAATTAACATCCAAAAACATCAATAATACATAATAATTAATAAATTATTCTTGAAGATAATTTTTAGAACTCAATTATTATTTATAAAGAATCAAAATTGACATTTTCAATGCTCCACAGGCAGTGCATCGACACTGACAATAATTTTTATACTTATCATGAATATAATATAATTTTCATTTTCTAAGTTATTTTTGTACAATATTACTATTATAATATTATTATTTAATTATTCAATAAATTTAATAAATTTTATAACACAAAAATGTCTTCATGGCATCATAAAAAAATACCACATTTTATAAAAAACCATATATATTTACTATTCACCAAAAATTAAACTTTTTCAAAAAATTATCAAAAATTCATACTAAGATAATTTCAAAATTATGAATTCAAAAATGAAAATATTTTTTTCAATATAAAATTCTATAATTGAAAAATTAATGTTCTAATAGAAATAACCATATAATAAATTATTTGTTTTAAGAATTTCAATTTAAATAAAAACTACTAATAAATATAAAAAATATATTCTATAAATACATGGTTTGTAACATTCTCCTCCCTCTTTTAAATTGTTTCCCCATAATTTTACTCACTTATTAAGCAAATGGTGGTATTTTTCCTCATAGCATTTTCATATTCCCATGTTGCTTTTTCTACCATGAGGTTTCTCCACAAAACCTTAACTTGGTAAGTTACCTTATTCTAAAAAACTTTCTCTATGAGATCAAGCATCTAAATTTGTTTCTCTTTATAAGAAAGGTTCTCTTCCAGTTGAACTAATTCTAGGTTCATAAAATGAGATGGATATGGTGCATACTTTCTTAACATCGAAATATGAAAAACATTATGTACCTGAGATAAACTTAGAGGTAAAGCTACTCAGTAGGCAGCTGCTCCAACTTTATCCAAGATTTAGTACGGTCCGATGAACCGTTAATTTAACTTTACTTTATTACAAAAATACATAATACTTTTGCATGGATAGATTTTAAGGAAAATATGATCACCTACTTCAAATGAAAGTTATTTCCTCATGTTATCTGTATAACCTGTTTGTCTGCTTTGAGTTGTCCTTATGTGTCACTGAATCAACTGAACATTATCTACTACTTCATCCACTAATTCTATAATGACCTGACCTTAAAAATTACATAATATTGAATTAAATGAATTATTCACATTTAGTATGTTTTTAGGTTTAATGTTTTAGAGAATTAGGACATAAATATTACATCTCAAAAGATTACAAAGTAGACACTTCTACTTAGTTTCCATTTTTTCATAAAATAAAAACTCTTGAAAAAAAGAGTCATGTCTAGTGCCATTTTTTACACAGAATTACTTTTCCTTGATCCCATCCTTGACCCTATTCAACTTTAAGTCCTGTGAAAATATTTCAAAACTTGGGATGAGCATAAAAAGATCAGTAAGGGTTATAAAAAAACATTAATCCAAAAATACATAAAAAACATAAACTCTTTTACTTACCTCATGAAATCATAAGATTTATGAATAACCTATAGAAATCATAAATCATAAAGGTAACTTATGGAATTCATATCATACTCACATTGTAGCTATCACACCTACGTAGGGAGTTACATTTGGAATACCCATCACAGTATATTCCCTAAATCTCTTAGGAGAAATATTCACGTTTACCTCTGTCACGTTACCCAATGCATTGGAGAGCTATCTCAGTCTCACCCTCCCTAGGTTTATCACGGAACCACCCGTATACGTAAATAATTCCCAAGAACCATAACATGATCATAACACATAACATAAGAATAAAGGAAAGATAAAATTCCCACATTTCAATAACAATATAACATTTCAATATATTAACATATCAAAACCATTATAAAAACCATTTTCAATACCAAAAATACGAAAAATAGTATATTTTATTTATTTTCCTTTTAAAAAAATTATGGTTTGTTAAGGAAACCAAAGATCAAATAATACTCGTGGTGGTGGAAAGGTCATTGTCACCGCTTACGTTAAAAAGAAACATTCTTTTTTTCGTTTAGTAAAACGCTTCATAGAAAAAGATTACCTTTGAATGAAATGAAAATTCAAAGGTATTTATACAGCATATAAAATAAATTCGTGTATTAGAATAAAATATGCCTCAATGAAAGGAGATTGAGACGAATTCCCTTACCTCGTGTCTGACTTGACCCGTTCGTTCTTTAATCTCCTGAATAATAAACTAAAGTTAATTTCTAACTGATTAAAAACCTATTTCAAGTTTATTATTCCTTTTATATAACTTATTAACATGTTATAAACATTATGTAATCATTTATGTTAATAACGTTTGTTTAGTCGATATTTCGTACTTGAGTAAAAAATTAACACCTTATATTTACAAGTTGTCCAAGTTCTCAATAGTCCATTATATCCAAAATGATATTAATTATTTAGATATCATATATATCATATATATCCAGTATATATATATATTTATAATAGTACATATCATTTGAAGGTAAGAAATGAAATGCACTGTTCATGGAAACGGTAAGCCGTACGTATGCATGAACACTATTTTCATTTCTATTTCATATTTTAATGGAATTAAAACATAATAATACACAGGTATATTATAATTACAATATAATATCATATATAATATCATTAACTTCATCCTTTATACATCCCACATATGTCATTAACGAGTCATATCACTTTGAGGGGGCGGTAGTCCGCACTTCCTCAAAAGAAATTATCGCGTTTACCCATAATGGAATCCATAAAGGTATGCTATGAAAGAAAAATACAGAATCATAAAGAAAAAATAAACATGATATATATCAAATATAAATACAGTTTCATTTTAATGGCCACCATGATAGGTGATAGGAGATAATCTAACAATCATCGTTTCGTGAGGCGTTAGTTTTCCATCCACAGATACTATATGTTCTTCGCCCATTAGATGGAGGTGTGTGTAAGTGTAGTTCGAATCCTTCTCATAACAATATCATAGTATATTGAGGATACTAGTGTTGTTATAAAATAAAGGAATAAAAAGTTTTTAGGGGTTGGATAAGTAAAATAAAAGAAAAGAAGTTAGGAGAAACTGTTACCTTTAATTTGGGTAACTTCCTTTGGTATGAACCAAAAGGGTATCTTGAAGTCCCTTATGCCTAAGGTAAGGATTCTACAACGAGGAGAGTGATGTAGGGAGATTAATTGGGCAGAGTTTGGATGATCCAAAAGGCTTGATATGTGTGAGGAATTGGTTAGAATTGAGGGATTTTTATAAGGGGGGGGGGGGGTTCTTTAGGAAAGTGTGATAATATTATTTTATTATATTATGAAATTCGGTTTCTAAAGGTCAAAAAATCATTATGGTCAAAGATAAGATGACTCATGTTATAAATAAATTCATCCAATAATAATTGGATAGGTTTTGGATGTTATTTTAATATTTATAATCTTATTTATTTAAATCATTTATTAATGAGGTAAACACTACATCATTATTGTGTTATAAATAAATTAATTTATTCATTGTATAAAAATTATAAAACAAATACCATGATGTAGGAAATCTTTTTAGATTTCCAATTAATATTTATAGTAGAAAATATAACTTATATATCACCATGTAAAAATTAATTTACAAAGAGATATTTGTTTATGTCATTTTTGCCTTTACAAGTTAATTAAAATAAAGTGTCATTATCATTCATAAGTGGCTCCATGGGGTCCCAAAATCGACTCAAGGATTCCCATTGTCGGCCATTACTCATCCAATAAGGTTAGTAAAAGTGTTAAGGTAATTTTAAATTATTATAATATTCTTTTTACCTTGAATTACCCTATTTACCTTTAACCACGATAAATAAAAGTCAAAAGTTACTATTCACCAAATATTATTTTCATCTTATTGAACCACATTATACTTACTAATAACAACCATGTATGTCAGATTTTTGAAATTCAATTCACAGAAGTGGTAAAATTTCATTTAAATGAAAAAGTCAGTTTTTTTAACTACTACAAAGTGGTTTCACTGTTCATCCAAAATTGATTTTTTTCAAAAAACTACCAAAAAATCAGCCTAAACTATATTTGATATTCTGAATTCAAAAATGATGTCTATTTTACCATATTCTAAACATATAATTTGTATTAATTAATTTAAAATTAATTCTCGTTGTCAAAACAAATAACGTGTTTTTAAGAAACAATAAATGTCCAAAGATCGACACTTGTTTATGTCTAATTTCAAAGTGAAATTACATACAATGGGAAACATTGGATTAAATGGTAAAAATATATTCTAATTAAACTTTAAAACCAATTAAAAATATAATCTAACCAAATAAATAAATTATATTAAAAGGAAGTTTTGAATTAAAATACAATATTTTTCACTGTTCATTAAAAAATGAACTTTATCAGAAAAATTACAAAAATTTACCCAAAGTAAATTTTGATGTCCCCATTTTAAATAATGATTTTATTTGGTAAAATAGAATGTATTAAAGTGACCAAAACTATATTTAAAGAGGGTTCTCCATTAAAAGGCGGTAAATCGACCTTTTAATGTAAATTATGCTTAAAATTAGATTCATTCATATTTTAAGCCTCTAAATTTTATTGGATAAATGTAAAAACATTTAACAAACATGTATAATCATATTGTAGTTATTTTTTTTCATTCCCTCCAATACAACATCTAGGAGTTAACTACCATTTAAAATAATAATATTATATTATTAGTGTGCAAAGTAAGATTTCAAAGAAATCTATTGTTGCGTATCAAGTACGCTATCAAACATAGAAACCCCTTTAAAGTAAAATTAATATTTAATTCACAAATATTAATAAATATGAAATATGTATAATTATTTATTTACCTGGGATGTTACATCCTTCCCCCCTTTTGGATATTTCATCCTCGTAATTTTTATTCACTTATCAAATAAGTGGGGGTATTTATCCCTCATAGCATTTTCATATTCCCATGTTGCCTCTTCAACCATATGGTTTTGCCACAAAACCTTTACCGGGTAAATTACCTTATTCTGCAACACTTTCTCTCTACGGTCAAGAATCTGGATATGTTGTTCCTCATAAGGGAGATTCTCTTCCAACTGAACTACCTATTGGATCAAAACATGCGATGGATCTGGTATATACTTTCTCAACATTGAAACATGAAAAACATTTTGTACCTGGGATAAACTTGGAGGTAAATCCACTCTGTACCAACTTATCCAACTTTGTCAAGGATTTCATAAGGTCCAATGAACCTCATAACCAACTTTACCTTCCTACTAAAACACATCACACTTTTCCATGGATAAACTTTGAGAAAAACATGATCACCTACCTCAAAAGAAAGATCTTTCCTCTGGTTATCCGCATAACGTTTCTACCTACTATGAGCTATTCTCATGTTCACTCACTATCTTCCTTTTGCACTTACTTAATTCTGTCGGATAGAGATGATCTTACTGACACCTGAAACAAAACAGAAGAATTTCATGTACCAAAAACTTCTATGCCAAAGTTCATCAAATCAAAAACCAAAGGATCTCATTATAAATTTAACATCGTTAATGAAGCATTACTTTTTCGACTCAAAGTATCAGCCACTTTATTTTCTTTTCCCAGATGGTAATGGATCGTGCAATCATAATCCTTGATTAATTCCAGCCATCTCCTCTTTCTCATGTTCAATTCATTCTGAGTGAATATATACTTAAACTTTTGTGGTCAGTATATATTTCACATTTTACTCCATACAAATGATGCATCCAAATTTTTAAAGCAAAAACAAGAGCAGCTAATTCCAAATCATGTGTAGGTTAATTTAACTTATGAGGTTTCAACTGACGTGAAGCATAATCAATTACCTGATAATTCTACATTAGGACACAACCAATTCCTTTCAATGAAGCATCACTGTAGATAACAAACTCCCCATTTATGGATGGCAGTGCCAAAACTGGAGCATTCACCAATCTTCTTTTCAATTCCTGAAAACAATCATCACATTATTTTGTCCAGATGAACTTAACACCTTTTCGAGTTAACTTAGTCATTGGACTAGATAACCGGGCAAAATTTTCAACAAACATCCGGTAATAACCTACCAAACCAAGAAAACTATAGATCTCGGTTATATTTGTGAGTCTTGTCCATTCTTCAACAACTTTTGTTTTAGTAGGATCAACAGTTATGCCATTTTTTAAAACAATGTGACCAAGGAAAGAAATTTGTTGCAACCAAAACTCACACTTGATGAATTTCCCAAATAGTTTCTTTTCTTTTATGCTTTGAAAGACAACCCTTAAATGACTTTCATGTTCCTCTTCACTTTTTTGAATAAACCAAAATATCATAAATGAACACAACTACAAACTTATCCAAGAACTCAAGGAAAATTATATTCATAAGATCCTTGAATACATCAGGTGCATTGGTTAAACCAAAAGGCATAACTACAAATTCATAATGGCCATATCTATTATGAAACGCGGTCTTTGGAATGTCTGCTTCTTTCACTTTCAACTAATGGTACCCCAACCACAAGTCAATCTTCGAAAAATATTGAACTCTATAGAGTTGATCAAACAAATCATCAATATGAGGCAAAGGATACTTGTTCTTAACATCGATGTTATTCAATGCTCTATAATCAATGCAAAGTCTCATTGAACCATCTTTCTTTTTAACAAACAAGACAGGATCACCCCATGGTGATGTACTAGGTCAAATGAAACCTTTATATGATAACTCCTGCAATTTCTTCTTTAACTCTAAAAGTTCAATTTGATCCATTCGATAAGGGGGTTTTGAAATTGTCTTAGAATCAGGAACTGATTCAAAAGTAAATTCAACTTCCCGATCAGGTATAATACCAAGAAACTCAGTAGGAAAAACATCAAGGTACTCATTTACCACTGGCACCTCATTAATTTGAATAGTTCCTTTGTTTTCAAAAATATGTGAAAGGTGACATTCATTTCTATCTTTTACTAGTTTCTCAGCTTCCTGATATGTTATCAAAAGAAACGGTTCATTTTTTTACAAAAACTAAAAATCTTTCTGAAAATAAACCTCTTTAGCTCTGTATTCAATCTTAGCATGATAAATAGAAATCCAATCCATACCCAAAATAACATCAAACTCTACTAGAGGAAAAAAAATAAGGTTTGCAGGTAGATTCTTTCCACACACAAGGACAGGAAGGTTCTTATGTTTTATTTTTGTCTCAAAATTTTCTCCAGGTGTTTTTACCATAAGTTCTGTATTCATATCTTGAGATGGAATTACCAATTTACTAGAAAATTTCTCAGAAATTAAAGAGTGTGTAGACCCTGAATCAAACAACACATTGGCATAATCTAAACAAACAAATAGTTTACCTGATACTACTTCATTTGATGGCCCAATATCTATTGAAGTAGTTGCGAAGGATTTCCCCACCCCTTTCTGGTTGTAGTTTGGCTGCTTTCCCTCAGTTGAGTTCTTTGTTGGACACTCATTTTTATAATGACCCATTTCAATGCACTTAAAACATTTTACAGACTATAAATAATATTTGTTCCTACAATTACCTTGATCTTTTTCAGTACAATTACAAGCCTTATGTCCCATTTTACCACATCGGTAGCACTTACCAGAATTCAAAAGACATTCCCCAACATTCTTTTTACCACAATTTTCACAAACTGTAAACTTAAGTTTCTTACCATCAGATTTTTTTGAAGAGTTCTTCCCTTTTGTCTGCCACCTCGATCTCTTATTCTGTTGTTTGTTAAAGAACATCTGATCATTGGAAAACTCCATTTCCACCTTCTCCGCACAATGAACAAGTTTTTCATAAATTTTGAACTCACGAGAAGATAAATACCTTCTATGATTTGGATTTAATCCTGAGTAAAAAAATTTGGTTTTACTATTAAGATCTCATATGAAATTTAGAGAATAAGTTTCCAGTCGAGTAAATTTTGCTTCATAAGCAGCCACTGAATCATCCTCCTACCTCAATTCTAGGAATTTTTTTTCCATCCTAAGATGAATCACCTTAGGAAAATATTTCTCAAGAAACATACCTTTGAATTCATCCCAATCAAGAGCATCAATCTCCTAACTATCCCTAATATTTCTCACCATTGACCACCACTGATTAGCTTCACCTTCAAAATGATAAACATAAAGACTAAATTTTTATGTTCTGAACACCCCATAACATCAAAAAATTTCTCCAGTGCTTTAATGCACCCTTATGCTAGCACAAGGTCAGATGATCCTCTGAATGATGGAGGATGTTTCCTCATGAAATGCTCTACTAATGACATGTTCCTCTATGGTTGATATGGGTAATATCGTGCATAGACACCACCAACATTTATATCCTGAGTCAACTATGTCATCACTGCAACAAACTGTTCAGTTCCGATTCCAACCATCTCATGTTGCTGATTTTGAAGGTTGTCTTCCTCCTGATGTCGTCCCAAAATAGCTGCCATGTTTCCTCTATGGAAAACCATTCTGAACACAGAAATATCTTAGTCAAATCAACATGGTAATATGTAAATACTATATGATTTCAATATTAACATAAATTACTTTATGGATATTAATTTAACAATAACATAACTCCTAAAGTTATCTAAACCTTCCTATGATACCGACTATAAGGACCCGGTCCTAAACATAACATGATATTTAATTAAATGAATAATTCAAATTGAGGATCTTTTCAGGTTTAGAGTTTTAGAGAATTAGGACATAACTATTACATCTCAAAAGATTACAAATTATACACTTCTACTCAGTTTCGATTTTTTTCATAAAATAAAAACTCTTGAAAAAAAAGAGTCATGTCTAGTTCCATGTTTTAGACAGCATGACTTTTCCTTGATCCTATCCTTGACCCTATTCATCTTTAAGTCATGTGAAAACATTTCAAAACATGGGATGAGCATAAAAAGCTCAGTAAGGGTTATAAAACAAAGAAAAAAACATTAGTCCATAAATACATACAAAAAATAAACTCTTTTACTTACCACATGAAATCATAAGATTTATGAATAACCCATAGAAATAATAAATCATAAATGTAACTTGTGGCATTCATATCATACTTACATTGTAGCTATCACAGCTACATAGGGAGTTACATTTGGAATACCCATCATAGTATATTCCCTAAATCTCTTAGGAGAAACAATCATGTTTACCTCCATCATTACCCATTGCATTGGAGAGTTATCTCAGGATCACCCACCCTAGGTTTATCACAGAACCACCCGTATATGTAAATAATTCCCAAGAACCATAACATGATCATAACACATAACATAAGAATAAAGGAAAGATAAAATTCCCACATTGTAATAAAAATATAACATTTCAATATATTAACATATCAAAACCATTATCAAAACCATTTTCTATACCAAAAATACGTAAAATAGTATATGGTATTTATTTTCCTTTTAAAAACATTACAGCTTGTTTAGGAAGCCAAATATCAAATAATACTCACAGTGGCGGAATGGTCATTGTCACCACTTACGTTAAAAAGAAACATTATTTTTTTGTCGTTTAGTAAAATTATTCATAGAAAATTATTCCCTTTGAATTAAATGAAAATCCAAAGGTGTTTATATAGTGTATAAAATAAAGTTGTGTATTATAACAAAATATTCCTCAATGAAAGGAGATTGAGACGAAGTCCCTTACCTCGTGTCTGACTTGACCCGTTCATTATTTAATCTCCTGAATAATAAAATAAAGTTAATTTTTACTTGATTAAGAACCTTTTTCAAGTTTATTATTCCTTTTGTATCACTTATTACTTTGTTATAAACATTATGTAATCATTTAAGTTAATAGCGTTCCGTTTGTCGATATTTGGTACTTGAGTCAAAAATGAACACCTTATATTTACAAGTTGTCCATGTGGAAAATAGTCCATTATATCGAGAATGATATTCATTTTTTTGATATCATATATATCATATATATCCAATATATATATATATATATTTATTTATAACAGTACATATCATTTGGAGGTAAGAAATGAAATGCACCGTTCATGGAGACGGTAAACCGTACGTACGCAAGAACGTTACTTTCATTTCTATTTCTTATTTTAATGGAATTAAAAAATAATGATACATAGTTATATTATAATTACAGTATAATATCATATATAATATCATTAACCCCATCCTTTATACGTCTCACATATGGCATTAACGAGTCATATCACTTTGAGGGGGAAGTATTCCGCACTTCCTCAAATGAAATTATCACGTTTACCCATAATGTAAACCATAAAGGTATGATATAAAATAAAAATACAGAAGCATAAAGAAAACATAAACATAATATATATCATATATAAATATAGTGTCATCTTAATGGCCACCATGATAGGTGGTAGGATATAATTGAACAATCGTCGTTTTGTGAGGCGTTAGTTTGCCATCCACAGAAACTATATGTTCTTCACCCAATAGATAGAGGTGTGTGTAAGTGTAGTTATAATAGTTATCATAAAAAAATACTAGTATATTTAGGATACTGGTGTTGTTATAAAATAAAGGAACAAAAATATTTTAGGGTTTGGAGAAGTAAAATAAAATAAAAGAAGTTAAGAGAAATTGTTACCTTTAATTTGGGTAACTTCCTTTGGTATAAACCAAAAGGGTTTCTTGAAGTGCCTTATTCCTAATTTAATGATTATAGGAGGAGGATAGGTATGTAGGGAGATTAAATGGGTAGATTTTGGATGATCCAAAAGGCTTTAGAGGTGTGATGAATTGGTTATAAGTGAGGAATTTTTATAAGGGGGACGAGGGGCTCTTTAGGAAAGTGTGATAATATTATTTTATTATATAATGATATTTGGTTTATAGAAGGTCCAAAACTAATTAAAGTCGAATATAAGATGTCTCATGGTCGAAATAAATTCAAAAAAAAATAATTTTATAGGTTTTGGATGTTATTTTAATATTTATAATCTTATTTATTTAAATCATTTATTAATGAGGTAAACATTGCATCACTATTTTGTCATAAATAATTTACTTTATTCGACATCTAAAAATTATAAAAAAAATACCATGATTTAGTAAATCGTTTTATATTTTCAATGAATATTTATAGTCGAAAATATAACTTATATAACACCATTTAAAAATTAATTTACAAAGAGATATCTGTTTATGTCATTTTTGCATTTTCTTTAAGTTAATTAAAATAAAGTGTCATTATCATTCATAAGTGGCTCCATGGGGTCCCAAAATCGACCCAAGGATGATCATGGTCATCCATTACTCATAAAATAAGGTTACGATAAGTGTTAAGGTAATTTTGAATTATTATAATATTCTTTTTACCTTGAATTACCCTATTTATCTTTAACTGTGGTAAATAAAAGTCAAAAGTTACGATTCACCAAAAATTATTTTCATCTTATTGAACCAAAATTTACTTACTAATAATAACCATGTATGTCGGATTTTCAAAATTCAATTCACAGAAGTGGTAAATTTTCATTTAAATGAAAAATTCATTTTTTTTAACTACTACTAAGTGGTTTTACTATTCATCAAAAATTGATGTTTTTCAAAGAACTACAAAAATTCAGCCTAAGATAAATTTGATATTCAGAATTACAAAATTATTTCCATTTTACCAAATTCTAAAAATAAAAATTTCATTAATTAATTTAAAATTAATTCTCGTTGTCAAAAAAATAGCTTCTTTTTAAGAGAGAATAACTGTCAAAAGATCGACACTTGTTTATGTCTAATTTCAAGGTGAAATTACTTACAATGGCCAATATTTGATTAAATGGTAAAAATATATTCTAATTACACTTTAAAACCAATTAAAAATATAATATAACCATATAAATAAATTATATTAAAAGACAGTTTTGAATTAAAATACAATATTTTTCACTATTCATTAAAAAATAAACATTATCAGAAAAATTCCAAAAATTTACCGAAAGTAAATTTTGATGTCCCCATTTTAAAGAAGGATTTTATTTGGTCAAATAGAATTTATTAAAGTGACCAAAAATAAATTTAAAGAGGGTTCTCCATTAAAAGGTGGTAAATCGACCTTTTAATGTAAATTATGCTTAAAATTAGATTCATTCACATTTTAAGCCTCTAAATTTTATTGGATAAATGTAAAAACATTTAAAAAACATTTATAATCATATTGTAGTTATTTTTGCTCATCCCCTCCAATAAAACGGAAAGGATTTAACTACCATTTAAATAATATTATTATATTTTTAGTGTGCAATGTAAGGTTTCAAAGAAACCTGGTGTTGCGTATCGGGTACGCTATTGAACATAGCAACCCATTTAAAGTAAAATTAATATTTAATTCCCAAATATTAATAAATATGAAATATTTCTTTTTCTTTATTTACCTAGGATGTTACATCCTTCCCCCCTTTTAGAAATTCATCCTCACAATTTTTATTCAATTATCAAATAAGTGGGGGTATTTATCCCTCATAGCATTTTCAGATTCTCACATTGCCTCTTCAACTATATGGTTTTTCCACAAAACCTTTACCTGGTGAATTAACTTATTCTGCAACACTTGCTCTCTACGGTCAAGAATCTGGACTGGTTGTTCCCCATAAGAGAGATTCTCTTCCAAATGAACTACCTCTGGGCTCAAAACATGCGATGGATCTGGTATATACTTCCTCAACATCAAAACATGAAAAACATTGTGTACCTGAGATAAACTTAGATGTAAATCCACTCTGTATGCAACTGATCCAACTTTGTCCAGGATTTCATAAGGTCTAATGAACCTCGGACTCAGCTTTCCCTTCCAACCAAAACGCATCACACTTTTCCATCGAGAAACTTTGAGAAAAACATGATCACCTAGCTCAAAAAAAATATCCTTCCTCTGGTTATACACATAATTTTTCTGCCTACTCTGATATATTCTCGTGTTCTTCTAAATCAACTGCACTTTTTCTACCACTCACTATCTTCCTTCTGTGCTTGTTTAATTCTGTTTGATAGAGATGATCTTACTGACACCTGAAACAAAATAGAAGAATTTACTATACCAATAACTTCTATGCCAAGGTTCATCAAATCAAAAACCAAAGTATATTGTTCCAAATTTAGAATAGTTAATGAAGCATTAATTTTTTGACTGAAAGCATCATCCACTTTATTTGCTTTCCCCAGATGGTAATGGATCGTGCAATCATAATCCTTGATTAATTCCAGCCATCTCCTATGTCTCATGTTCAATTACTTCTGAGTGAATATATACTTTAAATTTTTTTGGTCAGTATATATTTCACATTTTACTCCATACAAATGATGCCTCCAAATTTTTAAAGCAAAAACAACAACATCTAATTCCAAATAATGTGTAGGGTAATTTAACTTATGAGGTTTTAACTGAAGTGAAGCATAAGCAATTACATGATCATTCTGCATTAGGACACAACCAAGTCCTTTCAACGAAGAATCGCTGTAGATAAAAAACTCACCATTTCAGGATGGCAGTACCAAAACTCAAGCATTCACCAATCTTCTTTTCAATTCTAGAAAACAATCATCACATTCTTTTGTCCCAATGAACATAACACCTTTTCGAGTTAACTTAGTCATTGGACTAGATAACCCTGCAAAAGTTTCAACAAACCTCCGATAATATTATTCCAAAACAAGAAAACTATGGATCTAGGTTATATTTGTGGGTCTTGGAAATTCTTCAACAACTTTCGTTTTAGCAGGATCAACTGTTATGCCATTTTTTGAAATAATGTGACCAAGGAAAAAAATTTGTTGTAACCAAAACTCACAGTTGCTGAATTTCATAAATATTTTCTTTTCTTTTAAGGTTTGAAAGACAACCCTTAAATTACTTCCATGTTTCTATTTACTTTTCGAATAAACCAAAATATCATCAATGAACACAACCACAAACTTATCCAATAACTCATAGAAAATGCTATTCATAAGATCAATGAATATAGCAGGTGCATTGGTTAAACCAAAAGGAAAAACTAAAAATTCATAATGGCCATATCTAGTACGAAACATGGTCTTCGGAATGTCTTCTTCTTTCACTTTCAACTGATGGTACCCCGACCTAAATTCAATCTTTGAAAAATATTGAGCTCCCTAGAGCTGATCAAAAAAATTATCGATATGAGGCAAAGGATACTTGTTCTTAATAGTGATGTCACAATGCTCTATAATCAATGAAAATCCTCATTGAACCATATTTCTTTTTAACAAACAAGACTGGATCACCCCATGGTGATGTTCTAGGTTGAACGAAACCTTTATCAAATAACTCTTACAATTTCTTCATTAACTCTAAAATTTCAATTTGAGCCATTCGATAAGGGGGTTTTGAAATTGGCTTAGAATCAGGAACTAAGTCAATAGTAAATTCAACTTCCCAATCAGGTATAATACCAGAAAACTCATCAGGAAAAACATAAAGGTACTCAATTACCACTAGAACCTCATTAATCTAAATAGTTCCTTTGTTTTCAAAAATATGTGCAAGGTAACATTCATTTCCATATTTTACTAGTTTCTCAGCTTCCTGATATGTTATCAAAAGAAAGGGTTAATTTTTCTACACAAACTGAAAATATTTCTGAAAAGAAACCTCTTTAGCTCTGTAGCCAATCTTAACATGATAAACAAAAAGAAAATCCATGCACAAAATAATATCAAACTCTACTAGAGGAAAAACAATAAGGTTTGCAGGTATATTCTTTTCGCACATAAGGACATGAAGGTTCTTATGTTTTCTTTTTATCTCAACATTTCCTCTAGGTGTTTTTACCATAAGTTTTGTATTCATATCTCGAGATGGAATTCCCAATTTACTATAAAATTTCTCAGAAATTAAAGAGTGTGTAGAACCTAAATCAATCAACACATTGGCATAATCTGAACAAACAAACTGTGTACTTGATACTACTTCATTTGATGGCCCAACATCTACTGAAGTAGTTACGAAGGATTTCACCACCCCTTTCTTCTTGTAGTCTGGATGATTTCTCTCTGTTGAGTTCTTTGTTGGACACTTATCTTTATAATGACCCATTTCATTGCACTTAAAACATTTTACTGACTGTAAATCAGATTTTGTCTTACCATTACCTTGATCTTTTTCAGTACAATTACAAGCCTTATGTCTTATTTTACCACATCGGTAGCACTTACTAGAATTCAAAAGACATTACCCAACATTCTTTTTAACACAATTTTCACAAACTGTAAACTTAATTTTTTTACCATTAGACTTTTTCGAAGAGTTCTTCCCTTTTTTCTACCACCTCGACCTCTTATTCTGTTGTTTTTCAAAGAACACATAATCATTGGAAAACTCCATTTCCACCTTCTTTGCACAACAAAAAAGTTTTTCATAACATTTGAACTTATGAGAAGCTAAATCCCTTCGATACTTTGGCTTTAATCCTAACTAAAAACGGTTGGTTTTACTATCAATATCTCGTTTGAAATTTGGAGCATACCTTGCCAGTCAAGTTAACTTTGCTTCATAAGCATCCATTGAGTCATCCTGCTACCTCAATTCTAGTAATTGTTTTTCCATCCTAAGATGAATCACCTTAGGAAAATATTTCTCAAGAAACATACCTTTGAATTAATCCCAATCAAGATCATCAATCTCCTCATATCCCTGATATTTTTCATCATTGAACACCACTAATCAGCTTTACCTTCAAAACGGTAAATAAAAAGTCTAACCTTCGGATGTTCTGAACACCCCATGACATCAAAAAAAATCTCCAGTACTTTAATCCACCCTTCTACTAGAACAGGTTCAAATAATCCTCTGAATGATGGGGGATGTTGCCTCATGAAATGCTCTACTACTGACATATTCCTCTATGGTTGATCTGGCTGATCTCGTGAATGGATACCACTATTATCTATAGCCTGAGTCAACTGTTCCATCACTGCAACGAAATATTCAATTCTGATTCCAACCATCTCAGGTTGCTGATTTAGAAGGTTGTCTTCCTCCTGATGTTGTCCCAACATAGATGACATGTTTCCTCTGTGGAAAACCATTCGGAACATAGAAATATCTTAGGCGAAGCAACATGGTAATCTGTAAATGCTATATTATTTCAATATTAACATAAATTACTTTATGGATATTAATTTAACATTACCCTAACTCCTAAAGTTATCTAAACCTTCCTCTTATACCAACTTTAAGGACCCGGCCTTAAACATTACATAATATTGAATTAAATGAATAATTCACATTGAGGATCTTTTCAGGTTTAGAGTTTTAAAGAATTAGGACATAACTATTACATATCAAAAGATTACAAAGTAGACACTTCTACTCACTTTCCATTTTTTCATAAAATAAAAACTCTTGAAAAAAAGGGTCAGGTCTAGTTCCATGTTTTAGATAGCATGACTTTTCCTTGATCCCATCCTTGACACTATTCATCTTTAAGTCCTGTGAAAACATTTCAAAACTTGGGATGAGCATAAAAAACTCAGTAAGGGTTATAAAACAAAGAAAGAAAACATTAGTCCATAAATATATACAAAATATAAACTATTTTACTTACCTCATGAAATCATAAGATTTATGAATAACCCATAGAAATCATAAATCATAAAGTTAACTTGTGGAATTCATATCATACTTACATTGTAGTTATCACAGCTACATAGGGAGTTACATTTGGAATACCCATCATAGTATATTCCCTAAATCTCTTAGGAGAAACATTCATGTTTACCTCTTTCACGTTACCCAATGCATTGGAGAGCTATCTCGGACTCACCCACCCTAGGTTTATCACAGAACCACCCGTATATGTAAATAATTCCCAATAACCATAACATGATCATAACACATAACATAAGCATAAAGGAAAGATAAAATTCCCAAATTTCAAAAAAATATAACATTTCAATATATCAACGTATCAAAACAATTATCAAAACCATTTTCAATACCAAAAATACATAAAATATTATATGGTATTTATTTTCCTTTTAAAAACATTATGTCTTGTTAAGGAAGCCAAAGATCAAATAATACTCGCAGCGGAGGAAAGGTAATTGTCACTGTTTACGTTAAAAAGAAACATTATTTTTTTTTCATTCAGTAAAATGATTCGTAGAAAAATATTACCTTTGAACGAAATGAAAATTCAAAGGATTTTACATAGCGTATAAAATAAAGTTGTGTATTAGAACAAAATATGCCTCAATGAAAGGAGATTGAGATGAAGTCCCTTACCTCATGTCTCACTTGACCCGTTCGTTCTTTAATCTCCTGAATAATAAAATAAAGTTTATTTATACTTGCTTAAGAACCTTTTTAAGTTTATTATTCCTTTTATATCACTTATTACCATGTTATAAACATTATGTAATCATTTAAGTTAATAACGTTCGTTTTTTTGATATTTGGTACTTGAGTAAAAAATGAACACCTTATATTTACAAGTTGTCCATGTGGTCAATATTCCATTATATCCAGAATGATATTAATTATTTAGATATCATATATATCATATATATCCAATATATATATATATATATTTATAACAGTACATATCATTTGGAGGTAAGAAATGAAATGCACCATTCATGGAGATGGTAAGTCGTACGTACGCATGAACGCTACGTTCATTTCTATTTCTTATTTTAATGGAATTAAAACATAATGATACATAGGTATATTATAATTCCAATATAATATCATATATAATATCATTAAATCCATCCTTTATACGTCCCACATATGGCATTAAGGAGTCATATCACTATGAGGGGGAGGTAGTCCGCACTTCGTCAAACGAAATTATCGCATTTACCCATAATGGAAACCATAAAGGTATGCTATAAAAGAAAAATACAGAAGCATAAAGAAAAAATAAACATAACATATATCATATATAAATATAGTGTCATCTTAATTTCCACCATGATAGGCGGTAGGAGATAATCGAACAATCATCGTTTCGTGAGGCGTTAGTTTGCCATCCACAGAAACTATATTTTCTTCACCCATTAGATGGAGGTGTATGTAAGTGTAGTTTGAATACTTCTCATAAAAACATCCTAGTAAATTTATTATACTAGTGTTGTTATAAAATAAAGGAATAAAAAATTTTAGGTGTTGGAGAAGTAAAATAAAATAAAACAAGTTAAGAGAAACTGTTACCTTTAATTTGGGTAGCTTCCTTTGGTATGAACCAAAAGGCTTTCTTGAAGTGCCTTATACATAAGTTAAGGCTTATAGGAGGAGGAGAGGGATGTGGTAAGCTTAACTAGTCATAGGTTGGACGATCCAAAAGGCTTGACAGTTGTGAGTAATTGGTTAGAAGTGAGGGCTTTTTATAAGGGGGAGGAGGGGCTCTTTAGGAAAGTGTGATAATATTATTTTATTATATAATGATATCCAGTTTCTAAAGTTACAAAACTAATTAAGGTAGAAGATAAGATGACTCATGGTCGAAATAAATTCATCCAATAAGAATTGGATATGTTTCGGATGTTATTTTAATATTTATAATCTTATTTATTTAAATAATTTATTAATGAGGTAAACACTGCATCATTATTGTGTTATAAATAATTTACTTTATTCAATGTCTAAAAATTATAAAAAAAATATCATGATGTATGAAATAGTTTTATCTTTCCAATTATTATTTATAGTCGAAAAGATAACCTATATAATACCATTTAAAAATTAATTTTCAAAGAGATATTTGTTTATGTCATTTTTGCCTTTACTTTAAGTTAATTAAAATAAAGTGTCATTATCATTCATAAGTGGCTCCATGGGGTCCCAAAATCGACCCAAGGATGCCCATGGTTGGCCATGTTGTATTTTCTAAATTCAATTCACAGAAGTGATAAAATTTCATTTAAATGAAAAAGTCAATTTTTTTAACTACTACTAAGTGGTTTCACTATTCATCCAAAATTGATGTTTTTTAGAAAACTGCCAAAACTTCAGCCTAATCTATATTTGATATTTTGAATTCAAAAATTATGTCTATTTTACAAAATTCTAAACATATAAGTTTCTTTAATTAATTTACAATTAATTCCCGTTGTCAAAACAAATAGCGTGTTTTTAAGAAACAACAAATATCCAAAGATCGACACTTGTTTATGTCTAATTTCAAAGTGAAATTACTTAAAATGGGAAACATTGGATTAAATGGTAAAAATATATTCTAATTAAACTTTAAAACCAATTAAAAAGATAATCTAACCAAATAAAAAAATTATATTAAAAGGCACTTTTGAATTAAAATACAATATTTTTCACTATTCATTAAAAAATGAACTTTATCGGAAAAATTCCAAAATTTTACCCAAAGTAAATTTTGATGTCCCCATTTTAAAGAAGGATTTTTTTAGTCAAATAGAATGTATTAAAGTGACCAAAACTATATTTAAAGAGGGTTCACCATTAAAAGGCGGTAAATTGACCTTTTAATGTAAATTATGCTTAAAATTAGATTCATTCACATTTTAAGCCTCTAACTTTTATTGGATAAATGTAAAAACATTTAACAAACATGTATAATAATATTTTAGTTAGTTTTGTTCCTTACCACCAATACAACAGCTAGGAGTTAACTACCATTTAAAATAATAATATTATATTATTAGTGTGCAACGTAAGATTTCAAAGAAACTCGTTATTGTGTATTGGGTATGCTATCGAGCATAGAAACCTCTTTAAAGTAAAATTAATATTTAATTCACAAATATTAATAAATATAAAATATGTCTTATTATTTATTTACCTGGGATGTTACAAATTCTGGTCCTATCAACTTCCATTCCTTGACTTTATCCCAAAATGCTAGAGTCCGACATTACTTTCCATATAATGAATCAAAAGGTTCCATCTGTATACTGGAATGAAAACTATTACTATATGAAAACTAAACTAAAGAAAGATACTGAACCCAAATTCCTTGGTAATCCATTGAACTTGCTCAATACATATCCTCTAATGTCTGAATTTTTCACTCTGACTGTCAATCAGATTGAGGATGAAAGGTTGTTATAAATTTAATTATGTGCCCAACGACTTTCTAAGGCCTTTCCAAAATTTAGATGTAAAACTGGGATCACAATCTGATATAATGGAGAGAGTCACTCAATGTAACCTGACAATCCATTTGAGGTATAGTCGAGAAAGTTTATCTAAAGACAGAGTATCTCAAATAGATAGAAAATGAGTAGATTTAGTCAAATGGTCAACAATAATCTTGATTGCATTGTTACCTTGAGATTTATTTGGTAGTCCCACCATGAAGTCCATGGATATATTTTCCCATTTCCACTATGGAACTAGAAAAGGTTGAATCATCCCCTTTGGTAAGTGTCACTCTATTTTAAGTTGTTGGTATTTCAAACATTTCAAGGTAAAATCTACAATATCTCTTTTCATTCCATGCCACCAGTAATACTTCTAAAGATCCATGTACATCTTAGTGCTGCCAGGATGAACTAAAAAAGGAGAACTATGAGCTTTACATAACAAATATTTCTTCAACTATGAATCACAAGGAATGCATAATCTCTTCCCAAACCTCAAAACAGAATATTTATCAATATTAAAACCAGTTATCTTACCTTTATTAACCATTTTTACCTTTTTATGCAACTCACAGTCTTCCTTCTGTGCTTTCTTAATTCTGTTTAATAGAAACGCTTTCACTGAAACCTGAAACAAAACAGAGGTATTTCCTACACCAAAAACTTCCAAGCCAAAATTTATCAAATAATTCACTATGGGGTCATGTTCCAAACATAATATGGTTAATGTAGCATTATTTTTCTGACTCAAAGCATCATCCACTCAATTTTCTTTTCCAGGATGGTAATGGATTGTGCAATTGTAATAATTTATTAGTTACAACCATCTTCTCTATCTCATGTTCAATTCCTTATGAGTAAATATATACTTCAAGATTTTATATTCAGTATATATTTCATATTTTACTCCATACAAATGATGCCTCTAAATTTTTAATAAAAAACAACAACATCTAATTCCAAATCATGTGTTGGGTAATTTATCACATGAGTTTTCAACTCACATGAAGCATAAGCAATTACCTTATCATTCTGCATTAGAACACAACCAAGTCCATTCAAAGAAGCATCACAATAGATGAAAAATTCATTACCGCTAGAAGGTATGCTCAGAACAGGATCATTCACCAATATTCTTTTTAATTCCTAAAAATAATCATCAAATTCTTTTTTCCAGATGAATTTAACTCTTTTTTGAGTTAACTTAGTTAGTGGGCTAGATAACCATGAAAAGTTTTAAAAAAAACTTTTGACAATATCCTGTCAAACGAAGAAAACTATAAATCTTGGTTATATTTGTGGGGCTTGTCCATTCTTCAACAAATTTTGTTTTACCATGATCAATAGTTATTCCATATTTAGAAAAAATGTGACCAAGGAAAGAAATTTATTACAACCAAAATTTACATTTTCTGAATTTTCTATATAGTTTCTTTTTTTAAAGGTTTGTAAAACAAACCTTAAATGTCTTTCATGATCCTATTTACTTTTAGAATATACAAGAATGTCATAAATAAACACAAGCACAAACTTATCCAAGAACTCATGAAATATTCTATTCATAAGATCCATGAATACGGCATGTGAATTAGTTAACCCAAACAACATTACAAAAAACTCATAATGCTCATATCTAGTACGGAATGCAGTCTTCGGAATGTCTACTTCCTTTATTATCAACTAATGGTACCCCAAACTCAGTTCAACCTTCAAAAAATACTATTCATCATAGATCTGATCAAAAAATCATCGATATGAGGAAAATGATACTTATTCTTAACAGTGATGTTATTCTAGGCTCTTTAATCAATGAAAAGTCTCTTTGAACCATCTTTTTTTAACAAACAATATTGGAACACCCCATGGTGAAGTGATGGGTCAGATAAATACTTTATCTAATAATTCTTGTAGCTACTTTTTCAACTCTAAAAGTTCCATTTGAGCCATTTTATAAGGGGGTTTTGAAATTATCTTAGCCTTAGGAAATAAGTAAACAATTAACTCAACCTCTCAAGTAGGAATTACACTAGGAAAATCATCAGGAAATACATCAAGATACCCATTTACCACTGGCACATCATTAATATGAATAGTTTTCTTATTTTCAAAAATGTGTGAAAGATAACATTCATTTTCATCTTTTAAAAGTTTTTTAGCTTCCTGATATGTTAGCAATGGTATGAGTTTATTAATCTACACAAACTGAAACACTGTTTGAAAAACAACTTCTTTTTCTCTACAATTTATCTTATAGTGATAAAAAGAAAGTCATTTCATGCCCATAAAAACATCAAACTCTACTAGAGGCAATATAACTAGGTTTTCAACTAAACTATTTTCCCAAAAAAAGATAGGTAGATTCTTATAATTTATTTTTTCCTCAATATTTCCACCATGTATTTTTACCATGAGTTTTGGATTCATTTCACAAGGTTGAATTTCCAATTTAGTAGAAACTTTATCAGAAATAAAGGAATGTATAGACCCTGAATCAAACAAAACATTTTCAAAATCTATAAAAATAATAAATTTACCTAATACCACCTCATTTTATGTATGAACATATGATAAAGTGGTTTCAAAGTATTTTCCCACACCCTTCTACCTCCAATATTACCGATTTCTTGCCTGAGTGACTAGCTTCAGACACACATTAGCAAAATGACCCAATTTCTTATAGTTAAAACATCTCATTGTCAGCTTCTCATTAATTTTTGTCTCATTATCCTTGCACTCATGATACATGTTCCCAAACATTCTACTTCGGTAAAATTTCCCATAATTTACAAGACATTATCCAGGATACTTTTTACCACACTTTTCACAAGAAAAGAAATCGATTTTTTACCTCTGTATTTCTTTGATGAATTCTTCCCTAATGCCTGCCAACCTGACTGATTCTTATTCTTTTCATCATGAGGCACATACGTGTTAGAAAACTTCATCTCAAATTTTCCAGAATAAAAAAAAAGTTTCTCATAGCTTTTAAACTCTCATGAAGTTAAAGCTCTGTGTAAAAATGGTTCCAAACTAGAGTAATATTAATACTAAAGTTCCAAGTAAAATATGATGTGTACCTATCCATTATTGTAAAATTGGCTTCATATGCTGCCACATAATCATCATCTTTCTACTTTAGTTCCAAGAATTATTTCTCCATTTTGTGTCAAATAGTCTTAGGAAAATATTATTCCATAAAAACTCTCCTAAAATAATCCCATTTCAGACTGTCAAGATCATCTCTTTCTCTTGTATTCTTAACCAGAGACCACCATTGATCAGATTCACCTTCAAAATTATAAATAGATAATATTACCTTTTCAAACTCCAAACATCCAATGACACCAAATATATTTTCAAGAGAATTAATCCATCCTTCATCTCTCAATGGATATGTGGTTCCACTAAATGTTGGAGGATGTTGCCTTATAAAATGATCCAAAAAAGACATGTTTCTTCATGGTAGATCAGGTTCCAACATAGCATGGATACCACAACCATTTATTACTAGATTCAACTAATCAATTACAATCACAAACTAATCAGTTCCAATTCCCGCCATTCCATGCTGTAGATTCAGAAGGATATCGTTATATTAGTTATTTTATACTTCAGCTTCCCTGTTTATTCTACAGAAACCCATTCTGAATAGAAATATATTAGATGAAGCAACATGGTAATCTTTAAATTATATATAATTTCAAATTAACCATAGATTAAAAATCATTTATGGTATTCTATTGACATCATCCTAACCCCTAAAGTTATCTAAACCATCCATTGATACCAAATGTAAAGCCTTGAACCCGCACTTCTAGATTCAGTAATAAAACATGATATGTATTTTTTTATAAAAGATAAAAAATACACAATATAGTATACAATCTATGAACTTTTATGATCAAGGTTATGAAGAATTATACAATAACTTACATACGTTGAATCAAAGTTTACAAAAATAATAACTAGATGTATTTTTATAATCTTGAATTTTAGTCAAGAACTTACTTTATTTGACATTGAGGATCTTTTCAGGTTCATATTTTTAGATAATTAGGCCATAACTATTACATATCAACTCAAATATTAAAAATTAGACACTTCTACTCACTATCTTTTTTTTCACAAAATAAAACTTATTAAAATAAAACATGATTTATTTTTCTTGATAAAAATATTCATAACATTCATCTTGAATTCCTCATTTCTCTTACCCATCCTTATAACCTATGAAAAACATTTTAGAACTTGGTATGAGAAAAAAATATTAGTAAGGGACATAAAAATAATGAAATCATTAGTCCAATGAAAACATAAAAACCATTGAAAACACTTTTCTTGAAAACTCATAAGCATGCATAGAAAAATCATGCAGTAACCTTGGGACATCATTACCATATCACTCTTACATTCACACTTACAAATGAAATAACCATATGGTAAAATTCCATCTCTATAATACCCAATTCATTAGATATCTATAATGGGGCTCACCTGTCATATCTTGAGCTATAATGGGTTCAACCCAACATATCTTGAGCTATAATGGTGCTCAACCCATCATATCTTGAGCTATAATAGGCTCAACCCAAAATATATTAAGATATAATGGAAACCATAATAAACAATTTACAAGGAACATATCATGAATAAAACTCTTGAAAACTCATTTAATCCCTTAAGTAAAACATATTCAGATTTCAAAATACCATTTTTTCCTAAAAAATACTTTAAAAATATAAAATCAACGCACATAATAATGAAATAATTTTATTCAAAAATAAATTTTAAAACTTATAATAAAAACTTTATAATAATAAATAGTGATTAAAGAATGAGAAACCTCTCATGTCATATATTATAAAAAAATAATATTTTTGAATTTTCGTAAAAGAGACATTTAAAAAGATTTCAAAAGGAAAGTACCTTACATAACAAATGAAAAAGATCCCTTTTCAAAACACATGAGAGAAATTAAAACATTAATATCATATAAATACATTCATAAAAACCATTTTGAAAACATTGACATGAAATATAAATATTTAGAACAATGGATCTTTAAATCATTTAAAATAATTTTTTGTTAAAGAGTCCCTTACCATGGGTTCGAATTCCTTCAAATGTGTTAAAACATCCTTTATAATGGTTTAAATAGTGTTATTAATATATTAAATAACTAAAATAATGTTTATAATACCTTACATAATCTTCTTATAAAATTTTCTACCCATTTATTAACAATATTTTGTTATTTTCATTGTTTCAGGTGCGTTCTTTTAAAGGTTTCCAAGGTTGGTTTATTATGTTCTTCCTTTTCAAAAAGAAATAAAAATATGGAAGTGATAAAATATATATATATAGGTAATTTTAAAAATTTACATGTGAAATTAAACTTTCCATGATTTTGGTAAAAGGGAAATGAAAAATCATCATCCACAAAGGCGGTGAATTAACGCACCATGGATGACGATTTTGTTATTTAAGAAATAAAGGATAAGATAAGATATTTTATGATGCATATACCATAAACACAAAAAATATTCCATATATATTTGAATCAGAATTTTTCATGAAACATTGGATAAGAGGTGGGGATAAGGTATAAGAATTTAAAAGGGAAGAAAAAGGAACCTTCTTGAAAATTACTCCTTGAGAACCTTATCAAGTCTCCTGAAAGTGGCCTTTTTGTGAGACCAGGAGCTCAATAATGTGGAAAGGGATGAGGAGGAAGTAATTTTATCGATTTTATATGAAAAATATGGATTGAGGTGATGGAAATTTATGAAGGAGGGAGCCTCCTTTTATAAATGAGGTGAGGGGTAATATAGGAATTACTCAAATTATTAAAATATAATAAATTTATTATAGGGTTTAAGACTTCCAAAAGGGATAAAAAATCATAGTATATCACATTTTCGACCAAATACTTTCATTTTTTTCTTATTTCAAAAAAAAATATTTTTAAGTATTTTAATTAAATATTATATTCATGAAAAATGATTTTTTTCAAATTAAACACTATTCATAACTTTTGACTTTAAAGACATCAAAACAAGGTTTCAAATTCAAATAAAATATTTCATTATATATTATACTTATCATATTAATCTATTTAATCCTTGAATTATATTAAAAATATCAAATTATATTTATTTTATTATTTTTAATATCGTTAAATTGATTTATTCATTAATCAAATAATTACTATATCATAATTGTTCAAGCCATTAAGGTAATTATTTATTGCCTAAAAATTAAAAAAATCCATGAAAAATATAATTTTATTATCTTTAAAAAGACTATTCTTGTTTGAAAAACACTTCTGGAAAACCACATATTAAAATATTATACTAATTGAAAGTTATAGTGTGGACAAGTTGTCTTTATTTTTAATAAACTAGTATAAAGGGACTAATGTGATCCATGTGGGTCCAAAAAGTCCCCAATTAAAATAAAAACATGATAATGGTTGTTATTTTCTTATATAAAAATTTTATCCAAAATTGGTGCCATTTAATAATTTTTATAATTTTAATAAAAACATTTTTTTCTTATGCTTGCATAAGAATTGCATCAGCATTGTACAAACATTAATGTTAATTATTTCATATATAAAAATTAAAAATAAATTAATATCATAAAAATAAGTTAATTAGGTTGAAAATAAAATTTTATATTCATTCATTATTTATATTCACTCATATTCATGTCAAAATAACATCTTAAATTTGTTATTTTGTCTTTTCTTGCCCTGTGCAAGCATTGCACAGGTATTTGGATAAGATTAATGTTATATAATAATAAAATTCTAAATTAATAGAAAAAAAAATCAATAATACATAATAATTCATAAATTATTCATGAAAATAATTTTTATCACTCAATTATTATTTATAAAGAACAAAAATTGACATTGCCAATATTGTGATGGCACTGTGTCGACACTAAAAATAATTTTTATACTTATCATGAATAGAATATAATATTTATGTTCTAAGTTATTTCTATAAAATATTACTCTTATCATATTATTATTTAATTATTAAATAAATTCAATAAATTTTATATGACACAAATTTATTCATGACATCATGAAAAAAATATCGTATTTTATAAAAAACAGTTTTACTATTCACCAAAAATTAAAATTTTTCAGAAAATTCTAAAAAACTAATACTAAGATAATTTCAACATGATGAATTCAAAAATTAACATATGTTTTCCAAAATAAAATTCTATAATTGAAAAATTAATTTTTTTAAATAAATAACCATATAATAAATTATTTGTTTTAAGAATTTCTATTTAAATCAAAAATAATAATAAATATAAAAACAAATTATTCTATAAATACATGGGTTTTTACAATGAATTATCCCATTTATCCAATTTATCCTTTCATAATCGTTTTACCACTTATGTATTTCAATTACAATTCATATATCACATAGAACAACCACTTTATTACATTCAACCCATTGGGTATACCCCATAATTCCCATGTATTAACCCATTCAACATATTAATATATTCCCTTATGAAAACTCATTTACATATTCTTCAATTCACAAGACATTTCCAATTTTTCATGTTTATCATTTCATATATACTAATCCTTTTATGCATTTCAACATAATTCATAAGCCATTTCATGAAATCTCAATTAACCTAATTAAACCTTCTCAAGTCACGCCAAACAACCCCTTATACCATTATCAAAACCTAGTAAAAACTATAAATTTTCCATTTTCAACTCAACTAAACATATTCAACATGTTCAATATTGGATTTATGATGTCACATGTCAACTCTACACTTAACGTTACTAATTTTTAGGTTTGGGAAAGCTAGATCATCCCATCGGTGATCCTAAATCATTCTAATCATCCTCAACACATCCCACGGGGATCATGAGGGGTATAAATAATTAATTAGACATCCATTTTACTGAATAATACTCAAGGAACCAAATTCCCAACAATAGGGAGGCAAGATATTGACACACTTGCACAAATCTATAACAAAACTATGGGATATAACTTATAGACCACCTACCTCAAATCTGATGATGAATACACTCTTAAACATGGCCTTAGATCCAGATTCAAACATGCCTTGAAGCCTATACCTATAATACACTAGATAATGAGGGTTTTAGATATTCATAAGAAGATATCCAAGGCAACAAGCCCTAATCTAGAAAAGAGAGGCGAGAGGGAGATTAGACTTACTCGGATCTTCGATCCGCAACCGATAGTGCTCCAAATAGCCTAGAGATAAGGGAGATTCATCCATGGGGTCCCTTGAGGTTTTTTGGGGTGTAACTAGGTCTAGAGGTAGAATAAAGGGGAGAAAAATTTAGTGGGATACTTAAAAACCCTGAATGGAAAAATTGTAATTTTCCAACTTTTAATGGGCTGCACGGTTTTCCAAACTGTGCACAAGCCAATATCCATGGAGGGTTGGGTCACACAGTTACCTGGGGAGCTCTGCATGGTTTGACTAATCATTCACCAAATGTGTGTAATTCCATTGTCCAAGGTTTCATGGTTTCCCTGGGAAGGTCGTATGGTTTACTTAACTGTGCACCTTACACAAGTTGGACTGGTTTTCTTTCTTTCATCTCATGAACCCCCAAAACACCCCTAAGGCTCCTCTTACTCCCGGGAAACATTTCATTAACTAGAAAAAAGAGATTAAAACCAAAATTTAAATGAGTTAATTCCTTCACGATGATCAGGATCTTACAACCTCCACATATTATAACATCTCGTCCTTGAGCCGTATTCCCAAGCATCTCTAAGCTTCTGAAACAAAGAGATCAAGACACTAGGCATGCCTATCTATTCCTATTTCTCAAGATTCACATTGAACATTATAATGCTTCTTCATAATTCCTACCAAAGGCACGGTCTTTCCCCACAATACTTTCTCACTTTAGCCCACAACACAAACCAGATACTCCTCAATGGACGTATCGATTTTTACCATACATCAACTACTAAAACTCCAAAGGGATGCCTCGCCATCACTACCTAATTCACAACATAAGGAACTTCACACATAATATCTTACCATCATTAAAGAACCAATTGACACCCTTATATTGAAGTAAGGCCACCAAAATCTCAACTCAACTTTCACATCATACCTGACATGTTCTTCTATCACTATACCTGAATATCATTACGAAATTCACCCTATTTTGGCCTCCTGACTTTCTATCAGAAGCACTAGGTAGTACATCCCTACACTATCCATTCATAGACTAAGAAAAAAATGACCTCACTCAAGAAAAACTTCATTTCTAAATAGAACTTGTCACCACAAACATCATATCGGAGGTGGGTCATATCTTACCACACCCATTCCCTTTCACCATATCGCGTCGGACCACCCCCAACCATCTTATCCCAGAACACCCATATTCCTCCACTGGTATGCTAGCCCCTTTTACCTTCCCATGGCACTTACCAACTTGAATCCTATCACTAACATCCAACACACCTATCGAGGTCATTCCCTGACTTCCAGTAAAATTATTCCATCACGAAACTACTGCCCTCCAAACCATCATTGACTCCACTATCCCCATAAAAATTCCTAACAAAAGAACTCTACAATTCATAAACTAACTAAAGAAGACTAGGTTGTCACTCAAACCCATATTGAAATTTAAAATGTACTTCTCACCCCAAAACATCCCCCAAAGTTGTTTTATAACTCTCCACATCTATTCCCCACTCCTACCTGAGTCAAGATGCCCCCAGCTGACTCATCCTAGAATTCTTAGCTGCACTGTTGGCATGACACTATGTCACAAGGCCAAGGTTCCTTTAAACTTCAAGACATTCCAAAACCACCCAAAGACACTTACCTGAGTCTACTCCTAATTTTTTTTGTAGTTATAGAACTCGATATCTCTTTCCACAATTGTGGTCATGTCTTACCACCCCTTCAACGACTTTAGAAAAGGCATATCGGATTTCATTTAGAGCCACCAAAAGACCAAATCCACTACTTGGATCAATCATACACCAAAATCAAGTCCCACCTGGCCTCTTTAAGAGACCTAATGTGCACTTCAAAGGTTCCTCATTGACATCTTGAGGTCACCACATCAACTCAACATTCTCCTCCCACGTCTGTGACTAGCTTATCACTCCCCACATTAGGAGGGTCAATAAAATTGTTTTCCATGAGGAATTATAACCACCATGGTTCACACTCAATCACAAGTCGAGCCCCAAAACTTAAACATGGCTATTTAGATTTTCCCATAATAAGAAAACGAACGTCACCGAGTGCCCATTCCTGGCTTCCGTGAACGGTACCCACAACGTTCGTTGACACCTAGTCCATCCCAAGGACCTCACCCAAAATATTCGATGGTGTACATCCCATCATCTAAATCTACATATACAGCCCCAATTCCATGATTCCCCTCATCCAACTTAAACACATTCTAGTCACATGGCATAAATCCAGAGCTTATCAGCATACCTAGGATAATGTCAAGATGTTGGGAATGATCGTCACTGGCTGAGGTATGCCAAAAAGTTTTCAAAGAACACCACCACCAACTTATCCATTATTGATTCCACCTACCACTATGGGGAAACATGACCTACCAAGGATCTCATGCTTCCCTGCCACACACATCCCATCAGCACTTAACCACCACTGCTCAGCTGTGATTTCTAACCAAGACTCACAACCTCTCCATGACTATCTTCCAAGCAGTCATGAACCAACTTTTCCATTGTCACTACTTCCACCACACCACTCAAGTTCTTTCGGCATGACCCAGACATCTAAAAATGAAAACAAAATGGTCCACCACACCAATCAAACCAACGATATCTCGCATAACCACGCTTCCCACCTTGGTTTTATAAGGAATGGAGAATTATTATTCTGATTGAAATCATGCCTTACCAGTACATTCCCACATATGGACCTCATTAGAGCCCTCAATGTTTCTCACTTTCATATGACTACCCACTTAAACTGACTTTGGTCTACAAAATCTGAGAAACGCCATAGCCTAGTCCAAACACGCTTACTCACCTGATCATGCCTCTTGGTCTATCAGCCCCAGTGACCCCATGGTATGATAAACATCTCACCAAATAATTAAACCACTCATACGAATATGTTAAATCATGTGGCCACCCTACCTTGGTCATCACATCCAAAACAAAATCATATAATCATGATTTAGTCACCCTTGTCCCTTCCACTCAAAAACAAAATTGAGGCCTCCATTAATCATAATCAAAATAGATGGGTCAAGTGTATATATGATATAACCCTTCAAAAAAACCTTACAACCTACCAAAAACACTTGGGTGCACTTCTGAAAGAACTAGGGCTCAACTCTACCATATACTGAAACTCGATGGTACTCACTATGAATTAATTCCACCTCTTAAGAATCTCTCATGCTTCAGATTCCAAGGCACATGCATCACAAGGATAGCCTTCCACGAGGCCACCCTTGATTTCCTTGAATCTACCAACGTGAAACCACAACTTGAGTCACATCACCAAACCATCAACCTTCCCAGTTATCCCTCTAGGACAAACCTGTACTAGGAAACACTCTATGTGTCCCACTATCAAAATCCAAAACATCCACCTCTTCAAAACACCACCAAAATCAATGGAAACCCCATCTGACCTCTCTCATTGTTCACCTTAAAGGATGAAAGATGCCAAATCCCTAAACTAGATTCACAAAAACAAAAACCATTGGCTCTCTCTCAAATCCATACAGGTCATGTTATGAAAAACACATTATTCACAAAGGGAACTCTCACCCCCATTCCGATACACATTGTGCCTAACACACCAAGAAACCATTTACTCTAGGTCCCACACCAAAGTTAATCTCACACACACATTGGCAATTAAAACCAAACACCCTCTCTAGGATTCAAAACACAACTCTCAAGGTCCCTACTCAGAGGGTCACCAAAATCTAGATACCATCCTTAAGGTCCAGCATGCACTCGGCATGGTTACGACCCATGAGAGGTTTCACACTCACATCACCAAAAAAATCCTCATGACCTAAAATCTACAACCCTACCACGGTTTACCTAATCACATATCCTATGTCATATAATAACTAGAAAGGTCTCATGACTAAAATCCAAGGTCTCAAACTAGGTCACTCTCACTTTCCCAAACCACCCATACAAGGGTCAAATTAACAACACAAGGAATACCCACTACTATATTTGACCAAAAATTCCAATATTACATGTCCTTTTATAATTAACTTCACTATTTTGAACTCAAGAATTCACATTTTAAACTCCCCGTTCACCCGATTATTCAAAAGTACCTATCTTATTCATGAACATAATCCAAAACGTTTTCCTCAACAAACAATTCAATAAATGATTGACATGATTTAAATCATAGATGGAAAAGATCTTATAGTATCAACCTTAAGAAACCCACTTGGTATACATTATTCCCACATTCATAATCACACTTAGAACACTACCGTATGCTATCCCTACCATGGTTCATGGTTAATGTGGGGTAAAAAAAATTACTTAATCACAAGTCTTTCATTAAACACCTTTTAAAACCATTTCCTCTTTCAAAACACAAATATTTTCTTTTAGGCACATTCCCCATTTCAATACTTGTTTAAATCATCATTTTAACTCATGTACACCTTTAAATAAAAAAAAATTCTTTATTCATTCTTAACATTTCTTCAATTTTACCTATTTGTATAATCTTTACTAGACACCAGTTTTCTTTAAATTTTAGGAAATTAAAATGAATTCCTCCCTTCATGTCTCACACACCCATCCCATGTGTGCCAATCATGATGCATGACACTTATATCCTTAGGTGGATAAAATGATGCATAAATGCATAATCTCATTCAATTTTGTCCATGAGAAAAATATCATAAATCAGTCACATCACACAACATTTTCATCACCCAATGGTGAAATTTCATTCAACTATAACAACTTACATCAAGAGCAACAATTCCAACGCTGGGCGACTTGTGTTTTCCCTCATACATGGGTTAGCTACTCCCAAGCACGAACTCATTACCAAGACCCGACACATCCTAACCTCCTCTCTACCATTGCAAATAACAAGACCCCAAAAAAACTGATCTGATGACACTTTGTAAAATCCCCAACATAGGAGCCACTAAAATGGTGCCCCGAATCAATTCATCGCATGACCTCAAGAATGAATCCCCATATTTCAAAGGTTGTTGACTAGAATCGAGGGTCTAATAAGTCACATGGGGATACTATACCCTCTTTACCAGAGTAATCCATAATAGATAACAATATAAACAGTGAAAAATATGAAATAATAATAACATGCATAACAAATCATCTCCCAAAACATGGTTCAAAACTACAAACCACAATAACCATATCATGTTAAGCTAATAGTGCCAAAGTGAAGGGAACCAAGAATAAAGACAACTAGATGAATCCCCAAAATGGACCTGACTCTAAGACTGGAACCTAAACCTAGAATGTCTCAAACCCAACCCAACTCCCTGTCATAGGGCCTTTTACCTTGTCCCAACCTACAACCATGAGATCTGCTCGAGTACCCAATGGTAGCTTGAGTAGGGTGTGAGTACAACTCAGTAGGCCACCACTAACAGTGTCAACAAAATATCCAATCTAAGATGACAATGCATGAAATTAATAAATAAATGAAAAGAAAACAAGGACAACTCAGGTTCCATAGTTAACAATCTTTACTTTAGTTGTTTCCATCATTACTACCATATCCATCATTATTACCATTTCCATCACTATTACTGTTTTCATCGCTTATCCCATTCTTACTACTTAATCCATTTTCATCATGTGCTTCATGGGTTAGTCATATACAACAAATACACATGGGTATAGGAAATAATTCACTATGTATAAGGGAATAAGTCAAGTCCCCATCTCCCTAGGGATGAACACATCACATCAGCACTTTATCCTCACCTTAAAGCCTCGTTCTAGGTGGAATGAAACCATTAGGGGAATAGATCATTTTTCTCCACCCCTAGCATGTGCATTTTGGGGTGGAGTTTAGAGCCTTAGTCTAACTCGACCCATGGTAATTGAACCTCATGTCAATACCCCACACTACCAAGCCATGTTCACATGCTTATTTATCTATTCACCACACACATACTATATCACAACTGACCACAACCAATAAAAATAGAAATCATATTCTATAACCATCAACATAGAAAATAATACTATTCCATAACCCATTAACACATTTTCTATTTACATTACATAGTTGTTAGACCAATTACCATTATCATGCCTTAACCAATTAAGTATATTCAAAATTCCCATACATTATCCAATAATCATCAATTACCATGAATTAGTCCATTTAGCCCATTTATCCTTTCACAAGATTTTTTAATTATGTATTTCAAGTACAATTCTTATATCACATAGCAAAACCACTTTTTTAAATTCAACCCATTGGGTATACCCCATAATTCCCATGTATTAATCTATTCAATATATTTATCAATTACCTTATCCAAACCAATTTACATGTTCTTCAATGTAAGAACCTAGTTTTCTTAAAGGTTCTTGGAAGTACAGCTCAAGGAAGAGATGTTATAATGTGGGAAGATTGTAAGATCCCGACCTTTTATTGGAATACATTTCAAACGCTTTTAGAGGTATTGGTTTTCTTCACTTTGAGTATAACTTGTTTGGGTCTTAAATTAGGTGAATTTGGGTGAAATTTTGAGAGTTTTGGAAGGAGGATAGAGGTTTCATGGTTTGCACATGGTTTGCGCGAGGTTAAAAAATGTTTGTAGCCTGGTTTCATGGTTTTCACAGGGTTAATAAAAATTTTTCAGCCTAAGTGTGCAAGGGGTATCATGGTTTGTGTATGGTTAGTACTAACCATGCAACTTTTCCCAGCAAACCATGCCTGCAGAAAATAAATTATGAAAATTGATTTTAAATTCTCTTGAACCCCCATATTAACCCAAAATCGACCCTAGCTCGACCCTAATGGATTTCTCTCATTCTTGGAGGCTCTCTAATGGTTTTCTAAGGCTCCCAACCTCCATTCTTGGTGATTCGAAGCTCGGTTATCATATCTACAACAACTCGGGTATGTGGTTTATTCCTGATTGATTTCCTATCACCCATTAATCCTTCCCCCATTCTTCTCTCATTCCATAAGGTAAGTTATCATGTATTTTATTAGATCTTGTATTTTTGGATCTAGATCTAGAATTAAAAAGATCTTATTTCGTTTAAATATTGGATATTATAATTGAATCAATATCTCTTTCTTCATTTCATTCTTGATCATTTTATCTGGAATTGGGGATTTTCGTTGGGTGATTTTTCATGATCAAATTGATGAATTGAAGCATGATCTTGTGTTATTTGGTTGTTCATCTCAAATTGAGGATATCTGTTGGATAGCGTTTTTCATCGCCATTCTTGAGGTATGTGGTCTAAAACTCAAATCCCATAGTCATGATTTTGATTACATGTATACAATATTAGAGTTGATAGATTTATATATAAATTTATTTTCTTGAAGTTCTTGAATAATTAATTAATTTGGGTGAATTAATTAAAGAAAGAATTGTGAAATTTTGAGTTCAGGAATAATTGGTTTTAGAATTAATTATATGATTTTGATATCATAAATTGGGGATAATTAGTTCTAGAATTAATTATGTGATATTAATATTGCTAAATTGATATAATTAATGGTGAAATTAGTTATGTGATAATGATATTATTATTTGAGATAATTTATGGTGGAGTTAGTTATGTGATAATGATATTTGGAGTGAGGTTAATTAAATATGGAATTAATTAATGAAATTGATGGATTAATTAATTGAAAAATTAATTAATATGAGTAAAGCGATTATTTAATTGATTAATTAAATAAATTGATTAATTAATTGTCGAATTAATTAATGGAAGTAGTGTTGTTATTTAACTGTTGAATTAAATAATGATATTGAGTTAGATTAATTAATTGTAGAAATTAATTAATGGAATTGACATGGATAATTAATTGGTGAATTAATTGAAGGTTTGTGTTAGATTAATTAATTATGAAATTAATTAAGGGTGATGATTTATATTAATTAATTGAGGGATTAATTAATAGATGTAATGTTATGATTTTTGAGTTAGATTAATTAATTTGTGAATTAATTAATGGGGAATTGTTGTGAGGGTGTGGTTGAATGATTTAGATTAATTAATTGGTAAATTAATTAATTTGGATTGGTGGGATGTTGAATTGGTAAGATTAAATAATTAATTGTTGAATTATTTATGAGTGAATGATATTTGTAAGTTGGATAATTAATTTTTGAATTAATTATATGTTATTTAAGTAGATGATTCAAGATAATTAATTCTATAATTAATTATAAGTTATTGATAATGTGAATGAGAAAATTAATTGTTGGATTGATTATTGGGTGAGATATGATTAAATAATCGATTAATTAATTAATGGGAATTATGTGGTTAATTAACTGTTGAGTTAATTAATAGGAATGGATGTTATTAATTAATTGTCGAATTAATTAATGGGCTTGGATTAATTAATTTATGAATTAATTAATGATTAAAAAATGGTGTGTTACACATGATGATCTACTCCCATTATAATATAAATGTGTGTTGAACTGAGTAATTAATTGTGGAATTAATTATGGGATTTGGATAATAAAATTTGTGATAATTAATTGGAGAATTAATTATGTGATGTTGATGAAATGAAATGAATAATTAATCAGGGGATTAATTGTAGTTGGGGTTTGTCTTAGAGTTAAACAGGCCATAATAATACATGAAAAACGGGGGTTCAAAACCCATTGGGTGCAGGTTGCTATAGCAGTACTATAGCGGTACTATATCAGTGACGGTACTGTTGATCGGTGGGTATTGTAGCGGCGACAGGGCACTGTAGTGGCGGCGGTACTGTGCGGGTATTGTAGCAGCCGGGTTACTATTCACAGAATGAGAATTGGTCCAAAAATTTGGGCCTACGGGATATGTAATGGGCTACAATCCCACTGGGACTTTGGGCTATGTAATGGGTCTCCCTCTACCTAGTTAAAAGAGGTCTTTGCTTTTCTTTATTAATAAAAATGAGGCTTCGACCCAAACCTTTTTCAAAATCAGGGGATTAATTATGAGATATTGAATTGTCTAGATTGCGATAATTAATTGTGAATTAATTTTATGCCTTTATATTACGATCATGATAGTTAATTGAGGGATTAATTAATAGATATTGAGTGGTTTTCTTAAGATAATTAATTGTTGGATTAATTATGTGATATTGAAATGGTTTCCTTGAAATAATTAATTGATTGATTAATTAATTGATTGATTAATTAATGATATTGACATGCATAATTGATTAGGGGAATTAATTAAGGGTTTTTGTTTGAAAATATAATTGATTAATTAGTAATGGAATTTGAGTATTTAATTAATTATTTAATTAACTAACATTATTTGATGTGATTAGTTAATTGTTAGATTAACTAATGAATTTTTTTAGTTAAAATAATTATTGAATTAGTGATAAAATTGATGATGAATAATTAATTGATGAATTAATTATGAATAAATGAATGGGAACATGGTCATTCTAAATTGAGAAGTATATATGGTAACATGGTCATCGTACTTGTGAGTAAAGGAATGGGAACATGGTCATTCTAAATTGAGAAGTATAGATGGTAACATGGTCATCGTACTTCTGATTAAAGGAAAGATAACATGGTCATTCTAAATTGATATTAATTAATGGTAACATGTTCATTATACTTGTGAGTAAATGAATGGCAACATGGTCATTCTATTGAGTATTATAAATGGTAACATGGTCATTATACTTGTGTGTAAAGGAATGGTAACATGGTCATTTTATTTAGAAGAAAGTATGGTAACATGGTCATTTTCTTATGATTTTGATATTGGTAACGTGGGTAATCAAGTACAGAATTAAAGAATGGTAATAAAGATACTCCAACACATGTCCTCACTTGAGAATATTTTGATCTTCGGTATAAGTCGAAAAAGGTATTGAGATATGATATCACCTTTGAATACTTCAAACTCTAGGATGAGCTAAAGAAGGCATTAAGATATAATATCATCTTTACATACTTTGGACTTAGGCATGAGATGAAGCAAGTATTGAGATATGATATCACTTTCAATATTTTGAACCTCTGCATGAGATGAAGAAAGTATTAAGATATCATATTACCTAGGGAACACTTTCGGCTCTGGCATGATCTGAAGCCAGTATTGAGGTACGAGTATCCTTGGGAACCATGGAGTTAATGTAGTTAAATAAAGAATAAATGATAATGGGATAATTTTTTATTTATGAATTGTACATATTTATTTATACAACTGCATACATTGTTTGACTAGATTGTTTTAGACTCCATTGGTGGTGGCCTACTGAGTTATAATCACACCCTACTCAGGCTGCTTGATTGGTACTTGAATATACCTTGTGTTTTATGGATAGGTTAAGGATAAGGCCTAGTGTTAGATGGCTGTTGGGGTTGGAGCATGGATGAGGGAACCAGGCATTGTTCAGGATTCACATGGGAGTTGTCAGTGTCTATTTATTTTGGGTTTTTATTTGACACTTGAGATATACATTAGCATGGAATGTTTTTCACTTTAGTTGGATATTTTATTTATTGCTTGATTATCTTTATATATAAGTATTATTTGACTTTATATATGATTTCTTTATTGCTTGTTTAATTAAGCTAGTGTATTACTCCGATGAATGAAAAAAAGAGGGTATAGTCTCCTTGTGATTGACTTACCAGGACCTCACTACTAGTTTACAGCCTCTAGTGTATGGGTAGACGTGCTTGAGGGCGTGTGACTGACCGGTTTGGGGCACCATGGCATGGAACCTAGGACGAGACGTTACAAAGTGGTATCAGAGCCCAATGTTCTTTTCTTATTATTTTGTCTTACTGTTTGGGAAAGTTAGACATGATACTAGGAAGATTTGGGGCTTGGTTATGAGCTTATGCATGGGAGTAGCTACCACATGTTTAGGGGAAAACCCAACTACCTCGGGTGGAATTGTTGTTATAGATGTTTGCTATTATAGTTGAATATTATTTCACCATGGGTGATGCACTTTTTGTGTGATGTGATTATTATTTATGAGATTTGTTGAGATTGTCTTGTCGCCGTGAATGGAATGAGATTTAAGTTTTCATGCATCCTTCTAGGCACTCAGGATTATTTTGTGAACATGCATCATTTTAGGCACGCATGAGAAAATGTGTTTTGGGTAAGTTATTTAACTTAAACTGGTTTTCCTTACTGGTGTAAGTGAAATGAAAATGGTGCCTAATGTGAAATTGAGAAAGATTGTGAAATGATGTAAGATGATAATAAATGGGTGTCTAATGAGAAACATGAATAATGATATGGGTATGATTAATTAATTATTGAATTAATTAATTGGAATGATGTGATTAATTAATTGTGGAAATTAATTAATGAGAATGAGTTTACCTTGTTAACCAGGACTTGGGTATAGGATGGTTAAGGGTAGTGATGGTGCCTCAGTTTTGACCGTGTAGTGGGGAAAAGGGGGGAAGTCATATTATGGTTATGTGTAAATCCCTCTTGTTAACTATGTTAATGCTATTAAAAGAGAATCCATTATTTTGTTTCCTTGTCCCTTTATGTGGGTGGTTTGGGTAGTGAGAATGCCCTAGTTTGAGAACTCGGTTGAGAGTTGTGAAAAGTACCATCTGGTTTTGGATAGTATGGTGAGATGTTGGGGGGTAGGAAGCCCAAGGACTTCAAAAGATTAAGAAGTTTCCATAGTGGAAGTAACATCATTAATGAAGAATTGGTGGTGGTATCCATTAATGACTTCTTAGTGTACTTTTAATTAGTGACGATCATGTACTCTACCTTGACATCATCTCAGGTACACTAAGAAATATCTGGCTTTACACCTAGATGTAATATTGTGTTTTGGAGGGATATGGGGACCCTTGTAAGTAGTTATTATGAATCAATATATATGTGGAGCTGGATGGTGCGAGTTATTCCATCGACAATTTAAAGAGGAGGTTCATATGAGGGATCATAGGTTGATGAATACTGTGGGCCATGGGTTGTGGTGGTTGATAAATGTGACAATGCGATGTTAACAAAGGTCCAAAGGTAGGGAGTAATGTGTCAGAAGTTGGTGTGTGGAGCAATACCATGAGGTTGAAATGGTGGCATCAGAATGCCAATGAGGAACCTATAAGGTTCATTTTTAAATTTATCAGAGAAAGGTTGGGTGAGCCTTGAAGGTGCTGGATGTATTTTCTTGAAGGTCTTAGTGACAATTTTAGATGGCGTTCTTGGGTTTTTTAGGCATGATGAGTTGTGAAACACATCGGGTTTGTTGGTGATATTGATCTTGAGACTGATGCGTCTATTGAGGAGCATCTTAAACTTATATTGGATCACAATGAGAAGGTATTTTAGGGAAAGATTGTGTTTTTGGTTCGTGTATTGTGGTAACATGGATGATCTAAGGAGAAAACTTGGGAGAGAGAAGTTTATGGGGGAATAGTGGCACAACCTTTCTTTTACATGGAATCTTAGTGAATCTTGGGAGTAAAGCTCAATAATGAGCTATTATAAGGAGGGTAGATTGTAAGAACTTGATTTTTCTTAAAGGTTCTCGGGAGTACAGCTTGAGGATGAGATATTATAAGGTGGGAATATTATAAGATCCTGGTATTTTGTTGGAAGATATATCATTCTCTTTTAGAGGTATTATTTTTCTTCACTTCAAGTATAACTTGTTTTGGTCTTAACTCAGGTGAATTTGGGTGAAAATTTGAGATTTTTGGAAGTAGGGTAGAGGTTTCATGGTTTACGCAAGGTTAAACATAGTGTACAGCCTGGCTGCATGGTTTGCGTAGGGTTAATCAAAGTGTGCAGCCTATGTGTGCAAGAGGTTCCACAACTTGTGCAGGGTTAGTACTAACCATGTGACTTTTCCTAGAAAATCATGCACGTAGAAAATAAAGTTATAAATTTTTTTTTTAAATTATCCTAAACCCCCATATTAACCCCAAATTGACCCTATCTAAACCTTAATGGATTTCTATCATTCTTGGAGGCTCTCAGATGGTTTTTTAAGGCTTCTAACCTCTGTTCTTGGTGATTCGAAGCTCGGTTCTCAGATCTACAACACCCCGGGTATGTGGTTTATTCCCAATTGATTTCCCATCACCCTTTAATTCTTCTACCATAATTATATCATTACATAAGGGAAGTTATCCTATGTTTTATTATATCTAGATCCATATTTTTGGGATCTAGATCTAGTACTACTGGATCTAGATCTAGAATTAAAAGATCGTGTTTCGTTTAAATCATTGATATAGGAATTGAATCAAGATCTATTTCTTCATTGTGTTCTTGATCATTTTGTATAGAATTGAGGATTAATGTTGGGTGATTGTTCGTGATCAAATTGAGGAATTGAATCATGATCTCATTCTATTTGGTTGTTCGGCTCAAATTGAGGATATCCATTGGCAAGCGTTCTTCATCGCCATTCTTGAGGTATGTGGTCAAAAACTCAAATCCCATAGTCATGATTTTGATTACGTGTATGTAATTATAGAGTTTCAAGAGTTATTTAGAAATTGATTTTATTAAAGTTATTTATTAAATAATTGATTTTCATGAATTAATTAATGACGGAATTGTGAAATTTTGAGTTCGGGAATAATTAGTTGTAGAATTAATTGTATGATATTGATATCATAAATTGGGGATAATTAGTTTCAAAATTAATTATGTGATATTAATAATGGTTAATTGACATAATTAATGGTGAAATTAGTTACATGATAATGATACTATTATTTGAGATAAGTTATAGTGGATTTAGTTATGGGATAATGATATCTCGAGTGAGATTAATTAATTATGGAATTAATTAATTCAACTAATGGATTAATTAATTGACAAATTAATTAATGCAAGTAAAGAGATTATTTAATTAATTAATTATATAAAGTAATTGATTAATTTTCGAATTAATTAATGCTAGTAGTGTTGTTATTTAATTATTGAATTAAATAACAATATTGAGTTAGATTAATTAATTTTATAAATTAATTAATGGAATTGACATGGACAATTAATTGGTGAATTAATTGAAGGTTTGAGTAAGATTAATTAATTGTGGAATTAATTAATGGTGATTATTCGTATTAATTAATTGAGGAATTAATTAATGGATGTAATTTTATGATTTCTGAGTTAGATTAATTAATTGGTTAATTAATTAACGGGGGATTGTTGTGAGGGTGTGGTTGAATTATTTAGATTAACTAATTAGTAAATTAATTAATGTGGATTTGTTGGATGTTGAATTGGTAAGATTAAATTATTAATTGTTGAATTAATTATGATGTAATGAGATTTGTTAGTTGGATAATTAATTGTTGAATTAATTGTGTGTGATTGAAGTAGATGATTCAATATAATTAATTTTAGAATTAATTATAAGTTATTGAGAATGTGAATGAGAAAATTTATTTTTGAATCGATTAATGAGTGAGATGTGATTAATTAATCGATGAACTAATTGATGGGAATCGTGTGGTTAATTAACTGTTGAATTAATTAAGAGGAATGGATGTTATTAACTAATTATCAAATTAATTAATGGGCTTGCATTAATTAATTTATTAATTAGTTAATGATTGATAAATGGGGTGTCCAACATGATGACCTATTCCCATGATAATATAAATGCATGTTGAAATGAGTAATTAATTCTGGAATGAATTATGGTATTTGGATGATACAATTTGTGATAATTAATTGGAGAATTAATTATGGGATGTTGATGTAATTAAATGAATAATTAATTAGGGGATTAATTATGATATATTGAATTGGCTAGATTAATATAATTAATTGTGAATTAATTTGGTTCCTTGATATTATGATCTAGATAGTTAATTGAGGGATTAATTAAGAGATATTTAGTGGTTTCCTTGAGATAATTAATTGTTGAATTTATTATTTGATATTGAAATGGTTCCTTTTAAATAATTAATTGATGAATTAATTAATGTCTTGTACGTAATTAATTAATTGGGGGAATTAATTTAGGGTTTTTGTGTAAAAAAAATAATTGATGAATTAGTAATGGAATTGGAGTATTTAATTAATTGTTGAATTAACTAATAATATTTGATGTGATTAGTTAATTACTAAATTAACTAATGAAAATTTTAAGTTAAACTAATTGTCGAATTAGTGATGAAATTGATGATGAATAATTAATTTATGAATTAATTATGAGAAAAAAAATGGGAACATGGTCAATCTAAATTGAGAAGTATAGATGGTTACGTGGTCTTCGTACTTGTGAGTAAACGAATGAGAACATGGTCATTCTCCTCCAATGGCCTGAAGGGCTTAGATTTTTTTTATATGATAAACCCCCTTTTAAGGGAAGAATGGGGGGAAACCCAGACAGACTTCATAGACTAAAAACATTAAACGACCCGAAGATCAAGAAAATAAAACCCAGACTGACACCTTGGATCTGCCTCTCCCCAACATTTAAAACATGATAAAGCACTCCACCATTGCAAGACTATACAGAAATCAAGTGTCATGTGTCAAAGAACAGGCCTAATCTGATGGCTAATTCCATACCCTCTCAAACATTCAATTCCATGCAGCCTGCATAGGTGAACCGCCTGCTTTGAATCCTCCTCCGCGGCTTGTTCCTTGAGGTCGGTTCCAGCTGAATCTTCATAATCTAAGTCTCGAAAACCAACCCAACAAAAATTTGAAAATTTCAAATCAACCATGAGTCCAAACAACATAATCAACTATCATCCTATAAGACCCTGTCGCACTCCACGAGACACCCCAACCACCACATCCAAAGAATCCCGAAAGACAATCCAAGGGACTCGAGTCCAATCCATCGTCACCTAGGAATAGATGGACCAAACTCGTGCCAAGGTAATTCCACTGATGAGGTAATCTTGATCGTCCTACAATAGAAACATTGCTCTGGACATGGATCTACTCCAATCAGAAGCAAGACTGCACCCTAACCAGGTTTCGAAGCAAGCCAGTGGGGATGAGAAAAACTGGAGAGGGGCGGGGTTGAAGCAGCCACGACAAACTAGAACCAAAGATCACCAAATTCATATCCAAAAGGAAAAATACACAGAAAACCAAACCAAAAATCCAAAAAAAACTCACAGTCATGACCAGATCAAGATCTCCCCCCCCCTCCAAGGCACTGCAGATCTGTCATGAAGCTACACCAGGAACCCGTAGGAGACAACACATGTCCACGTCAGACAAACAGAACTAAAACCATACCATCGATGCCGGACAAACCAAGTCGCGCCGAACTAAGCCGATCAGAGATCATCCAGGCTAAGATGGCGTCGGGAGGTTGAGTTGCATCGTCACCTAAAGGCCAGGCCGCCCAGTTGAATGTCGTACTCCGCCGAGCTGCGTTGCCACCGAAGACACAGAGACCATGAAACTCCACCAAATCCTGTCATGCCACACCAGGACCCCCACCGATCTGACACCATAGAATCCACTTAACTAACCCAAGCTGGAGGGGGAAGGGGGAACATACCCAGTGAAAACCCTAGGTTCCACAGGTGGAAGAGAACATGGTCATTCTGAATTGAGAAGTATAAATGGAAACATGTTCATCGTACTTGTGAGTAAAGGAATGGAAACATGATCATTCTAAATTGAGAAGTATAAATGGTAACATGGTCATTATACTTGTGAGTAAAAGAATTGTAACATGGTCATTCTATTGAGAAGTATAAATGATAAATGGTCATTATACTTGTGTGTAAAGGAATGGTAACATGTTCATTCTATTGAGAAGTAAGTATGGTAACATGTTCATCTTACTTATGCATTTGATATCAGTAACTATTGGAGTTGGTGGTCTAGAACTAACTACTTTGTACATTATTCATTAAATAAAAGCCTTATCACATCTTGATTGTTCTTCTGCATGACATGTCATGTGATAATTTCCTAAGGACAGCTGTTGCATTAAAGGGTCATAGCGGATCCCTGTTATGATGAGAACCCGGAAGTGCCATAACACTGTTCTTGAATGTATGTTCTATGGCTGGATGATGTTATTTGAGGGACACAAATCATACAGGTAATTAGGGGTGAGGACTCATAAAACTTTGAGGCACCTTCTCATGGTGTGCGCCCTTGGTAATATCTAGGAGGATATTATGAGAACGAGACCCAGCAGTAGGAAATCCACATTTCATAGTGTCATTGGATGTTCCTATATGCGGACGTGTGTATTGGTCCTTAGACTTTAAGATTATTATTAATGGATATTACAACTCATGCACTTAGATGTATTGACGAAAACTGTGACGACACACTGTTCGCATCGAGGTAGGATACGTTGGGTGCGTCACGAGTAATACCGCATTAATAGATAATGCGAGAAAGGATTTATCCCTTCCGTTCCATAACGGAAGTAGATATCTCAGGCCCTTTGATGGAATTGATATAGCCTAAATAAATCCATGGCCATGGTAAGGTATGGGCAAGTTCAATTCCAGGAATTCGAAGAATGAATAATCAAGCACATGGTTTGATGGCACTACCATGCAACCCGCTTGATTGGAGATATCGAGACAAAGGGATTATATTACATGGTAAGCGTTCGTAGGAGGTGACACGTCATTGCAGCGTTAACTTCTTTCTCTATGGGTGTCTTGGCGTGTTTCTAGATGCTAAACTTAGACTTTAGGCAGGCTCAGCCTAATGCCACTGAGAAAGAGGTCTAGAGGGTCACACACTAAGTGTGTCCATGTATCTCAGTTAAATATTAATTTAACAAGTTAGATAAATATTATTCCCGACTATGGTTTAATAATTATTTAAGGATGTCTGATCGCATTTATTTTGACACTAGTTATTTGAGAGAATATATTGTGGATGAAATAATATATTTATTAGTGAGTAATGCAGTTAAATTTATTTAAGAAATAAATAGTCATTACTCAAGGTCTAATAAATGTGGTGGAGAAAAATAGAAAATAAAAGTACACGCCGTGTATTAATTATTACACGCCGTGTAGTTTTTCCAGTTGGGATTTTGAGGATTTAATATTGTTTTATTAAATGATATTTATTATAATCAGTGTGGGAGCATGTCAAGGAATTAATAATTTCACATGGTGGTTTTCAATAAGAGTTAATGAAATAAATAAAACGCGTAACGCGTTTATTTATTATCATAACTCTATTAACCTCAAACCTGATTATAAATATCCTCGCAACCCCAACATATTGGAGAGCCATTATTGTGCACAACATATTTGGAAATACTCTCAAGCCAAGAGAGAATTACCTTTCCACCAAGAACGCCCTCAAGTTACGAGAGCAAGATCCTCCATCGGATCAAGACGGTCGAAGGAAGACATCTCAAGCGAAGGTTCTTCCGCGCTAGCACTCGGAGATCCCTTCGGCGACGTCTGGAGATACGTGAAACACGTGTGGATCACCACTAGAGGAATCCTACACTTGGATTCTATGACGCAACAATGGATCACCGAATCATGACCGGACACATCAACGAAGAAAGAATTCCAATGAGGTAATTCTTATGCATTAATTAAATTAATTATAATCAACATATGATGATCCCCCTCAAGGGTTTCAGGACTCTTCTTTTCTTTTCTTTCTTTGTTATATTCCGAAGATTCGGCATTTTATATCGTGACAGATCTCGGATTGAACGTTCTTTAATGCTAAAATTAAAGTTGGGCTAACCCACCAATGTGCTTCTGTTGTGCCCGAAACCTACAAGTGGTATCAGAGGGGTCATATCGTTGGTTATAATTATTTAGTTTTTCATTGGTGATTTACGCATTTAATAATTTAGTTATTTTAATTCATGTTTAATCGTTCTGGAAATCTGAATCTTGAGATCTGTTCCTCCTCCCTCGTTTCTCGTTCACCTCACAAAAACGGATTTTTATTTTAATTTTGATTAAAATAAAATAGAGGAACTCATCCGGAGGAGCCAAACATTTCTGGCCGTATAACACCAGAATACACGGCGTGTATTCGGAAGTACACGTCATGTAGTCTAGGTTTAATGCATAGACTGATCCGCCAAATCATGCCGTGTATTGGATTCTTTCTATGAATTTAAGACACCGTGTGTTGACCAGAAACAGGTGGCACACGGTTTCCGGAATACACACCGTGTGGTCCAATGAACACTGCGTGTAGTCCCTTCGGGTTAGGGTTGGGTCATGTACTCCGTACACGGCCTGCCCGGCAGGAAACCGTGTAATGCGGAAACTACACGGCGTGTGTCCCACTGTACACGCCGTGTACTCCGAAAATTTCCGAAGTACATTAACACGCCCTATCCCCAGGCGTGTACTTCGGATGGACGGTGAAGAAAAGTACATGCCGTGTAGTCGGAACTACATGTCGTGTACTCACCCAAATTATGCAGATTTATTAAAATTTATTATTATATTATACAAACCCTTGAGACGTGTACCATGGTGCAGGTATAAAGCTGAGTCACAACACGTGATAGGTTTTTTATATATATGTGTTTAATTTAACATCTGCGTAATAAATGGGAATTCGCCGGGTTGCCTCCAAGGTACAAGTTACGTACAAGGATAATTTTAATGGAATTTATTTGTTTAAAATTATGATGGATGAGAATATCAAGGAAATTCAGAAAAGAGATTTAAGATAAAAGGATTGATTAATTAATGATAATTAATTGATTCAAGCGTGATTTATCTTAAACAATAACGATTAAAGAATTGAATGGTAGTTTTATTTATGTGTAAATATCGTTGCATGTATGGATGATCATGAGCTAGACCGATACCTTTGTATGTGAATGGTTTCTTTTAATTTATTTATTTAAATTAAATTTGTTGGCCTGCGAGCCATCTCCTCATTAATATGTAGGGCCTGCGCGCCCAAGGATTCTTTTATGTAAAAACCCCTTTTTACCCCTCACCTGCGTGTGAGATAAATGCATATGTAATGGATAGAGCTCCCAACCTAGTGGAGGCGGCTCAAGTCAGGATCCAAGGTGAAACCAATCCAAGGAGATACAAAGGTGGACAGGTGGAAAGCTGTAAACATGAACCCGAGAGGTTCAAGGTGTTTCTCCCCTAGGTATTGGGTTAGTTTATCAACCGCTAAATAAACTAACCAATAGAAAATCTCATGATCATACCATTTATTTTATTTCTGTCAGTTGTATGGTTTATTTATTGTGGTTGTGTTGTCACGATCACACAATTAATAAATTAAACGAGCATGCAAGATGGAACTAAAATAAAACTGGCTTATACGTAAATATTATCTTAGACATGGTTAATCACTTAAGTATATCCCACTTAATATTAACAAGCATGTAATCAAATTTAATAAAATGGAAATTTACGTATAAGGATAAAATCCCACAAAATAAATATTAAGTCGGCATCGACTTCCATAATCTTGGTTAGAATCGAACCATAGTTCAATGTTCTTGACCAACCCTAGTTGGGGTGCTTTCAATTATCGGGGAATTCTAATTCAAGGTTTTGGGTTGACTTGACTTGGTTCGCATCAAGGGTTGACTGCCATAGCAGGACTTGGTGTGACCAAGAGGCAAAGGTTGAGGAAATCCAAAAAGGATTTCAGGATTGGGGAGTCCACTCAGCGGATCAAGGAGCTGCGAGTTAATGCAGTTGGCATTTGGAATGCCTACCTAAAACCCTTCAAGTTTCTTGACCAACCCTAGTTGGGGTAATACGAAGGGAAATATGGATCCTTACCACTAGAATATTCACGCAACAGAATATTCCGAAGTAAATGGTGAGGGCTATTGGATTTCGATAAAATAGTGGGAGACTAATAAGTATTAATTTATTTATTTGTCTCAAATTTTGTAATAAAGTACTAAACCTTTTCTCATCTTAATTTGTAGAAATGGCAAGAAAATGACTTCAAACATATCACTGCGCACCATACTCGAAAAAGAAAACCTTCTCACCAGCACCAATTTCCAAGAGTGGCAGAGGCGTTTACGCGTCGTCCTTCGCCACGAAAGGAAATTATATGTGCTGGAAGAGCCTATTCCAGTTGCACCTGGGAAAGAGGCTAGTGATGAGGAATTATCTCTCTACATGAAACACATGGATGATTCCATAGATGTCCAGTTTTTCATGCTATCATCCATGTCTAATGAGCTCTTTAAGCAACATGAAAACATGGACACGTATAGCATGATGTCTCACCTTAATGATCTCTACCAAGAGAAGGTGAGACAGGAGAGGTATGAGATCTCCAATGCTTTATTTACCACGAATCTTGGAGAGTCTGCGCCAGTTGGTCCTCATGTAGTCAAGATTATTGGCTACATTGAACGCTTGGACATCTTAGGGATTAAATTCCCAGATGATTTGTGTACAGATCTCATCCTATCATCACTTCCCAAGACTTTCTCTAGCTTCATTGTCAACTATAACATGAGCGGAAATGAGAAGAGTCTATCAGAGCTTCTGACCTTGATTCTCCAGGTAGATAAGGACATGGGGTGTGACAAACCCGCGATCCTTATGGTGAACAAGAAAAGGAATTACAAGGCAAAGGGGCCAATGACTTATAAATGGTGTGAAGCCTCCGAGCACCGTCCCTCCAAGAAGGGGAAGATCCAGAGGCAGGGCAAGGAATGGGAGGCAGTGTGTTTTGCATGTGGCAAACAGGGCCACTGGAAGAGGAACTGCACCCAGAAGCGTGGGGACGCTAAAGGTGCATTTGTTATCGAGTGCAATCTTTATATTTCTACACATTGGGTATTAGATACAGCTTTTGGGGCTCACATCTGTATTCAAATACAAGAACCAAGTAGATTTAGAAAGATCACCAGAGGAGAGGTGGATCTTCGAGCTGCCAATGGCACAAGGATGGCTGCGTTGGCTACTAGCGACTACCACCTCTCATTGCCGATTGGGATGATTTTGGTTTTACATAACTGTTATTATGTTCCTAGTGTTACCAAGAACATAATTTATGTATCTTGTTTGGATATGGATAGATTTGTTTTCAAATTTGGAAATAAGGGTTGTATCTTTTATAAGAACAACGTATGTTATGGTATGACACATTTAAATAATGGTTTGTATGTATTGAATTACGAAAACCAAGTGTTGTAAATCGATAACGAAACAAACTCACATGACTCATACATCACCCAGTTATGGCATCACCGCCTTGGTCATGTGAACGAGAAGCGTTTGAAAAAGCTCTGCCAAGATGGCTATTTAGACTCTACTGAGCTAAAACCACTTGATAGATGTCATGATTGTTTACAAGGAAAAATAACCAAGCCACCTTTTAGTGGACAAGGTGAAAGGGTCACAAAGCTTCTAGGATTGGAACACACGGATGTGTGTGGACCATTTCCAATAGAAGCTAGAGGTGGATATTCTTACTTCATTACATTTACTGATGATTTGAGTAGATATGGCTATGTCTACTTAATGAGGTATAAGTCAGAGTCCTTAGAGAAATTTAAGGAATTCAAGAATGAAGTAGAGAATCGGCTTGGTAAGAAGATAAAGAAGCTTCGATCGGATCGAGGTGGAGAGTATCTGAACCAAGAGTTTATCGATCTTCTACGGGAGTCTGGGATTCTATCTCAGATCACTCCTCCTTATACACCACAGTGGAATGGTGTTAGTGAAAGGAGGAACTGCACCTTGTTGGACATGGTGAGGTCGATGATGAGTCATGCGGATCTTCCATTATCCTTTTGGGGATATTCATTACAAACTGCAGCATACACATTAAACCGAGTACCAACTAAGGCAGAAAATAGAATTCCATCCGAGTTATGGAATGGAAGGAAACCCACTTTGTCGCACACACGTGTATGGGGATGCGAGGTGTTTGTTAAGGCCTTATCAGGTAACAAACTAGAACCCCAGGGCATGAAGTGTATCTTTATAGGATATCCCAAGGAAACGAAAGGATATTACCTATATAACCCTCAAGATAAGAAAGTGATTGTCGCCAGACAATCCATCTTTCTTGAGAGGGAGCACATCCTCAAGAAGGATAGTGGGAGCAAGATTGACTTTGACGAAGTTGATGCTCAAGATACACATGAGTTGGTACAGGAACAAGTTCCACAGGTCCCCATGGAAGAGGTTCCAGAAACACAAGTACTATGTAGGAGCTCAAGAGAGGTAAGGGAACCAGAGAGATTTGGTTTCCTAGTCACCGAGGATGGTGAATCATTATTGTTGGACAATGATGAACCTCTCTCCTACAAGGAAGTAGTAGAAATATATGAAGCTACAATATGTCTAGAAGCTATGAATTCTGAGATGGATTCCATGTATCATAACCAAGTTTGGGTTCTGGTCGATGAGCCAGTTGATGTAAATCCTGTTGGATGCAAATGGGTATTCAAAAGAAAGCTGGACATGGAAGGTCAAGTTAGAACCTATAAAGCAAGGCTAGTAGCTAAAGGATTCAGACAGCATCAAGGAATTGACTATGATGAAACCTTATTTCCATTTTCCATGTTTAAATCCATAAGAATCATACTTGACATATCAGATTACCATGACTACGAGATTTGGCAGATGGATGTCAAAAGCGCATTCCTTAATGGGAACCTTCAGGACGATGTCTATATGACAAAACCAGAAGGGTTTATGACACCAGGTGAAGCCAAACGGGTTTGCAAGTTGCAGAAATCCATTTATGGATTGAAGCAAGCATCCAGGTCATGGAACATTTGATTTGATGAAGCCATAAAGGAACTTGGTTTCATTAAGAACGAATGTGATCCATGTGTTTATAAGCGGTTTAATGGGAATGCGGTCATCATCCAAGTGGTATATGTTGATGACATATTGCTTATTGGAAACGACGTACCAGCCTTACATTCAGTTAAGGACTGGTTGAACAAGTGTTTATCCATAAAGGACTTAGGAGAAGAAGACTACATTCTAGGGATCAAGATCATTCGTGACGGATCCAAGAGGCTGCTTGGACTAAGTCAGGGTACATACATTGACCAGATACTAAAGAAATTTAGTATGGAAAAATCCAAGATGGGATTGGTTCCAGTGTCACATGGCTTACATCTTTCTAAGAAAATGTGTCCCCAGACACAACAAGAGAAAGATAGGATGAGTAAGATCCCATACGCTTCGACTATAGGATCCATCATGTATGCCATGTTATGTACCAGGCTTGATGTTGCCTATGCACTGAGCATGGTAGGCAGATATCAAGCAGATCCAGGAGAACAACATTGGACTGCTGTTAAGACTATACTTAAGTATCTGAGTAGAACTAAGGATATGTTCCTGGTGTATGGAGGAGACGAGGATCTTGTCATCAGAGGTTATGCTGATGCTGGTTTTCAAACAGATCAGAATGATCTGAAGTCGCAATCTAGATATGTTTTCTATATCAATGGAGGAGCTGTGAGCTGGAAGAGTTCAAAGAAGCCAGTTGTCGCCGATTCTACAGCAGATTTCGAGTATATAGCAGCTTCTGATGCATCCAAGGAATCCATCTGGATTCAGAACTTTGTCCAGGATCTTGATTTGGTGCCTAGAAGTAAAAATCCCATTACATTATATTGTGATAATACTACAGTGGTGGCTCTTGCAAAAGAACCAAGGTCACATCAACAGACAAAGCCCATACTCCATAAGTATCACCTCTTGAGGGATTTCTATCAAAGGGGTGAAGTTTTAGTGAGCAGAGTGTCCATAGAAGAGAACGCGGCGGACCCCATGACTAAAGGCCTATCTCAGCAAAAGCATGAATATCATGTGAGAGCTAGTGGATTAAAGGTTATTAGTAGTTGGCTCTAGTCCAAGTGGGAGTCTGTTGGAGTTGGTGGTATATAACCAACTACTTTGTACTTTATTCGTTAAATAAAAGCCTTATCACATCTTGATTGTTCTTCTGCATGACATGTCATGTGATAATGTCCTAAGGATAGCTGTTGCATTAAAGGGTCGTAGCGGATCCCTGCTATGATGAGAACCCGGAAGTGCCATAACACTGTTCTTGAATGTATGTTCTATGGCCGGATGATATTATTTGAGGGACACAAATAATACAGGTCATTAGGGGTGAGGACTCATAAAACTTTGAGGCACCTTCTCATGGTGTGCGCCCTTGGTAATATCCAAGAGGATATTATGAGAACGAGACCCACCAGTAGGAAATTCACATTTCATAGTGTCATTGGATGTCCCTATCTGCGGACATGTGTATTGGTCCTTAGACTTTAAGATTATTATTAATGGGTATTAAAACTCGCGTACTTAGATGTATTGACAAGAACTGTGACGACACACTATTCGCAACGAGTTAGGATATGTTGGGTGCGTCACGAGTAATACCGCATTAATAGATAATGCGAGAAAAGATTTGTCCCTTCCGTTCCATAATAGAAGTAGATATCTCAAGACCTTTGATGGAATTGATATAGCCTAAATAAATCCATGTCCATGGTAAGGTATGGGCAAGTTCAATTTCAGGAAGTCAAAGAAATAATAATAAAGAACATGGGTTGATGGAACTAGCATGCAACCCACTTGATTGGAGATATCGAGACAAAGGGATTATATTACACGGTAAGCGTTCATAGGAGGTGACACGTCATTGCGGCGTTAACTTCTTTCTTTATGGGTGCCTTGGCGTGTTGCTAGATGCTAACCTTGGACTTTAGGTAGGCTCAGCCTAATGCCACTGAGAAAGAGGCCTAGAGGGCCACACACTAAGTGTGTCCATGTATCTCAGTTAAATATTAATTTAACAAGTTAGATAAATAGTATTCCCACTGTGGTTTAATAATTATTTAAGGATGTATGATCACATTTATTTTGACACTAGTTATTCGAGAGAATATATTGTGGATGAAATAATATATTTATTAGTGAGTAATGCAGTTAAATTTATTTAAGAAATAAATAGTCATTACTCAAGGTCTAATAAATGTGGTGGAGAAAAAATAGAAAATAAAATTACACGTCGTGTATTAATTATTACACGCCGTGTAGTTTTTCCAGTTGGGAATTTGAGGATTTAATATTGTTTTATTAAATGATATTTATTATAATCAGTGTGGGCGCATGTCAAGGAATTAATAATTCGACATGGAGGTTTTCAATAAGAGTTAATGAAATAAATAAAATGCGTAACACATTTATTTATTGTCATAACTCTATTAACCTCAAACCTGATTATAAATATCCTCGCAACCCCAACATATTGGAGATCCATTATTGTGCACAACGGATTTGGAAATACTCTCAAGCCAAGAGAGAATTCCCTTTCCACCAAGAACTCCCTCAAGTTATGAGAGCAAGATCCTCCACCAGATCAAGATGGTCAAAGGCGGACATCACAAGCGAAGGTTCTTCCGCGCTAGCACTCGGAGATCCCTTCGGCGACGTCTGGAGATAGTTGACACACGTGTGGATCACCACTAGAGGAATCCTACACTTGGATTCTACGACACAACGACGGATCACCGAATCGTGACCGGACACATCAATGAAGAAAAAATTCCAACGAGGTAATTCTTATGCATTAATTAAATTAATTATAATTAACATATGATGATCCTCCTCAAGGGTTCCGGGACTCTTCTTTTCTTTTCGTTCTTCGTTCTATTCCGAAGATTCGGCGTTTTATATCGTGACAGATCTCGGATTGAACGTTGTTTAACGCTAAAATTAAAGTTGGGATAACATACCAACGTGCTTCCGCTACACCTGGAACCTACAGTAACATGGGTAATAAAGTATGGAATTAATGAATGTTAATAAAGAAACTCTGATACATGTCCTCACTTGAGAATATTTCGATCTTCGATGTGAGATGAAAAAGGTATTGATATATGATATCACCTTTGAATACTTCGGACTCTGGGATAAGCTGAATAAGGAATTAAGATATAATATCATCTTTACATACTTTGGACTCAGGAATGAGTCGAAGAAAGTTTTGAGATATGATATCACCTTCAATATTTAGGACTTCATCATGAGACAAAGCAGTTATTAAGATATCATATTACCTAGGGAACACTTCAAGCTCCGGTATGAGCCAAAGCTAGTATTGACGTACAGGTAACCTTGGGAACCCTGGAGTTAATGAAGTTAAATAAAGAATAAATTATAATGTGATAACTATTTATTTATGCATTTTACTTATTTATTTATACAACTGCATACACTATTTGACTAGATTGTTTTAGACAATGTTGGTGGTGGACTACTGATTTGTACTCACACCCTACTCGAGCTACCTGATCAGTGCCCAAATAGACCTTGTGTTTTCTAGATAGTTTAAGGTAAAGTCCATGCGTTAAATGGCTATTGGGTATGAGGCATGGATGAGGAAATTGGATGTGGTTCGGGACCCACTTGGTAGTTTTCAGTGTCTATTTATTTTCGGTTTTCATTTGACACTTGAGACATACATTATCATGGTATGTTTTTCTGCTTCAGTTGGATATTGTATTTACTACTTGATTATATTTAGATATTAGTATTATTCATCTTCATATATGCTTCCCCTTTTTCTTGTTTTATTTTTCTAGTGTTTCTCTGATGAAAGAAAAAAAAGAGGGTATAGTCTCCCCTTGATTGACTTACCAGACCTTCACTACTAGTCGGAAGCCTCTAGCGTATGGGGAGACGTGCTTGAGGTCATGTAACTGACCGGTTTGGGGAACCATGCCATGGAACCCAGGTTGGGACGTTACATTCAGTTCCCACGCCATTTCTAATTTAACATGCTCATCACTTCATATTTTCTAATCCTTTTAGGCATTTCAACATAATTCATAATCCATTTGACACAATCTCAATTAACCCAATTAACCCATATCAATCCATGACAAACAACCCCTTATTTCATTATCAAAACCCAGGTATAAATATCAATTTTCCATTTTCAACTCAAATATACATATTCAACATGTTTAATACAGGCTTTATGTTATCGCACATCAACTCTACACTTAACTTTACCGTTTTCTAGGTTTGCGAAAGACAGATCACCCCATGGGTGGCTCTAAATCATTATAATCATCCTCAACACATCCCATGGGGATCATAAGTGTCACGAACCAAATCTGGTCGCCGCCAAAATCGACACCAAACCAAGCCCGTGACAAGGCCCGAAGGGCGTTCCCGATCCCCACGGGCTGGCACAAGTGCCCGGGTATCATATAATGATAATTGGGAACGATTTACCCGATTCTATAAACATTAAACAACAAAAAAAAACTCAATAAAAGAAATCTGGATTTTTCAACTAAAACCATCTTTTACAAAATTTCAGAACTGAATTACATAAGTTAAAACTACATTTAAAGACCATTACAAAGGTAAAAAAACAAATAAGGACAGCCCAAGAACCCTTTTGTCAAGGGGCACCACCCTTATGCTATCTCCACAAGACTTCACTGCCAAGGACCTGCTAGAAACCCGAACCACTGGAACAAAAAAAACTGTACCCAACCTGCGACAACAAAAATAACCAAGTCTACTTACACCCAAGGGTGTAAGTAGGGTGTGAGCCAAAGCCCAATAGGATACCACCACTAATAGATTCCATGTGATAAACATTTAATGGCGAAAAGCATGCATGTTTTCAAAGACATGAGATGCTAGTTAAAATTTCTAAAAGATGCAACATTAAATAAAAACGGTTTTTAGGTGGGATAATTTAAAGAATAAAAACATTTAAAATAAATACCATAGCTACTAAATTTTCCAGCCTCTCATACCGTATACCGACGGTAACAACAAAGTATCCAGTGAGCACAAGCAATGGGAAATAACCCCTAGGCACTAGCTAGCTGTGGGTCCCAGGTACCTCGTATCTCGGTGAAGGTAACCATCACAAATATCCATTCTCGTGCACGAGCCACTAGTAGGGAACATACCCATAAACTAGTGGTCCCCAATAATCATCATCATAGTTTAGTTAGAGTTGTAAGCGTCAATCTTTCTAAGTGAAACTGAGGCCAAACCTCACAGATTCACTAGCATACTAGTACACGTCCACCCACCTAGATACCCGGGTTTTCCCTTTGTGCTCAAACAAGTTCAGCAATCCAAGAAATATAGTTTTCACATGAAAATATCACTTCCACATCACAAATTAACCAAACAGCCCCATGTACATCACACAAGTCAAAAATTCCACTTTTCATTCAAATTAATTTTGAAATCAAACTCACTCCAAATTGCCTACAACACTTTTCAAATTTCATTAACACTTCCACAAATCCATTAAACAATTTTATAAAACCATTACAAGATATTCAACTCACATAACAGCCCCCACACATGTCACACAATACCGTTCTCACCTTCACAATTCATTTTATAAATAAACTCACATGAAATATCCCACACCCGTGTTTCGCACACAAAAAACAATTTAGTAAAACATTTCGACAATTTATAAAAAAAATTATAAAAATGTTCAACATCTCAAATCACCACTTTACCATTCAAAAACCCACATTAGATGAACACACTCACCCAAACAGTACATATACACCCTTTCCCAACTTTGTGTAACCAAATAAAACATTGGCAATTTTTATAAAACAAACCCAAGAGGTATAACCATTGTTTGCACACTAAACCCATTTCAAAACCCTCATTTAAAAGCAAAATCATACCAATACCAATCCAAAACAGAATTTTTCAGCCCTAAAACAATTATTAAACCACCCCCAAATGTTATAAAAATACATCAAATAATACCACAAAGATACACATGAAAAACACACGTTTTCATAAATCACCTTCAAGAAGTACAACATGTTTTTACTCCTTAAACTCATTAAAAAAAACTACATTCAAGGCCAACATGACAATAAGGAATTAACAAACCAGAATTGGAATCCCCTTTCAAGACTAATAAATCACTTTCATATGTTATAAACTAAACCCAAACATTACCCCAAGAGTCACACATGAAAAGTACCCAATTTCAAGCTATAATGCAACTAAAAATTAAATGTTCAACCAAATCCATCAAAACTGTTTTCAAAACACATAAAATAGATTATAAACATGCTAAATTAATAATCCATGCAAGCTAACTCATCATAAAATGGCTACACATGGAATCACCTACCTTTTGAGTCGAAATCCTCAAAACTTGGTGCGAAACCTTAAGCGCACCACCGCCGCACCACAAGGAATATAAATCCATACCTAGACCACCAAAAATTGACCCAAAATATACCAAATCAGACCTTAGGATCGAACCCTAACTTCTGGACATTTTAGAATATAATGAAAGAGGGAGGAAACCCTAAGGAGAATGAAAAATAGAAGAGAGAAACACTTACTCAAAACAATCATGAATAAAACGACCCAAAATCCACCAGATTCTGAATCTGAAAACATCCAACCATTCAAGGGATGTTCGAACAAGGATTATGAGACCATGTAGGAATTTGAATGGGGAAAAAAGAGTGATAATTGAAGGATTTATGAAGGAAACAAATTACCTTTATTAATCTACCCGAAATGTGAGTTCTTCAGAAGTTTCGACCCAAACCGCAATGAAAAGGAGCTTCAAAGAGGGTGGGAGGATGTGGGACGCGCGGCTGGGTTCAAGGGGAGTGTTTGGGGCTCGGAATCACCGAAAAAGCCTTAATATTGTATAAGTTATTAATTAAACAAAATTTATTTTTAAAACTGGAATTGGGCTTTCGGGCAGGCCCAATCCCTTAAATAAAAACCCATATACAACTTGTTTATGGTTTTCTAAAGGCTCCAAACTACAATGATGGTGTTTCTATATCAGGGTAGACCATTTAGGAACTTGAATGGGTGAAAAATATTAAAAATTGAAAAAGTTATAAAAGAAACAAAATTTATTTTTAAATCTGGAATTGGGCTCACGGTTTGGCCCAATTCATGAAAACTCGCCCATTCCACCATAAAAGCTTGACAAACCCCAAAAACAAATCATAAATGAAAAATAAATGAAATTTAACTTTAAAATAAGTCATGTATGTGACAATTCTCCCCACCATGAAAACTTTCCGTCCCCGGAAAGTGACCACAAGGCCAGATACCAAAACCATGCCCAACCGATAAACTAAGATGTAATTCTTTGCCAAGCTTTGCCCCCAAGGGTCAAAACACCTCCAGTGATCAATTAAGGAATGATTAATCTCACAACCCAAACTTACACCACATTACTGAAATGATCAATCACATTCATACATTATCCCAAAATGAAACTCCTTGAACGCTATCCGAACAAGACTCAAGCAATTCACCCAAACGAACAACAACTTCAAACAAGGTTACACATACCTTGCTACAACTAAACCATTGGGCACTCTCCAATCTCAATGGTTACCCAAAGAAGATTTAGGTAGCTTGATAGATCTTAATGAGACTACCTACCAACAATCCTTGACCTTGGATAAGACTAAGTTATTGGTACGGGGGAAAAAAATAGGCTCCCCACCATAAGAACCAACAATCTTAATCGACCAGCATGGGCCGGTACAGAAAGACCCCAAAATATAAAGTGTTGGGACGACCACATGGTGAGTCTTCACGGTTTGGGAAACCATGAACCAACAGTGTAGATTCTTCTATCTACATGGTTTTTTTTGTTCATGGTTAGAACTAACCATGTGAAAACCGCGTGCTCAACTTTTCAAGCCAAATTTCCAACCATTCTTCAAAGACTCAATGGAAACCAAATGGAGAGGGAATAACATTGTGTGATGACATGGGTACAAAAACCTCCACCTATTTCCACAGAACGGGAACAACAGAATAAATATGATGACACCATAGGTTTAAACTCTTCCTATCTTTCATACTGGGGATAGGACTTTGTACAAGGGTTTAAACGACACTGGGGTTTCCCCTGACTACGCGCCAGCTTCTCTCCGGGACCTATGGCTGGAGCTCAAAATATTGAAGCATCTTCGGCCACGCAGTTTGGCTGTTGAAACCCCTATGTGGAACTTCTTCTTTCGGTGCCACAAACAACTACACCGCATACCCTGATGGGTTCATAAAGACATAACACACTCCATAACTCACTTTACCAAAACCAGACATTTCACTGAAACAAGGGATCAGAATAAGCACACACATCACACCTTTTTTTCTTTGGCTGAGAAACAACAGAATGGCAGTACACATATAAACATTGTCCTCTAAGGTAGAGGATTTGATGTTTTTCTCAAGGGATACATACTCCCAACATAACATAGAACCTAAGAGGATAGTGTGACCTTGACCTTTATAGTCAAAAGAGCACACAACATCACAATGCATCACCGAACATGACCCTTGTGATTGATAGAAACAATACATGGAACATGACCATATTCCAAGTCCCTAAACAACAGACAAGTCCAAAAAGTGGACACAATATCCTATCAGGACCAAAATCTCAAAATTGGTGGTTTAATAATAACTCTTGCTTCAAGGAAACTATGAAGAACCCAGAGGCCCTCTTAGACACTATCATGACACTCATCCACACTAACAACCAAAGAACACTTCCACCATCGATGAATCAAGAAACTTAAGAAACCAAGGCCTCTTTCAACCTTCCACAAGAACTATCCCACTACAAGAGGATCTACAAATCAACTAAATGAATGGTTGTAGACTCAATCAACAATGATCTATAAAATATTCCTTATATTGATCAACTGGAGGATTTTCCAATGGAGAAACAGTACGGGTTGCACTTCAGTTCTGCACTAACCCTAAATGGGGGCATACCTTATCCAATGGGAGAACCCAAGGAACCAACCAAGATGGTTCATTGGTCAAAATATACCACAAACCAGATCCAAACACATGAAGGGAACCATTATAAACGCGCCCCAAAAGATTTTTCAAAAGAGACCACTAATTGTCCCTATAACACAACTTACTGCCCAAACCCAAACCCAAAACACAGTTCAAACAGGAGGGGTTCTTGGACTCAAAACATCCCACAACATCAACATTTTCCAAAAACACATAATATAAACCATTCCATACAATTCATCAAGTCTTCATGTTTCTCTTTAAAAACAGTTCTTTAAAAACAAATGGTTCAGCGGTTAGCACATCCACCAATGGTACCTCATGGGCCTTACACATGCATGTTTCTGTGCCACACTGGGCACCCTCCTCGTATCCATCTCGACACTCATCCAGTCATTTCATCAACCATCCATCTTCCCATATAACCCCATGCATGTGGTTGCTCACAAAAATACCAAAGGTTAAAACAAAAATTTGTTCCACTTTTCAAAACCAAAACGGTCAACCAACACATCCTTTTTCCTCAAAACCGCTAACCACGAGATCAAAATCCCAACTCACATCTTAAAAAAAAATTCAGAAAGTCACAACCATTTAGAAAATAACTCACTTTCAAGATATTCAAATCAATTTCAAAACATCTCATCCCATTAAAGCACACTCTGATTGTTTAGAAAACTCTATTGGAAACACTTTTCAAAACCAACTTCAATATAGTTCCCGCTTTCAAAGAGGTGTGAGCACACCATTTTATATTTCAAAACAATTCTGAAAATTCAGTTCTGCCATTTCATAAACCCAACCATTCCCTCTTTATTTGAAAATCATTTCATAAAAACTTTACGCTTCTTAAAACCAAGTCACCTTAAAACCAAAATGCCAAGATTTCAAAACTAAAGAACACCAGACAATGCAAGAGGAAACTAGTTTCAGTGGGTGACTTGGACATATGGTTGGCGGCCATATTCCAATCACTTCACTGTCACAGAGAGTGTTCTAGGGAATATCCCCGGCTCCACATGGCTTGCCAGACCCTGCGAGCTCATTGAGACCATTAACCCAACTCTCTTTTCATTTCCCCTAATCATCATCAAACCAAGAAAACCCAAAATAGACAAATCCCAACTTCCCCTGGCGACTTGAATCCTGAAATGAGGTGTGGTGATCAAGCACACTACCCATAACCAGAATTCCATGTCCCAACAATCATAACTCTAGACTATGTTGACTATTTCCCAAATAACATGACTCAAATGGAGCGAACCTCCTTTGATACCATTTTGTCACGAACCAAATCTGGTCGCCGCCAAAATCGACACCAAACCAAGCCCGTGACAAGGCCCGAAGGGCGTTCCCGATCCCCACGGGCTGGCACAAGTGCCCGGGTATCATATAATGATAATTGGGAACGATTTACCCGATTCTATAAACATTAAACAACAAAAAAAAAAACTCAATAAAAGAAATCTGGATTTTTCAACTAAAACCATCTTTTACAAAATTTCAGAACTGAATTACATAAGTTAAAACTACATTTAAAGACCATTACAAAGGTAAAAAAACAAATAAGGACAGCCCAAGAACCCTTTTGTCAAGGGGCACCACCCTTATGCTATCTCCACAAGACTTCACTGCCAAGGACCTGCTAGAAACCCGAACCACTGGAACAAAAAAAACTGTACCCAACCTGCGACAACAAAAATAACCAAGTCTACTTACACCCAAGGGTGTAAGTAGGGTGTGAGCCAAAGCCCAATAGGATACCACCACTAATAGATTCCATGTGATAAACATTTAATGGCGAAAATCATGCATGTTTTCAAAGACATGAGATGCTAGTTAAAATTTCTAAAAGATGCAACATTAAATAAAAACGGTTTTTAGGTGGGATAATTTAAAGAATAAAAACATTTAAAATAAATACCATAGCTACTAAATTTTCCAGCCTCTCATACCGTATACCGACGGTAACAACAAAGTATCCAGTGAGCACAAGCAATGGGAAATAACCCCTAGGCACTAGCTAGCTGTGGGTCCCAGGTACCTCGTATCTCGGTGAAGGTAACCATCACAAATATCCATTCTCGTGCACGAGCCACTAGTAGGGAACATACCCATAAACTAGTGGTCCCCAATAATCATCATCATAGTTTAGTTAGAGTTGTAAGAGTCAATCTTGCTAAGTGAAACTGAGGCCAAACCTCACAGATTCACTAGCATACTAGTACACGTCCACCCACCTAGATACCCGGGTTTTCCCTTTGTGCTCAAACAAGTTCAGCAATCCAAGAAGTATAGTTTTCACATGAAAATATCACTTCCACATCACAAATTAACCAAACAGCCCCATGTACATCACACAAGTCAAAAATTCCACTTTTCATTCAAATTAATTTTGAAATCAAACTCACTCCAAATTGCCTACAACACTTTTCAAATTTCATTAACACTTCCACAAATCCATTAAACAATTTTATAAAACCATTACAAGATATTCAACTCACATAACAGCCCCCACACATGTCACACAATACCGTTCTCACCTTCACAATTCATTTTATAAATAAACTCACATGAAATATCCCACACCCGTGTTTCGCACACAAAAAACAATTTAGTAAAACATTTCGACAATTTATAAAAAAAATTATAAAAATGTTCAACATCTCAAATCACCACTTTACCATTCAAAAACCCACATTAGATGAACACACTCACCCAAACAGTACATATACACCCTTTCCCAACTTTGTGTAACCAAATAAAACATTGGCAATTTTTATAAAACAAACCCAAGAGGTATAACCATTGTTTGCACACTAAACCCATTTCAAAACCCTCATTTAAAAGCAAAATCATACCAATACCAATCCAAAACAGAATTTTTCAGCCCTAAAACAATTATTAAACCACCCCCAAATGTTATAAAAATACATCAAATAATACCACAAAGATACACATGAAAAACACACGTTTTCATAAATCACCTTCAAGAAGTACAACATGTTTTTACTCCTTAAACTCATTAAAAAAAACTACATTCAAGGCCAACATGACAATAAGGAATTAACAAACCAGAATTGGAATCCCCTTTCAAGACTAATAAATCACTTTCATATGTTATAAACTAAACCCAAACATTACCCCAAGAGTCACACATGAAAAGTACCCAATTTCAAGCTATAATGCAACTAAAAATTAAATGTTCAACCAAATCCATCAAAACTGTTTTCAAAACACATAAAATAGATTATAAACATGCTAAATTAATAATCCATGCAAGCTAACTCATCATAAAATGGCTACACATGGAATCACCTACCTTTTGAGTCGAAATCCTCAAAACTTGGTGCGAAACCTTAAGCGCACCACCGCCGCACCACAAGGAATATAAATCCATACCTAGACCACCAAAAATTGACCCAAAATATACCAAATCAGACCTTAGGATCGAACCCTAACTTCTGGACATTTTAGAATATAATGAAAGAGGGAGGAAACCCTAAGGAGAATGAAAAATAGAAGAGAGAAACACTTACTCAAAACAATCATGAATAAAACGACCCAAAATCCACCAGATTCTGAATCTGAAAACATCCAACCATTCAAGGGATGTTCGAACAAGGATTATGAGACCATGTAGGAATTTGAATGGGGAAAAAAGAGTGATAATTGAAGGATTTATGAAGGAAACAAATTACCTTTATTAATCTACCCGAAATGTGAGTTCTTCAGAAGTGTCGACCTAAACCGCAATGAAAAGGAGCTTCAAAGAGGGTGGGGGGATGTGGGACGCGCGGCTGGGTTCAAGGGGAGTGTTTGGGGCTTGGAATCACCGAAAAAGCCTTAATATTGTATAAGTTATTAATTAAACAAAATTTATTTTTAAAACTGGAATTGGGCTTTCGGGCAGGCCCAATCCCTTAAATAAAAACCCATATACAACTTGTTTATGGTTTTCTAAAGGCTCCAAACTACAATGATGGTGTTTCTATATCAGGGTAGACCATTTAGGAACTTGAATGGGTGAAAAATATTAAAAATTGAAAAAGTTATAAAAGAAACAAAATTTATTTTTAAATCTGGAATTGGGCTCACGGTTTGGCCCAATTCATGAAAACTCGCCCATTCCACCATAAAAGCTTGACAAACCCCAAAAACAAATCATAAATGAAAAATAAATGAAATTTAACTTTAAAATAAGTCATGTATGTGACAATAAGGGGTATAAATCATTAATTATCCAACCATTTTACCTAATATTTGTCAATGTAACAAATTCACAATAAGAGAGAGGCAAGATCTCAGCACACACTCACAAATCTATAACAAAACTATGGGATATAACTTATATACCACCTACCTTAAATATAATGATGAATGAACTCTTAAACATGGCCTTAGATCTAGATTCAAACACACTTTGAAGCCTATAGAGAAGGAGTTTTTTAGATATTTGGAAGAAGATATCCAAGACTACAATCCCTAATCTTGAAAAGAGAGGTGAAAGGGAGATTTGACTTACCCAGAGCTTCGATCCACAATCAATGATACTCCAAAAGGACAATATATGGGGGAGATTGATCCATGGTAGATCTTGAGGTTTTTGGGAATCACTAGGGTTGGGGGTAGAAGAAAGGGGAGAAAAATTGGGTGGGATACTTAAAATCCCAAAATGGAAAAATTGTAATTTTTCTAACTCTTAATGGTCCACATGGTTTACCCGCACAGTTTTACGAACTGTGCTCAAGACACTATATATGGAGGGTTCGGTTGTACAGTTACTTGGGGAAATCTGTATGGTTTGACTAACCATGAACCAACCATGCATAATGACATTGTACAAGGTCGCATGCTTTTCCTATGAGGGTCGTATGGTTAACTTAACCATGCGCAAACTATGCTCCTTGCACAGGTCAGTCCAATTTTCCTTCTTTTTGTGTCCCAAACCCCTAGAACTCCCACGGGGATCCTCTTACTCTCAATAAACATTTCATTTACCAAAAATAAGAGATTAAAACCAAAATTTAAATGAGGTAATACCTTCATAAAGACTGGGATCTTACATTTGAAGTCTTGTGGGGGACGGGGTCACCGGTTTAAATTCATGCAGGGACATGGTCACATGTTTAAAGTCTAGTGAGATCATTATCACTTGTTATAAGTCTCATGGGGACCTGGTCATAGGTTTCAAGTCTTGAGGGGGAATGGTCATAAGTTTAACGTCTTATAGGTAGAAGTTGGTCACATAATTAATGTATTGTGGGGACAAGTTGGTCACAGGTTTAAAGACTTTTGGGGACAAGTTTTTCATAGTTTTAAAGCCTTTTGGGGACATTTCACATGTTCACTTATCGTGTACTAGTCTAGATATGGGTTAACATCACATGGTGATGCTGAGGTCCATTGGGGACCTGAAGTTTGGGTGGTGAGGTTAGGTGTGTTTCTGGGGAAAATAATCACACTTTAGAGTGGTCACCTCCCTAGGAGAAGGAAAAAATATTTAATGGTGGTGTTGGGGAATTGAGATTGAACCTATGGTAGACATCCTACATACCATATTAGGAGACAAGGATCAAAACCATCACAGTTCAAGTGCATAGTGTAAGGTCATGTGATAGGACAGGTCCATGTAGTTTAACATCATGTGGTAAGGATTATTATTCCACAAAAGGATTGATTATAAGGGATAGTTTGGGGCTTACTTGTGTAATTTTTGTCATATGATCCCATATATAGCAGGTTGATCTAGATTGGGTTTGTGGTGTCCTCCAACAGTTCTGACCGTGACCCCCTATCTGAGTATCAGGTTATTCTTAGAACAGTGAGCTTTCTTAAGTGAATCCCAATGATCTAGACCTCTTCATAGAGTGTCTCATATGATATCATGGCTCGTGGAGTGGGTTCTCCGAAAATGAGCTTTGCTTCAAGAAGAATCCTGTAGATGAGAGTTGGTTATGACTGCTTGGTGGCGTAGTGTCTTTTTTGAGTATATCTGGGTGTTTATGTTATACATTAATTGTTATATATTGTATTGAGATGACTATATTTGGTGATTGATTTTTAGAGTTTTCAGGATGTCCTATTGGGTATTTCTATACTCTCCCTTGTATAGACTTTTCCCACACGTGTCGTGTCTTATACAGATAACAACCCATTTGACAGTGTCCTGGGTGGATATGGAGAGGGTGGAGCATAGATGGATCTTGAAAGGATGAGGTGTTTATCGAGATCTTTCATTTGACATTAGTCATTTACCTTAGAGTATGTTGGGATCTTTACAGTGTTTGGTTGGGCTTGTATTTGTCCCATTTTTCTACTTTAAGTAATTTATTGTTGTACTCTATTGTGAGAACTTAGATGTATAAATTCATTGCTTTTAGTTTTTTTACATCTCAGTATTGTGTGAGTTTAAAGATTTGTGTGTACATTTAATTTAGTCTAATGCCTCCCATTTTTGGGACATGGCTACTTGGTATTGGTCACTAGCTCCTGACCTATTGGAGGCAGGATTGTGGTAGTCATAGTTCGAACCACGACAGGTCGGGTTGTGATAGAACGTCGGAAATGAAGATCAAAGAACCAAACCTAGATTCAAGATCTAAAACAAAGGATTTTAGATCTCTCAACAATAAGAATATCTAACAAACCCTAAGTAGGATAAAATAAGAGAGAAAGAGAGAAGGAATGAGGAAAGATGTCCTACTAGAGAGGAATTGGATGACATTCGCCACACTTCGATCAGCCTTGGAAAGGGTTTGGAGGAGCCAAAATGGGTCCTTGAAAGCTCAAAAGACCTAGGAGGATGTCAAATCCTGATTTAGGGTCAATAAGGGGAAGAAATAGGGGTTCGAGAATTTTGAAAATATTTTTCATAACTAAAAAAGTCGGCGTGCACGGTTTTCTAGAGGGGCTGCACAGTTCGTCAAAGAGTGTGCCCCTCTAATGGGGTGCACGGTTTCTACAATGTGGGTGCACAGTTTTTCAAACTATGTGCCAACCATTCCCTACCTATAAAGTTACAAAATTTTCCATATTTTCAACCAAAGCACCCCTAAATGAGACCCAACCAAATAATGATCAAAAAGAGGGTTGAGGAGTACCTAAAAATAGTAACAAGATTTTACAGCTTTTATCCTTTTGGGTGGGTGTGTGTGCATGTTTGTATGGGGGTGGATGACATGGAATCCTTGTGACAGGCTTCATAACTTCCACTAGGTTCGACAAGGTTGACCTCCTCAGATAGCTTCTCTAGTTTACCTTATTTGCATTCAAGTTTGTAAGTGATTGTCTATTATTTCGTTTAGTAATAAAAAATTAAACCTAGGGAGGTGTTCTCATCATGCACATAAGATTAACATGATGAAAAACACATTATATCTTTTATGTTTGAAGGGGAAGTGCATAGGTAACCAGACAACTACAATATTGCAAGAATCGAAACTAGTGTTGTGTATCGGTAATGCAGGAACCAAAACCCAATAGAAAAATGAATAATATTAAATAGATAGTTGATTTAACATGATTTATACCCTTAGGGACCCTACTGAATGTCAAGAACACTAAACACAACCACGCACACTTTTTATTACTTTCAAAAGAAGTGAACTTAAATAGGTTTATAGCATACCACAAAACCAAGAAATAGAATCAGAAACTACAGCAAGCATATCTAAGGAAACAAAATATAAAGAATTGGGAAACTAGATAAAATAAACCACTTACAATGTCAAAAACTAAGGTCTGGTTGTATGGATCTCTTGATGATTCAGACCAGTAGATGTCACTGCTCTCTGTGAACTCGTCAAAGGAAAACCCACCAGATTTGAGGTTGGTCTTCTAATCCAGATCCTGATTGCACATCTTTGCGTGGAAGGGAGTCGATGAAGCACCACCAAGAACTGCACACGAGCTGTTTTCAAGGAGGTCGGCAGGCCAATAGATCTTTTCCTCCATTGAGGAAGAAGCCACCGGAATTAAGGTCAGTAAGACGAAGGATTCCCATGCATGAGAGAGAAGAACCCTGGATCTATACTTCTATCGGGGATGCACTGCACAGGTAATGAAAGGGAAACCCTAACAAACTGAAGAACCATACAGTAACAGGGGTTGCTCCATGAGTTTGATCATTCAAACAACCCAATGGAACCCTAAAACCGTTGGATACACATTTAGGGTCAAGTTGCAATGGGTTGCATAAGCCATCAATGGTGGAAATAAACAAGGTAGTACAAACCGGATTGACAAATAGGTAATATGGTAAAAGTAGCGACCCTCAATGTATTGAGATTCATCACATTTATTGATGAGAGAGGAAAATTCTTAATGGAGGGATTCATCACATTTATTGTTGAGAAAGGAAAATTATTAATGGGGAGATTTATATCACCATTAATTGAGGATTTTCTCCCAACATTAATGGATATTTAATTCTCAATATTAATGGATGGAATAATGGATGTTGACTGCATTAATTGATGATTATGGACTTGGTATCTATATAAGAAGGATACATAAACATATTTTTAAGAACAGGGGTGTGCCAACAAGATGTAGCCGACAAGGGAGACTCGATAATGGGTTGTCTCATTTGTGGTGGCCCGTGTGGCATGGTGACGATGGAGCGTCGATGTTTGATAGGTGCAGAGCAGCGACTATGAAATTGATGATCATGGACACATATCGAAAGTCTTCCTGATAGCGGTAATCAGGTGGCATGTCCTGATTGGAGATCGACTATACATCATGATGGCGAGATCATTTGGGTGTCGCAAGCTGGTGCGAGGTTGACGCATGTTCGGGTGAAGATATCCGAGGTAGTGATGTTTCATCGACAGAAGGGTGATGTTTTTTCACAGATCGATCTTCCAATACATGGATTCAATGATAAGTTTATCAAAGACATGGAAGAGGTGTATCAGGGTGTGGTTTTCACACAGGTTTTCTATGCTCTCTCATTTGTAATTCAAGTTCGGGCATTACTTGGATTATTGTATTCTCAGATTCATAGTGGATATTTTGGGAATTTCCCCGTGTTTTTTTAATCCTCTACATGGGAGGGTCTTTCCACGTTAAAAAATCATGTGTGTTGATTTATTTATTCTGCTCATATCTCTTTCATATTTTGACAGGTTTCTCACGACATTTTTGGCAAGCAATTTTTCAGCCCGAAAATCAGGATTCTCCCCAACACAAAGAAGGAAAACCCGCCAAATTTGAGGTTGGTATTCTATTATAAATCTTGACTGCATGTCTTTGTATAGAAAGAAGATAATGAATCTACACTGCGAGCTGCACATGATCTATTTTCAGGGAGGTCGGTTGGCCAACAGATCTTGTTGAAGCCACTAGAATGAAGGCGGGGAAGACGAAAGAATCCCACATGAGAGAGAGAGAGAGAGAGAGGAACCCTGAATATGTACATCTATAGGGGATGTGTTGCATAGGTAATGAAATGGAAACCCTAATAAACTGAATAACTGCACAACAATAGGGGTTACGCCTCGAGTTTGGTCATTCGAACAACCCAAGGGAACCCTAAAACTGCTAGATACACATGTAGGGTCTGGATGAAATGGGCGGCATAAACCATCAACACTGGAAATAAACCAGGTAGTACAAACCGTATTTCCAAATAGATAATATGGTAAAAGAATCATCCCTCAATGAAGTGTCCCAATAGTAATACAGGCCCAAGGAACAAAAAAATCCATAAAAGTAATAAAGTATAAATCTTGGTGTATACAAAATTTAAATGGAAGTAGAAACTTATACATGTTAATCAATGTATTTAATATGAAAAAAATGAATTAAGAAAACTTAATTCACAAATATCCACCATTTTCAATTAAAAAGTTGGTGATGTTCTTGCACCTATGTGTCATAGAACCAGAACCAAGTTTAACCTATCGAAACTAAATTTAAACATAGACAGAACCACAACTTTATTCAAACTATCAATTGGGTTTATGTCATTTTGTATATTATTGTTACACATAGTTCTAGATTCTACTACATCTCTAATAAAACGTAATCTAATATATATGTGATTTAGATTACCATAGAAAACATAGTTTTTAGATAAATGAGCTGATGAATGACTATCAAAACAAAGATTGATAATAGAACTATAAATGCTAAGTTCAGAATCCACAACAAGGCTTCTTTAACTACCTCGTTTAGAGAAATGTATTCAGATTCTGTAGTCAAAAGTGCAACAATAGACTGCATGTTGCACTTCCAGGAAATGGAACCTCCGAAATCAATAAACACATATCCAGTTAATGGTTTACGAGTATCTACATTTCCAGCATAGTCAGAATCAACAAAACCACAGATAAGTTCATTAGAATCTACATTTATAGCATATCATAAATAGATACTAGAAGTGCAAGAAAGATATCTAAGAATCCACTTAAGGGCATTCCAGTGTGGCTTCCCTCGAGTGTCCATGAACCTACTAAGAGTGTAGAGAGAGAAAACAATATTAGCGTGAGTTCAAATCAAAGAATACATTATGCTACCTACTATATTAGTATAAGTTATTTTAGACATAAATTCAATATCTACTATAGATATAGTAGCTTGAATCAATAATAGTTTAATTTTTTTTGCAAGAATGGTATTAACATTTTTTAAAGTTTCAAACATATACCTCATTAACACTTTTAAAACATAAGCATGATAAGTTAGATATAGCAATTTTTTGGTGCATCTCTTATGATTTTAATGCCTAATATTTTCTTGGTCGTACCTAGGTACTTCATTTCAAAATTTATTTTGAATTTGGATTTTATAGAAGAAATAAGATTTATATCCTTATATATGATGAGCATATCGTCAACATACAACAGTAGATAAATGATGCAGGTTTTAGTTACTTTGAAATAAACTCAAGAAATATATTGACTCCTGGTGAATTTGTTACCTAACATAAATGAATAAAACTTAAAGTACCATTTCCTTGATGCTTGTTTTAAGCTATAAAGATACTTATTCAGAAGGAAAACTTGATTTGGTTTGAATTCAGTAGGATAACCATCAAGAGGTTTCATATAATTTTTTTCATTCAAATCGCCATGTAGAAAAGTGGTTTTGACATCTAATTGCTCTATATGAAGGTCATTATAGGCATTATGGGTTAATAGGACTGAATGGAAGAATTATTAACAATTGGGGAAAATATTTCAAAATAATCAATTCCCTCTCTCTGGAGGATTCCCTTGACAACTAGCCTAGCTTTGAATTTTATTTTCCTTCCTTTAGTGTTGTCCTACTTTATTTTGAAGATCCATTTGGAACCAATTATTTTAGAATTAATTGGCTTGTTCACAACATACCATATATGTTTCTTCTTTATGGATTTCATTTCTTCATTCATAGGAAAGACCCAAAACTTTGAGTCTTTATCTTTCAAGGATTACCTATAAGACTGAGGATCATCATCAATAAGATCTTGGGCCACATGAAAGGCATATGAAGCCATATCATACTGGATGAAGTGGGAAGGAGGTCTAATCACCCTCCATTGCCTATAATGGGTCAACATGTAGTCCTGATGAGGGGATAGAAGTTTAGAATCTGAATTTTAACCAGAGCCAGTCTCAGAATTATCCGCATCAGTGGGATAAGGAGAATATAGAATAGGCTGGACATCAATCTCAACATGAGCCGGTGGCTCATCTTCATCATAATTATGAAGGTATGGTTCACAAATACCATGTGTGACAGACCTAGTCTTAGGATTAAATGATTCATGAAAGACTACATCCCTACTAATGATGCACTTTTGGTATCATGGTTTATCAAAAGAGAGTTTGTATCCCTTAACTCCCTTGGGATAACCAATGAAAATGAATATGAGGCTCTTGGTTTTAATTTATCAGTATTGACATGGGTATGGGTTGTAGAACAAAAAACCCTTAAGTAAGAATAAGAATAGGGATTTCAAGTTTTTCAGTAGTTTCGAATTGATTCACAGACGAGGGACACCTATTAATAAGCTAGATAGTAGTGGTGGTGACCTCATCCTAAAAATAATTGGGGAGGACTTAGTATGAAATCATACTCCAAAACTCTTTCAATTATAGTCTGATTCATCCTCTTTTTATGTCCATTTTGTTTGGGAGTTTCTCTAATAGTTCTATGCCTGTTAATTCCTTTTGACTCATAATATTGAATAAACTCAGTAGACAGGTAGTCTAGCCCATTGTCTGTTTTCATGGTCTTAATATTCTTTCTAGTTCAGTTCTCAACTGATGATTTCTAGGTCTTGAAGGTTTGGAAAATGTCAGATTTATTTTTAAGTATGTAAATCCAAACCTTCTTGTAAAAATCATCAATGAAGGTGGAGAAATAGGATCCTCCACCATAAGAGGTGGTCCTAGCTGGCCCCCACAAATCTGAATGGATATATTCAAGTGGGGCAATAGCCTTGAAGGAAAACCAATTAAATCTCACCCTTTTAGCCTTACCCATCACACAATCTTTGTAGAATGGAATATTAACCGGTGTGATGTCACTCAACAGCCCCTTATTTTTGAGTTCTTTTAAACCTTTGGAGCTTACATGCCCCAACCATCTATGTCATATCATAGTATTATCAGTGTTTGTAATATAATAATATCCCAATTGTCTTGAATGAGTCTTATAATTCAAGACATACAACCTGTTGGGAAGGGTTCCCTTAAGGATGTTTCTAGATCCTTTAGAGATCTTGAGACATCCTGATTCAGATTTAAATGAGAAATCATTTTTGATCTAGGACCCCTAAGGAGAATAAATTCCATTGAAGGTTGGGGGCCCTCCTTACATCAAGTAAGGTGATGATGGATTGATCATCTAACTCTATAAGAACATATCCTCTACCCTCAACCTTACACCTCTTATTGTTACCTAAGAGGAAATACCCTTCTACCTTTTTAACCATCTCTGAAAAAGACTCTCTATATGGACACATATTAAAGGAAAAACTAGAGTTGAGGACCCACTCTTGGTTGAGTGTATGGTTGGAGAAATTCAGGACTTCAACAATGTCATATCCTAAGTCGAAAAATAGAGATTTTTCAGTGGGTTGTTGGTGTTATTGCTCATGTTTGAGCTTCCTACACTTGGGCTTAATGTGCTCAGGTTCGCCACAGTGAAACTAAGTTACTTTTCTATCTTTGTAATTACCCTTCAGTTTTGGTTTTTTACTTATTTTACTATTATCTATATTATACTATTTCTTCTTACCTTTTTTCTAAGGTCTTCCCCTACCGAATAGAATCTTGGACTCACCTTTTACCTTAGGTTTGGAATGAAGTTCTTTAGATAGCAAGGCAGACTAGACTTCTTCCAAAGTTAGGGAGTCTTAACCAAACATCATGGTCTCGACCAGTGTGCTATAACTATGGTCAAGATATATTATAAGGATCATCGCCTAATCCTCATCATCTATAGAAATTTAGATATTGGCTAAATCTAACATGCCTTTATTGAATTCATCTAGGCAGGTTCTTATAGAAGTATCAGGTTTCATCCTAAAGGTGAACATTTGGTGCTTCTTATAAAGTCTTCCTACTAGGGAGGCAGTCATTTATAATTTTTTGAGTTTAAGCCATATTCCTGCAGTGGTAGACTCATAAGCCACTTCCCTAATAACCTTATCACCTAAGGAAAGTAAAAATGAACTATGGGCCTTAACAAGTATGTTAGGGGGACTTGTTGGTACTCTATAATTGTTTGACCAGTTTCACTAACAGTTATAACAGGCTTCATAGCCCCACATAGGGCATCAATAAGACCTTGTTGAACAAGTAATACACTCTTTTTAATTCAGCATAAATTGAAGTTGTTGTATCCATCGAACTTCATGATTTCATATCGCATTGTAGACATGTTTATCTAGATGAGTGGATATCGTGTGGCTGGGGACAACATAAAGCATACATCCTCAAGAACCGATCAATATCACTGGGTAAACATGTATCATGAGATATGAAAATCAAATAATTTCAATGAATACAATGATTTTAATTGAATGTAAAAAAACAAAAACAATCAATATGCAGGTAGAATTGAATAAAAATAAATAAATACCGAAAAAATAAGGCAGAAAAACCCAAATTAATAAACTACAAACAAGGTGTAAAAAGCTATGAACAGAATACAACAAGATAGATTTTTAATACATCTATAGATAGGGTGTAAAGGGGTTGTGAATAGAATTCTAGCAAGGAAGATTACAGAAAACACAAAGAACTAAAGGTAATGCAGGTAGAATACCAAAATGAAAAGATCTGAGCATCTAGGGAGGCCCTGATACCACTTGTTGTGGTTGAAGGGTAAATGCAGAGGTAATCGGACAACCATGATATTGCAAGAATCAAAACCGGTGTTGTGTATCGGTATCGCAAGAACCAAAATCCAATAAAAAATGCATAATAGTAAAGGGAAAATTGATTTAGCGTGATTTAGACCCTTAAGGGCCCTACTGCATGACAAGAAGACCACACACAGCCAGGCATGCGTTTTTTTACTTTCAAAATAAGTGAAATGAAACAGGTTTACAACATACCACAAAACCGAGAAACAAAAGAATAAACTATAGATAACATATCTAAGGAAACAAAATAGAGAAAATCGGAAAACCGAATAAAATCACCACTTACAATGTTGGACACTAAGGTCTGATGTTCTAGATTTATTGATGTTTTACCCAATAGACGTTGTTTACCTATTTGAACTCGTCGAAAGAAAACCCACAAGATCTAAGGATGGTCTTATAATCTGTATCTTGACTGCATGTATTCGCATGGAAAGGAGCTGACGAAGATCCACTGTGAGCTGCAAATGAGCTGTTTACAGGGAGTTCAGCATGCCAACGGATCTTTTCCTCTGTCGAGGAAGAATCCACCAAAACAAAGGTGAGGAAGAAAAAATAATCCCATGCATGATGGAGAGGAACCCTGGATCTATACTTTTATTGGGAATACACTGCATAGGTAATGAAAGGGAAACCATAACAAACTGAAGAACCGCACAACAACAGGGGTTGCACCACGAGTTTGGTCGTTCGAACAACCTAGAAGAACCCTAAAACAATTGGATACACGTGTAGGGTTAGGATGAAATGGGTGGAATAATCCATCAATGGTGTAAATAAAATAGTAATTATAAATTGGATTTCCAAATAGATAATATGGTAAAAGCATAATCCCTCAAAAAAGCGGCCCAACGATAATATAAGAACAAGGAACAAAAAAATATCTTGTAAGGTAATAAAGTATAAATCATGATGTGTAAAAAATTAAACGTTAAGATAAACTTGTACATGTTAATCAAAAAATTTAATATGAAAACAAAATGAAGTAAGAAAACTTAATCCACATATCTTGGTGTAATTTACTGGTTTCTATTTCATTCAATCTATTCTTGTAATCCAAAATATTGGTCATCATGTTTTGAAAATTAATTCAAGATTTTGATAAAAAAACAATTTATCCTATCAATTTGTAACCTAGAAATATGACTAATTTGATCCTTAGTCATTCTTGTATACAATCATAATAATTTTTCCATCAATAATCACAACTGTTCTAAAATTATTTCACAAATCTTTTGACTTTTTTAGTTTTAAGTGAGGTTGACCCTTTTTTAAATCTTGCCTCCCACTCACTCAATTTATTCAAGTTGACAAAAAGTATCTCCAAGATATTAATGGTCGAGTTACCTATTTTTGAATTTAATTAGTCTTAAGACCCTTCTATTTTGTATCTGCCTATGATTTTCAAGATTTCATTAACCATGAGGATGAGGCTTGGAACCTGGGATGAGTAATGATTGACCCCCATATGCTTATCACGTTTCCTTCTCATGAAAGATAAACTGGGCGTGGCGGGTGTGTGTGCACGTGTGGGGGTGGATACATATAGTGAATGACAAAACTTGAGCTTATACTATTCTTGTTCAGGTAGTGGCGTCAAAATAATATTATATAAATTTCTTGGTCGAAGTTGTGCTCCCAACGAGGTGTGGAACAAGGAAGAAAATAACCATTACTTGCAGTCGGGACAGTCAATCGTCGTCGTAGGTAAGATAATATTAAAAAAATATCTTTTGTGAATCTGACCTGGGTTCTCTGGCTACAAGATTCCTACAATCTCTAGACCTTCCTAAGGAACACCAAGTTCCTGTGCATCCCCTTCATCGCCATCATCATGCTCGGGCACGGCTCCGACACCACCTAGTTATGCCCCAGGAAGTTCCTGCTGTTGGATGGGGTGAGCCATGAGATAGGTGGGGATTGGTAGGATTATGAATACAATAAGGAGAAGGATTCCTACTCCTTATCCATCCAAAATGACTATTAAATGAGATTTCTATTGGGGGAGTACCCCTATGTGAGAGGCAGTCCCCACGCAATAGTCCATGATCTATTCGATGTTTTGTTTCATTAAAATCCGAAATACTAAAATGATGTTTATTAACAGTTTATAACATTCAAACTAATAAAAAAATAATGTTCAACTTGAAATTTATAACATCAAATAAATATAACCAGTGAACAAATCATATACATTGGATAGACACACATGCAGTGGAAATTTCATCAACAAATTAAATTTAAAAGCCAGAGATATAATAGGCTCACATATTTGAATTAATATTCCAGAATCATAGAATCCATTCAGAAATTTGTAGGTCGAATAAAATAAGAAATGGAAATTATTAAAAGGGACACTGAGAATTTATGTGCTTCGACCAATGGCCTACGTGCATGGAAGAATCATCACTAGTTTTCACTATGCAAAAAATAAGGATAAATTGCAGGTGCGGAATCGAGAAAACCAAGGACTATGAAACAACACTAACCCAATCTATAAAGGAGGATAAAAATTTGAAATAAAATAAAAAATCAACACATACAATGTCTATTTATTATTACCAAAAGAACTTAGATATTCCACAAACAATTTTGTCGAAGATCCAAACCCTCCAAGATCGCATGGTACCAGCTCAAACCACAACCCCTACAAGTCTCTCTTTGGTAAAACCAAAACACTAAAACCCACTCAGATATGATGAATCCCCTTCTCACGGCATCTCCTCCAACTATCCAAAAAATAGACTACTATATCTCTCCCTACCCGCTTCTCTCACATTGAACAAGTGGAAACTCGAATCCCTCGTTAATGAAGAAACCCCAGTCTCTCACTGCAAACCCTTAACTGATTCCACTAATCTAAAACATGGGGTCATCGCTGCTTTTGAATCCCACTATAAAGAAATATGACATGCACATCTTGAGAAAGAAAACTCTTTCCTCGCTGATTGAAGATGAGGGCACTCAATACGAGATCCATCATTTAAAGCATCAATTAAATCGAGTCCTTATAGAACCAAGAACCTAAAACTGACTGACACTGCTTGAGGGAGATGCCTGACATGTAACAGAGGAATAAGAACCCTATGTCGTGTCTCCAAGAACCCTCAAACCTGGAATAGAGTAGCTAGTCGCACTCTCTCTCCTTCGGCCAAGCTGAGTTGCACTCTTATTGTGAAATGGTACTACTCTCTGTGATGAAGATGGGGGTCTTCCAAAAACCTAATTGCCCTGCAAGATCCTAGACATGTGGTCAAAGGACAAGAGGTGGGCAGTTCCATCTTGAATGTTGTGTAACTAAACAAAACTCAAAAAAAAGGCATATTAAAATAATAAAGGAATTTAATTAACAAAAATAAAAGGAATAACATATTCACAAATATCCACCTTGGAAATTAAATGAATGAACAATTTTAATATGAAACAACATCACACACTCCAACTTTGAAATTAAAACCTACAACATAATGATTATGCACCACCCACACTGTCATCAACTCAGGCATATCCTAAAAAGGAAACAACCTACGGGGTATAACCCAAACAGTCCCCCTACTATGTATCAACTGTGACACATGTCACCCGAAGCTGAATGATATTGAAAGGATGATAAACATGTTTAGAATTAAACAATTCTAAACAAATCATGATAGAGGTTCATACCCACACTTACCTAATTCGCACTCTGATACGATGCCAATGAGGAAATCACAGACCAGCAAATCACATGCTAACAGGTCCACAAAACAACTCATATGTTCCTGCAGAACACAAATAAACATAGCAGTATCCATCCTCACACAAAACATGGAAAAAAACTCAGAGAAATTCACATAGAATCTAACTCATTACAAAATAGTGCAATCATGAAAAATGGCAAAAAAGGAATCAGAAAATATAGGGACAGAGAGAAAGCACACATAGTAAAGGAAAAAACCCAAAGTGGTCTCCACCTGAACCCACAAAGACATAACAGGACCAAAGTACCAAGCACCGTCGTCTTTAAAAACGAGACACACCACCTGAAAAGTCTAACAAAAATACTATTGACACAAGGCACCAGAATATCCTAAACAGATGGATTCAGAATCTCCACCATAAGAGAAGACTTCCTAAACAATATCCAAAAGGATATTTCATCAAACAAAAGGGAAACTACAAGGACACATGCATGTAGTCCCAACATATTATGAAAACTCTAAGATGCGAGAACAAAGGCTAGGATCTAGCTAGAAACTGGGGGAAAACAAGCCACTAAAAGGCCACATGTCCTAGTCTAGACTTAATAATGACACACGGTTCCTAGGAAACTGAAATATAGATACTAAATAGGGTCTAACAGTAAAAAAATCTTGGTGATCATCCAAGCGACACTACACCCACAAGCTACCCAAACCTAAACATCGAACTCGCTACATGACCATACCTAGAGCAAAAAGTCCTAAAGGATGCGAAGGAACACAATAGAGTTAACATAAGCTCGTCTCCTGGGAAAAAGGCAAACACTAGAGACACAATATCCCGCCAAACCCTTACTCCTAACCAATTCTTGAACATAGGCCAACCTCACATATAACCTATTCCTACCCTGAAACCATAGATACACATAGGTAGAAACTACTAAAAGGCATATTTGGGGCTAAGACAGACAAAGAAAAAAGTAAGATAAACAACGAGGAAATAAACTATCAACAATAGAATGAAATTATAGCCAATGAGAGCTAATGAACTAGCTAAAAAAACCAAAGTATGTTGCAACAGATAAAATCCACTAACAAATCATTTGAAATAAATGAACAAACGATTTCGAATTTTAACAAAACAAAACTTAAACCTAGTTATGCTTTGATACCATTTGTTAGGGGGAGAGCCCCTGCACGAGAGGCAGTCCCCACACAATATTCTAGGATCTATTGGGTGTCTTGGTTTGATAAAATCCAAAAATACTAAAATATTTTTTGTTATTTTTTTTATCATTTTTCATGTTATAAATTGTTCATAAACATCATTTTATTATTTTGGATTTTAACAAACCAAAACACACAATAGATCTTAGGGTATTGTGTGGGGACTTCCTCTCGCATAGGGGTGCTCCCCCCAACACTTTCAGATGAACAATAGGGCCAATAGATTCTGTGAATCCTTTGAGATGGGAAAGCCCCTCAAGTTCCTCCATTTCACCAAGCACTACTAGCTGGCCACTCATGACATTGAATTGTTGGGAAAATACCATCTAGTGAAGGCCGTAAATCTAGAGGCCATTCCCTAAGTACGTTCTCACTGGAGGCACCATGAAGACCTGTAAAGAGTATTGTATCATCAACAACACCAGCTCGGAGAAACTGAATGAAAATTTGATTAGGATTCTGTAGATTTTCCCCTTGGTGTTACAGGACAAGGGATTCGATCAGCTATCCACACTAGTGAGCGCTATCTTCATGGCGGTGGAAATCTTTTCTTACTACTTCAATTTCCTTTATAAATTCTTGAATTATGCCTCCTTCAAATGCATGAAACTCCTGCTAGCAAGGCTGGGCGTCCAACACCGGGTCTTCATTCATGAGCTGCTAAAAATGGGTAGTGACCCCTTTATGTTATGTGATGATTCCATGAAGAAATCGTACCACAAGAAGGTTGAGAGTTTTATGGTGGTGAGGGGTGCAGTATTCCCCTGGACATCACCACTGCTCCACTGGCAGTAGATGGTGATTTTACTAACCAAATAGAAATCATAATGAATATGAATAGGTTCATCATGAAGACAGAGGAGGTGGTGGAGGGGCTATACAATATCACCATAGAGGACGGTAATGGGTATGTGGAGAAACGACAACACTTTCCGAAGAACATGATGAGGGAAATCATAAATTATCTCTAATATTGTGCTGAAAGTCGGAGCTACCCTTTCCTAGATCTCAAGGGGAGCTCAGTCTATGTGGTGAACCCAATCAAGGCAATGATCATTGGGGTATTCTAATGGGTTTTAACCATTGAATTAAATCATCCCATCCGGTTGTTTTTCTTAGACTCCACCATTTCTGGTGATAGTACCATTTGAAGAAAAACCCTTAATCTCTTCACTATTATTAAGTTCAATTCTTCAATCCCCTTCCCCCTTGGGTTGGAAATAAAGTTTCCTATTTTACTTCATTTATTAAAAACATTTAAGCTTGAGGTTTCTCTATGTTATTATTCTACTGGTAGTAACGGGCCTTTAGCTATAGAATTTTTATTCTGATTAGAATATGAATGTGTGATGTAGAGTCATGTGGACTTCGAATGTTCAATGTCATTTCTTAGTCTATTATTTGTCTTGTTTCCCCTTTCTATTGATCAATGTTCAATAAGTTACTGTTAACATGCCTAGTCTTCCAAATAGATTACCTGGTGCCACCTTCTTTTGTTAAGTTGTGACCATTTTCTGGGATTCTTTGTGTGCAAGTACCTAAGCAACATAGATTTTATCCAACATCCATCATTCCTCAACAAATGCTACCTCTCATGGGAAGATCAGCATGGGTTGTACCGGTAATCACATGTTGGCATGAGTTTTTTCAATGGGTATGTTGTACCTGGCCTTTTTTGAATGATTTTTATTTGGTACAAAGAATCTAAGAGCCTCTCACTTTTTCATGAAACTCCAAACATGTTAGGGGCTACATTGATGTGGTAGTCCTTATGAAACTGTCAAGATCCAATAATTCAAGTACTAAATTCACTATTTAATGTATATAATTCTATTAAGAATTAAACAGAAGGGGAGCGATGGATACCGAATGAATGTGTTGCAATAAAATAAAAAAACACAGAGATATAACATGTTTTGGTCCACTTTGGACCTACATGAACAATGAGAACAACCCCACAACATTTTATTACTAAGGAAATAAAAGAGTCAAAATTACAAGAGAATGGAAATAGAAAAAAAACATAGAAATCATCTGAGGATCTTTCTGGGGGGTTTTTTATAAATGGGTTTTTTAAATTTTTTTATAAAAAATGGGTAGGGTCACGAATATTTATAAAAATGGGTCTTAAGATGCGTAAACCCCGTTCATGCATCTTAGGTATGGAGAGATGCATGAACGGGGTTCACGCATCCTGCGCAGTCATGATAAAAGATGCGTGAACCTCGTTCACACATCTACCCTCACCAGGAAGTGTGAGCGGGGTTCACACATCCTTTGTAAACTTTACGAAGGATGCGTGAACCTCGTTCATGCATCCTACAAAAAGTTTTAATTTTTATTTTTTTGTATTTTTAAAATTTTTTGTTTTTATTTTTTTGTTTTGTTTATATATATATATAACAAAAATATTCAATAGAATTTATCTTTTATTTAATATCCAGTAGTACTGTCATTACAGCAGTCTAGATTCTGACAAACACCCTCACCCAGGGCTCTCTTTTATAAGAGGGTTATCCCTGAAAATCATTCTGCATTTTTGATGTGGGATTCAGGTTCTCTCTTTCCTGTGCAGAACATTCTTCATTTCTGATGTGGGATTCTATTTCAAGTACTTGAATTTTAAAGACTATAAAATACAAACTATAAGACCAATATAAATGAAACATAAAAAATGGATTAATCATATAAGAAATTATTGAAAATAAAAATAATTTTGTAAAAAATGTTGATGAATAATAATTTATAAGCTTTCAAAGCCACCAACTTGAAACTTAAAAATGTTTCAAATACATGTCTTTGAAAGACTATAAAATCAAAACTATAAGAAAAATATTAATGAAAATTAAAACATGGATAAAATATATAAGAAATAGTTGAAAATAAAAATAATTTTGTAAAAAATGTTGATGAAAAATAATTTATAAGCTTACAAAACCACCAACTTGAAACTTAAAAACGTTTCAAGTACATGACTTAGAAAACCTGTAAAATAAAATCATTAAGACCAATATAAATGAAAATTAAAACATGGATTAAACATATAAGAAATAGTTAATAATTAATTAGTTAATTAGTAATATAATTATTAATTAGTTAATAATTAATATAATTATTAATTATTAATTATTATTTACTAATATTCAATAATTAATTAGTTAATATGTAATATAATTCTATAATAATTAGTTAGTTAATTAGTAATATAATTATTAATTGATAATTAATTACTTATTTTGTAATATAATTATTAATTATAATTATTCATTATAATTATTAATTATATAATAATTAATTAGTTAATTAGTAATAAAATTATTAATTATAATTATTTATTATTTATTTTATAATAATTAATTAGTTATTTTGTAATATAATTATTAATTATAAAATAATTAATTAATTAATTTGTAATATAATTAGTAATTATAATTATTTATTATAATTATTCATTATAATTATTAATTATTAATTATTAATTATTAATTATTAATTATTAATTCGATAATAATTAATTAGTTAATTGGTAATATAATTATTAATTATATAATAATTAATTAGTTAAGTAGTAATATCATTATTAATTATAATTAATAATAAAATTATATAATAATTAATTAGTTAATTAGTAATATTAGTATTAATTATACAATAATTAATTAATAATATAATTATTAACTATAATTATTAATTATTAATTATATACTAATTAATTAGTTAATTAGTAATATAATTATTAATTATAATTAGTAATATAATTACTAATTATAATTTGTAATTATTAATTATATAATAATTAATTATTTAATTAGTAATACAATTATTCATTATAATTATTCATTATAATTTTTAATTTTTAATTTTTAATTGTTAATTATATAATAAATAATTAGTTAATTAGTAATATAATTATTAATTATATTTAGTAATATAGTTATGAATTATAATTAGTAATATAATTATTAATTATATAATAAATAATTAGTTAATTATGAATATAATTATTAATTATTAATAATTAATTATATAATAATTAATTAGTTAATTATTATATAATTAATAATTATATTACTAATTAACTAATTAATTATTATATAATTAATTATTAATAATTAATAACTAATAATTGTAATGAATAATTATAATTATTTATTATATTACTAATTTAATAATTAACTCATGAATTATTATATAATTAATAATTATATTACTAACTAAATACTTAATTATTATATAATTAATAATTATATTACTAATTAACTAAATAATTATTATGTAATTAATAATTATATTACAAATTAACTAATTAATAATGATATTACTAATTAAAGAATTATAAAGTAATTAATAATTATATTAATAATTAACTTATTAATCATTAATTATTTCTTATATGTTTAATCCATGTTTTAATTTTCATTTATATTGGTCTTATAGTTTTTATTTTATAGGTTTTCAAAGCCACGTACTTGAAACATTTTTAAGTTTCAAGTTGGTGGTTTTAAAAGCTTATAAATTATCTTTCATCAACATTTTTTACGAAATTCTATTTATTTTCAACTATTTCTCATATGTTTAATCCATGTTTTAAGTTTCATTCATATTAGTCTTATAGTTTTTATTTTATAGTCTTTCAAAGACATGTATTTGAAAAATTTTTAAGTTTTAAGTTGGTGGCTTTGAAAGCCTATAAATTATTATTCATCGACATTTTTTACAAAATTCTTTTTATTTTCAACAATTTCTTATATGTTTAATCCATGTTTTAAGTTTCATTTATATTGGTCTTATAGTTTGTATTTTATAATCTTTCAAAGTCACGTACTTGAAACAGAATCTCACATCGGAAATGCAAAATGTTCTGCGTAGGAAAGAGAGAACCTGAATCCCACATCAAAAATGTAGAACAATTTCCAAGGCTAGCCCTCTTATAAAAGAGAGCCCTGGGTGAGGGTGTTTGTCAGAATCCAGACTGCTGGATATTAAATAGCAGATAAATTCTGCTGAAATTTTTTGTTTTATATATATATATATACATATAAACAAAACAAAACAAAAAATACAAAAAAATTAAAAATACAAAAAATTAAAAATTAAAACTTTATGTAAGATGTGTGAACGAGGTTCACGCATCCTTCATAAAGTTTACAAAGCATGCGTGAACCCCGTTCACGCTTCCTGGTGAGGGTAGATGCGTGAACGAGGTTCACGTATCTTTTATCCCGACTGCACAGGATGCGTGAACCCCGTTCACACATCTCTCCGCGCCTAAGATGCGTGAATGGGGTTCATGCACCTTGAGACCCATTTTTATAAATATTCGTTACCCTACCCCTTTTATATAATTTTTTTTAAAAAAACCTATTTATAAAAACCTCTTTCAAGATGAAACTCGTGCTACACAAAAGAGAAAATGGAAACAACACCATACATGACAATAAAAAATGAAAAAAAGAAATACGGAATAAAATTCTTTCAATGTTAAGTTCTAATACCAAAATTTGGAAGAAGCTCGAATGACACCCCAGCTGTTAGTGTCTTCCTTCACGTGAGAGAATCCCATGATGAAGGCTGATGATATCCACCACTCTCCACTGAAACCCTAGACCAGGTTCAACCAGTAATAAATGAGATCAGCTTCAACGGACTTCAATAACCTTGGAAGGAATCTCCTTTATGCTCTCGATCATTCCCTCCGAGAAGAATCAGAAACTACTTTTACATAACACTAAAATTCAAATTGTTCCAACGATGCTCCCCGAAGCACGATAATATGGTAGATGATGCGACTATGAGTTAGACAGAGAATATAGGGCACCTGGACAACCTGTAAGTGAGTGATAATTAAGCTATTATTACAAATTAGAAAACCCTTACATGACTTTACCCCAACCTGGCATTACATATACGCGAGCCAGGGATAACCCTTATGCGTGCTCGGTTCACCCTTACATGATCTAGGTACCCTTACGCATGATAAGCAGTACTGTTACATGAATAGGAGTACCCTTATGTAGCTGAGCATTACCATTACATAAATCAGGATTACACTTAAGTGATCCAGGGATTAACCTTACACAAGAGGGTTAACCATTACACAAGTCAAGCATGACCCTTACACAGCCAGGAATGACCCTTATATAGTCTAGGATTATCTTTACACATGTAGGGAGCTACCCTTATGCAAACAAGAGTACCATTATGCAATATATAATCTACCTTTACATAAGTAACAAGTTTCCTTTATGCAATAGGAGTACCCTTACACAAGGAGAAATATACCTTTACGTAATAGGACTACCCTTATGCAGGATTTAGCTAAAGGGTAAAGAAATGCTTCAAAATTAAAAAGTAATAAAATGAAAAAATATTTTAAATAAGAAATGTAACAACATTTTGCATGAAAATTAAATTTGATTGAAAATAAATAAATACATGCATGAAAATTTCACAAATATCCACCTTTACAATAAAAGTAATTTAACTATTATGGTGTTCTCACAACCTAGGTTATTGAAATGAGACTATATTCATAAGTCCTAAACAATGCCTAATCTTAGAAAATTGTACAATTTTATTCAAACTATTGGCTAGATTGTCTAAAGTATGAATCTTGGTGATGCATATTGTCCCATTTTCAATGAAATCCCTGAAAAAATTAAATCTTATGTCTATGTGTTTTGATCTTCAATGAAAAACATGATTTTTAGAAAGATGTAAAGCAGAATGACTGTCACAAAACACTTCTATATTACCAAAATACAATTCATCAACCAAACCTTTTAGACAAATTTCTTATTTGATTGCTTCAGTTAATTCTATGTATTCAGCCTCAAAGGTAGGAAGGAAAAAATGTATTTCATATTGTATTTCTGTGAAACAAGGCCACCACAAGCCACAAATACATAAATAGTGGTAGATTTTCTAGTATCTATATTTGTAGCATAGTCAGAATCAAAAAAAACAACAACATTTTGACTATAAGTATCATTTTTGGAAAAACTAATTCACAAATCATAAGAAAAATACATACCTGACTAACCAATTTAATGCATGCCAACGAGGATTTCTAGTACTTCTCATAAACCTTCTCAAGGTACAAAAAACAAAGGTTATAGATGGATGAGAGCATATCATGACATACATGAGGCTACTTACCATGTTTGTGAAGGAACCGGGGCCTGCAGCGAAAGCCAGTGAGGCGGAGATTTTAAAATTTTTCATCATCGGGGTGACTGAACTTATCATCACCAATTATCTGAGCCCCGGTATGGTCATTAGATTTTGTGTAAATTAAAAGAGCACAAAAATAAACTCATAAACATGCCTTTACAGATCCGATGGCATGGTCAAAAACAAATCATCGTTGATGAACATTTAATTAAGTATGAATAGCAGGATCTCTTTAGATCATCCACACATGCATCAAAAATCTACGGGAGTGATGATCGTCGAATTCTGGGTGCTAGCGCTGTGATCCGATGATATCTTTGACATCCCGATGATCACCACGATCGTATACCTTCGACGCTTGAAGGAATTATTAGATCACCACTTGAGAGAGAGACTCTCTCTCTAGAAAGCAGGAGGAGAGAGACGCCCTCATTCTAAATGAATGAATAGTACATTGGGAGAGATCCTCTCTCTCTATTTATAGTGGAGGTTCTAAATACCCGGTGGGGTTCACTAACCACATTTTGTTTGACGTCCACTAAATAAATAATTATGACATACTAAAATATGTCAATATTATTTATTATTTTATCACATACCTGTAATGTATATATAATATATTACGTGATAAACTTGATCCATTTAACTCGACTCAAAATCCTTCTTAATATTAAATGAACTTTGAATATTAAAATAATATTCATTTGATTAATATTTACTCATATTTACTTAACATGTAAATACATTTAAATAAATTCAACCCAATTATTTATAACTTGAATAATAATGAATTTATTTAAATCTTTGGTGATCAAAAACTTGGACAACACTCAGACCCTATGGTGGGGCACACCATGTCCAATATACCTATTCCACTAAATAAAGAAGATTCTTGAATACTTTGTTGTGTGTGACCCTCTAGGCCCATATCTTGATAGTAGTGAATAAAATCCATAGACCAAGAGCGGAGTCTAGTAGCCCATCAAGGCCCCTAAATAGATAAGGATTGTCATATCAACGAATATCATCCTACGAACACGTATTGTGTATTATAATATCTTTGTCTTTAAATATCTCATAAATAAAGATGCACACTTATGTCATCACCCTTTTCTTACTTTATTATTTTTTGATATAACTAGATGAATTTACCTTTCGATTGCTTTGTCCAAAGATTGATGAAGGTAGCACTATCCTGATCAGTCCGGCCTAAGATATACAACTTCCATAACCCGGAAGTGACAAATCCTTTCTTAACCATTCAACCAACGTCATGCCACCAATGACGCACCCAATATAAGCTACTTTGCCGAAATTTAAATATCATGGTTTTTTCGTTGCATCAAAGTACACAATGAAATGATACACATTGGTAATGATCTCAAGTCAGGAGACCAATACACATGTTCTTAGATAGGAACAACCAGTGACACCCAAAACATGTGGTGTTCCTATTAGTGGGTAGTTCCTCATGATATCACTACTAGATATCACTAAGTACGAAGTTAATAAGAATAAGTCTCAATGCTTATGATCCCCCAGCACCTAATAGTCAAACATCTACTATGTCCAGTCAGTAAGATGTATCTAGACCATAGGACCTTAGTTTAAGATTAATGTCATAGTATCTAGAGGTTCTCATTATAGCATGGGATCTATTATAACCTTTAATACAAAAATTAATCAATGGACATTACCATTTCAATAGTGGATGCATAAAAGTATACACTATAATGGTAAGTAGACATCATGTACAACTAACTATATACACGATATGGTAATCAAAATTACTGCATAGTTGGGTCTAGGGAACCCACTATTTCAACACTCCCACTTGAACTAGAGCCAACTTTATAACCATATTTGTTAGCTACTCACATGATCAAGATCATGTTTCTACTGAGTAACGACTTTAGTTTCTAGGTCTACCACATTTCCATCACATGGCTATTCTACTATATGTGACCTCATCTCCTTGAGTAAAACTTCCAAGAGATGGTATCCCCGAGTATATATCTTTTTTACACTATCATAAATTGAAATCTTGGTTAGTAAGAATGTCATAATTTACATTATGATAATACTTTACTAGGTTTGATTCCAAGAATCGGAACAAATCGTTGTGTTTAAGTGCTTCTTAGCTACCTCAGAAGCTGCAACGTACTCAGTATTTATAGGTATAGATACCACTAGATTATATGAGATTTTCTTTCTCACTATCCTAACCTAACTATGATATTAGATCATGTCGATCTTAGGAATACTAGTTTGTGTCCCACAATTACAAGTATCCTTCTTCTCCACATACCAGTTACATATCATTTATACTTTCTAAAGTACAATATGATAGCTCTGACTGCTTCACTTTCAGTGCTCCTAGATAAATTGATATTTTCCTAATATAAATTATAACCTGTAAATATCAATTTTTTCTAACATATCATGGAATATTCTATTGATCTATTGCTTAAGAATATGAATTTGAACTCACCACATGAATCTCCTACCATATCCCAAACATATCAACCTGGAAAGATTATGTCATGTGACATTGGAAACAATTCTTCCCTTGAATTGTTCCACTTGTATTTTTCAATACCATGTCAATATATGTACGATTGAATAGGTCTAAGAAACCATTAGATTTACCTCAGTAGATCTTATTCCCTAGAACTTAGGTTGCTACTTTAATTCAATCACTAGAGAATTACATTCATCCTGGTCTTAACTAATTGTAAGACCAATTTATGTTTTCCATATGTCGCCAAACATATTTATCTTGGAAAACTATGGTGCTCCCACTTTCCTTTGGTAAAAACATGGAAAAGATTCATTCCATATGAATGATCCAATATCTTGTTTCTTAATTTAATCATGAACTATATTTAAGTAACTTGTAACCCTTATTGGCACCCAATGGTGTTATCATCCCTTTCTGGTTGTGTCATATATACACCTTCCATGAAAGTTGATCTTAAAATCCAATGGCCAATTTAATGATCTTAGAAGTTGTCCATGACAAGTAAAATTCAAATAAATTTAGACATAACAATCTAGTATTACCAATCAATCCTTATTGGTACTTCACTTGTACCATCCATGTATCATATCTTGGATACCCATCACATTATTTATAATAATAATCCCCTATGCACTTTGATACATGGAATCCATTATTAAATTTTAATTGGTCTTGTCAATCTAAGTTAATTTCCATATACTACTTACTTTTAGGTATTATTATTCTCAGTGAATATTACATTACCACCTATGGTGAACTCAAAACCACACCATGTTTTTTAACCTTCATACGAAGTATGTGTCTCTGGAACATTCATCTTCCACATGTACTTGTGGAACCTGTTCCTATTACAACCATTTGTGCATCTTGAGCATTGACTAAACTCAAGTCAATATTGCTCCCACTATCTCAAGTAGATTTTTACACCCTTATATAGAAATTTATTTTATCACTTGACTACTACTTTTCTATATTAGGGATTTATATAATATCCTAATCAATTGTTAGGATAATTACTTGAATGCACAATATGTGTTACTTGATGCGTGTTTGTTTATATCCTAACTAACTATTTACATCTAAATGCATGTCGTATGACAATGGATTTCCATCACAATATGACTTGAATTATATCCATTTTTCATTATAGTTGTCATATTAGTTATGGTATTTTTTTTTGTTATTTGAAAATCACGTCATGAAATATGATGGAATTTATTGTAGGTTGTAACATTGATACTACTTACATCATAACTTTGATGTATAAAATGTGTGTTTAGGAATTGCTCCATACTACATTTTTGTCGATCAATAGTAACATGTAAGACCCATCATCGGTCCTCCTTATTAACATCAATACCATGATGTAGATAAGGTAATGTGCATTTAAGAATTACTCCATGATACATTATCATGATCGATGAATGATGGATCATGATATTCTTCGGCATGCCGATCTAAAGAAAATTATATCTTTTGACCCTGATAATACTTCACTACCACATTCCTTAATAACTTAAATGAATCTTATGAAGTATCTTTACCACTATATTTCCCTTGGAATATTTCACATTATCTTGTTGAACTAACTCCACAAGCTTTGTGGAATACCTTTATATCTAAAGGTTTATTTGTCTAAACTAAATACGTCGATAATACCCAAGTTTTTTAGCTTACCGAGATTAAATACCATATTGGGTATATTCTCGATGTCTAAATTTAGTTTTTACCTGAAAAAGAATTATCTTTCCACAACTGGGTAAAATTCATTCATTTTATATTCATTAGTTATTGCATATAATTTTAGTATCACTAGTCTATTTAATGAGTATGAGACACCACAAACAAAATTCATTCCAAAACCTAGAATAATGTGTCATTATGTCCAAAGGGCATGTGAGATAATTTTTTTGGTTATGCTCAATAACTTGTTCAACTAGAATCATTCACTTAGTAATTAGAAGTTATGTGTTTCTCACTTATGACTTTGGAATCACCCTTTCTTAGTTGCTTGGAGAAGACACCTTACTTCTAGTAATGTTTCTATACTTACTTGGTTACTATGTTTAAATACACATATGTGAAATGAATTTTTTATTTAATAACCAAGAAGTATGTCAGAAACAATACTTTTATTTGATGAATATACACTAAAGAAGAATTGTCTACTTTATTCTTTAATTCAGTTCATTGTGTTTTAAACTTCCATAGATTTATTTCATGGTATGCAATGAAAATAACCTCCTATTTAATAACCAGCCTCTTTTATTGAAAACAATTATGAATGTGCTTTTGGAATGACTTTACATTTTCTTTTTCATGCTGCCTTTTCAATTTTTTCACCATAATAATTAAAGATGGTGCTTTATTTAATATTATTATTTCTTTCAGAACCTTACCTAAAAGGTAATGAAGATCTTACTCCATATTGTTTGTTTGAATACTTAAATGAAACTAGAGTAATTGGGTGAAAAAGGTATAATAATGGGATGTCGTGAAAGATCGTAGTATTTCATGTTTACAAAAATCCAGTGTAATCATCACATTCATTTGTTGTTTCACTTTCTCCTCAGAAACTTCTCGGAGATGAGAATACATATTCTTATCATCCATGTCTTAATGTAGTGCTTGCAACTAACATTGGACGTTGATGATATCATTATAACATAACCATCATATTATTTATACATGTGTCTCATGTAAGTAATTTTACACCCACGCTTCCTGACGTGGATTAAAAGGTATAGGGACACCAACACTTTTAATTTCTAATATAGTAGTATTATGCACAAGTACATGTACTAAACTTGAAAATTCATTTTGGTATGGACATTAAATTTGTCCAATATATATCGCCTTTTTTATCTTGTGATATTCTCTATTTTATAAAAATAAACTTTAGAAGATTGTACTTTTATCATGAATTCCAAATTAGACATTACCAATTAATTTAATCCTTAAATGTCTCTCGCTATTTTATCAAATTCTAGGAACCCTCTATAATAGAATCAAAACACTCTATCTCTTGAGTATTCTAATGGAAAGGATACTTGAACCTCCCTTTATAGTATATAAGATATGGCTATGCCACTACTTGGAGGGTTCAATGTAGGATTTTGGTTGGCCAACCACATTAACTCGCGGTTCCTTGATTTGTTGAGTGAAGTCTCAACTTCAAAAATCATAACTTGATTTACTCAAAACATGTCTAAAAATGATAGGAAGTTAGATATGGATAATCCTCACTACCAATTTAGTTAATTCGACCCACCCCTCTCATAAGAACTACTTGGTAGTAAGAGGCACCCTCAGTTATGGCATGATCGACACCCCAAACACCTAGTTTTGTTCAAATTTGAATGATTAAAGGTGATTAATGGCTTAATATTTCAGTGTGGATGTTTGTGTTTTTCTCTTGATGAATGTAATCCATTTATATTAATCTTGTTCATATATATTGTCTTTCTCACAAATGAACATTAATAGAAAAAACAAACATCACTTCTTTATGCATTTTATTATTTATTATTTTATATATTTTCTCGCTGTTATAAAATAAATAAATGAATAAAGGTAAACTGCTAACCAATTGGTCTTGAGAATCTAAACGACCTAGGGGTATCATAATTGAGTCGTAGATTGACTCTTGATGCATCTCACCCCTATCATGTATGTCCGATTTTCATTTGGAGTACCGCCTCATCTTGGCGGGGTCCACATAATGTCTTGGAGTACTGCCTCATCATGGAAGGATTCACATCATGTCTTGAATCATCTTGTTCAACATACACTACCTCATCTTGGCGGGGTTCACATCATACATTGTCTTTATCCAAAGTACAAAAATACCCCCACATAGGTGAGGGGGACTAGGAGTGTAATGTACATCAGGAGAATTGGACACGCAGTTCCTTATACATTTTAACTAAAAATAAAGACGATGTGAAGACCACCATTTAATTAATTACAATCATCATACACAGTTAAAATAATTAATTAAATAAATAAATAAATGTAGACATACATGGGTCAGTGCTCAAGACCAGTAGGAAGGTAAAATAAACGCGTGATAAAAATAAAATTGCATTAAATAAGCACAAGGGTAAATTAATTAAATTAAATGAATTAAATAAATTCATATAATTTAATTATTTATCAGTCCCATAATTAATTTAATTTTATACAAAAAATAAATTTATTTATTTATTTATTTAATACAATAATTAAATTATTTTCCCTGAGTATTAAAATTTTATTCCTTTAAACCACAATTAATATATTAATTAATTAACCTGAGCCCTCAAAAACCCATGCAGGTCCCAAGCTTGTCGCACCATACCTCCACAAATCCATTTTAGGCCAAGAAAAGCTTGTTTTGGGCTAAACTAAGCCAGACGGGTCTGCCCAAACCTGTTCTGGGTTGGGCAGACACGCCTGGACCTCTATCAGAGCATTTCAGGTTGAAACGATCTGTGGTGTGCATACCTCACGACCAAAAATTTCCATAGATAGTCCAGAAAAATCTATCAGAGGTAGACCTGGTGTCTACGGGTGTTTGAAATGATCATTGGTTGGACCTGGGTGGATCACTACGCGACTTTTCCAGCTGAGGCATGATCTGGTGCTACAACCGGAAGGGAGGCTCTCCAATGGTCAGACATGTTGCATCTAGATCGGGCTGGATCTAGCCAATGCAGAGGATGATGACCACACAGTGCACGACGGTGATGAGGTCGGTCAGTGGTGGCACGACGGTGGCGTGACGTTCATGCGAGCCGGTAGGGGTGGCGGCGCTGTCGCGGGGTGGAACTGGTCTGATGGAGGGTGGATTTTGGAGTGCTAGGGCGGTCCGTCTTAGGGTTTTCAACCAAGGGAGGGGTGGTGACCCGAGGGTGGCACCGAGCTGGACCGCCAATGTGGAAGCAAGCCTCTAACACCCTGACCCCTCTAGACAAGAGCCGGTGCATTACTTATGATATTGGCATGGTTATAAGGAATGAAAATCCTGAAGGAACGATCAGTTTAGTAGTATTAAAGAAACTAGATACATAGATTTAAGATAAATTACATTGGATAAGGTTATAAGACACAATACATAATGAAAAACAAAAACTGCATCCACAAGCACTCAATAAATGACCTCCTCTTCATGACCTGTTGAAGGTAAACAATGAAAGGGGTGAGCTCAAATGCTCAGTAAGGGTTACAAATAGCGGAATCATGAGTACAATAATAAATTAATCATAATCAATTTGACATAATCAAAATGGCATAGTGAATAAATGAATTACTAATGCCATTAATAAACTGAGAATGAAACTGCATCCATAGATTTTGTCATAGTGAAAACCTCATGGATAGTAACAATAACTGATAATGAATAAAGATAATGCTTATTAATTGGACATAATTTATCTGGAACATGAACCATAATACCGTAAAAACGGTTTAGTTCTATGGGTAGAAACCCGTTAGATTTTTGGAAACAAACTTGAAGGGTCTGTCGCCAAACTTTTTTGTCTCATGAGACCTACCAATGCATCGAGGTGCTGTAGTGGACCCCACCCACCTCTAAATCCAAATAATTCTTTATAAATAGATTCAATACAAGATAAATATGTATTTACATTATCCGTATAGAATAGAGGATACAGATTCATCAACATTTCCAAAGCCAAAACAACAATCAAAATAAATATCGTATGTAAAATGGTATACGACTTAGACAATAATAATATCCATGATATGAGAATATGGATATTTAAATGGAATATAATTTCAATTGAAAACTTATCTCAAATGGGCATTAGGTACACCACATAAGAAAGAGTAGGTGCACAATTACTAAGCAAGTCACAACGAAGTGAAAATTGAGACAAAGCTCGTTATCGTGTTTTATTCAATTAAGTCCTATGACAAAAGTTAATAACCACCAATAGAGTCATAGAATAAAATGAATATAATGAGAACCATGATAAAATATGTCAAATGTTAGTACACCTATACCACATATGAGAAATAATAGGCAAACAATGAAAATCCCACAGAATTGAAGGTGAGATGAGAAAACCTCTTACAAACATTTTGGCACAGTAACGAGTGTTATTGCAAGGTATTAATGAGAGTTAAAGGGGTATCATTATTTATATGTCAAAAGGGAAGTATGGGGGAGTTTATAAAACATACCCCATCATTATAAATTAAAAACAAAATCACACAAGATAGGATGGATTCTTCAATAAAAGTGAGAGAGAGGATCCCTTACCTTATGCTTGAAGGTGTTCTTGACTTGTTATTAATGACCTGAATAAACAAATTAGGATTATTAATTCATAATTATATAACCTATTTTATATTTAAATGATTTATTATAATCCTTTTTAGTTCATTCTAGGTCTTTTTGATTGGTTATAAGGTTCAATTTCATTGTTTGGGCTCGTTTGTTTACTTGGTTTTAAATGATTGGTTCCCTTATATTCAAGTTTGGATAAATATATAAGATGGATGTGGTTGTCCAGAAATAAATTTATACACTATTATTGAACATCCAGGAGATTAAATGGTTTTAAATTTAATTTGGGTTACTTAGATTGATGTCAAATTTTTATATATATATATATATAATCTTAGTGATAACTGTTTTGGTTAATCGGTGGGTTTGATCAGGATGAACATTTTTTGCTTTATAACTTAATACCATGTGTACAAAAGTATTACAGAACTAAAAATAGGATATATTACATAATAATCTGGTTCAACCATAACACAAATGGTTTCCTGACCAAAATTAAATATTATAATAGAAATTGATAAACTGTTGTCCTTGAATGTGCTAAATTAGCACATCTCAAACGGTGCTTTCATTTCTTTCAAATAAAAGTGGGGAAAAGAGAGAAGATAATGGAATATATACCATTAGAATGAAAACATTCGAGTACATGCATTTTACTGGATTTATCATACTATTTGGTGAAGGGAGGTGAGAAAAGAAACAAAAAATAAAAGAACTTAAAAGAAAAGAAGGGATTTGAAAGAGGAATTACCTCTTGAGACTTCCTCCTTTGAGAACCTCTTATGGGGAGAGGTTTTGGTCTTTTTATGAGACCAAATCATTATGGACGTGGGGGAGGAGGTTGGGGAGGTATTTGGACAGAATTTAGAGAAGTCACAAGGCTTGAGAGGAGTGAATGGAAGGGGGGTGAGAGGGGGTTTTTATAGTGGAGGAGAGAGGGGATTTCTTAATATAAAACTCATTAATTTATTATTTCCTCTCAAGACAATCAATAGTGAGTATTCCATGACCAAGAAAGGTAATATATGCATGTGACTTCGAACCAATTGGGCTTACATCAGCAGATCATCATCAATGACTCAATTAATCCATTATTTAGCATTTATTGTGAATTATCGGATTTTACTATTCATCAAAAACTTAAGTATTTCAAAAAAATCCCAAAAATTCACCCTAACCATTTTTCAACATGTAGAATCCAAAAATGAAGTCCATTTTTCAAAAAAATTTTTCTAAATATGATTAATTAAATGTTTAATTAAATCATTACTTAATTGAAATATATAAACACTTAGAATATTCATCTTCGTCTTCAGGGTATCTAAATTCATTTATACACTCAAGGTTATGGATACCATTCATAAGAGTCACATTACTATTCATAAGGGTAAGTTACTATTCATTATGGTAGGTTACTATTCATAAGGGTAGGTTACTATTCACTAAAAATTAATTTAATTCTATCAGACTCTAAATATCACCCTGAACACAACCATGTATGTCAGATTTTCAAAATTTAAATCAGAGAGCTGGTAAATTTAAGTTTAGTGGCTAGTTATGGCTATCTCCTATAAGTAAACATGTTTTGTTCTATATGGGATCAGTGATTTCTGAAATATAGGCTACCAAATGAATATAGTTTATTTAAGAGAAAAATACAATAAGATGTTTGGGGTGCTACATTATTCCCTCCTTCAGAAATTTCATCCTCGAAATTTTATGTATAAATCCCACCAAAAAGATGTGGGTGATTCTTTTTCATAACATCCTCAGGTTACCATGTTTCTTCCTCCGTATTCTGGTTTCTCCAAAGAACCTTCACTAGGCAAGTTGTCTGATTTCTCAATATCTGCTCCCTTGTGTCAAGAATCCCAATAGGCTTTTCACAATATGAAAAATCAGGTTCCAGTTCAATTTCCTTATATGTGAGAACATGCGTTGGGTCTGGCATGTATTTCTTTAACAATGACACATGGAACACATCATGAACTCTGGAGATATTTGGCGGCATTACTAGACAGTAAGCTACAGCTCTGATTCTTTTCAAAATTTCAAATGGCCCGATGTACCTGGGGCTCAGTTTCCCTTTCTTACCGAACCTTAGGACACCCTTCCATGGAGATACTTTTAGAAAGACATGATCTCCCACCTGGAATTCCAAATCCTTTCTCCAACTGTCAGCATAACACTTCTGCCTACTTTGGGCTGCCTTAATGTGGGCTTGAATTTTCTTCACCTTTGTCGTGGTCTCTTCAATAAGTTCTGGGCCTATAAGTTTCCCCTCACCAACTTCATCCCAACAATTGGAGTTCGACACCTTTTTCCATATAATGCTTCATACGGAGCCATTTGAATACTAGAATAGAAACTATTATTGTAGGAAAATTCCACCAAAGGTAAGTATTGACCCCACATACCTTGGAAGTCAAGATAGCATGACCTCAGCATGTCTTCTAGAGTTTGTATAGTCCTTTCAAACTGTCCATCGGTTTGGGGGTGATAAGCAGTACTCATATAAAGCTCAGTATTCAAAGCTTTCTGGAGACTTTTCCAGAACTTTGATGTAAACTGGGGATCTTGATCGGATACAATTGATAGAGGTGCACCATGAAGTCTTACAACTTCATTAATATACAATCTTTCCAGGTGCTTGAGTGTAAAATCCTCTTGTATAGGAAGGAAATATGCTGATTTTGTGAAATGATCAACAATTACCCATATTACATCATTCCTTCTAGGTTTCCTTGGTAGTTTGGTGATAAAATCCATCGTAATGTTATCCCACTTCCACATAGGAATAGGTAGAGGTTTCATTACTCCTATGGGATATTGTCTCTCTACCTTCACTTGTTGACAAACTAGACACATTGATATGTAGTCAGCAATTTCCCACTTCATATTATCCCACCAGAAATATTCCTTCAGATCTCTATACATCTTGGTGCTACCCGGGTGTATAGAGAAATTTGAGCTATGGGCATCATCTAATAGTTACCTTTTTAGCTCAGGTACTGATGGAACACATAACCTCTTCCCAAATTTCAGAACTCCTTCTTCATACACGAAGTCATCCAGTCTTCCATCCTTGACAGCATGAATTTTCTTGTGCAGATTCTCATCATCAGATTGAGAGCTTTTTATTTTCTCTAATAAAGATGTTTTAGAAATAATTTTAAAGAGAAAATATGTTTCCCCTTCTTTAAAAATTCCCATATCCATATTCAGTAGATCCATTAATATAGGATCCCATTCAATCCTCATTTGAGTTAGAAGGCCATGATCTTTCCTACTTAATGCATCTGCCACCTAATTCACCTTTCCTGGGTGGTAGTGTATTGAACAATCGTAATCTTTTAGTAACTAAATCCATCTTATTTTCCTCATGTTGAGTTATTTTTATGTGAAAATGTATTTCAAACTCTTGTGGTCCGTATAGATCTCACATCTCTCTCCGTAGAGATAATGCCTCCATATTTTCAGAGCAAAGATTACAGCTGCTAACTCAAGATCATGAATTGGATAATTTTTTTCATGAGTCTTCAACTGTCTTAATGCATAAGAAATAACTTTATCATTTTGCATAAGGATGCAACCCAGCCCATTCTTTGATGCATCACTGTATATCACAAATCCATCACTTCCAGATAGAAGTGTCAAAATCGGAGCATTGACCAATATTCTTTTTAACTCTTCGAATCATTCTGTACACTCTTTTTTCCACACAAACTTAACTCCTTTTTGTGTGAGCTTGGTTAGCGGGTTAGCCAGTCGGGCGAAATTCTGAACGCAACTCTGATAGTAACCTCCTAAGCCAGTAAAACTGCATACCTCAGTAATGTTTGTTGGTGTGGGACAATCTTGAGTTGCCTTTGTCTTCATAGGATCAACTAGGATTCCATCCTTAGAGACAATATGGACCAGAAAAGAAACTGATTGAAGCCAGAATTCGCACTTGCTAAACTTCCCATATAATTCATTTCTTCTAAGAGTTTACAGAATAATCTGCAAGTTATTCTCATGATCCTCATAGATTTTTGAGTATACCAGGACATCATCGATGAACACCACAACAAAGTTATCATGATATTCCTTGAAAACTCTATTCATTAAATCCATGAAAACATAGGGTGCATTAGTCTGTCCAAATGGCATCACCGTAAATTCGTAATTCTCATACCTTGTTCGAAATGCAGTCTTAGGAATATCTTCCTTCCTCACACACAACTGATGATATCCAGACCGAAGATCAATCTTAGAAAATAATTGGGCTCTATGGAGTTGATTAAAATAATCATCAATCTGAGGAAGAGGATACTTATTCTTTCTTGTAATAGCATTTATTTCCCTATAATCAATGCATAGCCTCATGGATCCATCTTTCTTCTTAACAAATAGGACCGGGGCTCCCCATGGAGAAACACTAGGTCGAATAAATCCTTTGTCACTCAAATACTCTAGTTGTTTATTTAGCTCCACTAACTCCATAGTGGCCATTCTATAGGGGGGGTCTTTGATATAGGTATCACACCAGAAATTAAATCAATAGAGAACTCAACTTCCCTATCTGGAGGATGTCCAGGTAAATCCTTTGGAAATACATCAATGTACTCTTGCACTATGTGCACATCTTCAATTTGAAGATTTATTTCCTCGCCTATAGATGTTGTTTTATCTCCCTCTATAAGTATTTCATTTAGTAGAGCTACTGGGGGTGGTTCTTGAGAAGAATCAGGTGGCGATGTTTCTGCCCTAAAGACAAGGGATTCTACACCATTTTCAAAAATTGTAACTTCCTTCTTCTTACAATCAATCTTCGCATCATAATTTGACAGCCAATCCATTCCAAGAATTATATCAAATTCATTCATTGGTATGATGACAAGGTTAGAAACTAAAGCACATTTTGGTGACTGGATGGGGACTAGTCTACATGCCTTTATTGCAATGATACATCCCCCAGAAGTTTTGACTAACAACTCCTTTATTAAATCAAATTGTACATATAAAATTTTCTTGGAAAACTGAGAAGATATAAATGAATGTGATGATCTAGAATCAAATAAGGTTTTCTCTATGTTTGAGGAAACAATTAAAGTACCTGCCACCACATCATTAGGAACATTGACCTCTGCAGTTGTAATCGCATAAGCTCTCCCTTGATCTCTTGGCCTTTTCTGAGTCAAGTTTACTTGGAATTTAGAACACCCATTTTCATAGTGTCCCATCTCTCTGCAATTGTAGCATTAAATATCGTTGAATTGTTTCCTCCCCTTGCATTCATCGGATCGATGACCCTTTTCTCCGCACTTATAGCAGACTCCCATGACTTTCAAGCATTTACTGAGATGATTTTTTCCATAGTTCTCACATAATAGGAAACTATTCATTCCCTTTCTCTTCTTTGGTGCTTATTCTTTTCATTTGTTATCATAGTACCGCTTCTTATCTTGGTTTCCTTTGAAAATATTTTATCTTGAAAATTCCTTCTCTGTTTTGATAGCACTTGATACAATTCCATTATATGATGAAAATTTATGAGAAGCCAGTGACCTCCAAAGACTTGGCTTAATACCTTAAAAGAAATTATCAATCTTGTTTGCCGAGTTACGTACATAATCTACGGCATACCTGGCTAGCCTCTTAAAAGCAGCCTCATAATCTGCAACACTATCTTCTTCACTTTGTTTCAAGTTGAGGAATTTCCACTTCATTTCAGTTCATTGCTCACGAGGGAAATATTTTTCGAAGAATATTTCCTTAAAAGTCCTCCATTACATATCTTTTACTTCTTATTCCTCCGTGGTATTTTTAATTAGGCACCACCATTTATCAGCTTCACCCTTGAGACGATATACTGCCAGTACTACCTTTTCATTTTCATTGTATCTAAATGACGTGAATATCTTTTCAAGGGACTTGATCCATTGCTCAGAAACCACTGGATTAGTAGTCCCACTAAAAGATTAAGGCTTCTACCACATGAAATGATCTAACACAGGTGTAGAATGGTTATTCGTTACAACTTGATTAATTTTTCCCAATATGGTCATGATCTGATCTGCTCCAACGTTGACTGTGTTGACTTGATCAGTAGGGAGATCCCTACCCTACCCATGAGTATTGACTCCCCTTCTTCTAATAGAATCCATCTCTAGATAATGGAACACAATATATCATGGTATGAATCATAATGTATAATCTTGACATAAAAAAATACTTAGCATAAATTAAGTTCCTATGCATGGATAATGCCATAATCCGAAAAATGGTTCTTTTGAGGAATAATTTACATTTCAATCATTCATAATAGCTTGTAAAGAAAATATGAATTATCCTTAGCATATCCCCTGGTAGTGTCGTAACCAAGAGTGAAACAAGGCCTGTTTTTGTGTACCAGTTCTCATTCGAGTCTAGCTCAAAGCGGTGTTTTCGGGTTTTACCCCTAGGTACATTTGTGCCAGAGTCGCCTCTACCTTCTCGTATCCAGACAGGGATGTATTACATGAAAGATCCACATAATCTATTCCTTAACAAAATACCAGGATGTTCTTGTAAGTTTATCCTCAAATAATACCTTAGGTCTTTGTTCCCTACTATATATTTCCTACTCTAGTTTCCATGTTTCCTACTAAACTTCCTCTGATACCAACTGTAACACCCTGACCCCTCTAGACAGGAGCCGATGCATTACTTGTGATATTTGCATGGTTATAAGGAATAAAAATACCAAAGGAATGATTAGTTTAGTAGTCTTGAAGAAAATAGATACATAGATTTAAGACAAATTACATTGGATAAGGTTACAAGATATAATACATAATGAAAAACAAAAACTGCATCCACAAGCACTCAATAAATGACCACCTCCTCATGACCTGTTGAAGGTAAACAATGAAAGGGGTGAGCTCAAATTCTCAGTAAGGGTTACAAATAGCAGAATCATGAGTACAATAATAAATGAATCATAATCAATTTGACATAATCAAAATGGCATAGTGAATAAATGAACTACTAATGCCATTAATAAACTGAGAATGAAACTGCATCCATAGATTTTGTCATAGTGAAAACCTCATGGATAGTAATAATAACTACTAATGAATAAAGATAATGCTTATTAATTGTAAGTCATTTATTTGGCACATGAACCATAATACCGTAAAAACGGTTTAGTTCTATGGGTAGAAACTCGTCTGATTTTTGGAAACAAACTCGAAGGGTCTGTCGCCAAACTGTTTTGTCTCATGAGACCTACTGATGCATCGATGGGTTGTAGTGGGACACACCCACCTCTACATCCAAATAATTCTTTATAAATATATTCAATACAATATAAATATGTATTTACATTATCCGTGTAGAATAGAGGATACGGATTCATCAACATTTCCACAGTCAAAACAACATTCAAAATAAATATCGTATGTAAAATGGTATACGGCTTAGACAATAATAATATCCATGATATGAGAATATGGATATTTAAATGGAATATAATTTCAATTGAAAAGTGATCTCAAATGGGCAGTAGGTACACCACATAAGAAAGAGTAGGTGCATAATTACTAAGCAAGTCACAACGAAGTGAAAATTGAGACAAAGCTCATTATCGTGTTGTATTCAATTGAGTCATATGACAAAAGTTAATAAACACCGAAAGAGTCACAGAATACAATGAATATAATGATAACCATTATAACATGTTTCAAATGGAAGTACACCTATACCACATATAAGAAATAAGAGGCGAACAATGAAAATCCCACAGAATTGAAGGTGAGATGAGAAAACCTCTTACAAACATTTCGGCACGATAACGAGTGTTATTTCAAGGTCTTAATGAGAGTTAAAGGGGTTTAATTATTTATATGTCAAAAGGGAAGTATGGGGGAGTTGATAAAACATACCCCATCATTGTAAATTAAAAACAAAAGCACACAAGATAGGGTGGATTCTTGAATAAAAGTGAGAGAGAGGATCCCTTAACTTATGCTTGAAGGTGTTCTTGACTTGTTATTAAAGACCTGAATAAACAAATTAGGATTATTAATTCATAAGTAAAGAACCTCTTTTATATGTAAATGATTTATTATAATACTTTTTATTTCATTCTAGGTATTTTTGATTGGTTATAAGGTTTAATTTTATTGTTCGGGCTCGTTTGTTTACTTGGTTTTAAATGATTGGTTCCCTTATATTCAAGTTAGGATAAATATATAAGATGGATGTGGTTGTCCAGAATTTAATTTATACACTATTAGTGAACATCTAGGAGATTACATGGTTTTAAATTTAATTTGGGTTACTTAGATTGAAGTCGAATTTTTATATATATATAATCTTAGTGATAACTGTTTTGGTTAATCAGTGGGTTTGATCACGATGAACATTTTTTTCTTTATAACTTAATACCATATGTAAAAAAGTATTACAGAACTAAAAATAGGATATATTACATAATAATCTGGTTCAACCATAACACAAATGGTTTCCTGGCCAGAATTAAAGATTATAATAGAAATCGATAAACCGTTGTCCTTAAATGTGCTAAATTAGTACATCTCAAACAGTGCTTTCATTTCTTTCAAATAAAAGTGGGGAAAGGAGAGAAGATAATGGAATATATACCATTAGCATGAAAAAATTATAGTACATGTATTTTACTGGATTTATCATACTATTTTGGTGAAGGGAGGTGAGAAAAGAAACAAAAAATAAAAGAACTTAAAAGAAAAGAAGGGATTTGAAAGAGGAATTACCTCTTGAGACTTCCTCCTTTGAAAACCTCTTAAGGGGAGAGGTTTTTGTCTTTTTATGAGACCAAAGCTTGCTTGATGTGGGGGAGAAGGTTGGGGAGGTATTTGGACAGAATTTGTAGAAGTTGCAAGGCTTGAGAGGAGTGAATGGAAGGGGGGTGAGAGGGGGTTTTTATAGTGGAGGAGAGAGGGGATTTCTTAATATAAAACTCATTAATTTATTATTTCCTATCAAGGAAACCAATAGTTAGTATTCCATGACCAAGAACAGTAATATATGCATGTGACTTCGAACCAATTGGGCTTACATCATCAGATCATCATCAATGACTCAATTAATCCATTATTTAGCATTTATTGTGAATTATCGATTTTACTATTCATAAAAAATTTCAGTATTTCAGAAAAATCCCAAAAATTCACCCTAACCATTTTTCAATGTGTAGAATCCAAAAATGAAGTCAATTTTTCAAAAATAATTTTCTAAATATGATTAATTAAATTTTTAATTAAAACATTGTTTAATTGAAATATATAAACACTTAGAATATTCATCTTCATCTTCAGGGTGTCTAAATTCATTTATACACTCAAGGGTATGGATACCATTCATAAGAGTCACATTACTATTCATAAGGGTAAGTTACTATTCGTCATGGTAAGTTACTATTCATAAGGGTAGGTTACTATTCACCGAAAATTAAGTTAATTCTATCAGACTCTAAATATGACCCTGAACACAACCATGTATGTCAGATTTTCAAAATTCAAATCAAAGAGCTGGTAAATTTAAGTTTAGTGGCTAAGTTATGACTATCTCCTATAAGTAACCATGTTTTGTTCCATAGGGGCTCAGTGATTCATGAAATATAGGCTACCTAATGAATACATTGTATTTAAGAGAAAAATACAATAAGATGTTTGGGTTGCTACAAGACTTCGAGAGGCATCTTGTACAAGTGTCGTGGTTTCAGGGAGGAAGCCACCTGGGGTTGTCCAAGCGACAGGGCTAGGGGGACAAGGGGGTCCAAGCAGACCCCCTTTTTGTGTTTCTTTCATTTTTTTGTAACTTGGAAGAGTTGACCTTGCGCTCCACCGCACTCACACCCATTTATTTATTTATTTTCTCTTCATGTGTGGAATTCTACACATATGCCCAACTTTTAATGGGCTATAAAATTAGACTTATTATAATAATAATAAAATTATTATAATAAAATAATAATTTATTATTATTATAATTATTTTATAATATTTTTATAATAATAAATTAAATATTATAATAATAATAAAAATTATTATGAACATTATAAAATTGTAAAATTATAATATACACATAACTGAAATTGTTTCTAATGAACTGGAAATGGCCGAATCATGATCGGATCTCCGTAATAATCGAAAATAATCAAATAAATTTTAAAACCCAATATCAAACCCCAAATTTGATCCATATCAAAAATTTCAAATGATCATAACTTAGTCGTTCGATATCAGATTGGCAAGTGGTTTGAATCGTTGGGACCAATTTCAAACCCTCTACTTAATTTAAATGCAAATTAATTTTTCTAGGCTCAGAAAATTTACACAAGGCTCTGATACATACCAATTGAAGGAATCGGTGCCTACAACGAAAGCTGGTGGCCAGGGATTTTAAAATTTTTCATCATCAGGATGACTAAACTTGTCGTCACCGATGATCGAAGCCCAAATATAGTCCTTGGATCTCACATAAATTAAAAGAGAAAAAAATAAAACTTTAAACATACCTTTATAGATCTGATAGAGTGGTTGACATAAACTATTCATCTGTGATTGTTTCTTGAAAGATCCATAACAGGATCCCTCTAGATCATCCACACATGCATCAAAAATCTACGAGAGCACTAGTCGTCGAATTTCGTGTGTTAACATGACAATCCAATGATATCTTTGATGTCCCAATGATCACCATAATCCTATGCCTTTGATGCTTTAAGGCGTTCTTGGATCACCACTTGAGAGAGAGACTCTCTCTCTAGAAAGCGAGAGGATAGAGTCACACTCATTCTAAATGAATGAATAATATGTTTGGAAAGAGTCTCTCTCTCTATTTATAGAGGAGGTTATAAATACTCAGTTGGAGGACCATGTTTATTTAACATCCACTAAATAAATAATTACAACAAACTAAACTTCATCAATATTATTTATTATTTTATCACATACCTATAATAATATAAAATATATTACATGATAAAATTGATCCATTCATCGCCCTTTGCTTGATTTATTATTTGTTTATCTAACCAAATGGATTTACCTTTTGATTGTTTTGACCAAATACTTATGAAGGTATCACCATCCTGATCAATCAGGCCTGATATATACAACTTCCATAACTTGGAAGCGACAAATCATTTCTTGACCATTTAACCAATGTCATGCCACCAATGACTCACCCAACACAAGCTAACTCACCATGATTTCGATATCATGGTTTTTTTCTTGCATCAAAGTATGCGATCAATTGGAACACATTGGTAATGATCTCAATTCAAGAGACCAATACACATATCTATAGATAGGAATAACCAATGACACCCAAAACATGTGGTGTTCCTATTAGCGGGTCATTCCTCATTATCTCACTACTAGAGATCACCAAGTGAGAACTTCATGAGAAGAATTCTCAATTATTATGAGCCCTCATCACTTGATAATAAAACATCTACTGTATCTAGTAAGTAATATGTATCTAGAGATTCTCATTATAGTCTGGGATCTGCTATAACCTTTTGATATGGTAATTAATCAATGGAGATTACCATTTCAATAGTGGACAAAAAAAATTCTACACTATAATGGTAAGTAGACATCATGTATAACTAACTGTATACACTATATGGTAATCAAAAGTACTACATAGTTGGTTCTAGGGAACCCACTATTTCAACAATTTTCATAAGGGATTTTACTCACAAAATCAATATCAAAATTACTGCTAGCAGATCGGGACAAGGAAAACCTAAAGTGATGACCTAATGACATGCTAACAGGCTTCAAGTTATCTATAAAATATCTTTTTGGAACCTTATTTATATAAGCATCATGGTACAAATACAACACCCTGGTATTTCTATCCCTAGTGATTTCCTTACCAAGAAGTTTCTTAGCTTGTTCTAAATCATTCATTTCAAAGGTATTATGCAATTGGATTTTCATGTTATTTATTTAATTGATGAATTTTAAAAATGAATTCATATAATAAAAATATAAGAGTAAATAAAAAATAACATGATTTCCTGATTTAAATCAAACACAAGCATCATATTTCCTTCTAATAAAATCATTTTCAGTATAAAAGAATCAAATTCTATATACCACTGCCTAGATGATTGCTTAAGGTCATACATGAATTTTCTTAAAATAAACACTTGATTGATTTTAACAAATTTTTAAAAATCATCAGGTGGTTTCATATAAATATGTTCATTCAACTTACCACGAAAAAAGTTTGTTTTAACATCCAATTATTCAATAATAAAATCCTTTTGGGAAGAAAATAATACCAATAATATGATAGAGGAATGCTTGCCAACCGATGAAAAAATATCATTATAATCAATTTCTTCACATTGGAGTAATCCCTTTGCAACAAGTATAACTTTGTATTTAATTTTATTTTCAACAATTTTATCTTCTTTCTTCATAAAAATCCACTTACAACCTATAATTTTCTCCTTTTAAAGTTTGTTCAAAATTATCATGGTTTAATATTTTAGAATAGAATTCATTTGATCTCTCATTATAGTAATCCACTGGCTAGAATCATCATATTTAAGAGGTTGTTTAAAACTTTGGGTTTCATCAATGCATGGGACAAATCCTATATTAAAGGTAAAGTAAACAACATCAGCCTTGGTAAATTCGGTTGGTGGATTTATAGTTGCTTTGGTTTTGTCATGAGTGAACTAATAATCTCTCAAGTCACCGTCTCTCTCATCCTCAGGATCATATTCAGAAACACCAGCATGATCTTTTTCAATGTGAGCTAGTTGAGGTGGAACAGTGGATACAACCTCAGGTTTAGGTTGCATTTCAGGCTCTAATCTAACCTCAACACATGTAGGTTAGTATTGTTCAGCATGGATGGGATCTGTAACATCCCAGGTAAATAAAGAAATAGGAAATTTTCATATTTATTAATATATGTGAATTAAATATTAATTTTACTTTAAAATGGATGCTATGTTCGATAGCATACCCAATACGCAACAACAGGTTTCTTTGAAATCTTACGTTGCACACTAATAATATAATATTATTTTTTTAAATGGTAGTTAACACCTAGCTATTGTAGTGGAGGGAATGAACATAACTAACTAAAATATGATTATACATGTTTTTTAAATGTTTTTAAATTTATCCAATAAAATTTAGAGGCTTAAAATGTGAATGAAATCCAATTTTAAGCACAAAAAAACTCTAATATTCTTTAAAATGTTGATTTACCGCCTTTTGATGGAGAACACTTTTTAAATCTATTTTTTGTCACTTTTATATGTTATTTTTGACAAAATAAAATCATTCTTTATAATTGGGACATAAAAATTTACTTTGGGTAAATTTTTGGTATTTTTCTGATAAAGTTCATTTTCTAATGAATCGTGAAAAATACTGTATTTTAATTCATAACTACCTTTTAATCTAATTTATTTATATGGTTATATTATATTTTTAATTGGTTTTAAAGTGTAATTAGAATATATTTTTACCATTTAGTCTAATTTTGGTCATTATAAGTAATTTCAATTTGAAATTGGACATAAACAAGTGTCAATATTTCGATAGTTATTATTTCTCAAAAACACGATTTTTGTTTTGACAACGAGAATTAATTTTAATTTAATTTCTAACACTTCTGTGTTTTGAATATGAAAAAATATATTCCATATTTGTAATCATGAGGTCCAAATTGTGTATATAGTTAACTTTTATTTTTAGTCATTTTAAATATTTACTTCAGTAAATATTTTATTTACCATGGTTAAAGGGTAAATCTGGTAAATAAGCGTAAAAAATAATATTATAATAATATTAGATTACCCTAAAATGTGTCCTAATATTATTGGATGATAAATTTACGACCATGGGTATAATTGGGTCGATTTTGGGACCCCATGAAGCCACTTGGGAGTGATAATGACACTTTATTTTAATTAACTAGTAATGGCAAAAATGACACAAACAAATATTTTTTAGTAAATAAATTTTTACATGGGGGTATATAAGTTATCTCTTCGACTGTAAATATTAATTATAAATATAAAACTATTTTATACATCATGGTATTTCTTTATAATTTTTAGACATTAAATAAATAAAATTATTTATGACAAAATAATGATGCACTATTTACCTCATTAATAAATGATTTAAATAAATAAGATTATAAATATTAAAAAAATATCCAAAACCAGTAAAATTATTATTGGATGATTTTATTTTTAACACGAGTCATATTATATTATACTTTAATTATTTTTGGATATTTTGAAACCGAAGATAAGTTTATAATAAAATAATATTTTCAAACTTTCCTAAAGAACCCATCCCCCCCCTTATAAAAGGACACAACTTATAACTCATTACTCACACATCTCAAGCCCCTTGGATCATCCAAAATATACCTAAATAATCTCCCTAAATCCCTATATTCAACCTAGAAGCCTTACCTTAGGTATAAGGCACTTTAAGTAAAACTTTTGGTTCAAACAAAAGGGAGTTACCCGATTTAAAGGTAATGTTTTCTCTTAAGTTCTTTTCTTTTATTTTACTTCTCCAACCCCGTAAACTCTTTTTATTCCATTATTTTATAAAAAAAACAATATCCTAAATATAATATTTTTTTTATGATAAGTATTCTAACTACACTTACACACACCTTCATCTAATGGGTAAAGAACATACTGTTTCTGTGGACGGCGAACTACTACCTCACAAAACGATGATTGTTCAAATATCTCCAGACACCTCTCATGGTGGCCATTATTATGGAACTGTATTTATATATGATATATATTGTGTTTATGTTTTCTCTATGCTTATGTATTTTCCATTTATAGCACACCTTTATGGTTTCCATAACAGGTAAACGCGATAATTTCATTTGAGGAAGTGCGGACTACCGCCCCCTCAAAGTGATATGACTCGTTCATTCCATACATGAGATGTATAAAGGAAGGATATAATGAAATTATATATGATATTATACTATAATAATAATATAACTATGTATCATTAAGTTTTCATTCCATTAAAATACTAAATAAAAATGAAAGTAGCGTTCATGCGTACATATGGATTACCGTCTCCATGAACGGTGCATTTCATTTCTTATCTCCAAATGCTATGTAATGTTATAAATACATATATATATACTGGATATATATGATATATATGATATCTAAATCATGAACATAGTTCTGTAGATAATAGAATTATGACCACGTGGACAACATGTAATTATAGGAAGTTCATTTTTGACTCAAGTACCAAATATCGACAAAAAGACCGTTATTAACTTAAATGATTTACTAATGTTTATAACATGGTGATAAGTTATATAAAATGAATAATAAACTTGAAAAATGTTCTTAAGAAAGTATAAATTAACTTTAGTTTATTATTCAGGAGATTAAAAAACGAACGGGTTAAGTCAGACACAAGGTAAGGGACTTCGTCTTAATCTCCTTTCATTGAGGCATCTTTTGATTTCTATACAACTTTATTTTATATAGTATATAAACCCCTTTGACTTTTAATTTCATTCAAAGGGAATATTTTCTATACAAAGTGTTTTAATAAACGACAAAAAGGAATGTTTCCTTTTAACGTACGTGGTGACAATGACCTTTTCCGCCGCCATGAGTATTATTTGATATTTGGATTCCTTAACAATTCGTAATGTTTTTAAAAGAAAAATAAATACCATATACTTTTTTTTACGTATTTTTGTATTTAAAATGGTTTTTTTAATGTATTGATTATGTAAATATATTGAAATGATATACTGTGATTGCAATGTGGAAATTTTATCTTTTCTTTGTGCTTGTGTTATGTGTTATGACTATGCTATGGTTCTTGGGAATTGTTTACATATACGGATGGTCTGTGATAAACCTAGGGAGGGTGAGCCCGAGATAGCTCTCCAATGTATTGGGTAACATGACGGAGGTAAACGTGAATATTTCTCCTAAGAGATTTAGGGAATATACTGTGATGGGTATTCCAACGTAACTCCCTATGTAGCTGTGATAGCTACAATGCAAGTATGATATGGATGCCACAAGTTAGATTTATGATTTATGTTTTCCATGTGTTATTCATAAATCTTATGATTTCAAGAGGAATATTAAAAATCTTTTGTTTTGATGGACTAATGTTTAATTTCTTTATTTTATAACCCTTACTGAGCTTTTTATGCTAATCCCACGTTTTGAAATGTTTTTTACAGGTCTTAAAGATGAATAGGGTCAAGGATGAGATCAAGGAAAAGTCATGTTATCTAAAACATGGAACTAGACATGACTCTTTTTTTAAGAGTTTTTATTTTATGAAACAAAAATGGAAACTGAGTAGAAGTGTCTACTTTGTAATTTTTGAGATGTAATGTAATAGTTATGGCCTAATTCTCTAAAACTCTAAAACCAAAAGATCCTAAATATTAATTATTCATTTAATTCAAGATTATGTAATGTTTTAAGGTTGGGTCCTTATAGTTGGTATCAAAGGACGGTTTAGATAACTTTAGGAGTAAGGGTATTGTTAAATTAATATCCATAAATTAATTTATTTAATATTGAAATGATATAGCATTTACAGATTACCATGTTGCTTCACCTAGGATACTTCTATGTTTAGATTAGTTTTCTATAGAGGAAATAGGGTAGCTGTGATGGGACGGAATCAGGAGGAAGACAACCTTCCAAATTAGCAACCTGAGATGGTCGGAATTGGAACTGAACAGCTTGTTACAGTGATGGCATAGTTGAATTAGGCTATAAATGGGGGTGGTATCCATGCACGAGATCAGCCAGATAAAACACAGAGGAACATGTTAGTAGTGGAGTATTTCATGAGGCAGCATCCCCCATCATTCAGAGGATCATCTAACCATGTGCTAGCTGAAGGGTGGATTAAAGAACTAGAGTAGATTTTTGATGTCATGGGGTGTTCATAACATCAAAAGGTTAGTCATGTTGTTTACCTTTTTAAAGGTGAAGCTGATTAGTGGTGGTCGATGGTGAAAAATATCTGGGATAGTGTGGAGATTGATGCTCTTGATTGGGATGAATTCAAAGGTATGTTTCTTGAGAAATATTTTCCTAAGGTGGTTCATCTTAGGATGGAAAACAATTCTTGGAATTGAGGTAGGAGGATGACTCAGTGGCTTCTTATGAAGAAAAATTCACTCAACTGGAAAGGAATGATCCAAATTTCATATGAGATCTTGATAGTAAAATAAACTATTTTTACTCAGGATTAAATCCAAAGTATCAAAGGGATTTATCTCCTCATGAGTTAAAAAGTTATAAAAAACTTGTTCGATGTGCGGAGAAGGTGGAAATGGATTTTGTTGATGATCAGGTGTTCTTTGAAAAAAAAACGGAATAAGAGGTCAAGGTGGCAGATAAAAGGGAAGAACTCTTCAAAAAAATCTGATGGAAAGAAACCTAAGTTTACAATTTGTGAAAACTGTGGTAAAAAGCATGCTGGGGAATGTCTTTTGAATTCTACTAAGTGTTACCAATGTGGTAAAATGGGACATAAGGCTCGTAATTTCACTGAAAAAGATATGGGTAATGGTAGGACGAAATCTGATTTACAGTCAGTAAAATGTTTTAAGTTCAATGAAATGGATCATTATGCAAATGAGTGTCCAAAGAATAACTCAACTAAGGGAAAGAATCTAGACTACAAGAAGAAAGGGGTGGTGAAATCCTTTGCAACTACTTTAGTAGATATTGGTCCATTAAACGAAGTAGTATCAGGTACACTGTTTGTTTGTTCAGATTATGTCAATGTGTTGTTTGATTCAGGGTCTACACACTCTTTCATTTCTGAGAAGTTTTCTAGTAAATTGGGAATTCCATCTCAAGATATGAATCCTGAACTTATGGTAAAAACATTGGGAGGAAATGTTGAGACAAAAAGAAATTATAAGAACCTTCTTGTCTTTGTGTGTGTAAAGAATCTACCTGCAAACCTTATTTTTTTTCCTCTAGTAGAGTTTGATGTTATTTTGGGTGTGGATTGGATTTCCATTTATCATGCTAAGATTGACTGAAAAGCTAAAGAGTTTTATTTTTAGAATTATTTTTAGTTTGTGTACAAGAATGAATATTTACTTTTGATAACATATCAAGAAGCTGAGAAACTAATAAAATTTGGAAATGAATGTTACCTTGCAAATATTATTGAAAACAAAGGAACTGTTCAGATTAATGATGTGACAGTTTTAAATGAGTTCCTTGATGTTTTTCCTGATGAGTTTCCTGGTATTATACCTGATCAGGAAGTTGAGTTTACTATTTACTTAGTTCCTGATGCTAAGCTAATTTCAAAACTCCCTTATCGAATGGCTCAAATTGAACTTTTAGAGTTAAAGAAGCAATTACATGAGTTATTAGATAAATGTTTCATTAGACCTAGCACATCGCCATGGGGTGATCCTATCTTATATGTTAAAAATAAAGATGGTTTAATGAGAGTTTGCATTGATTATAGAGCATTTAATAACATCGCTATTAAGAATGAGTATCATTTTCCTCATATCGATGATTTGTTTGATCAGCTCTAGGGAGCTCAGTATTTTTCAAAGATTGAATTGAGGTAGGGGTACCATTAGTTGAAAGTAAAGGAAGAAGACATTCCAAATATGATGTTTCATACTAGATATGGCCATTATGAATTTTTAGTTATGCCTTTTGGATTAAAAAATGCACCTGTTGTATTCATGGATCTTATGAATAGAATTTTCCATGAGTTCTTGGATAAGTTTGTGGTTGTGTTTATTGATGATATTTTGGTTTATTCCAAAAGAAAAAAGGAACATGAAAGTTATTTAAGGGTTTTCTTTCAAACCTTAAAAGAAAAGAAACTGTTTGGGAAATTTAGCAAGTGTGAGTTTTGGTTACAAAAAATTTCTTTCCTTGGTCACATTGTTTCAAAAAATTGCATAATTGTTGATCCTACTAAAACAAAAGTTGTTGAAGAATGGTCAAGACCCACAAATATAATCGAGATCCGTAGTTTTCTTGTTTTTTTGGGTTATTACTGGTGGTTTGTTGAGAATTTTTCATGGTTATCTAGTTCAATGACTAAGTTAACTAGAAAAGGTGTTAAGTTTATCTGGACAAAATAATGTGATGATTGTTTTCAGGAATTGAAAGAAGATTAGTTAATGCTCATGTTTTGGAACTACCTTCCAGAAATGGTGATTTTGTTATCTACAGTGATGCTTCATTGAAAGGACTTGGTTGTTTCCTAATGCAGAATGATCAGGTAATTGCTTATGTTTCACGTCAGCTGAAACCTCATGAGTTAAATTACCCTACACATGATTTGGAATTAGCTGCTATTGTTTTTGCTTTAAAAATTTGGAGGCATCATATATATGGAGTAAAATGTGAAATATATACTAACCACAAAAGTTTAAAGTATATATTCACTCAGAAATAATTTAACATGAGAAAGAAGAGATGGATGGAGTTAATCAAGGATTATTATTGCACGATTCATTACCATCCAAGAAAGGCAAATAAAGTGGTTGATGCTTTGAGTAAAAAAAAATAATGCTACCTTAACCTTGCTACATTTGGAACGAGATCCTTTGGTTTTTTTTATTTGATAAACTTTGGCATAAAAGTTGTTGGTGCAGGAAATTCCTTTGTTTTGTTTCAGGTTTCAGTGAAATCATCTCTATCAGACAGAATAAAGCAAGCACAGAAAGAAGACAGTGAGTTATAGAAAAAGGTAGAGTTTGTTCAGAAGGGTAAGTTGCCTGAATTTAACATTGATAATGATTGTATTTTGGGATTTGGAAAGAGATTATGTGTGGCTTGTGATTCAAAGTTGAAGAATGAGTTGTTATGTGAAGCTCATAGTTCTTTGTTTTCAGTTCATCCTGATAGTAATAAGATGTACAAAGATCTTCGGTAGTATTACTGGTGGGAGGGAATGAAAAGAGATATTATTGATTTTACTATGAAGTGTTTGACTTGTCAGTAGGTTAACGTAGAGAGGAAGTTACCGAAAGGGATGTTTCAGTCTTTACCAGTGCTAGATTGGAAATGGGAAAACATATCCATGTACTTCATTGTGGGATTACCAAATACATATCAAGGTAATAATGCAATCTGGGTTATTGTTGATCAATTGACCAAATCTGATCATTTCCTTCCTATTCTAGATACGTTGTCTCTAGATAAACTTTCTCAGTTGTATGTTAAAGAGATGTTCAGGTTACATGGTGTTCCCCTCTCCATTGTATCTGATCATGATCTCAGGTTTACTTCTAAATTTTAGAAAGGCCTTCAGAAGTCGTTGGGTACTGAATTAAATTTTAGTAGAGCTTTTCATCCTCAATCATATGGGAAGTCAGAATGAACAATTCAGACCTTTGAGGACATGCTGCGTACTTGTTTAATGGACTACTAGGGAAGTTGGGACCAACATATTTCTTTGGTTTAATTTTCTTATTATAACATTTTTCATTCCAGTACACAGATGGATCCATTTGAGGCATTATATGGGAAGCTGTGTCAAACTATAGCTTTTTGGGATGAATTAGGTGAAAGGAAGCTGATGGGACTAGAATTGGTAGAAGAGATGGTATAGAAAGTTCAGTTGATTCAGAAGTACATGAGAACAGCTCAGAACAGGCAGAAAATTTATGCGGATAACCGGAGTAAGGATATTTCTTTTGAGGTTGGTGATCATGTATCTCTCAGAGTTTCTCCATAGAAAATTGTGATTCATTTTGGAAAGAAGGGAAAGCTGAGTCCAAGGTTCATTGAACCCTATGAAATTCTGGGGAAAGATGGATCAGTTTCATACAGAGTGTCTTTACCACCAAGTTTATCCCAGGTACAAATTTTTTTTCATGTTTCAATGTTGAGAAAGTATATTCCATATCCATCTCATGTTTTGAGCCCAGAGGTAGTTCAGTTGGAAGAGAATCTCTCTTATGAGGAACAACTAGTCTAGATTCTTGACCGAAGAGAGCAAGTGTTGCGGAATAAGGTAATTAATTAGGTAAAGGTTTTGTGAAAAAACCATATGGTTGAAGAGGAAATGTGGGAATCTGAAAATGCTATGAGGGATAAATACTCCCATTTATTTGATAAGTGAATAAAATTGTGAGGATGCAATTTCCAAAAGGGGGGAAAGATGTAACGTCCCAGGTAAATAAAGAAATATGAAATTTTCATATTTATTAATATTTGTGAATTAAATATTAATTTTACTTTAAAAGATATGCTAGGTTCGATCGCATACCCGATACACGACAACAGGTTTCTTTGAAATCTTACGTTGCACACTAATAATATAATATTATTATTTTAAATGGTAGTTAACACCTAGCCGTTGTAATGGCGGGAATGAACAGAACTAACTATAATATGATTATACATGTTTTTTAAATGTTTTTACATTTATCCAATAAAAGTTAGAGGCTTAAAATGTGAATGAAATCCAATTTTAAGCACAAAACACTCTAATATTCTTAATTAGTCGATTTACCACCTTTTGATGGAAAACCCTTTTTAAATATAATTTTTTCACTTTTATATGTTATGTTTTACAAAATAAAATCCTTCTTTAGAATTGGTACATCAAAATTTACTTTGAGTAAATTTTTTGTATTTATCTGATAAAGTTCATTTTTTAATGAATAGTGAAAATACTGTATTTTAATTCAAAACAACCTTTTAATCTAATTTATTTATATGGTTAGATTTTATTTTTAATTGGTTTTAAAGTTTAATTATAATATATTTTTAATATTTAGTCCAATGTTTTTTATTTTAAGTAATTTCAATTTGAAATTGGACATAAACAAGTGTCAATCTTTTGATAGTTATTATTTCTTAAAAACACGCTTTTTTTTTGACAACGGGAATTAATTTTAAATTAATTTCTATCACTTCTGTGTTTTGAATTTGGAAAAATTGATTAAATATTTGGAATCATGTGTTCGAAATTTTTTATATAGGTAACTTTAATTTTTAGTCATTTTAAATATTTACTTCAGTAAATATTTTATTTACCATGGTTAAAGGGTAAATCTGGTAAATAAGGGTAAAAAAATAATATTATAATAATATTAAATTACCATAACATGTGTACTAATACTATTGGATGATACATGTCCAACCATGTTCATCCTTGGTTCGATTTTGGGACCCCATGGAGCCACATGGGAGTGATAATGACAATTTATTTTAATTAACTTAAATTAAAGGCAAAAATGACATAAATAAATATCTTTTAGTAAATAAATTATTACATGGGGTTATATAAGTTATATATTTGACTATAAATAATCATTATAAAGATCAAAATATTTACTACATCATGGTATTTTTTTATAATTTTTAGACATCAAATAAATAAAATTATTTATGACACAATAATGATACAGTGTTTACCTTATTAATGAATGATTTAAATAAATAAGATTATAATATTAAAAAAATATCCAAAACTTGTCTAATTATTATTGGATGATTTTATTTCAAATATGAGTCATCTTATCTTTGAATTTAATGATTTTTGGACCTTTTTAAACTGAATATAATTTTATAATAAAATAATATTTTCAAACTTTCATAAAGAGCCCCTCCTCCCCCTTATAAAAGGACATCACTTCTAACTCATTCCTCACACTTCTCAAGCCTCTTGGATCATCCAAACTCTGCCTAAATAAGCTCCTTATATCCCTATCTTCCACCTAGAATCCTTAACTTAGGCATAAGGCACTTCAAGTAAACCTTTTGGTTCAAACCAAAGGGAGTTACCCGATTTAAAGGTAACATTTTCTCTTAAGTTCTTTTATTTTATTTTACTTCTCCAACCGCATAAAATATTTTTATTCCTTTACTCTATAACAATAATAGTATACTCAATATACTAGGTTGTTTTTATTAGAGGTATTTGAACTAAACTTATACACACCTCCATCTAATGGGTAAAGAAAATATTGTTTCTATGGACGGTGAACTACTGCCTCGTGAAACGATGATTGTTAAAATATCTCCAACCACCTCTCATGGTGGCCATTATGATCGAAATGTATTTATATATGATATATATTATGTTTATGTTTTCTCTATGATTCTATATTTTTCATTTATATCATACCTTCATGGTTTCCATAACGGGTAAACGCGATAATTTCATTTGAGGAAGTGCGGAGTACCGCCCCCTCAAAGTGATATGACTCGTTCATACCATACGTGGGATGTATAAAGGATGGATATAATGAAATTATATATGATATTATATTGTAATTATAATATAACTATGTATCATTAAGTTTTAATTCCATTAAAATACTAAATATAAATGAAAGTAGCGTTCATGCGTACGTACGGCTTACCGTCTCCATGAATAGTGCATTTCATTTCTTATCTCCAAATGCTATGTACTATTATAAATAAATATATATACTAGATATATATGATATATATTATATCTAAATAATGAATATAATTTTTAAGATAATGGAATTATGACCACATGGACAACTTGTAATTATAAGAAGTTCATTTTTGACTCAAGTACCAAATACCGACAAAATGATCGTTATTAACTTAAATGATTAAATAATGTTTATAACATGGTAATAAGTGATATAAAAGTAATAATAAACTTTAAAAAGGTTCTTAATCAAGTATAAATTAACTTTATTATATTATTCAGGAGATTAAAGAATGAACGGGTCAAGTCGGACACGAGGTAAGGGACTTTGTCTCAATATCCTTTCATTGAGGCATATTTTGATTTCTACACGACTTTATTTTATATGGTTTATAAACCCCTTTGACTTTTAATTTCATTCAAAGGTAATTTTTTCTCTACAAATTGTTTTACTAAATGACAAAAAGGAATGTTTCTTTTTAACGTACGTGGTGACAATGACCTTTTCCACTACCGCGAGTATTATTTGATCTTTGACTTCCTTAACAAGCCGTGATGTTTTTAAAAGAAAAATAAATAACATATAATTTTTTTACATATTTTGGTATTGAAAATGGTTTTGTAGATGGATTTATTATGTCAATATATTTAAATTATATATTGTGATTTCAATGTGGAAATGTTATCTTTCCTTTATACTTGTGTTATGTGTTATGACTATGTTATGGTTCTTGGGAATTGTTTACGTATACGGGTGGTTCTATGATAAACCTAGGGTGGGTGAGCCCGAGATAGCTCTCCAATTCATTGGGTAACGTGATGGAGGTAAACGTGAATATTTATCCTAAGAGATTTAGGGAATATACTGTGATGGGTATTCCAACGTAACTCCCTATGTAGTTTTGATAGCTACAATGTAAGTATGATATGGATGCCACAAGTTACCTTTATGATTTATGTTTCCCATGTGTTATTCATAAATCTTATGATTTCATGAGGTATGTTAAAAAGCTTATTTTTTGATGGACTAATTTTTACTTTCTTTATTTAATAACCCTTATTGAGATTTTTATGCTCATCCCAAGTTTTGAAATGTTTTTCACATGACTTAAAGATGAATAGGGTCAAGGATGGGATCAAGGAAAAGTCATTTTGTTTAAAACATGGAACTAGACATGAATCTTTTTTTCTAGAGTTTTTATTTTATGAAAAAAAATGGAAACTGAGTAGAAGTGTCTACATTGTAATTTTTTAGATGTAATATAATAGTTATTTCCTAATTCTCTAAAACTCTAAACCTGAAATGATCCTCAATATGAATTATTCATTTAATTCAATATTATGTAATGTTTTAAGGATTGGTCCTTATAGGATCAGAGGCCTTATTTTTAGTAGCATAAGCCTCATAGGAAACTACATCACATTTGACTATACACTTATGAAAACCATACTTATCTTCCAAAATACTATACCCTTTAACACCTTGTAGGTATCTAAGAAATAAATATTTCACATATCTGGGTTCGAGTTTATCAGCCCTACTACGAGCATAAGTAGTACAACCAAAAATTCTAAGATGTCTTAAACTAGGGGTGAACCAATCCACATCACTTTATGTTTTTGAATTCAATTGTACCAGATGGGCATCTATTGATCATATAGACAGCAGTAGTAGAAGCTTCGTCCCAAAAGGACTTGGGAAGACTAGAATATGAGAGCATATTTCTCACTCTTTCTAAAAAATATATTTATCCTCTTTGTTAGCTTATTCTGTTTTGGGGTATCCACAATTGTTTTGTGTCTAAGAATACCTTCATAACCATAATAGTCTATGAAATCCTTAGAAAAATACTCTATATTATTGTCTATCTTAAGGGATTTGAATTTATTTCCAGATTTAGTTTCAACACTAGATTTCCAAATTTCAAAGGTTTTATAAGTTTTAGATTTGTGTTTGAGTATATAAGTCCAAACTTTTCATGAATAGTCATCTATAAGGTCACATATTAGTGCCCCCCCATGTAATTAAATCCTAGAGGGACCCCACAAATCATAATGTACATATTCTAAAGGGGTTTTATCTATATATGTAGACCACTTAAAACTAACACATTTGGATTTACCAATAACACAATATTCACAAAAGGGAAGGTTTTACAGTGTTAAATCATTCAAAATTACTTGTTTTCTTAGTTTATTCATCCCTTTAAAACTAACATAACCTAAGTGCATGTGTTGTAACATAGTATTATCTGTCATGGGTGAAATAGTTGCATTCAATTGTTTCATATGTGTCCTTTTATCTAAATCATAAATAACATTGGTGAGGGTTCCTCTCATAACAGTGAGTGACCCCTTAGATATCCTAAGAATCCCTGAATTAGAACTAAAGGAATACCTATTCTCATCTAAGATACCCAAGGAAATAAGGTTCCTCTTTAAATCAGGCACCCATCTAACCTTCTCTAAGTATTTTACCAATCCATCATGTAACTCTAGAGAAACAGTACCTCTACCCATGATTTGATAGATTTTTTTTTTCTAAGAAAACCTCACCACTCTCAATCACTCTAAGATTAGTGAATTTCTCACATTTGGGACACATATGAAAAGAAAAACCTAAATCTAGAACACATTCAGTACTCATAGCATCAACACATACATTTAAAACATTAGCAATATCTTTTTAAACCAACAAAGAATGGTCACTATTATTGGTTTTTTTCTTAGAATTATCCCTTTGGGGGAAATTTATTCTAATGTGATCAATTTATTTATAATGAATAAATTTTATTAGTTTACCTATATACTCTGACAAACTCTTAGACTTGATCTTACCACTTCTTTTACCTCTCTTATCAATACTACCTCTAACATTCAGCCCCTTAGATTCCTACTTATCAAAATTGGGATTCTCCTTTTTAATTTCTTTAGATAGAAAGGCAGTCTTAACTACTTCTAGGTTTAAAGAATCCCTACCATACATCATCGAATATTTAATTGAATTATAAGAATCATCTAAAGAAATTAATTGTATTATATCCAAATCCTCATCATCAAACATATATTTTATATTAAAAAAACAAAAAAAATTATAAAAATCATCAATGTGAGTCCTGACTACAGTTCTAGGACACATATGAAAATTATTCAACTGCATCTTCTTATGTAGCTTCTATACTAAGGTTTTTGTCATATATAAAGTTTCATGTTTCAAACATATTTGGGAAGATATGGATTCATAAGGTAATTCATAAAGTATCTTATCACCTAAATAAAAGAGCATTAAACTATGGTCTTTTCTAAGAACATCAGCGGGGGCATCTACTGTAGTAGTAACAGACTGTCCATTGGTGGATAGGGTAACAACTTTCTTTTTAGGACCACTTAGGGTATCAAGGATCTTTTTATGGTCTAACATCACATTCATAATTATCCTCCATAGATTAAAATCATTATCCCCATCTAATGTATCTATATTAATTTATCCAATCTCATTATTCTATATTTTATGGCTCTGATACCAATTTTTAGGGGATACGTTGATGTAGTAGTCCCTACGCAACAACCAAGACCCAGTAATCTAGGTATTTATTTCATGATTTGATGTATACAATTAAATTAACAATTAAACATAATGGGTAATTATGGTTACTATATGAATGTGTTGTAATAAAATAAAATAACACACTGATATAACATGTTTCGAAACACTGTGGACCAATGTGCACAACGAGAACACCACTACAAAAATTAATTACTAAGGAAAGAAAACATCAAAAATTATATGAGAACAAAAATAAAAAGAAATAGAGAAATCATCTAAGTATCTATATAGATGAGACTCACACTACAAAAACACATAGAAGGATACAACAACATATATGGAAGCAAGAAATGAAAACAAAAAAAATGTGGGATAAACTTATCCCAATGTCATATTCTAATACTAGAACCTGGAAGAATCTCAAATGGTACTCAAGAATCTGATGTCTTCCTTCACGTGAGGGAATACCACGATGAAGGATGAATATCTCCACTGCTCTCTACTAAAACCCTAGACCAGGTTCATCCAATAATGAAGATGATGGGCTTCAACAGATTTTTTTGACACTCTCTACCAAGGCACACATCAGGTGTGGCAGCACGATTTTTCATGCCTCTCCTAAAGTGGTATGTGTGCTTGGACTAGTCGTGCCTCCTCCCGGGTGGCTGGTTTCCCCATATTCCTACTTTCTAAATGTGGGGAAGCCTCTACCACCATTGGATCCTTGATTGGAATGAAATTATGGGTTGTCATTTCCTCTTTCCATGGATTCCTCTCTGGAGATCGTTTCCTAGTCCGGGTATCCCTCAAAGATTTGAGTCATGTTTTTGAAGCTCGTTCTTAGTTCCATATTGAGACAGACACTATTTAATTATGTAGCTTTTATAGAGATATGGTATCTATTGACAAACATAGCTAATGGTGATGTTGGACATGCCTGGATGTTGGGTGTGTTGGGCATCTAAAAAGTCATCCTCCTTTAGAGTTGATGGAATCTCATGTATAAGGCATATTAGGTGTGGAACCCAAGGCATCCCATATCCATCACAGGGAAACATACTCTAGGGGAATAATGAATCCAAAGCTCATTGCCTAGGGCATCTCTTGTTGGTCACATAAGGTAGAGATTTTGATATATCAGGTGGGGTCATAGGTTCAAGGTCTTGTAGGGACACAATCCCAAATTTGAAGACTTATGGGGTCTTAGTCATTGGTTTAAATTCATGTGGGGGCATGTTCACATGTTTAAAGTCTTATGAGGACATGGTTAGGGGGTATAATTATCATGGGGACCTGATCATAAGTTTCAAGTCTTGTGGGGACATGGTCACAAGTTTAACGTTTTATGGGGACAAGTTGGTCATATGTTTAAAGTCTTATAGGGACAAGTTGGTCATAGGTTTAAAGCCTTGTGGGTATAAGGATATCACATGTTTATAGTCTTGTGGGTAAATCTAAAATGTACACTTATTATGTACTTATCCAGATATGGGTTAACGTCACACAGTGATGTTAAGGTCTATTGGGGATCTAAAGTTTGGGTGGTGAGGTTGAGTATGTTTTCGGGGGAAATAATCACACATCCGATTTTTCACCTCCCATGGGGGAATATAGGAAGATTTAATGGTGGTGTTGGGGTATTTATATTGAACCTCATGAAGACATCCTACATACCCTATTAGGATTCATGGATCAAAACCCTCATAATTTGAGTGCATAGTTTAAGGTCATGTGATGGGATCGGTCCATGAAGTTTAACATCATGTGGTAAGGATACTTATTCCACAGAAGGAGTGATGATAAGGGATGATGTGGGTATTACAAGTTGAATCTACTCAAAAGGTGGGGGTATCATCCCATGTGATTCATACACGAGGCATCCTATGTTCATCACACTAGGTAATACTATAGTTTAACATCATATATCAAGTACATTATCATGCAGTTTGACATCATACGACTAGGATGTTAGGATATGCAGTTTAAAGTCTTACAACTGAAATGTTAGGCTATACATTTTAGAGTCTTACATCTTGAATGTTGATGGGGCTTACACTAGATGATTCATATTCTAGTTAGGGAAAAAGGAGATAAGGATACAACACTATCCATCATTGAAGGGAAAATAAGTGGTTTCTCTTGATGATTATAACATTGGGGACTCATGTGGGGTCCTAAGGTTGGGGATCCAATGATTAAGAGAAAAAGGAAAAGATATTGCACATACCATGATTGGATAAAAGGGTGATCGAGGCATGAGTAAAACCAAATTGGATATGAACAAGGCCTATGTGCACTCAACATTCATGAAGGTTTTTCTGAAAAAAGGAGGAATCATGTAGGAGACTTGGGGATGGGTTTCATTAAGTATGTGATATTAATTAAGGATAGGATTTTGATATTAAGGCCTTCACCAAACATGGCCACCCTGCCTAGAGGTAGTGCCTTGGTTCTTATGGGGTGAGTTTCATGAAAGATGAAGGTCTCATAGATCCCTATTGGGTGTGAATAATTATCCTCTTTCACGGAGGGCATGACCCTTTATGAAGTTTATCTCCACCATGGACCTAGGTTATAAGGTAATTATGAAATATATTTCATGAAATATGGATACCTATAGGAATAAATTTCACCTTTGGCTCGTGAAGGATGAATATTCATGAATCCATAGCTTCTCCCAAAATTCAAAAGGTCATACCCCCCTTAAATAAAGGTTAAAGGGGGTACTTATAGGTGTCACAAAGCATGAGACATACATTTCATGAAGGATTGCCATATTCATGTAATATGAACTTCTTCTATGTTCCAATGACCTTCTCGAAACCCTTATCATTCCTGAAGGAACATCTTTGATGAATCTAGCTCTTATGGTGGAATTTGGCCCTATTTTGCCATGGATTTTCCTTGATTCATCCATGATCTTCTTTAATTATTATATAGCATGTGTTATTTGGTGTCAATAAATTCCACCACTCAGAATGGGATCCAATATATGAGAGGAGTATCATATTATGAGGTGAAATCACTAAAAACTAATGATCTGGGTGCCCTGTTCATGAAAATCACCCCCTGGCCAATATATATGGGGAGGGGTCCCAGGGGGGGACCACAATATTCTCACAAAATATTGGATGAACATCTATTTTTTTGAAACTCAACACCTTCATGAGCATTCTATTATTGAAATCCTTTATGCTCGCGGATCATTTCACCTTTACAAAAGAAAATTCTACAAGACCTTATTTGAGGATAGACTGTGATGAGGAACATCTTCTATGAAATCACAACCATCATGAATGATCATTTGCAAATAAGTGTTCATAAATTTTCAAAGTCTTCAAGGTAGCCTTTGACGGTGCTGAAGATACTATTGCTAGACAGATGGAGGTGTATGGGAACATCATTATTAGAGAGAGATTTTGGAGTGTATCGGAGCATGACATACTTTTCAATTTGATGTTAGAGGATCAGAGAGATAATAATCTTTTCCTAAGGATTTTGATATATGTATTTGGACTTAAGGATAATGTCTTCATCCACAATGTTAACTGAGATGACCCCACTAACTGGTTTCAGAGTTCCCCAGGGTAGTACACATGGAATAGGGCTCCATCAGGTCACTATGTTATGGACTATGCTACAATCATGGTTAAATCATGGTGGAACCCCATTAAGAACACCAATAGGGAGGACCTTGCTATAGAAACATCTCTTCTTCAATATGAGAGCATTTTCAAGATGGGAATGGATAGAAAATGGAGTGAGACCTGCGCTAGGGTGGAAACTTCATGGATGAATATGCCTGGTCATATTGGGTATACAAGTCATATGATGAATTTGAAGGGGAGCTAAAGAGGATTGGTCTTTATGAGGAAGCCTAGACTTCCCAGTTCCAAGTCTACCACCACCCAGATATCATGACCAAACTATTGAATAGGAGTTCATCAGGGACCAAAACCTTTCATATATATCATGTGGAGATCAACATCAGTCTATGGGACCTCTACTAGATCACTAGAATCCCCATTCATGGGTATTTTTTTATGAGTTCCTCCTATAGAGAATATGTGGGAAGATAAAGAGCAGTTGTCATCACTAGTAAGGGGTATATTTCACCTGGTGAAAAGGGATAAACAACACAATCCTGAGATAAAGGAAATATCATTAAAGAAATGGTTTGGATACTTATTTAATGATCCTACAAATAAGCTGCTAGAGAGACCCCATCAATGCCTGGGGGCATCACAACATGGGAAGGAGAACATCTATTGGGTGATCCTGGAGGTGAGCTGATGGAATTTGTGGGGGTATAATGTGAATCCCCTCACCCCTAGGGTTAGGTTGGTAGGATTTATCATGGTGCTAATATATGGTTATATAATTCCCTTCCATGATGCACACATGAGGGTGTGGCCAAGCATGTTCATCATGGTATTCTTAGAGGTGGTTTTAAAGAACCTTTGGTAAAATAATGGGTATATTAGTGGTGGTTAGATTAGAGGGGGTTAACCCCCCCTCTAATTTCATCATATAATCTTATAATAGAGGGGGACCCATATAATCCATTTACCAGAATATAGATGGCTGGAAACTTTCACTATTTGAATAATAAGTTACATATTATAGGTAGTTTTCCCATTCTGCTGTGGACCCCCTCCCTCCTCCTCCTATTCCCGTCTCATCCTGCTAGTTCGCTATACCCCCTACCTCCACCCTCAAGTTCACCCATGTTCCCCTCAAGTTCACCCATATTTCCCATTCGTTAGACCCCCTACCTCCCATCAAGTTCACCCACATTTCCTATTTTTTTGTGTCACGCCCTCCCTTCATAAGATATAAAGCTAATGGGTTTCGAACCACTAACCACCCAGATAACCAGAAATCTACTTCCCCACCAAGGAAAAGATATTTTTGATATATTGCTTACATATTATTATATTTATATATATTAGGTAGGTGATTCAAATATATATTCTTTGAATAAATATTTAAATAGATTTAAATATTTAAATATATTTAAATATTTATATGTGATATATTTTACTATCCATGTTGAACATTCCTGGGAGTCTTCCTCTTCAGTTGGAGAAGGTTGGTATGCTCGCTAAGATTGGACCATTGGATTGATTCATGTTTCATCCATTCCCCCTCTGAATGGGGATTATCATTGATTATAGGGCTAGGATGATGGAGTAGTGATCGTACCTCCTGACCTTTTGAGGTGGGGTACTCGTGGAGAGGGTTGACTGCAAGGTGGTCTGCAAATCGTATGCCCTATACAGGTTTGCCAGGTAATTTTGGTGTGTTCAGATGTTGAACCCAAAGGTTTAAACTATAGTACATATCGATCACCACATGATGGCCCTCCACTATATGTGGAGCATGTTTGTGTGGGACGGAAGTGGGGGAGGATAATATTACTGCCAGTCGATGCTCTTTGTGGGATTTTTCATGACTTGGTGTAGAGATGGGAGAGTTCATACCCTAGGGATTTGATTTGGCATCTTATTGTTTGCGTGGATGTCAAGGAAGAAGTATAAAATTCATGTGAATAGGGTCATACTATAACCGGTGCAGTACACCGAGGAGGGATAGCTTGTCCAGTTAGTGGAGCGGCAGTTGTAGCTTTGGTAGTTCCTGACCCTACATGGGGTGTGACTCCTAAGGGAGGAGAAATGGAAGGCCCATGAATATCAGGAAAGTATCCTCAAGTGGAATTTGAACCCTCTAGGGTGATCTTGAGGGTGCATGTTATGGCTCTGGGTAAGTTCATTCACTATGCAGATATGCCCGATAATGCAGTATTCCCCGATGCCGAAAGGGATTGGTAGATTTTCCAATAGTTCAACTCCCTCTATGTGATGTGGCAGAATCTCTAGGATGAGGGGATTTACCTTCCTAATATGGTCCATGTCAGGACTAGCTTCCATGATTCCTGGTCCGAGGCAATGTAGTACCTATAGGATCTAGAATATATGATCCACTATTGTGGCATGACACGCGCCCAGAAAAACTGAAGACATTGCTTAACATGCCTTCTTCTACAGACCTCTCTAGGGGTTGATCAACTATAGGCATGTCCAAGGAATAGGATTTGGCTAAGGAGGAGTCATGAGGAAGTGATACTTTCTCGAAATCCTTCTAAGAATGAGACTCTACCACCAGTCAGGTAAAAGTTCAAATTTGTTTTTGATTTGAGCCAGTAGTCATTATTTTGGTCTTGCTGACCATTTTCCATGATTTTTGTAGAGATCAGTTAATGAGGAATGGGATTATATTCATGATGAATCTATGAGGGAGGATGAGTAGGACCCAAGACATGAATGGACAGGCATAGTACCTCCCTTTGATGTTGTGGTCATAGGTATCCAAACATCTATTATTGAGGCACTACATGTGGTTAAGATAATGACTCAACAACCCCAAGTGTCACTTGGTAATTTCTAATCCCCTCACTTTATGGTTTGGTTCAAAAAAATTAATTCAGACACTTTTACTGACTCATTTTTTCTTTTAAATAGGGCCAATAAATTTGACTATGGAGTAGCTTCTAACAGTAGAGACATCGATAACTGTAGGGATTCCCTCACCGACATAGATTTTGATGAACATATCTAATATGTTTCCCAAACATTATACTACCTATAAGTATTATCCCTATTTCACCATTTATTTTTCCTTGCTTATGTCAAGGTAGGATTTACTAACCTTGTTTTTGAATGGAATTGGTTACCATGTTAGGGGACTATCCAGTGGTGGAAATGCTCAAGTAGGAACAACCGACAGCTAAGGCGGAGAGGACTGAATCCATGGCCCTGATGGGGGTTGTTGAGGAGGCCGTAGTGGTCAAGCCTACTGCTAAGGTTCCACAGGAGGTTGGTGAGGATTCTTCCACAAGGAGTTTGACAATGTTATGTTAGATTTAGTCAACATAAATGTAATTGTTGATGATGAAGATCAAGAAATGATCCTTTTAGTTTATTTGATAATTCTTACAATACCATAGTAGAAACCATGATGTACGATTCTGAATCATTAACCCTTGAAGAGGTTAAGTCCACCCTTTTCTCTATAGAATTATATTCTAAACCTAGAATAAAAGGAGAGGTCGAGATCTTGTTTAATAGGGGTAGACCCTAGTCTAAAGGTAAAAAGAAAATATTAAATAAAGATAAAAGTAAGAAGAATGAGGACCTCAAACCTATGTATAATTATTGGGAATGAAAATTTTTTTTGTTTTCATTATGGTAAGCTCGAGCACACTAAACCCTAGTGTAAAAAACATAAACAATAACTTGAAAATATGATTCCCACTGACCAATCCCTTTTAGTGGATTCTGGTTATGACACAGCTAAAGTATTAAATGTGTCTAGCCATTATCTCAATCAAGAGTGGGTCCTTGACTTAGGTTACTGCTTTCACATGTGTCCTTTTAGAGATTCCTTCCTAGAGTTTGTAGAGATAATAGAATGTGATGTCCTCTTAGGGAATAATAAGAGTTTTAAGGTAGGGGATATGTTCTATTTTAATATAACTACATGACCATTTCATCATCAATTTACTTGATTCTAGATGGGTTCCCAACATTCATAGAAAACTAATTTCCATAGGGGTTCTAGACCAAAATGGGTTCACTTTTAGTTCTGAAACAGGTTGTCAAAAAATCTTTAAAGGAACTAGAACTGTCATTAAAGGTTATCTCATTAATGGGTTGTATGTTTTGAAAAGAAAGACTCGTTCAAGATAGTTAAGTAGTTTATATACCACTAATATCGATAATACCTTGCTATGGCATAGGTGATTAGGGTATGTAAGCTCCAAGGGTCTAGAAGAACTCAACAAGAAAGGGTTGTTGAGTGACATCACACCATACAACCTTCGATTTTGTGAAGATTGTGTGATGGGAAAGGCTAAGAGAGTCACCATTAATAGGTCCAATTTTAAAACTCCCATACCCTTATAAGAAATCCATTATGACCTATGGGGACTATATTGGACTACCTCCCATGGTTGAGGTTCTTATTTTTTCACTTTCATAGATGACTTTTCAAGAAAAGTATGGATTTATATTCTAAAAAATAAATATGATGTTTTTCAGACCATTAAAACCTGGAAAATTTTAGTTAAAAATTAGGTTGGGAGAAAAATTAAAACCATGAGAACAGATAATGACTTAGAGTACCTATCCATTGAGTGTATCCAATTATGTGAATATGAGGGTATTAAAAGACACTAAACTATTAGGGAAACCCCCAACAAAATGGTCTTGCAGAAAGAATGAATATAACCATTTTAGAAAGGGTTGGAAGCATTCTTGCATGGCCGTGTCTCTCTAAATCATTTTGGGTAGAGGCTTCCAGTGTGACAGTCTACCACATTAATAGATGTCCTTCTTCTGTCAATCAATTTAAAACCCAAGAATAATTGGGGAATGATATGTTTCCCTTTTATAGTTACTTAAGAGTGTTTGGGTGCACTACTTATGCACAAATTAAAACTGATAAGCTTGAACCTAGAGCTCTTAAATGAATCTTTAAAGGGTATCCCAAGGGTGTTAAAGGTTAATAAATTTGGGTAGATAAACCCAGTTACCAAAAATATATTATAAGTTGGGTTGTAGTGTTCCATGAATCTTCTTTTCCCAAATCTAAGGTCACTGCATCTGACAGTAGTGATCCAACCATATAATTGGATGATGAAACTAATCCATTAGCCCATTTTGAGATTGATTTCCAACCCACTCCACCTGATGCACAATCTATTACACATGCTGATTGAAATTTTATCTTTGGTTCAGATTCTGAAATAGAATCTCTGGCTAATAATAAGGACTATCGATTGACCCGAGATAGAGAGAGGAGAGTGCCTAGACCTCCTACTCAGTTTCAGCCAATATTATATTGCTTCTTATGCCTTTCATGTTTCCTAGGATCTAGTTTATTATGTTCCTAAAACCTATAGGTAATCCCTAAATGAAAAAGACTCTAAATAGTGGATCTTTTCCATGGATGAAGAAATGCATTTCTTATGAAAAAAAAGCACACTTGGTCTATTATAAATAAATCACCCAATTCAAAAATAATTGGTTGTAAGTGGATTTATAAAAGTAAATAAGATAACTCTATTGGATATAAAATCAAATTCAAAGCAAGACTAGTTACTAAGGGATTCCTTCAAAGAAAATGAATAAACTATTGTGAAAATTTTCCCCCAGTTGTTAATCATTCTTCAATTATGTTATTAGATTCTTTTTCTACCTATAGTGATCTGAACATTGAACAACATGATGTTAAAACTGTCTTTCTTAGTTTTGATTTAAATGAGAAGCTTTACATGAATACTCTTGATGGTTACTATAAATAATTCAAATTAAATCAAGTTTTCCTTTTAAATAAATCTTTATATGGTTTAAATTAAGCCTCAATACAATGGTACATAAAATTTCATTCTTTTATGATCAATAACCAATTTACAAGGAGCCAATATAATACTTGTGTATATTTCAAATCAAATAAAAATTCATGCTTTATTTACTGATGTATATTGATGATATGCTTATTATTTACAAAAACATGATTCTCATTACTGCTATAAAATCTCAATTAAAAGTTAGGTTTAAAATGAAAGACTTAGGTGAAGCTAAGAAAATTTTAGGTGTTAAAATAATCAAGGACATGTTAAATAAACTACTTCACTTATCTAATCATGCTTACATATTAATGATTCTCAAGAGATACTTGTTTGAATCCCTCAAACCCGTTGGTATACCTCTTGGAAAACACTTTAAATTGTATTCGACATAAAGACCCACTATTGATGATGATATTAAGTTTATTTATAAAATCCATTATGCTAATATAGTTAGTAGCATAATTTATAGCATGATATACACTAGGCCTGATATAGCCTTTTCAATATACACCTTTAGTAGGTTTATGGCCACCCCTGGGAAGCCACATTGGCATGCCCAGAAATGAATTCTTTGATATTTTTCTTGTAGTTCTAATCTTTCATTGAGTTATAGTAAAAATTTAGATTCTTCTAAAATTATAGTTTTTTTAATGGAAAAGATAAATTACTGATCAAGGAAACTAGGATTACAAAGCCAATCAGGGAACGAGTTCACCCAACAATGATCACCCCAACATTTTCCAAAATGATCCAAATGATGGGCTTTCAAATTACCATATCTTTTGATAAAAGAAAATTTTCATGTATCTAATCCATCGTTCAGGGACCAGATCTTCTTCAAGATGATGCCATAAGGTTGGGAATCCTCATATTTTGTTGAGAGAGCATTCACCACTTCGCAGCAGTCAGATTCCACCAGAATCTTGGGCCAAAATTTTGAACAGGAAAAAAGAATCCCCTAGAGGATGGTTGAGGCCTCTACAACCACAGGGCACCATGAGTTAGGCACCACCCAACACTGAGCTTCCACAATCTGGCCAAAACTGTTATGATAAATGAGCCCAATACCGACCCTTGAATTAGTAGAGACAATAACATCTGTATTAATCTTGAAGAAACCCTCAGGGGAGGGGGGAGACCAAAAAGGAGTCGCTCATCGAGTGTGGCCCAAATAATGCACCGCGTCACTTTTCTTCCAACCATTCATCCACTACAAAGCTCTATCCACCCATAGGTGATCAGGGGTCACCTATATTTGGAAAATGCATTCATTTCGTCGAGTCCAAACCAACCAAGTAATTGTGCATATTAGTCCAACCACTCTCAATTCTAGATAAGACACCCATTTAGTAAGGATTGGGACCTACCCAATTGAAAGATCAACGAAAATACCAAAATCCTGTTTCCAAACCTTCCACACCCCTTCCACCCCCTTACAGGAAATAATTGCATGCAAAGGGGATTCCACTTCATGGAGGCACAAAGGAAAAGTGTCGTCCTCTGGCAAATGTCGCTGCACCAGAAAGTCACGGGTTGGAAGAACCCCAACGCAAACCTACCACTAAAAAAAATCACCTTAGGAGGAGCGGTGAGGGACCATAGGCACTTCCACCGATTATCGATAAAGACCTGGAAAAAACCTTTAACCCACATTTTGTAACCCGAACAAACAGAATATCTCCCATGAGGTTCCCCAGTCTAGAAAATCTGGTCAATACCCATTCCTGGTGTGAGAGGGATACTCAGGATGAGATGACGATCCACCTTATTAAACCAGCAACAAAGCTTCTCCTGATCCCACTCCTCAAGTAAGTCATCAAGCAGATCACGTACCCTTGCATCTTCGAATCTAGGAACAATCAGTGAGAAAACCTTATGATTGATGCCATCTTCCATCCATGGATCATTCCAAATTTTAATATTATTCCCATCAGCAATTCTCCACATGCAGCTCAAATCAATGAGAGATTTTTCTCCCCAAATGCTCCTCCACATAAAACTCAGTCATGGCCCCAGCTGGGCATGCAAGAAATCAGAATGAGGGAAGTAATTAGCTCATATCACCTTTGATAACAGGGCATTTGGGTGGGAAATAAGGCATCATCCTTGATTCTCCAAAAGAGCCTCGTTAAACCATTTGAGATTTCAGAATCTGAGGCCGCCACAGAATTTTGAAACACACAGCTTCTCCCAAGACATCCAATGGGAGTTAAGTTTTCCCTCATGGGATCCCCACCAAAAATTGGCCAATCGGGAGTGGATTTGATCAACGAGAGTTTCTAGGAATTTAAACAGCGACATAGCATAAGAAGGGATTTCTTGGGCCACTAACTTCACAAGAACTTCCTTTCCAAGACAAATCAAATTATCCACCATATCCACAATCGCGCTGAAAACTTGTTTCTTTGACCTACCCACCAGGGTCGGGAGGCCAAGGTACTTAGGATGCTTATCAACCAGCGGAAACCCACACATTCGCTGCAACTCTTCTCTCTTAGCTTGTGGGACGCCTTTACTGAAAGATAACTATGATTTTGATGCATTAAGACGTTTCTTAGAGGTCTTTTTGTACATATTGATGATATTCAGCATTGCACTGCATTCTTGCAGGGTAGCACGTGCGAAAAGAAGGCTATCATCTGCAAAGAAGAGATGAGAGATGGGGGCATTTTTACATACCGTAACACCATGGATAACTCCTTGATCCTCCGCCTTCAAGATGAGATGAGAAAAGACATCTACCACCAGAATGAAGAGGTAAGGTGACAGGGGGTACCCTTGTCTCAAGCCTCTTGATAGTTTAAAGCTCGCTGAAGGGACCCCATTAATATTAATTTTATTAGAGACAGATGTAACACAATTCATGACATTAGAGATACATTTCATCCCAAAGCCCAACCTGGATAGAACAAGTTCAAGAAAAGTCCATTAAACTCTTTCATAAGCTTTCATCATATCTAGTTTCATTGCCATGGTGCCACGCTTGGATGAGGAGCGAGTTTTCATAGAGTAGAATAATTTGAAGGCAATGGCAGCATTGTCAGTAATAGATCTCTTTGGAATGAAATCACTTTGGTTATCTGAGACAAGCAGTGGGAGAAAATCCCTAAGTCTGGCCACCGTGATTTTGGAGAAAATTTTGTAAATCACATTACACAGGCTGATTGGCCAAAACTCCATGATTTTCTGAGGGCACTGAGATTTGGGGATAAGAGTAATAAGAGTTTCATTCAGGGATTCAAGAGAGGCTCTACCAGCCCACACCTCCTTCATTAGGGTCACCACATCAGGTCCCACTATATGCCAAAAGCGTTTAAAGAACAGAGCATGAAACCTATCAGGCCCCAGTGCCTTGGTAGAGTGAATAAGATGCAGGGCCCCAAGCACTTCCTCATCAAAAAAATCTCTTTCCAGGTACCGATTCATGTCTTCTGTAACCAACTTTGGGATGCATCTAATCAGGCATGGGGGAGTGATAATACTTTCTGCTGAATAGAGGTTGCAGAAAAAGTTCAGGATAATGGAGTGAATGTCATTTATGTCATGCACAAATCTTCCAGTGGGGTCCTCCAGATGACCAATATGATTCTTCCTTCTCCTCACAGATGCTCATTGTTGAAAAAAGTTGGTGTTCTGATCACCATCTCTGATATGGGACTCCCGCGCCCTAAGGAACCAAAAACTCTCTTTCTCCCTCAGAGCTGCATTGAGATTCTTTTCTGCCATAGAGATGTTTCTAAGGATAGAGTCACAACAAGGATATGAGTGGAGTCGCTTTAATTGATTCTCTGCCTCCTTAATACATCGGTCAAAGTTACCAAACCTAGTTGAGCTCCACTTCTGAAGGCAAGATGCAAAAATGAGGAAGTTGGACATGATGCACTGATTCAATCCCTCCCAAGCCGCTTGAACCACCTTTTCATAGTCACTATTTTGGAGCCACATACTTTCAAAGCGAAAGATTCACTCAGGTCCCCTCTCTTTCCCTTGTGAGACTGTTGACAAAATGATTGGGCAGTGGTCAGAGGAGACGGGGGGCAGGTGGACGATAGAGAAGGCATGGAAAAGAGAGGTCCACTCATCATTCCCAACAAATTTGTATAACCTTTCCGCCAGGTGGTTCTCCATTGACCTACCCCTATGCCAGGTAAACGGTGAGCCAGAAAACCCGAGGTCATGAAGAGAGTTCGACACAAGAGAAATCCTAAAATCGTTCATCGCAACACCACTCCTCAAACATCCCCCTTCTTTTTCATGGGGAGACATGACCTCATTAACCCCCCCCCCCCATCAGAAGAGGGTCAGAGAGGGAGTCTCACAACCGCTTCAAAATGGCCCATGATCTGTGTTTATCCTGCCCACCCGGCCACCCGTAGAACCCAACAAATGACCAAGGGGGAGCTCCTAGGCTAGCAACCGTCATAGCAATGTGATTAATTGAGTAATTAGAGATCTTGACCCCAAGGTCCTCCTTCCACAAGAGGCAAATTCCACCTGAGTGTCCCTGTCTTCCAATGGGAAAGACGTTTTTGAACCCAATCTTTCGGCCCATAAGGCCCGCATCCTTGCTATCCAACATAGTTTCGGATACAAAAACTATGTCAGGGAAAAATTTGGAACTCTAGTGATGGAGAACGCAAACCGTTTGGGGATTGTCAAGCCCCTGACAGTTCCAGCATAAGATTTTCATTGCCCTAGGCGGGGCTGGGACACACTCCCCGCTGCCTATGAAACTTTGACTACCCGACCATCGTCTGCCCCATTCCACCTCTTTGGCAGGCTCTCAGTCATCTGAGATGCCTCCAAGTGTCGTTTATGGTCCATGGGCTATGAACTGGGGGGGGGGGTCCACACCCCTATCCCCTCTAATTATTATTTTCCACGTCCGATGTTTTATAGTACCTGTCAACGGGATCCCAGTCATGTCATCAACTGCCTGAGGGGTGGCACTGGGAGTAACATCATCTGAACTGGAAACCGGATCTGGTGGGTTGTTACATAGTTGTTGTACCCCTGAGCCTGGGTCTGGTGGTTCCTTGTAGTTTGGTTGAAGCCTAGCAGATGGGGGGGAAATGACCTTCAAAATAGTTGTGGTATGGCTTGGGGGGCAGTCGGCCCCTGCCCCGGACTCATGTGTTGTTCCCTCGGCTCGACCGAGATCCGTGGCCAGCCCAGATTACTTCCTTCCACCCTTTGATCCCTATGAATGTTAGCAGCAATATTTGGCAGCCCATGCATGATTATATCAGTATGAGCTGGTTCAGCCCGCGTATTAAGAGCCTTCGCAAGTTTGTCGTTGTCCTGTTGTTTTTCAACTTCATAAATAAAAGCCATCCCAATGGTTTTTGCACGGAGCCAGGGACCATATTGTAAAATAACATTACCCTGTCCATCCTCCTTCACCTCACATGTCTTTTCTAAGTGCCCGAGGAACCCACAAAAGAAACAGAAAATAGGGATCTTTTCAAACTCAAAAGAAATCTAGACGTCAGAGTCCTCAATTGTCAAAAACATGCCCCTCATAAGGGGATGTGAAACATCCATCAAAGCTCTGATTCTCACAAAAGGTCCCCAGTGAATTGGATCAGACTGGTCTCATTCCATAAATGAACTGATGCATCCTCCAATCTCACGCATAACATGTTCAGTTCTACCATGAAAGGGGATTCCTCGAATTCGAATCCAGAAAGGTGAGCAAGACAGATTAACTGACTTAAAATTTTCTTCGCCTTTAAGGTCCTCCATGAGAATGATTTGGTTGTCAAAGGACCATGGTCGACCTTTGAGGACTTTTAATTTATCTCCTTCATTAAAGAATTCTAAGACTAGGAGTCTCGCCTCCACTTCTCTTATAGCAACGCCGTCCTCCAATCTCCAGATATTTTGCAGAGTATTTTTCATCGCTCCCTGATTGAAGGACCATTTTGCTAGAAATTTTCCAACAATAAGAAAGGACAGTCGTTGTGAGAGAAACACATCTTCACTCTTCCGTGTAGCAATTATCGATTTTTCTTTATCAGTTAAGGAGAGGTTTCGCCAGCGATTCATTAGGTCCGGCTCCATTTAACTGAAAATGGAAACTTCCCTCGTCACCACAAACCCCTTCGTCCCCAGGCTGCATAGTCACACTTCTCCCCGGGCTCCCCTCAAGAGTCGTCGTGCTTTGAGCTGCCGCACACCTGTACCTTCACGGACAAGCGCCTTCGCAAACCTGCGCCATAATGCGAACCACCTTTGGATCGCAAACCAACACCTTCGGCGAACCAACGCCAAGTCGTGAACCAACTTGACACACACTGTGCTCCTGCTCGAAACTCCTCAAAAGCCTTCAAATCCCACTCCCACCGCGGATCAAACCCACCGCAAACCAGGAAAAAGAGACGCCACAGGAAACAGACTCCAGTTGTCCGCGGTCCACACCCTTCTGCGAACCGCGCCCACAGCTGCCGCGCACCGCAGCCTCCACTCACCCTGCGCAACGCTTCCTTCGCGATCACACCCGGCGCGGACCTTCCTTAGTACTCACACCCTGCGCGACCCTTCCATCGTGATCACACCCTGTGTGAGGTCATTCTTCGTGAACACACACTACACCAACAAGTCCTGCACTGATGATTCCTTCGCGGGAAAATTCGTCGAAGTCAACCCAAACGCAGCCAACTCCTTCGCGAGTCCACCCTGCGCGTGTCACCTCCTTCACGAGTCAACCCTTCAACTCCTTCGTGGAACCCTACGTGAAACACAATCCCAACAACGACGGTCGTAGAAAACCAGATCTACAGAAATGCGGATCAATCGGATGCCCAGAAACCGAAGCTCCCCGGCTGAGCCGCGGGCAAGGCAACTTCACCGAAAATGCAGATCCCAGCCCGACGACCAACAACAGATCTGCAGACGCTGGAGAAGAAGAAGCAGAAACTAGGACCATCACCATCGCAAAAAGCCTAGAACAACAGATCTACAAAGAACAGCCGGGTCGCGCCTCCGCAAAAGCACGGACCAGAAGGAAGCAAGGAACAGACGTTCACATAAAGACAAATCAACACAGGCCCATAAAGGGGGACCAAAGCCCCCGCAACGAGCCTCTGAAGGTGCGCTGCTGCGATGACTGTCGCCGCTGCAGAAAGCTCCTCAAAAACTCGAACCCTAGGACGCCCTAGGAGGAAAACCTCTCCAGTGAGAGAGACTAATCGACGGAGGAGAGTAGACTGTGTTAAAAATTATAGTTGGATCCATAGATACTAACTATGCAGGGAATATTGATACTGTGAAGTCCTTGACTGTTTATGTTTTCACTACTTTTGGTGGACCCATTTTTTAGAAGTGTAACATACATTCCGTGGTTTCCCTCCCAACCACAGAATTAGAGTTTATAGATTTGGCTATGGCTGTCAAAGAGGCATTATGGATTAAAGACTTGTCTTCTAAGCTCAACCTTTATAATTTTGATGTTAATGTTTATTATGATAGTCAATCTGCTTTTCATTTGTCCAAGAATTTAGTATTTAATTTTAAATTCAAACACATAGACATTAGACTACATTTTATTAGAGATATTATAGAATCTGGAACTGTGTGTTTCAACAAGATACACACTGACAATAACCCAAAAAATAGTTTGAATAAAGTTGTGGTATTGTTTAAATTCAATTTCTATTTAGGTAGGATAAATTTGGTTCTAATTCTGTAACTATAGGTGCAAGATTATCACCAATTTCCATTGAAAATGGTGAGGAATTTTGAATTATAGTATTCATTTTTTTGCTTTCATATTGAATTGACCATGTTATTAATCTACCATTTTTTTCAAGTTGACTTTATGCATGAAAAATGTGTTACATTTATTTTAATATGCTCAAAATTTGATCTACTTGGTGGGATTTGTAAATTTTGTTGGGTCGCTTTATTTTAGCTTCTGGGCCTCAGCTTTGAGCGGCCTGTTGTTGGTTTACCCAATGATTATGTTGACTCATTGATCTGTGCATGATATATTGTTGTTCATTGATCACTACTATCGCCCAATTTAACCCTACCATCCATTTGTAGCGGAGCTTGATTACACCGCTAAGTTTATGTTTCGGCAGAACTTCATAGCGGACCCTGATTCTTGGTTTTTTTTCTAAGGATAGCAGGTGTTAGGGGAATTGATGACCCCTTCACCCCGTCCATTCTAGACCCCATTCATTTTGGTTTTTCTCTCTCACCCTTCCGCTCCATGTCACCCTCTGCTGGTTCTGGTTCTGGTTCGTTTACTCTGAAGGGTTCTTCATCCTCAAGAAGAGGAGATCTTGTGCCTGCCGTCCTCCATGTACAATGCTGGTGTGCGTTTTGTGGTGGTGCTCTTGACGACGTCCTTCCAATGAAGAAGTGTGGCCAGGATCTATTGCTTAGGACCTTCATTTTCCAGTTCAGGTGAGCTTGAGTGCCTATGCGAGGACTGACCACTGGATCTTGGGGTGACAAGGTCCTTGTGTCTGGATAGCTTCTCTGGTCCGCGTGTGTGGTTTGCCTACATTGTTCTTCTCTGTTTATATGTGCACTGTTTTTAGTTTTGAATAATAATAAAGAATACTGTGGTTCTGTTCTTGCCCTGATGTAATATCAAAAGCTCCGAACCACATAAATATCTGTGTTGTTTACATTCCAACATTTTTTTCAATTTTGTTCTTTCGGCTTTGCTTAAAAACGATTCTTATATTTTTTGCGTTTACTTCGAACAATTTTTGTAATCTTGTCCTGATACCCCAACAAGTGGTATCCAAGCCTGTAATCATTTTTTTTACAATGTGTTAATTTCGAAGTTGAAAAGTTTGATAGTGAAAATGATTTCAATTTGTGGAGAGTCGAAATGTGTGTTCTGTTGGTCCATAATGGACTTACAGATGCTCTGCATGGTAGTAAAAAACTTGTTGTGACCGTCACTATCAATGGCCAGTCCACCACTTCTTATGTTGATGTTGATCCTAGTATACTTGAAAAGGCCCACTGTACTCTCCTGTTAACCCTAGGAGATAAAGTGTTACACGTGAGGTTGCATATGAAACTACTGCTAAGTCTATTTGGGTTAAACTCAAACATTTGTATATGACTAAGACTTTTCTTGGGCGTTTGTATAAAAATGTGCGGCTATATAATTTTAAGATGGCCCCTGGCTTTTTTTGTGCGAGTCCACATTGACGAGTTTAATAAAGTTCTGTTAGATATAGCTAATATTGATATAGAGGTCAAAGATGAAGATTAGTCTTTATTTTTGTTAACTTCTCTTGATGATTCTTTTAATTCGTTGAAAGATTCTACGATGTATGGCAGGGATTCCATTACCTTAGAAGAAGTTAAGTCTGGTATTTTATCTCGTGTTCTTCAAATTCATGGTTTGAAGGAAGGGTTAAGTAGTGTTAAGAGTGAACCTCATATTATGTATACTAAGAGTCCTATGTAAAATAAGGGTGGGAATGATAAGAACTAGTTTAAGGGTTTCGAGTGTTTTGTGTGTGGCAATACCGACCACATAAAAAGTTACTGTCCTAACCTAAAAAATAGAGACAGTATGGCCCAGACACATGTGGTATGTCCCGATTATGACACTGCAGAAGTCCTTTAGTTGTTTGCAGCCCCTTCGTTTGAACTATGCATAGGTTCTTTGTTGTCTTTTTCCTGCGATCCTAGGACTGACCTCACTTATCTTTGTGGGGGAATCCGATTGGGAAAAAGGGTTCTGTGGGCTGGTCTAAGCCGTTTGGTCTTAGGTGGAGAGGTTTCCAGCCAGTTACCTATTTTGTAGTTGTTGTGAATTGTTGTCTACTACTTTTATTACTATGGAATTGTGAACTTTGCTTTGTTGTTTTTCATTATTCACTATGTTTTACCCCGAGAAAGGTTGTTTGAATTGCAGGTGTTTGCATTCCAGGGAGTTATGTTTTTTGGATAAAACAAAGGTAATTTGTCTAAGCTCTATTTAATGCAGTTTCTTCGATAGCTTAATTTCTGAGCATGTGATCGTTCGCTAGCAGTAGACGTGTAGTATGTGTAGAACATGTGCCACTATATTGGCACATGCTAGGTTGTATTCTTGCTGGGTGAGTACAAGAAGACTTAGGGTTTTCGGTTTAAGAAAATCTACCCACACTACTGATAGGTTAAGGGTAGTTAGTCTTTTCCAAGAACACCATCAGTGTATTGTTATTTTAATATTGGAAAAGGTGAAGATTTGTTATTTTGGGTTTTCAAAATTAAAATTTTCGTTTTCCTTTACCATGCAATATTATGTGTATTATTATTATTATGCAATATTTGTTATTCTTTGGACTGTTGTGTTATCGCGCCTACATGTGGGCCTTCTGTTCGTTGGGCTGTGTTCTAGACCATGCCCCGCAGCTGCTTACTGGGCTGCTCGGATGATCTGCTGATCCACTGGACCGCCTGGTTTTCTGCGCTTCCACCATGGCAATCCACTTGCATCGCTTTTTGCTGGTCGTTGATGCGTCTCTATCCGATGAGTCTGGTTTGTTGGTTTGTGTTTCTCTGTGATCCTATTCGTTGCCGCCTCTTTGTCTTGTGCTCCTGCGTGTCTCGAATATCACGGGATCTATTTCTCCCATTTATCTTCGTGATCCTTTGGCTCAGCCTCAGTTGTCCGCGTGTCCCCTCGTCTATTGCGCTTGTCAAGGCGTCACCTTGCCTCTGTTGTGCCATTATTGCAGTGCTCAGTTCTTTTCATCCTAGTGGTTTGTCGTCTTCATCTCTTGAGTTCCAGAGTGCTGAGAGGGGATTTCCTGCCGTTCTGTGACCCGCCGCTTGCATGTCACTGTCCATACCTTGTTCCGGTGACCTTCGCTGGAGAGCTTGGTTCTGGCGAGCTTTGTGAAGACCGCTTCAGAATCTAGAACCTCCGACCCTAACATAGCCATTTCTTCTTTGGTGCTTCTGTTTTTGTGCGCCAGTTCTTTTCTTTCTTTGTTAGCTTCTGCGTTGTATGTTCTTACATTCTTTGTTGGTCTGGTTCTCGGTGTCTGAGGTTGGCGTGTGTGAGTCCGTCCGGTTTGAGGTAGAACGTTTCTATCTTCGAGCCTTCACCATTGGCTGTTGGGGTGATGAGATCTCTATGCCTTGATAACTTCTTTGGTCCGCGTGTGTGTTGTGCCTTTATTTTTCTCCTCTGTTTGTATGTGCTAGGTTCGAACCATGTAAATATCCGTGTTCTTTACTTTCCATCATATTTTCGATTATGTTCTTTCGGTTTTTCTTAAAAAGGATTCTTATATTCGTTGCGTTTAATTCGAACGATTTTTGTAAACCTGTCCCGATACCCCAAAAACAACCGAAAAGATCAATGCTTTTGAATGATTTCAAAAACAGAGTAATATCCCATCATGGGGAACTTTAAGATAATATTACAGATTAATTTATGTGAAACGACCATTACTATACTACCAAAACCTGAAGTAAAAGATTAACAAAACATGCAACTTCTCCACGGGTAAAGAACTGGTGGAAACAACATGATACATTGGTTTATTATTGAGAACGCGGGGGAACTTCAAGGCCCGGAGGGAGCGTTCTTCGTAGTGGAGAAATCATGGAAATGGTGGAATCATAGACAAACATCTGGATGGGATGCTTCAATTCCACAGCTAACACCCATTCGAACACCCCATCGATCATGGCCTTCACTGGGTTCACCACATAGACCGTGCTCCCTTTCAGATCACAGAATGGGTAGTTACCGCAATCAACGCAGTACAACAGGTAGTTTATGATTTTCCTCGTCATGTTCTTTGGCATGTACTTCCGTTTCTCCACATATCCATTGGTGTCCTCTATGCTGATATTGTACAGTCCCTCCACCACCTCCTCCGTATTCACCATGAACCTGTTCAGATTCATTTCGATTTCTAGTTGGTCAGGCAAATCACCATCTTCTGGCAGCAGAGCAGTGACGACGTCCAAGGGAATCTCGCACCCCCTCACCACCATAAAACTCTCCACCTTCTTGTGGTAAGATTTCTTCATGGAATCATCACAGAACATGAAGGACTCGCTGCCCGTGTTCAGCAGCTCGTGAATGAAGACCCGGTGTCGGACGCCCAGCCTTGCCAGCAGGAGCTTAGTGTATTGGAAGGTGGCGGACTTAACAAATTGCCAAACGAAGTTGAAGTAGTACGAGAAAACGACCATCACAACAAATATGGCACTCACCAGCGTGGACACCTGATCAAACCCTTTGGCCTGCAGCACCAACGGGAATATCGACAGAATCCTCATGAAGTTGTCATTCAGTAGCTCCGAGCTGGTGTTGTCCACGACGCAGTACTCCTCGCAGGTCTTCATGGTCCCTCCGGTGAGAACGTATTTGAGCATGGCCTCTGGCTTCGCGGCCTTCACCAAATGGTACTTTCCCAGTAGCTGGATGTCCTGTGTCGCCAGATGGAAATTCTTCGCAAAATGAAGGAACTTGAGGGGCTTCCCCGTTTCGAAGGAAGCACAGAATCTGTAATCCTTGTTGTTCATCCGAAACTTCATATCATAGTTGTTTTCAATGGAGAAAGAGTGAGTGTTTTTCACTTCTTCAGTGTCATAATCCTCCCAATCCCCGCTCGTCTCACGGCTCACACCATCCAGCACCAGAAACTTTCGGGTTCTAAACCAGGTGCGGTCATGGCCATGCCACAACATGCTGATGGAGATGAATGGGATGCGGAGAAACTTGGCGTTCCTAAGAAACGTCCACAAGCTGTAAACGGCTTGCATCCAAACAACCCATGGCGGAACCACAAATGACATTTTTCTTTCTTACTCAGCATCGCCCACACTTAGCCCAGCTGAGCTAAAAACCCCTTGTGGCTATTCTTTCTCTAGATTCTTATACCCAGCTTGTGAAGTGGTATTACATTATTCCTTTACCTTTCTTTTTTCCACTCCAAGAATAGTATCCTGCCTTCCCCTTCACCTTTTAGAGATGATTGAATAAATGCAGCTGAATAGTTTTCAAGGAAGGTAAGGTTGAGTACTTGTGTTCTACCAAAAGAACACTAAAATTGTGTACGCAGTTTCAGGTTGAGGAATTCACATTGTGAGTTTTTCTTGTTTTCGGGATGGTAATGTGGATCAAACGTCTGAGCCTCAATAATAACCAGGCAGCGAACATCTGTGTTAACCGCATGCAGACACTCGGCAAAACCTAAAAGCCTTGAAAAAGAAAAAATAAATCAATACCTTGTTTATGTTCTAAGACCACAATGACGGAGGCATGATGATGGCGGGCCACATTCCTCATATAATCATTCTTCACCCTCGTGCTGAGACCCCTATCATTCCAAATGATGAGGAAACATGCTTCTTCTATCCCCCTTATGTACAACTTTCTCAAACCGTGTCCTTCACAACATCTTCAACCTCTTCTAACACTGATAACCTACCATAGGAACTCATTCTTTACACTTGCGATTCCAAAGGAACCCCTTCAGGATATTTTTGAGAGGCACAAATCTCCTTACACACCCCCTTCTGTGTACTTGTATTGCAGAACAAATCAAATGATATAGGTGAGGAGAGAAAGATGAAGACGTTGAAAACCAAATTCATTACCAGAGGGGATGAATGATATTTGTTGATCGAATATCACGCAGATCAGAAAAAGGAAAATCATGGACCCCCGACACCAAACAGGGAATTAATGCTGCAGTGTCAGAATCCTCAGGAACAACCAAGATCAAGGTTTCTAAAAAAGCGATAGGCGCATGAGGCACTTTATCTAAATTTGAACACCCCAACACATTTCTTCTACAAACCTCCATCGAATGACCCTGAATTCTACATACCGAGAAGAACCTGGGAATGTCTTGGTTGAAATGTGTAACCACTACGAGAAACATTCACTAGACCAGATTAGATTGTGCGAAGGTAGATCTAAAGCCAAATCCAATTCAAGATAGAGGCGGGGATTTGAATAGGACTACAAACAACAAGTAGCTATATCTTCACACACAAAATACCCCATCGCATTACCCACTGATTGTAGAATAGCTATATTATGCAACAGCAAACGCAGCCCTAGGAGTCTGAACCAAATTGCCGCCTTAATCGATTCATGTCCATAGTGCACAGTCCAAGAACATATGAATAGAGAATAGATCCAATATCCACACCAATAATCACATCTGGACTAGGATTTCATGAATTCATACCTCGAAAATAGATGAATGCAGAAAATATATCTGGAAAGCACTACGACCACCGCTGGATGTTGAATTCCCCCGCAAATTCACAGATTATTCAGAAATGATTTTCTTATGGATTCAAAATTATATTTTTATGAGTTTGATGATGAAAATGAAACATTTTTTTGTGTTTCATGTATGTTAAGGTACTTAGAAATTGCTTATGATGACAAGAGAGCCTAATATAGCTCTCATATGTATTGGTTAGTGATTATGTTCTCCATAGAATTATATTGTAATTGATAGAGTAGGTTATTTCAATTGTAGGGGTTCTTGTAAGGTTTCTATTATAATGATATACCGAGGAAATTACATGAATGTTCTATCGTTGATAATTAGTTTTCATGAAAATATTTTCATTTTGTAATATAAGATAATGATATTTTGTTTAAAGCAATGATTATTCTCATTAAGGGTAAAATGGTATGATTTTATGAAAATGCCTTTCACGGGTCCTCATTTTTTCTTGAAAACCCACAAGAATGTAATTTTATTATGATTTCCCATAACGTTTTTTATGAATTTTTTTTGGTAGTAATGGTGATTTCATAAATTAGTTAATTATTATTTGAGTTCAATGATTATTATGTTAAAGGAACACTACAGGAAAAAGGGTTTATTGCGACGGGTTATTTGCGACGGGACATATTCCCGTCGCAACAGGTCCGACGAAAGGCTTATTTGCGACGGGAATATATTACCGTTGCAAATAACTGATCATTTGCGACGGGGAAAATGTCACCGTCGCAATAGATTTGGCGCGGATTTCGCACGAAAACGCGGGAAAAGTGTTTGCGACGGGTGGCTACTCCCCGTCGCAAATACCCTGCCGCGGTAAAAAATATTTGTGATGGGTAAAGCCGCTCGCCGTTAATGTTATGTCGGTTTATAAGTATTTGCGACGGGCCCGTCGCAATAACCTTTTCATGGAGGAGGGTATTTGCGACGGTCCGTTGCAAATACTTATCGACAGACATAACATTAGCGGCGGGCGGCTTTACCCGTCGCAAATAGTAATTGCGATGGGACCGTCGTAAATATGTAAACAGCAGCGACGACGGATTTACCCGTCGCAAATAGTATTTACCGCGTCAGGGTATTCGCGACGGGAAACTCCGTCCGTCGCTAATGTTATGTCGATAGGTAAGTATTTGCGACGGTTCCCGTCACAAAAGGCTTTTTAAATGCCGATCGTAATTAATGCGGGCAGCGGAAATTTGCGACGGGACCCGTCACAAATAGCTGTATTTGCGATGGGTAACCCGTCGCAAATAATACCGTCGCAAATAAGTTAAACTATATATACCCCCAACCATTTCAGTTTTGAAAACATTCAAATCTTATTCTTCTCCTCTCTTCTCCTTGAAGCTTTAGTTTTAAGAATTTTTTTTTCGATTTTTTTTGCGAGACCGTCGGAAGACAATAAAAGTGGTCCATAGCTTCAAGATTTCAAAGGTATTTACGTTTTATTTAATTTTATATTTATTTCATTTTTTTATATTAATTTTAATTGTAGTTCTAATTAAATTATATTTAAATTAATTTATTATTTATATTTAGTTTTATTAAAAAAATGATATTGTTATAAATAATTATAAATAATTAGTAATAATTAGTCATAATTAACTCGGTATAATTAGTAGTCAAGTATAGTTTTTGGTTTATCAATCAAATAAATCCTTGTTTGGGTACGAACAAGTAGAGGCGGCTCGGGCACAGATGTACCTAGGAGTGAAAAATCTGACAAGGAGTTTCGGGCTTGACCCGGGGTATCCTGGTACACGACAACAGGCCTTGCTTCACTCTTGGGTTGACACTCCTGGGGGATATTTATTTGGTAATAATTAGATTTAATTAGAAATTTGCAAATAATTAAAATAATTTTCAAATAATTAAAATAATTTGCAAATAATTATAATAATTAGATTTATTAAAATAATTAGATTTATTCAAATAAATAAAATAATTAGCAAATAATTAAAATAATTAGTAATTAAAATAAATAGAGATTTAATTAAATTTATTCAAATAATTATCAAATAATTAAAATAAATAGTGATTTAATTCAAATAATTAATTAAAATAATTAGCAAATAATTAAAATAATTATCAAATAAAATAAATAACGATTTAACTCAAATAATTAGGAATTAAAATAAATAGCGATTTAATTCAAATAATTAGGAATTAAAATAAATAACGATATAATTCAAATGATTAGCAACAAAGTAATTAGCAATAAAGTAATTAGCAACAAAGTAATAAGCAAAAAAGTAATTAGAAACAAAGTAATTAGCAACAAAGTAATTAGCAACAATGTAATTAGCAACAAAGTAATTAGCAACAAAGTAATTAGCAACAAAGTAATTAGCAACAAAGTAATTAGCAACAATGTAATTAGAAACAAAGTAATTAGCAACAAAGTAATTAGAAACAAAGTAATTAGCAACAAAGTAATTAGAAACAAAGTAATTAGCAACAAAGTAATTAGCAACAATGTAATTAGAAACAATGTAATTAGCAACAAAGTAATTAGCAACAATGTAATTAGCAACAAAGTAATTAACAACAAAGTAATTAGCAATAAACGTAATTAGCAACAAACGTAATTAGCAACAAACTTAATTAGCAACAAATGTAATTGACCACTCGTTCAATGGAAAAGCAAACGTGATTGACCACTCATCCACCTCAATTCTCTCATATATGTGTTGACGCTTGACAGGAAACTTCTATCTCCACATGTAATATTTTCATTCACTGTTAAAATCAACCTTCCAGTGAATGTGAATATTACATGTGGAGAGAGAAGTTTCCTGTCAAGCGTCAACACATAGATGAAAAAAAATTAAGGTGGATGAGTGGTCAATCACGTTTGCTTTTCCATTGAACGAGTGGTTAATCACCTGGTCTCTGCATATCTTCCCATTACTAATTAGAAACATAATTAGTATATAATTAGTATATAATTAGTAACATATGTAATTATTATATGATTAATATTTATGAAAAAATAATATTAATATTTAGGTCATGTTCAATAAAAATTTTGCGTCAGCCGTGTCCAATGTAAACTCTATAATTGAGCATGACCTAAATACTAAAGACCCTTTAATATTTGAACATGTTAAGAATAGAGCAAATTATGTTGCTAATAATTATCAGTAATTACTAATAATTAGTAATAATTACCGATAATTTCCAATAATTAGTAATAATTACTGATAATTACCAATAATTAGCATTAATTAGCAGTAATTTCACTGAAAATTGTGTTGTTTGTAAATAATGGTAATTATTAAGAAGCAGTTCTAATATCTTCTCTTTTTGGGAATTTTTCTAATATCAAATTATTCAAAACCAGTAATGTTTTAATGTTTTGTAGAAAAATATGGAACAACGAAGTCGGCAACAATCATTATTAGAAGACCGCGTATGGATAGATCAACGTAGAAATCTAAACGGTTTTGGTTTAAATCCTATATATATTGAGGGTGTAGAGACTTTCTTATCATTTGCATCATCAAATCTAGAATTTGTTTCAGAAGACACAATAAAATGTCCTTGTAAAAAACGTGCACTGAGAACGTTTGACACATTTGATAAAGTTGGGGGCATCTCTTGCGTTTTGTTTTTCAACCGAATTATGTTTTTTGGTATCAACACAGTGAACGCAGTTTCAGAGATGGTGATACTAACTTGATTCCGGATCCATCGCGGTTTCAAAATTTAGTACATGATGTTGCAGGTTCATCTGTTCAACATACCGAAAATCAGGATGATATTGATTCAACTCCTGTGTTGGCACCATCTGAATTTTATGAGTTGCTGAGGTCTGCTGAGGATGCATTATATCCTGGTTGCAAGATAAGCAAGTTAGAAGAAGTTGCAAAATTTATGGCTATCAAATCAGATAATGGAATGACAAACTGTTTTGATCAGATATTTTCTTTGGTTAAAACACCGTTACCTGAAGGAAATGTTTTTCCTTCAAATTACTATGAGAGTAAGAGGCTGGTTCAGAATTTGGGACTTAGTTGTCAGAAGATTCATGCATTTTCAAATGATTGCATTTTATATTCTGGTGAAAATGAGTCGTTGGATAGTTGTCTCACATGTGGAAAACTGATGTATAAAGAAGCTCAACATGGGAAGTCTGGCTTGATTCCTGTAAAACAATTGAGATATTTTCCGCTTACATCCAGACTGCAACGTTAATTCATGTCTAAGAATACAGCGACAATGATGTCATGACACAAAACGAATATTTCAACCAGAAAAAGCTTGAATCATCCAGCCGATGGTGATTCATGGAAACATTTTGATAGAGTGCATCCGTCATTTGCTTTAAAAGCTTGAAACGTGCGACTGGGTCTTTCCACTGATGGTTTCTGTCCGTTTGGATCTTATGGTAGTCAGTATTCATGTTGGCTTGTCTTTATAACTCCGTACAATTTACCTTCGTGGATGCTGATGAAGGATCCCTATATCTTTTTGACCTTATTAATCACATGACATCCGGAAAAGAATATTGATGTATATTTGAAACCATTGATTGATGAATTAAAGTTATTGTGGAGTACTGGTGTCAATACATATGATGTTGCTGTGAAACAGAATTTCATACTAAGAGCAGCATTGATGTGGACAATTAGTGACTTCCCGGCATATGACATGTTATCTGGCTGGAGTACACATGAACCGAAATCATGTCCTTACTGTATGGGAGAGAACAAAGCATTTATGCTTTTCCATGGAAAAAAACCTTGTTATTTTGATTGTCATCACAGATTTCTTCCAACTGATCATCCTTTTCGGAGAAACAAATCTCATTTTAGAAAAGGTAAAATTGAAAGGGATGAACCTCCTAAAATTCTATCAGGTACGGAGTTAAAATCAGTTGTATTTTCATTACCTTCCATCACATTTGGACCCATAATAAACCAACAGAAAATTTCTGGCTTTGGGAAAGAACACAATTGAATAAAACGGAACATTTTTTTGAGATTTTCCATATTGGTCAGATTTGTTGGTCCGCCACATGCTGGATGTTATGCATATTGAGAAGAAATGTTTTGATAATTTATTTCATACAGTTTTGGATACACCTGGTAAGAGCAAAGATAATGTAAAGGCACGATTAAGATCTTGCCCAAATTTGCAGGCGCCCAGAACTCGAACTGTTTGAGAATGTCAAAACACTAAGGTTAATGAAGCCAAAAGCAGCTTATACACTGTCCAAAGAAAGTCGCTTATTATTTTGTCAGTGGATTGCAGATTTGAGACTTCCAGATGGCTGTGCTTCCAATTTGGGTAGATATGTAAAGAATGGTTATATTAGCGGATTAAAAAGTCATGATTGTCATGTTATAATGGAAAGACTTATGCCAATTGGATTAAGAGGTCTGTTGAATTCCATGATTTGGGATTCAATAACAGACATGTCATATTTTTTTCGAGACATTTTTGTAGCGACAACAGATTACGATGTTCTAAGAAAAGTCAAAGAAGATGTTGTAATTATATGTAAACTAGAAAAAATATTTCCGCCATCTTTCTTTGACTCAATGGAACATTTGATATTACATTTTCCACATGAAGAAAAATGTGGAGGTCCAGTACAATTTTGATGGATGTACCCATTCGAAAGATGCATACAGAAGTTGAAAAAAATGTACGTAACAAATCATCTGTTGAAGGATCAATTGCTAAAACTTATTTGAAAGAAGAAATATCTTTTTTATGCTCTCACTATTTTGAATCTGAGTATCCCTCAAAACAAAACCGCATGGGATAGAACGAGGGGAATGTTGATGATGAAATGGATAATCAATTATCAGTTTTTAATCAGTCAGAGCTTGGTTTCGGTGGAGTTCATAAACGATAGCTTTCAGATAATGAACATCACATAGCTCATATGTATGTTCTGCCCAACTGTGAAGAGATGACTTCATTTGTACTGTAAGTGCTTCTATCACTTATTCCATCATTTATATTACAATAAGTAACTTTGTTTTTTTAGGTTATATGATAATCATATCAAGAAACAACTTCCACAAATTACAGCAGCTGCTCTCGAAGAACGCCGACAAAAAAAAATTTCTCTGTGGTTTCAAAAACTGGTAACATAAATTCTTCATGTTTTAACATCTCATTTAGTTTATTGTTTATTATATTGATAATTATTTTACATATTTTCAGGTGTCTCAACATGCTGATAAAATTGACAAACGTCTATGTATATTGAGTAACCCACCATCCAAAATGGTTAAATCTTATAATGCATATGTGGTGAATGAATTTGGATTTCATACACGTGCATATGGGGAATAAAAAAAACAATGAATAGTGGAATTTTCTTGAGAGGATCTCATCATAGAGAAAATGAAGTTGACTTTTATGGCATGCTTGATGAAATTATTGAACTCTGTTATCTAGGACAACATTACATAACGATGTTCAAATGTCGGTGGTTGAATACTGAGAGAGGAGTTCATGTTCATCCTACTCATGGAATCATCGATATTAAATATAAAAGTCTTCTTGCAGTAAATGAACCCTTTTTGCTGGCTCAACATGAACATCAAGTTTATTATGCAAAGTACTGTGCTACGTCAAGAGACCTGAGTGATTGGTGGAGCATAATAAAAATCAAAATTCGAGGCAATCAGTTTTCTCAAAGTGAAGCTTGTTTCACTGAAGTGCAAGGAATTGAAGTTTTTCAAGAGACTACTCAAAATCCATCTTTTTCACAAAGAAACATGAGTATCGATGATGACATCCCACAATTAATATTCGATGGTGACAATGATGTTAATGATGTCACAAATGAATTTGAAATGGTAAGAGATGATGGAACTGAAACTCAAATGGATATCGATGATATTGAAGAGGAATATGAAGATGACATCGTCAGATATGAAGATGACGATGAAGGTGGACATTAATACAATTCAATGATAGTTATATATAATCATAACTTATATATATATATATATATATAATAATTTTTTTTAATTATTTGATAACAAAATTCATTTTCTGTTTCAGATGAACGATGAGCTATTTCGTCAGTTGTCGGAGGCTGGCTTACCTTTGGAGGAGAATGATTTCGGGTTATCTAACACTCAGCCTACTGGCGCTTCTGGGAGTACGCAGAGGGGGCGTGGTCTTGCATGACTGATGATACCTGACCCAATCCCCGAGTGACGTCCGCGTCTTGGGTTCGATCCACGCACACGGAGGTATGATAACCTGTGCATTTTATTAAGATTTAATTAATTAATTTACATAATAAATGTTTGATTAATTTTTTTTACAGTTTTCCGCATATAGCAGTCGGACAGGGCAGTGCTATTTTGTGCAACTATTTTTCTCAGCCATGGACCACGTGAGAATAGATTCCCATTGATGTGCAGCAGGCCATGTTCGGCCATTGGTTGGTACGTAAATAAATAGTTTTTATTTTGAAATTTATTTCATTTATAACTTGATATTGTAAATTATTTGTAGGGTTTATGGTATCCGATCAATGATACCATGCGTGACGCCATCCACGAGGCATGTGAGGTGGTGATGCGTCAGTGATTACGTCAGTTTTTACACAATTTAAGAAAAATGATCATGAAAAAAGATGGAGTGACCATGTTTGATGAGTCCTGTAGAGCCCACCGACCAGAGTACATTTCATCCCACGTATGAGATGGATCATGTTCACACTGGTTGAGTGGTGGCTTTCAGAGGAGATCATCGTTGGGGAGGCATAATCGGGGGAGACAGGAGGTGACTCATCGAGCTGGGAGTCGTACATTCAGTACGCATAGACAACATCTGGTATGTACATTTTTAAAAAATATTTTATATAACTTTAAATATTAACAGTTTATTTTATATTCTTATAGGCTGTCAAGCAGCCCGATATTACGGAGTACGACGTATATTGGAGGATGTATAGTGATCCAGTTACTGGAGAGATTAGAGGTGATCACCAGTGTCAGATTGTGGTCAGTATTATTTTTCTTTCAGTTTGAAAATTAACTGCATATAATATATTTACAATTTTAATTTCAAATTTCAACTGAAGGATTCATATGAGGCCGCGACGTCACAGACCCAGGCTGAGGGTCAGACCGAGACATCTGATCAGACCAGTGACCATCATTTTGATGAGGTCGCATGGATGCAGGCTACCCAGTATGGCTTCGAGAAGGGCCGAGTAGTTGGTATCAGCTCTCAGTTGACTCCTGCGGCTTATTATGGTAGTGCTGCGATGTCGGCGTCCAGCTCAAGAGGTGCTCGTGCATCATCTTCCACATCACAGTATGAGTATCAATTGCGATCACAGACTGAGCTGATAGAGAGTCTCTATAAGGAGCAGGAGGAGATGCATCAGCAGCAGCAACAACATGAAGAGGAGCGCTGATGACAGCAGCAGGAGTACGAGGAGCAGATGAGTCGGTGGCAACAGCAGCATCAGGAGAAGATGAAGTACATGCGCCGTCTGACTTATGCATTAGGGATAAAGTTTCCTCCACCAGCTCCTCCAAATCCTCCAGCTCCCCCCTCCTTCGGACCAGTGACCAGCTCCCCCCCTCCTTCGGACCATTGATTTATTTTGATGTTATAAAGTTTTTTGAATTCAAAATATGAATTATTTTCTATTTATAGTTTTCTATCTTTTTTATATTGATGTCAATGTTGCATTATTTATTTCATATTTATTTTTAATAGTTTATTATTTATTATTAGTATTATTTTTTTAATGTTTGTTTATTTTATTAATAATAATATTACCCTTACTATTTTATTAATTTTTTATATTTTTTTGTTGCAAATATTGATAAAAAATTATGATTTATTATTTAAAAAAATTATGATTTATTATTAGTATTAATTTTTTAATGGTTTTTTATATATTTTTTTTACAAATATTGATAATTTTCATATTTTAATTATTTTAATAATATTAATAATAGATTTTCATAAATTTTAATAGTAATAATAACATTATTATTATTATATAATATTATATTTTTTATATTATAGTATTAATATGATTGTTAATATTTTTTAATATTATTCATATTTTATTATATTAGGAATTTTAAATATATTTAAAATTATAATTAATTATAATGTTTTAAATAATGGAATTATTTTTTATTTTAATATTTGATTGAATTATAATTTTATTATTATTATTAAAATATTATTATTTTTATTTTATTATTATTTCAATTTTTTTTATTTTTTTATACCTATTTGTGACGGAAATAAGGCCCCGTCGCAAAAGGTATTTGCATCGGACCCGTCGCAAATAGGGTTTTTCAAAAAGGTATTTGCGGCGGGAATAGGAGCCCGTCGCAAAAGGTATTTGCGACGGGCCCATCGCCAATAGTTATTTCGAATTAACTATTTGCGGCGGGTAAAGATACCCGTCGCAAAAAGGTTTTTTAAAAATAACCCGAGAAGTATTCACGACTGTAATGTTTCCCGTCGCTATTAATATTATTAGCGACGAGGCTGTCGCTAATAGTTTTAATTGTGACGATGTTTTCCGCGACGGGATCCCATCACAAATGTCCATTTGCGACGGGATCCCGGTGCAAATAACCCGTCGCAAATACTCCGATTTCTTATAGTGGAAAACTCCCTTATGTGATTTTAGGGGTTTTAAATGGACTAACGAGTTTCCTTTTATATTTTTATATATCTCATTATGTGACATTTATTCTCATTCAGTGTTTTCAAATGTTTTCCACATGGTTATAAAGAAGAGTAAGAATAATGATAATGTCTAGTTAAAAATATTAAATATTTCTTATAAAAAGAAAACATGATACCTTTTAAAATTAGTGTATTATGGAAAAAATTATTATTGAGTGCAAGTGTTCAAATTATAATGCATGGGTTTATTATGTAAGAGTCCTTACTTAATTTTATAAAATTATTAATATGAAAAGATCCTTGGGATTGAAAGAATAAGAATTATTGATTTAAAATTCACAATTTTTTTTAATGTCGGGTAATCATAATTATTCATTGAATATGATTAATGAGTTTCATGACCCCTTATTATTGTTTTTATTTTTATACATGGGAAGTTTTCATGATGATCACTCAGTGCCGAATAATTTCATGTACAGAATGGTTGGATTAATAGGGATCTTTTTCTATTTTTATTTGTTTATTTCTTTAATAATTTTTATATATTTTTATTATTCATGTTTTTTTGGGGGAGTTATTCCTTTTTACTATTATTTTTTCAGTTGATCATGTTGTTATTGATATTTCGTATGGATTAATATTGATTTTTTACTCCACATATTATTAATGTTTAGTTTGTTTTATTGTTTAACTTAGGGGAGATACATATTTTTTATATTTTATTCTCCATTTTATTATTTTTAATTTATTTTTAATTAATTGTTTTCATGAACTTCACTTCATTGTATTTACTTTTTGATCACACAAAAATGAGGGAGAGATGTTTGGGTTTTATTATTATTAAAATGGAGATAATGTTGAAGTGAATCTTTTCCTTTGTGTTTTGTATTTTGATAATCAGTGATCCTTCACATCATTTTTTATTTTCACGTTATTTGTTATTATTATTTATTGTTATTATTTTTTGTTGTTGTTATATATTTATAATTCTACTTTTCTTATAAGTTGTGATGGTGATGCTTTGTGAAGTACAAGATATTAAATATTTAGATAGAGCTGGAAGAAAATATTACATTTGGAAATTTGGTTAAGTCATAAACCTCACATATGATGTTCAGAATATGACGTTTGAAGAAATTTCATACAGTGTAATTATCAGAGGTAAATATAGTAAATATGGAATAAATACTCATATATTGGAAGTTTGTTGATTTTTGTAAGTATAAAATATTATATATTGGTATAAATCCATATGTATTGATTTTTTGTTTGAAGAAATATATTACAGTTTGAGAATATTACTTTTACATATTCTAGTAGTTAGAATTTTCATAATGTAAAATCTCTTACATATTGAAAGACTCTTACGTAAGATTCCAAAGATAAAATACTTCACTAAGGAAAAAATTATATTTATGCAGATAATCTTATATATCATTAATGTACCAGTTGGATAATTATTGATCACTTCTTTTAATCAGATCATCAAGTGTATGCAATGATATATAATTTTAGGAATAATTATGTATTCATGTAAATATTTTTGTAGGGATTATTCAATTTTTGAAGGACTATATTCATTTGAGATTTTGAATAAGTATTCAAAGTGTTTAATAATAATTTTTAGAGAGGATTTTAATGAGTATTTGAGTGATGATTATTAAAGAGATTAGAAGTAATTAACTATCATAGCTTATGACCGATAAAATATTGTAACCATTGCAGAAATTATAATAACAATATTATTTATAAATAAAAATTATATGAACGGTTATTATTTTACAGTCCTTCGGTGTTTCATCTATAGATAACAGCCTAAAGTAAAATAGTAGTAAACTAACACAAGGGATTCATACATGACAAAATTCTTCAATAATAATGGTCTAAAACATTATAATGCCAAATTTTTCTACATGCATATTTTCAAATGCTTGTTGGAATTCGCAAAGATACATCGTTCCATATCTATGAAGGGCCCAAGATATTATTTCTACACTAGAAATACCATCATCATGTTTAATTGGATTAATTATATTATATTTTATTATAATATGATGTTTTAATTGTATTTTTTTAGTAAGTTGTAATAAAACATTGAAATTTGGTCTACTTCCATTAAACATTATTATTATTGGTTATGCTTGCCTATTAAAAAATAACATTTACCACTTATTCCTTAGCTTAGTAAATTCAGTGTTTATGTTAAGACATCTCTTGGAATGTACGAGTTGAGTCTGCTTCTATAAAAAGGCTGGGCTCTATCTGTACCCATAAAAGTATGTGTTGGGTTTCGATGTCCATGTGTGAAAAGGTATATTTTAATAATGTTCAACCTCCTTGAAAAGTGATATACACCGCAGTGCATGTCTGTACTCTTGGTCTGAGAGTGTGAATCATAGATGTAGGATAGTTTGAATCTAAACTACTTTAAAATCATTGTTTACTATCTTTTTATTTATTATTCTACAAACACTTTGAATACTAACTACACTATTTGTTTATGTTTGAATTGTTTATTCTTATTATCCTAAAAATTCCACTATTTTGTTTTCATTACTTTGTTTTAAGATAGAAACTTCAACCCACCTCTTTTCAATTTCCATCTATATTTAGTGACTTAACACATATATCTCAACTCAACTTGATGTTTCTTGGAGGGAACATTAGAATAAGGGAAAATCTATCTTGGCCAAAACCATAGTCAATGAGATTAAGAATAAAAATATATTGATACTAGATAGTGGGTGTTAATCCCACCTGGAAAGGAATGTAAGCTTGTTTATAAACATTAACAACCATGTGGACAAAATAGTTTTCTTTAGAAATCATGGTGTATTGAAGATCAAAGGTTATGATAAGATGATGATATCCATTAATTAATTAAATAAAAATGATGTAGAAATTAATTATATACTTTAACATAAACTCATGAGTGTGATTAAAGTTTATTTACTCAGGTTTCAATGTCATATTCCCTCTTCATGGATGGTTGATCAAACCAATTGTTGGTGGTTCAATGATTTCCAGATATATGATAAATTATGATCTCCATGAAGTGTAAAATAATTCAAACTCGGTTCTCCTTATAGTAGAAGAGGAAAATAGTTTATCGATTTGATGAATTTGGTATATTGATCGTTGAGGAATGAAAATATTTCGAAACATAAAGTTTTGATTAATATTCATAATCCAAAAAAGGTATAGGGAAAAGTGAGGTGATACATATGTGAGATGGAATGTGGTTTGGAATCCATTTTAGTAGTATAAGAGAGTGTGAAACATGTTATATTTCACTCATAAAAATGTGTGGTGCCTCATGAAAAATATGGGGAATATAAGAGAGAGAAATTTCATCATGTTTCTAGATGACCATTATAGGACGTGATGCATCATGTTAATAAAAACAAAGAAAGTGGTGATTGAGTGTATTAAAAAATACTGAAGGTGAGATAAAAATGAAACTATGTGGTTGATTAAAAATTTTTGTTCTAAAAATGGTATGAAATAAACCTATATTGATGTTAATAAATACTATGAGAAAAAAAGAATCAAACACTAGTCATCTACCATCACAACTCTATAAAACATATTCATTTAAAGAATTAATTTTATGGTGAATAACATGGTGAAGGAATAACTAATTGAGAGTATTATATAAAGAAATTATTGGAAGGGAGAAGTGAATGTTGCAGTATATTATCTCTCAAACCCTTTTATACATTTAATGGAAAACCAAAATATGGTTTGTAAGAAACCAAATCAAAAGATATGATAATGGAATAGTCCAAGAAAACAACCCAACCTACAAAGTAATCCCCTTATGGGGTGCTAATAACACCATCACATGGATTAAAATTTTGTCGAATATTTGAGCACCAATAGACCAATCAGCTAAAATATTTTGTTCACCAATGGTAAGGATACAATGAAGGTTTTCATTGGCTATAGATCATGTAGCATAATAATAGGGATCGATGTTGAGAACCAAATGTACCTTTTCGAACGACCCTTATATTTGTGGTGATATTGTTTCAGACATCACAAGTGATGAAATGCCACTTGGTTCGAACTCACATGAACTTATTACTAGTAGGGGTCACATGAAACAATACTATTGGTTTTCTTGAGGGAAATAATAAAATAATGAATTAAATTTTCAAAAATTACCCCTCCTCCACAATAAACCCCCCAACTACCTCTTATATTTACTTCTCTAAGCCTTAAATATCCTCAAAGTTCTACCCAATTACCCTTCCCTAGTCTCTCCCCACATCGAAGAAGCTTCTGGTCTTCCCAAAAGACCAAAACCCCTTCCCTTAAGGAGTTTCTCAAGGAGGTTATTTCAATAGGTAAATCACCCTTCTTTTTCATTTAGTTTCATTTCAATTTATCTTCTTTTTCTATCCTATCCCCACCTCCTCTGTCCAAATGATCATGATAACTCTAGTAACATCTATATACTAGATTTATATCATGTGAATGGAAGAACCATCATAAATATTCTTACTCCCTCCCTTTTATTTTATAAACGAAATCGATGTCCACGAGGTTCTGATTTATAACCTTCGTGGACGACGAAGTTTTGTTCTTAAATTTCTTCTTCATTACTGGTCAATGAACTATATTCATGGTTGATCCAGACTATAATATATGTGTTATAACCTAATTAATATTCAGGAACCATAATATGTACATATAATTAAGTTATATGACCAAACTAGTTCATAATATTCCAAATACCGCCGAATAATCGAAGTGGTTGTCATCTAATGATTCACCCTCATTCCATGTATCCAAATGATAGAAATGACCATAATCAATTATTTATGTTCATTAATAATATATAATTCCAATCCTGGGGATTTATAACCATTCCACATGAAATTCATTACTTAAAAACAAGTGAACCGAATATGAAAATAAAGGAAACGAACACTCCAGGACGACGAAATTCAATACAATAACTTATCAATAAAGACATAAATGAACTAACCAGAATTATGGTAAAATAAATAAATGCCTAATAGGTTCTGAAATAATTTATTAACAAGTACAATTTCATATTCCAGGAGCTTAAGTACAAGATCAGAACACGTATGGAGTTAAGGTATGAGGTTTCTCATCTCACTTTCATTTCTGTGAGATTTTCATTGTCCACCACTTATTTCTTGTATGTGGTATATGTATACTCCCATTTGATATATAATAAGATGATTCTATTTATATTGATGTTATTAAATGATTCATTTTATGTTCATTAAGTTCAGGTCATATGATTTGACTGATTATATTGTGGTAGGGGACTTTGTCTCAACTACCTTTTCGTAGTGACTATCTTTGTATTGTGCACATAATAATCCTTATGTGGTGTACCTACTGCCCATTTGAGATCACTTTTCATTTGAAATTATATTTATATTAAATATCCATAATCTCATGTCATGGATATGTTTGTTGTCTAAACCATATACCATGTTACATACGGTGTTTATTTGGAAAGATATTTTAATTATGGTAATATTGATGAATCTGTATACTCTACTCTTTACTGATATTGAAAAGACATATTGAACTTGTATTGAATAAATGTATAAAGAATTATTTGGACATGCAGTGGTGGGTGGGGCCCTCTATAGCCCCTTGATGTATCGGTAGGTCTCATGAGACAAAACAGTTTGGCGACAAACCCTTCGAGTTTGTTTACAAAAATTAGACGAGTTTCTACCCACGGAACTAAACCGTTTTTATGGTATTATGGTTTCATGTTCTAGATACATGACGTCCAATTAATAAGCATTATCTTTATTCATTATCAGTTATTATTATTATCCATGAGATTTTCACTATGAAAAAATCTATGGATGCAGTTTCATGTATAGTTTATTAATGGAATTAGTTATTCATTTATTCACTATGCCATATTGATTACGTCAGATTGTTGTGATAAATTTATTATTGTACTCATTCTTCCACTATTTTTAACCCTTACTAAGCATTTGAGCTCACCCCTTTCATTGTCTACCTTCAACAGGTGATGAAGAGAAGGTCTTCTTTTGAGTTCCTGTGGATGCAAATTTTTGTTTTTGTTATGTATTGTATTTTGTAACCTTTTCCAATGTAATTTGAGTTACATCTATGTATCTAGTTCCTTCAATACTACTAAACTGATCGTTCCTTTGGGATTTCATTCCTTCTAACCATGCCAATATCACAAGTAATGCATCGGCTCCAGCCTAGAGGGGTTGGAGTGTTACAGTTGGTATTAGAGGAAATTTAGTAGGAAACTTGGAAACTAGCGTAGGAAATGTATAGTAGGGAACAAAGCCCTAAGTTAGTATTTGATGATAAACGTACAAGAACGTCCTGGTATTTTGGTAAGGAATAGATTATGTGGTTCTTTCAAGCAATAAAACCCTGTCTAGATACGAGCAGGTAGAGACGGCTCTGGCACAGATGTATCTAGAGGTAAAACCCAAAAACACCACTTTGAGCTAGACTCGAACGTGGAATGGTGCACGACAACGGACCTTGCTGCACTCTTGGTTACGAAACTCCCGGGGGATATGCTTAGGATAATTCATATTTTCTTTACAAGCCATTATGAAGAAGTTAATGTAAAATTTTCCTCATAGAAACCTTGTTTATAAGATTAGCTATGCATAGAATTTCAATCTATATTGAGTGCTTTTCTATTTGAGATTCATAAACCAATATAGTGTATCCCATTATTTATAAATGGAGTCTAATGGTAGAAGGGGAATCAATACTCGTGGGCAATGTAGGGATCTCCCTACTGAGCAAGTCAACACAGTCAACATTGGATCAGATCAGATCATGACCATATTGGGAAAACTTACCCAAGTTGTAACGAATAACCATTAAACACCTGTGTTGGATCGTTTCATGCGGCAGAAGCCCCCATATTTCAGCGGGACTACTAGTCCAGTGGTTGTTGAACAATGGATCATGTCCCTTGAAAAGATATTCATGGCGTTAAGATGTAATGGAAATGAAAAGGTAGTATTGGCAGTATATTGTCTCAAGGGCGATGCTAATCAATGGTGGTCCCTGATTCAAAATACCACAGAGGAAGAAGAGATAGCTGATATGGAATGGAGGACTTTTAAGTAAATATTCTTCAATAAATATTTCCCTCGTGTGCAACGAACTGAAATGAAGAGGAAATTCCTTGGCTTGAAACAAAGGGAAGAAGACAGTGTTGTAGAGTATGAGGATACCTTCACAAGGCTAGCCAGGTATGTTGTGGATTATGTACGTGAATCGACATACAAGATTGATCATTTCTTCAATGGACTTAAACCAAGTCTTCGAAGGACACTGACTTCTCAATCATTTTCATCATATGATGAAATTTTATCAGGTGCCATTAAAATAGAGAAGGAATTTTCTAGATCAAATTTTTTTCAAAGGAAACCAAGATAAGAAGCGGAATTCTGATAACAAAGGAAAAGGAGAAGAACCAAAGAAGATAAATGGAATGGATAGTTTCCTATTATGTGAGAACAGTGGAAAGAATCATCCCGGGAAATGCTTGAAAGGCAAGAGAGCCTGCTATAACTGCGGAGAAAAGGGTCATTAATCTGATGGATGCAAGGGGAAGAAACAATTCAATGATGTTAAATGCTACAACTACAGAGATATGGGACACTATGAAAATGAGTGTCCTAAGCACCAAGGAAACATGCCTCAGAAAAAGACAAGAGAGCAAGGGGGAGCCTATGCGATTACCACCATGGAGGTTGATGTTCCTAGTGACGTGGTTGCAGTTACTTTAATTGTTTCCTCAAACTTATCCAAAAATTTATTTGATTCTGGATCATCGCATTCATTTATATCCACTTAGTTTTCCAAGAAAATTAGATATGTACAATTTGATTTAAGAAAGGAGTTGTCAGTCAAAAATCCCATGGGATGTATCATTGTAACAAAGGCATGTAGACTAGTCCCCCTCCAAACACCAAAAAGTGCTTTAGTTGCTAGCCTTATCATCATACCCATGACTGAATTTGATATAATTATCAGTACAGATTAGCTATCGAATTATGATGCAAGGATTTATTGCAAGAAAAAGGAATTTACAATTTTTGGAAATGGTGTAGAATCCATTGTCTTTAGGGCAGAAACTTCGCCACCTGATTCTTATCTAGAACCACCCCCAGTAGCTCTATTGAATACAATACATGGAGAGGAAGATAAACCAATATCTATGGGAGAGGAAAGAAATCATCAAATTGAAGATGTGCACATAGTGAAAGAGTACATTGATGTATTTCCATAGGATTTACCTGGACATCCTCCAGAGCGGGAAATTGAGTTTTCCATTGACTTAATTCCTGGTACAAGACCTATATCAAAGACCCCATATAGAATGACCACTGTGGAGCTAGTGGAGCTGAAGAAACAACTAGAAGAGTTGAGTGAAAAAGGATTTATTCGACCTAGTGTTTCTCCATGGGGAGCCCCAGTATTTTTTGTAAAGAAGAAAGATGGATCCCTAAGGCTATGCATTGATTACAGAGAAATAAATGCTATTACAATAAAGAATAAGTATCCTCTACCCCGGATTGATGATTTATTTTACCAACTTCATGGAGCTCAATAATTTTCAAAGATTGACCTTCGATCCAGATATCATCAACTGAGTGTGAGAAAGGAAGATATTCCGAAGATAGCATTTCGAACCAGGTATGGGCATTACGGGTTTACAGTGATGCCTTTTGGACTAACGAATGCACCATCTATTTTCATGGATTTAATGAATAGAGTTTTCAAGGAATATCTTGATAACTTTGTTGTGATATTCATTTATGATATCCTCATATAATCAAAAATATATGAAGACCATGAGAGTCACTTGCGAGTTATTCTGGGAACTCTGAGAAGAAATCAATTATATAGGAAGTTTAGCAAGTGCGAATTATGGCTTCAGTCAGTTTCATTTCTTAGCCATATTGTCTCGAAGGATGGCATCCTAGTTGATCCTACGAAGACAAAGACAATCCAATATTGGCCCACACCAACAAACATAACTGAGGTACGCAGTTTTATTGGCTTAGCAGGTTATTATCGGCGTTTCATGCAGAATTTTTCCCGACTAGCTAACCCACTAACGAAGCTCACACGAAAAGGGGTTAAATTTGTTTGGACAAAATATTGTGAAGAATGTTTCTAATAACTAAAGAGAAGATTATTCAATGATCCTATATTGACTCTACCATCGGGGAATGATGAGCTTGTTATTTATAGTGATGCTTCAAAGAGAGGACCTGGTTGTGTCCTTATGAAAAATGATAGGGTTATTACTTATGCATCACGACAGCTAAAAATTCATGAGAAAAACTATCCTACTCATGATCTTGAGATAGCTGCTGAAATATTTTCTTTGAAGATATGGATACATTATCACTATGGTAAAAAATGTGAGATTTATACTGATCACAAGAGTTTGAAGTATATTTTCTCACAGAAATAACTCAACATGAGGCAAATGAGATGACTTTAACTACTCAAGGATTATGATTTCATGATATACTACCACCCAGGGAAGGTAAATAAGGTGGCGGATGCTTTTATCAGAAAGGATCATGAAGTTTTGAACAAAATGAGAGTTGAAAGGGATCCCATTTTCATGGATCTAGTAAAGATGGATATGGGAATACCCATGGAAGGTGAAACATCAATGCTTTTTCAAATGGTTGCCAAAACATATTTACTAGAAAGGATAAAAAGTTCTTAGGCTGATGATGAGGAGTTTCAAAAGAGGATTAAAGCTGTGAATTATGGGAGATTGAGTGACTTCGTATATGAAGATGGAATTTTGAAATTTAGGAAGAGACTTTGTGTTCTTGATATTCCTGATCTGAAAAGGGAATTGTTGGATGATGCTCATAGTTCCAATTTCTCTATAGACCCTGGTAGAACTAAGATGTATAAATATTTGAAGGAACATTTTTGGTGGGACAACATGAAGAGGGATATTTCTGATTTTGTGTCAAAATGTATGGTTTGTCAACAAGTTAAAGCTGGAAGGCAACAGCCTGGAAGAGTATTGAAACCTCTTCCCATACCTGAGTGGAAATGGGATAATATCACGATGGACTTTATCATGGGACTACCAAAGACTCCTAGAAGGAATGATGCAATAAGGGTCATTATTGATCGTCTTACAAAGTCAGCACATTTTCTTGCTATAAGAGAAGATCTACCACTTGAACGGCTAGCATGACTATATATTTATGAAGTTGTAAGACTTCATGGAGTTCCCCTATTGATTGTTTCTGATTTTGATCTATGTTTTACATCAAGGTTCTGGAAAAGTCTCCCGAAGTATTTGAATACTGAGCATCATATGAGTACTGCATATCACCCTCAAACTGATAGACAGTCTGAAAGGACTATTCATACTATGGAAGACATGTTGAGATCATGATCTCTTGACTTCAAAGGTATGTGGGATCAATACTTGCCTTTGGTGGAATTTGACTACAACAATAGTTTCCATTCTAGTATTCAAATGGCTCCATATGAAGCATTATATGGAAAGAGATATCGAACTCCAACTTTTTGGGACGAAGTTGGTGAAAGGAAACTTATAGGCCCAGAACATATTGAAGCGACCACGACAAAGGTGAAGAAAATACTAGCCCATATTAAAGCAGCCCAAAGAAGGTAGAAGAGTTATGCTGACAACCTGTGAAAGGAATTGGAATTTCAAGTAGGTGATCATGTATTTCTGAAAGTATCTCCATGGAAGGGCGTCTTAAGGTTCGGTAAGAAAGGAAAACTGAGCCCCAGGTACATCGGACAATTTGAAATCTTGGGAAGAATCGGAGCTGTAGCTTACCGTTTAGTGATGCCTCCAAATATCTCCAGAGTTCATGATGTGTTCCACGTATCATTGTTAAATAAATACATGCTAGACCCAACACATGTACTCACATATGAAGGAATAGAACTGGAACCAGATTTGTCATACTGTGAAAATCCCATCAGGATTCTTGACACAAGGGAGCGGGTATTGAAAAATTGAAGAACTCGTCTAGTAAAGGTTCTTTGGAGAAACCAAAATATGGAGGAAGCAACATGGGAACCAGAGGATTTCATGAAGAAGAACCACCCCCATCTTTTTGGTGGATTGTGTACATAAAATTTCGAGGACGAAATTTCCGAAGGAGGGAGTCATGTAGCACCCCAAACATTTTATGACATGTTTCTGTTAAATACATTCTATTCATCATGGTGTTCCTTCGAAACAACACTAGGTTATTTAGGATATAGTCAAAACCTAGCCATTAAATATAAATTTTCCACTTCTATGTTTTGAATTTTGAAAAATGTCCATCTAGAGTTGTGATCAGTAAGTCATTTGGAGTCTCATAGAACAAACATAATTTTTGGTGAATAGTAACATACCTTTACGAATAGTAATATGAATAGTAATATTCCCCTTGAATAGTAAATAATATTATTATTTTATTTTCTTAAGGCAATATGATAATGAGATCTTAATTAATTTTTCAATGTCACATAAAACTAACTGCACTTCAAGATTGTTTTTTTTTCGAATTAACTATGACCATATTTAAAAATTAAATTAATAATATTTTGAAAATTATTGTTGAAAAATGGATTTCACTTTTGAATTCTACACGTCAAAAAATTATAGGGGTGAATTTTTGGGATTTTTATGAAATTCAAGAATTTTTGATGAATAGTGAAATACAGTAAAATACTGTATATTCAATTTATCAGTTAAATACACTATTCATGACATCAAAAGTGATGCAATGACACTTGGTTCGAACTCACATGAACATATTACTATTAGGGGTCACATGAAACAACACTATTGATTTTCTTGAGGGAAATAATAAAATAATGAATTAAATATTCAAAAATTACCCCTCTCATCCACAATAAAACCCCCCCACCACTACCTCTTTTCTTCACTCCTCTAAGCCTTTAAGATCCTCAAAGTTCTGCCTAATTACCCTTCCCTAGTCTCTCCCCACATCCAAGAAGCTTCTGGTCTTCCCAAAAGACCAAAACCCCTCCCCTTAAAGAGTTTCTCAAGGAGGTTATTTCAAGAGGCAAAACACCCTTCTTTTTCATTTAGATTCATTTCAATTTATCTTCTTTTTCTATCCTATCATCATCTCATCTGTCCAAATGATCATGATAACTATAGTAACATCTATATACTGTATTTATATCATGTTAATGGAAGAACCATCATAAATATTCTTACTCCCTCCCATTTATTTTATAAATGAAATCGTTGTCCATGACGTTCCAATTTATATCCTTTGTGGATGACGAAGTTTCATTCTTCAATTTCTTCTTCATTACTAGTCAAGGAACTAAACCATTTATTAGATGGGTTTCTACCCACAGAACTAAACCATTTTTATGGTATTGTGGTTTCATGTGCCAGATACATGACTTTCAATTAATAAGAATTATCTTTATTAATTATCAGTTATTTTTATTATCCATGAGATTTTCACTATGAAAAAATCTATGGATGCAGTTTCATGTATATTTTATTAATGACATTAGTTATTCATTTATTCACTATTCCATTTTGATTATGTCAGATTGTTGTGATTCAATTATTATTGTACTCATGATTCCTCTATTTTTAACCCTTAATGAGCATTTGAGATCACCCCTTTCGTTGTCTACCTTCGACATGTGATGAAGAGAAGGTCTTCTTTTGAGTTCCTGTGGATGCAGGTTTTAGTTTTTGTTATGTATTGTATTTTGTAACCCTTTACAATGTAATTTGAGTTACATCTATGTATCTAGTTTCTTCAAGACTACTGAACTGACCATTCCTTCGGGATTTTCATTCCTTATAACCATGCCAATATCAAAAGTAATGCACCGGCTCCAGCCTAGAGGGGTCGGGTTGTTACAGTGGTCCTGCTGGACCGTGGTTCGCCACCACCGCTAGCCGGCCTACCGATGACTGTCTATCTATCCCAGTAGCATCGGCAGGCCGGTGCCGCCTCTGCCGTCAGTCGCTCTGCCAATGGACTCATCTCACACCGCATTTATCGTTTCATCCCCACAATATCGCCGTGGCTATAAATCTTATTTTGGGGTTGTTGCTCCACAAACTGGAGGCGCAACAAATGTCCGCTCACAAAATCATGAAGAACACAAAGAACAATGGTGATGGGGGGGGGGAAGAATCAAAAAATCAATCTAAGGAAGGATCTCAGCTTTTTTTCATGTCAGACTTTATTCTTCCTTGTTAGAGTGATCACGAAGAACAAAACAATCACACAGATTTAACCCCAAATTAATCCCCAAAAGAGAACACTCATCCCGCAAGAATGATCGACCTGAAGATCAACCTGTTCATGGGGTGATAAAAATTCATCATTTGAAGGAAATAACAGGAAAGAGAATTGAAAATAAAAACACCTTACCTTGAGGTTGGATCGGTCATTGATGAAGAGCGGATGTTGTGTCGTCGTTTGTCAATTCGTCGATCCACAATCCCAGATCCGATCTCCAATCCTAATTCACAGGCATTTGTCATCGAGAGAGCCTCTCCTCTTTGTCTCAGGGAAACTCCAGGGTTATGGTGATAAAACTAGATCTCTGATGAAGTTTATTTTAAAAAAGAAAATATCTGTTGCATCAAAAAAAAATTATTTAAAATATTTTAATGACGTTTATGTCCAAAATCTAAATTTTTCGTCTGGCCCACATCAGACGATGTTAGGCCCAAACTAATGTAATTTTGATGTTCTAGGCACAATGAAGCCCTCATATTTTCAATCCGAGAAACCATTTAGAAGTTATTAAAGTTCAATGTTATCCACCCGAGCACTTTTAATTAAAATTTGAACATTATTCAAAGATTTATTCTAGGAACGCCAGGCCTCGTAATATCGTTCCATCTCAGCACTTGGTCTTAGAATTTTCTCAATTAATTTATAAAAATAAATCAGAGAAAAATCTGAGTCATTACATTCTCCCCACCTTAGGGAATTACATCCCTGAAAGCCAAAACAAGGGCTAGTCAACAGAAAGATGAGGGTACTGAGCAAGAATACGATCCTCCCATTCCCATGTTCTCTACTGGAGATTCTCATGCTTCCACCGAATGTGCTCTAGAGGAATTGACTATCCATGAAGTATCTTCTCCCATCGATCCTCTATCTCCATTGGGTACTCCATAAAAGTCGCCCCATCGTCGATGTCCAGATCACCCCAGTAAATGACGTGTGATGGATGATGCATGTACCTCCTCAGATACAACACATGAAAGACATCATGCACCCGATGAATCTATGGGGGTAGAGCTAGGCAGTATGCTACCTCGCCAACTCTGCTCAGAATCTAAAAAGGACCGATGAATCTCAGAGATAACTTGTCACCCTAGAAAAATCTCCTCAGTCCTCATCGAGGAAAAACTTGAAGGAACACATGATATACCTCCTCAAACACCAAGGGACTCCATCTCCTGTTTGAATAAGATTTCCGTTTTCTATGTGCAGTCCCGATCCGCTCCAAGATGATATGCACCTTCTCGGTGGTAGCTCATACTAACTCTGGACCCATGAGTGTTGACTCTCCTGGGTATGTTCAACACAACAATGACCTGTATGGTCGCCCATACAGGGCCTCGAACGGTTTCATACCAATGGTGGAGTGGTAGCTGTTGTTGTATGCAAACTCCACCAGGGGTAGGTGATCCTCCCAACTGCGCCCAAAGTCCAAGATGCAAGCACGTAGCATGTCCTTTAAAACCTGGAGAGTCCTCTCCATCTGGACATCCGTCTGGGGATGAAACGCTGTGATCAGGCACAATTGAGCCCCAAACACCTCCTGTAATACCTTCCACATACAGGATGTGAAGTGAGCATCATAGTATGAAACGATCATTGAAGGAACCTCGTGAAGTCGAACTATCTCCTGAACATAGAGGCATTCCCATCTCTCTACCGAACCTTACTACCGGATGGGTAGGAAGTGGGCCAACTTGGTGAGTCAGTCAACGATCACCCAGATGGTATCGTGTCCCCTAGTTGTGCATGGTAAACCTATCATAAAGTCCATCGACATTCCTTCACACTTCCACTCTGGATCCTCAAGTGGATAATCCAAGGCTACTGGAACCTGATGATCTGCCTTCACTTGCTAACAACTGAGGCATCAAGAAATGAACTCTTCCACTACCTTCTTCATCCCCTGCCACCAGAACTGACATTGGAGATCCTGGTACATCTTTGGAAATCCTAGATGCATTGCCAAAGGGGAGTCATGGAGCTCCCTCAGAACCTACTCTCATAATCCCATTGGTACAACGGTGCACCCTCTGAAAAGGATGACGTGCTCCCCACCTATCGAATATCAATAAGGGGCTTGCCTAATAGATAACTGAGCACGCCAGGTCTCACTATCGACATCTTGTAGCTATGCCTCCCTAACTTGCTGCAATAATAGAGGGGTGATAACTATCGACTAGAGATAGGCTGCTTCATCACCATCCATGAAGAATGTCTGCATCATGGCTAACTGTTCTGACACCTCACTCAGCAACTGCAATCGGAATCTCCTACTGAGAACGTCTGCCACCATGTCCCCACTCCTAGGAGTATAGGCAATCTCAAAGTCATAATCCTGGAAGAAATATATCCACCACATCTGTATCAAGTTCATGTTTTTCTTGGATAAGATATACTTGAGACTTTTGTGGTTAGAGTATACAGTAAACCGCTCACCCATCAAGTAGTGCCGCCACATATTCAATGCGAAGACCACTCGTGCTAGCTCTATATGATGTGTCACATAGTTCTTCTCATGATACCTAAATTTCCATAAACCATAGACAATCAATTATTTCCCCTACATCAGGACACAACCCAATCTGGTCCCTGATGTATCCCAGAACAGTACATACCCAACACCCTCCTCTAGCATTCCCAAGATGGGGGTGCTCGTCAAGCTCCGCCTCAGCTCTTGGAAACTCTGCTTACACTTCTCCATCCACATGAAGAGATACCCCTTCTGTGTCAAAGATGATAAGGGTGACTCTACCCTGTAAAATTCAAGAATAAACCTCCTATAGTATCCATCCAAATCCAAGAAACTCCACACCTTGATCACACTCTGGGGTGGCTCCCAAGCGAGCACCGCCTCTATCTTCACCGAATCCACTACAACTCTACCCTCTGAAATGACGTGTCCTAGGAAGTGGACCTCTCGAATACAGAATTGAAACTTCGAGAGCTTCCCATAAAGCTGGTGCTCTTAGAGTGTATCCAAGAACATCTTCTGGTGTATCACATGCTCCTCTTCTGACACCGAGTACACCAGGATGTCATCAATGAAGACCATGATGAGCCATCAAGGTAAGGTTGAAAGATCCTGTTCATGAGTACCATGAACACTAATGGGGATTTGGTCATTTTGAATGACATCACCAAGTACTCATAGTGTTCGTATTGGCATTTGAAGGCTGTCTTTGGTACATCCTCATCTAGTACACGAAGATGATGATTTCCAGACCTGAGTTCCATCTTAGAGAACCACCCCTCTCCCATCAGCTGATCAAAGAGGTTGTCAATTCTCTTTAGTGGATATTGTTTCTACGCGATCACTTGATTCAGGCACCATAAGTCCATGCATAGCCTCAAGCTCCCATGTGCCTTCTTGGAGAATAAAACTAGAGCTGCCCATGGTGAAATTCTGGGCCTCACGAATCCCTTCCTTTGCAAATCCTCCAATTGTACCATCAACTCACGAATCTCCATAGGATCCATCTGATATACTATTGTAGATATCGATTCCATCCTGGGGTACAAATCAATGCACAAGTTAACCTCCCTATGAGGAGGTAATCCTAGAACATCCTCGGGGAAGAAGTCCTCATACTAATCCACCACTATAGAAAGATGGGGACTCCTCTCCTCTACTGCACTGAGGATAAGACTAGCCAACCAGTGAGTAATCGGTTTCACCCTCCTTTGAGAAAGTCCATCCTGTGCTGCATGGGTTTCCTTTTTGTGGATAAAGGAAAACCTAGTCCCATCTCCGCAGACACACCACACTCTATGCCTAAAACAGTCAATATGAGTATGGATTGTTGATAACCAGTCCATACCCATAATGATTTCGTAAGGCCTCAACCCCGCTATTAAGAGATCCCAACTGAATCTCTCACCTCCAAGAGTAAGCTCACATTTCCGACACTACTGTGTGATCACCAAGTTCCCTCCTGTAGGAGTCTCTAAACGCAAGGATCGAGCCAACGACTCCACCAAAATCTTCATGCTCTGAACCAGATCTGTAGCAAGGAAAGAGTGAATGACACCTGTGACTATAAGAACTACATATAGGTTGAATAATACAGTGATCATACATCTAATCATCTCTAGAGCATCGGGATCATATGCCTCTATCACCTGAAGCTGGACCCACCCCTATCCACCAGCTCCCAGAACCCATGGTGGACCACCTGGGGGTGGACGTGGTAGTACCTCAAACCTCCACCTACCATCTTATTCTCTTCCCAATCCCCTTCCACATCTACCACCCTATGGACCACCCTGCTCGAACCTCTACCTCTAACTTAGAGGTCCCTCGACCGTCAGGTGATCGTCTATGTGGCGAGTTGGGCAATCATGATACAAGTGTCCCTGACCAAAACACGTGTAGCACAACCTATCCTTCAGCTGACTCCCTCTACCCTAGGGGCCTTGTATGACCGACCTTATGTCCTGGGGTCATCCTATGGGGTGCTTGACCCACTTGGGTCCCTCTATCAGCTTCCAGCTACCCACTGATAAAGACTTTGCTGCCTGGTGTCTACTGGTAGCTCCCACTACTGGCACCTGCTCCGCCAGAAATATTTTCACGAACATACCTTGCTCCAGTAACCTAGCCTAAGTAGGGATACTAACAGATACCATGGATTCCCTAATCTCCCGATGTTGTCCCAACTCAAAATCCCAAGCCCTGAATAACGGGTCTCACACCACATAAGTGGAGTAGTGAGAAAGCTCAGTAAACCTCACCGAGTACTACACTACTATCTACCTGCCCTTCTATAGATGAAGGAGATCCTTAATGCATACTGAGTGAAAAGTCACTGGAAAGAAATCCTCCCTAAAAAGGCACTCAAATTCAACCCCAGAGAGAGTCGTCTCATCATGCATTTGGACCACTAAGATCCACCACCATCCTATTGAGCCCTACAGAAGGCTCACGACCAGGAATGCCATCTGATCGGGCAGTGTCCTCACAAGGTGGGAGATGCATGTGACCGCCTCCATCCAATCCTCAACTACCTAGATTTCAGTCTCACACCTGAACCTGGGAGTTCACTACCTATGTAACTCATCTAATTCACTTAGTCTACGTGCATCCTCTACCGGCAATGTGGGTAGTAACTATAGATCGGAGGGTGGTGCTATCATTCGTGCACCACTCGGTGGATATATCTCTGGTACTGGTTCCTGTACCAATGCCTCATTACTAGGAGTACCATCCTCATGGTCACACAATAGAATCCAGACTGTATGTATGTGTGGAAGCATCCTGAAATAGATATAGATGAACCATAGTCAATAGATTATACCTGGTGATATGACTCAAGAAGGACATGAGGACACAATAAAAAATCCTATATGATTCATGTATCATTTATTTCCCTAGAACCAATGTATTTGTGCACCAAGTCAAAAATCAGGTGTCCAAAGTCCTGGTGTATGGATACATTGGCCGCCGCACTAACACTGGAGTCCCTGGCCTGAAAGTTAAACTTGAAACACTTAACACTATTTCCCCAAACCAATATCATAGACTCCCGGTCCCAAAGTGGAACCAAAACACTCTGATAACACACTTTCATGACCCTTCCCAGAGGGGTCCATTCTGTGACTCCCCAATCTCATCTCCAATAGGCCAGAGGCTGGTGACTAGAACCAAGTATACATTTCACTAATATTGGAGGCATTATCTATGTACCCGTATGCATGAAAACATCTCCAAGACAAAAAAAGCTGAAATGTAAAACATTAAGTAAACCATTCATGAAAACCACTAAGGATAACACAACTAGAGTGGAAAAAGAAAGTAATGTATAAGAAGTTACCCCAGCCATAATACAAGACCACCAAAAGAAATAAAGTAAACAATTGAGAGTACAAGCTTCTAGAAGTCATCCATAGAAAACCCTATCTAAAGTGTAGGTGAGGGAAGATGCCTGAATCTGTAGGAGTATGCCTCATATGTCTGATCTCACTAGGAACCACCTGGTCCTGGACCACCCAGGTCTCCATCAAAACATTCGTCATCTGCACAAGACATGACACATGTGGGAAAATCCTGTGAAGGGGTGGGTAAAATAGTACTCAATAAAAAAACCGAAAAATACAAAGGGAATACCAAAAAGGAAATTAAATATGATGTATTTTCATCTCACATAGGTATAAGTCTAAATCATGAAAAGAAATATTATCAGGAGTAGGACACAAAACACCTAGTATCGATGAGACACATAGTCCCAGGGAAACACTCAATCCCGATGAGACACTTAGTCCCAATGAGACACCTAGTCCTAGAAAGTCACATAGCATCCATTTCATATAGCCTTTGATCCACATAGTCTTCATGTCACAGCCAACCATGGGATTCCTCTCTTAGAGTGTTTGATCTGGGAGAACCTACTCCTCAAACAAAAAGTCACAAGTCAAATTCCACAAAACCCACTTAGAGAATCTCAAAAGTACCACCTCATCGTGAGGGTCCCAATACTGCAAACAACTCATAAAACGAACACATGATTTGAAAGTAATGAGAATTTTAGTAAAAAGGGGATGGTTGGGTCTAGGTCCATTCTGACCCGGTCAGATCGACCCGACCAGGGTCTGCTGACCTGACCCGCCGGGTCCGACCTGACCCATTGGATCCATACTACTAGCCCCAGCCCGGCTTGCTCGGATGCAGGATGGATCAGTCCCCTAGGACACGACGGTTGCCACGTATCACCTTTCTAATGTAGTCGACTGCCGCATCTCGCATCGCCAACATAATCGGTCGATGATCCAGCTGGTCCTCCCATACGCGGTCCGCTAGACCGCGTGCCAGTCGGATGATGTGGCGCCCACCACATCGTCGGTTCACACCGCCGCGGCCCACCATGACCGGGACTCCAATCTTTGCTTACGACTGCGCCACCATGGGATCCTTCGCAACCGGTTGTCGATTTGGCGGCCGCCTACGCCACCACTCGTGGCCCCATGCCGTGGGTTTCCCCATCGCTGCGGTCCTGCTGGACCGCGATTTATCTTCGTCGCCAACTGCCATGCCGGAGGCCGCCCATCTAGCCTGACCGCGGTGCCGGGACGGTGTTTCCGCTTCCACCAAACGCTCCGTTGGCAGCCTTGTCTCACGCCACACCTACCGTTTCATCCCTGTGGTATCATTATGGTGCTGGATCTCATTTTGTGGTTGTTTCACCACGAACTGAAGGCACAACATCCATCCGCTCACAAAATCACAAATAATGTGAAGAAAAAACCTAGAAGGGGGGAGAGAAGCACATGAGAACTCGAAGGATAGAGCTAGTAATTTATTATTTTGAGCCTTGATTCGTCCTTGTTAGAGGGATCATGAAGAATGAAATAATCACATAGATTTAACTCCCAATTAATCCCCAAAATAGAACACCCGTCTCACAAGAACGATTGACCCACAGATCAACCTCTTCATGTATTGATCTGCATTCTTCATTTGAAAGAAAGGATGGGAAATAAAATCACAAAGAATAATGCTCTACCTCAAGGTTGGATCGTTCATTGATGAAGAGAGGATGTTGCGTCGTTTTTTGTCAATCCGTCGATCCCCGATCCCAAATCCGATCTCCAATCCCAATTCACCGGAGTTTGTCGCTGAGAGAGTCTCTCCTCTTTGTCTTAGGGAAACTCCAGGGTGATGGTGATGACCTTGGATAGTTGAAAATGATTTTTTAAAAATAAAATCTCTATTGTGTCAAAAATATTATTATTTAAATTATTTTAATGATGTTTGCATCCCAAAAACAATTTTTTTCACCTGGCCCGCGCCAGACAATGTTATGGCCCGCCTAAGGTAGAGTATATGTTCTGGATGCAATGGTGCCCTCATATTTTTGATCTGACAACCCATTTAGAAGTTATTGAAGTTAAAATTTATCCGCTCGAGCATTTTTAATTAAAAACTGAACTTTATTAAAAGATTTATTTCAGGAACACAGAGCCTCGTAATCTCATTCCATCTCAATGCCCAGTCTCAAAATTTTCTCAATTAATTTATAAAAATAAATCAGACAAAAATATGAGTCATTAAACCATGTTATTGACTTTCTTGGATCAAAACAGTGACATGGTGATGAATAAAAAGATGTGTAAATAATAAAGTAGATACACTACTCTTACCTTTTTATATTCTAAAAATTTCGGTACATTAAGAATAAAATTTGGTGGAATAATCTATTCATGTTCTATAAATATGTTTAGTGGAGTATGAAATATGAGTGGGTTTTATGTAGATAGATAATTCGAACATCAATAATGATGAATGAGATAATTATTTGAGTGATAAATTTATCTCACTAATGAAACATAATTTCAAATGATGTTAATCTTTATATTTTAAAAAACTAATATTTCTATTCCTTATTTAGAGAATGGTTGGATAGCTAGTAGTGAGTTGTCTATGAGAACTTGATGTAAAAGATGATGACATTAATTTATCACAAAACCAATAAAGTTATTTTACCCTATAAAAAAGGAAAAATCTAGAAATGTGTCCTAAAAGAAATACCAAAAGAAGGGGCTTGTGAATAATGAATAATATAAAGATGATGTTCTCTTGATGAAGGTGAAAATAAATTCAAATCCATTTTAGAATATTCAATAATGGAAATGGCATAAAAACACAATCTAGAGACAATGATGAATATCCATTAGACTAATCATTTTACATCAAATAAGAACATAAAGGATAACTTTCATATTTAGAAGTTTATAGAAAGAAAAAAAGAGGATGTGTGGATTGTTGAAATAATCCTTTGAGTCCATTTGGTTAACATGAATCCAAAATCACTTAGATAGAGAAATTTATGGAAGATAAAATAACTATGTAAGAAAAATTTGGGGATGTAATTGAATGAAACATTGAAATTGAGGAATAATATATGAAACTAATCAATTAAATTACAATAAAATCTGATATTGTCTGCAGGATATTAGTGTCAATTATATAGAACCACCACCACTTAGAGAAAACTAAACATCCATCAATTTATTATAGGGTCTGTATATTGAACTGCCACTAATTAATTATTAGTAGTCATTTATTAAATAACCAATGAAAATAAAATTCCCATAACAGATAGATTACCTTTTTTCCATTCAAATATCTTGGTTCACACCCTAATCTCACATCTTGAACTCCCTCATAGAATGCATCCTCCCCTTCTATCCCCCCTCATAGAGAGCCTATGGTGTTTCCTTCCTTCCATGATATCATCCTCTTGTGGTGACCATCAGACGATGTCCTCCCCTCCTAATGACCCTCCAATGGAATCATCCCCTCTCAATGAAGATTCGATAAAGTGACCCCTTCATTAATTCCTCTACCCAATTCCCTCTGATGATGTTTTCCCCTACATTTCCCTTTGATGATGTCCTCCCAATGTAGGTAGTACCAATTTTTTAATTTTACCCACACATATGTGTAATTATAGGTTCCAAATTGGATTAATTTGATTTGTAAAACATTATTCCTTACTAAATACTATTAAAACAAATCTTAAAAATTAAATACTGTAAAATAAATAGGAAAAATAATTTAGAACATTCATGTTTTGTTTATATGCATAATATATACATTTCTATATATACGATTTATAAATAGGACTCATTCATGTATATAATCATCATATGTGTATATGTATAGAACATATTAATATAGATTTTCATAAAATATATATACACATAATATATACATATAACATAAGTATTAGGTTCTTTTTTATTAATTATGTGAGTACTAAATAACACTTTTGAATGTTTTTCAACGATTTAGTACTAATTTTATCTCATAGTATTTTTCATTTCAATAATATTAGTTATCAGACATTATATAGTTGCATTTCTTTTTTAATATTCAATATTCATAGATATAACCAATATTTGAATTTAAATAGTTTTAATAAACATAATTTAAGTATAAATGACAAAGGGATAAAACCAAAATAGATATACAATTATGATTCACTTAAATAAGAAGATATGATTTTAGAAAAATATAAATAATTTCTATTTAAGTGATGTGTTATTGTTTTCAATGTGTTATTGTTTTCAATATGTTATATGGTATATTTATATCACAAAATATATAATCTTAATATAAATTTATTATAATTATATTTTATTTGATTATTTTTTCTCTGCAAAAGTTTACCAATGCAAATATTTTTTTAGATATGAATGTTTTCTTATTTCATAAAACTTATGTTTAATTTTTAAAATTATTATTTTTAATTAATTATAAATTTTTTTATATAGAAATTTATCAATATCATAAAAATCAATTAAATTTAGATTATTTTACCCCAAAACACACTTCAATATTTTCAATTATATTAGAGGCTTTTTAGAATTCTCAATTTTGATTCAATATATAGATGGAAGAATAAAATTCCATTGATTTGATTGTAATTTTAGATGATGGATTCAAATACATGATGTTTTTGATCAATTCATATTTAAAAAATTTCTTTCTAGATATACAATATGGATTTGGAGGAATTAGACATTGCAGAAAGTTCAACTTGTGAACATCATCAGAATGAATAACATACTACCCCTATAGTGGAGAATTAAATTCATGAAATGATTAATAATATTTTACACATTTCACATAAAGATGAAGATTGTAAGATATTAGTTGATTTTCTTTTAGACTATCTATAGATTAATATAAGAGAGAAGGTAACTGAGTAATCAAATAAATTTTATGAATTAGTGGAAGATGGAAATTTTTAATTTTATAAAGGATATGTCAAATATACAAAATTATCCGTTCTACTGATGTTGTATGATATCAAGTCATTATGTGAAATTATAGATAGAGAAAAGTTTATGATATTGGTGTTGTTGAATTATTCATTTTTTCAAGTATGAACCCTTAATAATTATATGAGATAAAGAATGATTTTGAAAAACACAGTCTCAAATATACAATGTTACATGAATATCCTAATGTGTGCATGTTGTATTTGGGAGAAGATTCAAGTAGATAAGAGTATAAAAGGAATCATACTATATAGAAATCAATGAATCATGCTAACAATATGAATATATATATTATAAAGAATAAGATTAATAAAACTACTGATTGTTTTATATTACTTTCTATTAAAGTATATACTAGAAATTATGTTCATGTATTCTAAAATGGAAGAGAAAATGAAGATTCATGATATAGAAAACAATAATGATGGGTTTATATGATATCCAAATGATTCAAAATAATGGAAAATAGTTTATTCTTTATATTTTGGAATTTAATCTATTTGGGACACTAAGTATAACAAAAAACATATGGTCGGTTATGTTGATCCATTACAATCTACTTTCTTGGTGTGTATGAAACAAAATTAATTCATTTTTTCAATGACCACTACAAGAAGTAAAATTTATTAGAATGTCATCGATGTATACCTTTAGCCTCTTACAGAAGAATTGAAATCATAATGGTAAAATAGTGTATATACGTAGGATTCATAGAAAACTAAAATGTTCAATATGTTTGTTTCTCTATAGTGGACGATTAGTGATTTCCCTAGATTGGGAAACATGTATCACCAGAACACTCACCCTGATGAGGAATGTCTAATTTGTAACATTAAATTTGAGTCTAGATGACTACCATATAGTAGAAAGTGGTGTTTTATACATATATATTTATTCATGGACGCATCTCATATATATCAGTTTAGTAAGTCACGATTCAATGGAAACAATGAGTTGAGGGAGCCATAAAAATTGTTATCATGTTTAGAAATCATGTCACAATTATCAATTATTGCTGCAATATTTGGTAATGTGTATTCGTTTATGGTTTTTTGGAAAAAGACTTCAACCCACATTAGATATATTTATAACCAACAATGTTATATATTTTTTTGAAATTCATTTATTTTGAATTTTAATTGTTACATCAAAATCTTGATGTAACACACATTGAAATTAATATATGTGAAACTTTTCTTTTTGAAATATTGAGTGATAAGGGAAAATAAAAAGGACATATTAATACACATAAGGTGTATCAACTCAGGGTTTTCCCAGAAAGGATTTGGAATATTCCTACGAATAATTATAGAGTTAGGCGCAGAGACGATGTGCGATTCCATGGCCTGATGTGGCCAGAATAAATTTTATAAAAAATATTAAGTATTTTTATAAGATGGACGTAGTGGAAACATGTTATCTCTCAAACATTAGCTCATATCAGTCATCGATGGGCATGGATGAATCTAAAGCATGTTTTTTACCCTAGGCAGGGTATATTTTTTTCGGCGTGGGTCTGTAGTAGAAAAAGTTATCGAGGACGTTTTTGTAAAAAATTAAATTAATTTATTTTGGACGTCGACTCAAATAACTTTTGAATGGACTCTTGAATCAAATTCTTGAGACCATGGATAAGTCTGGAACCTTGTATTTACCCTAGGAATTACATGATTTTAATCAGCGTCTGGTTCAAGGATCCCATATCTGGTTTCAGATTTGAATTTGGAGCATCGGGGGGATCCCGGTGGCCCATGAATGTTTTTCGGCGGGTGGCAGCTCTGGCGGCTGTCCGGCCGCAGGGCGGCGGCACAGCGGGGAAGGAGGCAGAAGTTGCAAGGAAGCGGAATATGCATGGGATACTAGCACTTTGGCATGGGCTTCTGCGTGGCAGAGGGCTGGCTGGCCAAGGTGGGGGCAGACCGGCCAGTGTGGGCCAGTTTTGCCGGAATAGGTCGAGGGTTCTTTAAACACCATAATTTGCAAACCGGGTGTCCGATCTGTGAGACATCTGTGGAGAAGTGACTTGAAAATCGATACATACCCTTTGAGGTTGACTTGGAAATTTATATAATTGAGTTCATGAACTGGGGCAACAAAATGTTGTATTATTAATAATATTTTATTATTATTCAACTTCGACTCGCCGTAACTTTTGCACGGAGTGTATGATTGATGCGCTGCAAGTGGCATTGTGACCCTGATGGTAAGTCAAAAGTTTCTAGATAAATTTCGAGTGCTTAATCTAAAATTGAGGTTTGGGCCTCACAAGACCCGTTTTGTGACATTTTTGTGAATAGTGACCTTTTCACCGGGTGTCCATTTTGGATAGACGAATAGCCTTTCCTGCATGATTTTTAGAGAGGATATCAATGGTGTGACCCATTTGATGTGTTCTGGGATCGAGGCATGGGCCCCACATGACCCGTCCAGGCTTGTTGCGGTGAATAGTTCCCTTTTCACTGGTTGTCTGTTTCAGGTGAGAAAATAGCCTATCTAGTATGTTTTTCTGCATAGAACGTGATGATGGCCTCAGTTTGGGCCTTATATATGCGAGGTGAGGCGATGTTAGGGGTTGTTTGGTTTAGCGTCGTTTGGACCAGCAACGGTGGAGTGAACTCCCTTTGTCTATACCTTTGAGGGTTTTCATGGTATTACATCCTTGGTATCTGATTTTAATCCCCTCAATATGATGAGATGGATAGAGTTGTGGTATCCCTCCAGAGTGGACGGGGTATGATCCTCAAGAATATCATTTTCCCTAGATCGAGTTCTCAGAATCACCTTGACCAACACTACACGGGCGACGATCCCCTATCTAGTAGGATAACCCTATAGGGTTTGTGGTATTGTTGTGTATATGATCCCCTATGCAGCGGGTAGTTTCAGTAGGGTTGCACCATCACCAGTTATATGATCCTCTACTTAGCAGATGATTTATGTAGGGTTTATGGTATCGTCATGTGTACTATCCCCTACTACATGAGTTATCCCAGATGGGGTTTGCGGTATCTTTGTGACCAACATTACATGGGTGATGATACTCTATCTCAATGATATAATCTCTAGGATATTAGATTGGGTTGTGGTATCCCCCAACAGATCCTGGGTGTGATCCTCTCTCTGAGAGATCGTGGGATTCCAGTTAGGGTATCAGTATCCCCAAGCGGATCCTAGGAGGGATCCACCATCTGAGGAGTTGTGGTTTATGGTTTTCCAATAGGGTTCGTTGTGTCCCCCAGTGGATCCTTGGAGGGATCCCTTATCTCAATATTGAGGTACATTGAGTTTTAGCATTTCATGCTTTGTAGTGATATCCGACGAGCATTTTCTCTTGGTTATGGGTTTCCTTAGAGCCTAGAGTAGAAACCTATCGTTGACTGTGAGGTCGTAACCTCATGAGACTGATATGAGTATATCTGGGTATGTTTATGGGAGTCCTTATGGTGTTGGAACAATTCTTTGTTATCACCCCTTTGTACTAAGCTAACTAGTCATGTTTAGCTGAGGAAGATCTCGAGATGGAGTTTCTCTCTCGTTTGGGTACCCTCTGGCTGGGATGAGAAGACTTTTGCTTTTCATTTTCTCCTTTTCTTTTGTTTTTTTTGGGGCGCCTACTGAGTATCTTTATACTCACCCCAATACAGGCTTTTCCCACACATGTTTTGTGGCTTGTGAAGACCATAGGCCTTTCGATGAAGTCCTAGGAGGACTCAGAGTAAGTGGAGCTTAGTGAGCTAGACCGACCAGGGTGTCTTCCAGAGCATGGCCGAGGAGCTTTCCGGTGGGATCTTTTGACAGTGATTCCCTATTGATTAGGTTGGAAGCTTTTGTAGTTTTTGTTTGGTGGCCATGTATTTTCCCTTATTGTACTTTTCCTTTTTTCACTTCTCTAGTACTCTGGTTTGGGATAGTTGTATGCAATCATTTATTTTCAGTTTTTATTTATCTCTACACTATTTCATTGAGGTGTATGTGGTTGTGTGTATATAGGTACAATAGGCTAAGGCCTTCCATGTGTGTGATAGACTACTCGGTGCTATATGCCAGCCCCTGGCCAATTGGAGGTGGGCTTGGGGAGTTGTGGCTTGAGACCAGTGGGATAAAGTTGTGAAAGAGTGGTATCAGAGAAGGTTTCACATTGGGACTTCAGTCGTGAGCTTGGTTTGGGTTGCATAGAGACTATGTTAGAGTGTTTCAACTTTGGATTTTAGGCCAGGGATTCCAATGTTGGTGCGATGGACAACGTATCCATTCACTAGGATTCTAATAATCCACCTTTCAACTCAGACATTAGGACACTTGTTGCCGGAAAGTAATGGTACATGCATCATATAAGACTAGGTTTTAGGTTTTAATTTTTCTTTATGATTCAGATCCCTAGATATAGGCTTTCACTGTGGTGCATCTTTATGTTATTTTAGGATCCCTGCACGATGATAGTTATGTAGGGTTATATAGAGGGATTATGTTGATGATCCTCCTCACAGGTTCTAAGGTTGGACCTCTATGTGGTCCACCAGTTTAGCCACCACCTGTTGAGTAGCTGGTTGTGCCAGAAGTGCAGGACGAGTATGCACACAGGTTGAGTGTGCTGCACGATTTCCTGAGGCAGTGACCCTTAAGATTCTGGGGTGATCTGGACCCCCAGACAGCTGATGACAGCCTTGAGGTAGTCACCTGAGTTTTTATCCTAGCGAGGACACCTCTAGATCAGATGATAGTCCAAGTGGTGAGCCTTTTTCATGGTTCTGATGGGGAGACGGTGGAGTGTGGTGACACAGTCCCACGACGAGGAGACACTCACTTGGACAGAGTTTAAGCGGATCTTTAGGGAGTAGTTCTATTCAGTCACACTGAGGTCTGTATAGATCTAGGAGATTTTTTAGCTTTGGTAGGAGGTCATCACTGTGTCAGAATACTCAACAAGGTTTATAGACCTGTCGTGCTACTCCCTGGACATGGTATGAGACCCGTTCTTTAGGGCCTGAAATTTTAAGTAGGTCCTCTGCAGATACATCCGAGAAGGTGTGGTTTCCTTGTGACTGCCCACCAATGCTAGAGTGATAGAGGGGGCCTTGGTGCTGGATAGATTCATGGCTATGAAGATTCTGATCGTCATTGTTGGGAATGTAGGAGCAGAGACCTTGGCAGCTGGTTCGGTATTTGGTAGCTAACAACAGGCTTAGGGGTCCGGACGTGTGGAATGTTTCAGGAGGTGACCCCAGGATAGAGTATCTGAGGCTCAGGGCCCTCAGGTCGGTTTTAGTCAACTAAATGAGAGGAAGTGTTACACTTACGATGGTTGGGGATATATTGCTATAGATTTTCAGACCTTCTATACTGCTGAGAGGGAGCTGGTCGACATGCCACCTTGGTAGAGGCAACATCTTGAGCATGGAAATCTGCAAGGCTGCAGACATGGTGGTAGAGATGGTGTTGTAGTAGGATGTGGCAAGTTGTATGAGTTTTCACCACCACCACTCCCAGGTGGTCTATGCCAGGCTCAGGGAGCTAGAAGTTGGGGATGAGGGAAACTACAAGCCTTAGAGGCCATTGTCCCAAAGGCTCTGCAGATGGATAAAGACACGCTCTATGTACTTTCTACTTTTTGCAGTTGTTTTCATAGGCACTGGTAAGAGTTACATTTTCCTTTTTTCTTTTCTCAAACCTTGTTTGGTGTTTCAATTTTTTTGCTTCGAATGCATGAGGAAGAGGGATCCTTCCACCATTGAGATGCATTTTTACAATGTGATGAAAACCACGCAGGCGAGTCAGTGCCGCCCAAAGTGGACAATGTCGAGGTGTGGTGGATGAGTCTCTCGGATTTGTGTGTTCGGGGAAAGGTTGTGTATTTAGAGTTTTGTGTGAAGGTCATGGTAAGACCTAATGTGTTCTTGGGAAGCCCTGTTTGTTTGTTTGTACCCTACCCATTGACATGTGAGGGTGTGCTTCATTTTATTGTATCTTTGGGATCTCAAGGATGATGATCAGTTTCCCCACTAAGACGTGTTCTTGAGACATGATGAAAAGACATGAGGGAGAGTCAGTCCCACCCAGAGAGGATAGTATCGAGGTTTTGTGGATGTGTTCATTTGACATGTGATGTCTAGAGTGGGTTTTTTGTTAGTCTCTGTGTAAGGATGGTGCGGGGCGAGTTTCGCTAGACCCAATGACAGTAGAAGGTCTCGGTGCTTGGTGTTTTCCACCTATTGCAGTTGAGGAGACGTGTGCCTTCTTTTTCACATGATTTCTACCTGGTTGAGTTAGACTTGGGTGTGGCCTCAGGTTCCTTAGAGTTTGTGCTCGATGGAAACATGAGAACCCTTGGTGCCTTTGTGGTGCTTTTGGTGAACTCCTCGGCATGGGATACTCAGGTGAGAGTTCAGTTTCTTTCCCTCATACCTAGCCTTTAGCTTTTCAGGGACGAAAAGTCTTAATGTGGGGAGGATATAGCAACTCGGGTTTTTCCCATAAAGGATTTGGAATATTCTTACGAATAATTCCAGATCTATGTGTGGAGACGGCGTGCGATTCTATGTCCCGTTGTGCCCGGAATAATTTTTATAAAAAATATTAAATATTTTTATACTATGCACATGGAAGAAATAGGTTATAACTCAAATGGTAGCTTAGATCAGGAATATGAGGTCACGTTTGCATCTGGATCATGCTATTTACCCTAGGAGGGGTATAAGTTTTGTCGGTATGGGCCTGCTATATAAAATGTTATCCAGGGCCTTTTCATAAATAAATTAAATTAATTTAGTTTGGATGTTGGCTCAAAAACTTTTTAATGGAGTATTAGATCAAATTTATGAGACCACATATGAGTCCAAAATGCCATGTTTACCCTAGGTGTGACATAATTTTAGTTGGCATCAGGTTTTGGGTTGGAGGCGAGATGAGACCGGGTAGACGGAGGATTTATTTTTTTAAAAAAAGAAAATATCATCCCCATATCCCCTTCCCCGTTGGTGCGCGTAGGAAGAAAACTCTCAATTCCATTACTCTTCCTTCAAATGAACCAAGGAGCCTTTAACATCCATTTTCAACACTGACCATTTCCAGATTAGGAATCAGCATGTTGCTTGCGTCATTTTGAACCCGAAGCTTCAACGTTTCGCCTACAAGGTACATAGTTTGAGTTTTAAGATTGATAACCTCGTTTTTTTTGCTTTGAATCAGAAATAAACCTTTTATTTGAGATTATATAAGTGTATATCAGTATTTGAGGATCCCATATCTAGTTTTATATTTGAATTTGGAGCACTGGGGTGCTCTCGGTGGTCAACGGAAGTTTTCCGGCGGGTGGTGGCTCCGGCGGCGGGCGGCTGCAGGGCGGCTGTGCCACAATGAAGGAAGAGAAGGAGGTGTGGGATGATGGTGCGACAATGCAGGGTTTTGCATGGCAGAGGGGCAGTTGGCCAGGGTGGGCCGGCGGCGGCGGCTACATATGGGAACGATAGGAGCGAGCCGACTCAGACATGGGTGGATCAGCTGGTGGGGCTCAACCAACCAGAATAGGCTGGGGATTTTTTAAACCCCCGTAATTTGAAAATTGGGTGTATGATTTTTATTCCATCTATAGTGACTGAATCTCGCATCGAGATGGAACCTTTGAGGATGATTATGGAATTTAAATAATCAGGTTCGTGGCCCGAGGCCATGAAACATTGAAATAATAATAATATTTTATTATTATTCAACTTCAACCGGCTATAACTACTGAATGGATTGGCTGATTGACATGCTATCAGTAGCATTGTGAAACTGATTTTAAGGTAGATGTTTCTAGATAAATTTCAGGTGCTTAACTAAAATTGCGGTGTGGCCCCCCCAAGGCCCATTTTATGGCGTTTGCAGTGAATAATGAATTTTTCACCGGGTATCTATTTTGGACAGGTGAATAGCCTATCCCGTGTGTTTTTTTGAGAGGATCTCAATGATGTGACTCATTTGATGTGTTTTGGGATCGAGATGCGGGCCCCATGTGACCCATTCAGGCTTGCTACAGTGGCTAGTTTCCTTTTCACATATTGTTCGTTTCGGGCGAGTAAATTGCCTATCTTGCATATTTTTCCGCATAGAATGTGATGGTGGCCTCGTTTTAGAACATGGAGATTTGAGGTGAGGTGATGTTATGGGTTTCTAGGTTTAGCGACGTTTGGGCCAACAGTGGTCAAGTTAACTCCCTTGGTCTATGCCTTTGAGGGTTTGCATGGTATTACGTCCTTAGTACAAGATTGTAATTCCCTCGATAGGATGGGTTGGATATAGTTGTGGTATCCCTCTAGAGTTTCCAGGGTAGGATCCTCTAGCTTATCATTTTCCCAATTCCAGGTTCTCAGAATCATTGTGACAAATAGTACATAGGTGATGAACCTCTATCTAGAGGAATATCCTTATAGGGTTTGTGGTATCATTGGGTGTAAGATCCCCTACATAGCGGGAAGTATCAGTATGCTTGCGACATCATCAGGTATACGATACCCTACTCAACAGATGATTTATGTAGGGTTTATGGTATCATTAGGTGTACTATACCCTGCTGCACGAGTTATCCTAGATGGGGTTCGTGGTATTGTCATGACCAACATTACATGGGCTAAAATCCTCTATCTGAGTGATATGATCTCCAGGATGTTAGATTGGATTGTGGTATCCCCACACATGAGACTTAGCCCGGTTGGTAAGGACTCCGTAAGTGCATCCAAGTGACCAGGGATAAAATCCAGGCGGAGGCAGAATTTGCAGGTCACTGTAGTAGTACTGTACCTGGTACTGTAGCAGTACTGTAGTGGGAACTGCAGCAGTACTACAGTGGGAACTGTAGCAGGAACTATTTGGCACTGGAGTAGCCGAGAATATGCCCCCATTTGGGCCTTCGGGACACCGATTTGGTACCTTGGTCCTTTACGGCCTTCGGGCCACCCATGCCTTTGGGTCAGTAAGGCCTTTGGGCCACCTCAAGGCCTTCGGGCCACCTTAAAGTGCTGATGCAAACCAGACAACCTACAAGGAACCAGTTCTACAAGGAGGATGAGCAAAGAGATTTCACCATATCAGAAGCTAAACGGATTTCATGAATGAGAGGGTATGGAACCTGCCATTAGGACAAGCCTGTGCATGCACGAGAATGCCTAGTTGAAAAGCCATGCGAAGGTGGAGAGATAATTTTATGATGAATATGCTGGGGAGGAGCTGTTCCAAGTAGATAGTCTAGGTTGTATGTAATGTTTGAAGCCTACAGGCAATGAATTACTCTAAGGCCTATGGGCCATGTAATACTTATGCCTACGGGCCTTGTAAGGGTTCCACGTCACCCCTTGAAATGTGGATTATCAAAAATCAATAAAAAATGAAGGCCTTCGGGCCATTGGATTGTGGTATCCCCCAATGGATTCTGGGTGTGATCCTCTATCGGAGAGATTGTGGGCTACCAGTTAGGGTAGTGGTATCCCCTAGAGGATCCTAGGAGTGATACCCTATCTGAGGAGTTTTGGTATACAGTTTTCCAGTAGGGTTCATAGTGTCCCCCAATGGATCTTGGGAGGGATCCCCTATCTGAGGATTGAGACATGCTTACTTTAAGTGTGTCATGCTTTGTTGCGATATCCAACAAGCATGTTCGCTTGGTTATGTGTTGCCTTAGAGCCTCAAGTAAGAACCTATCATTTTATTCGAGGTCGAAACATCATGATACTGAGACAAGTATATCTACGTATGTTTCTGGGAGTCCTTATGGATTGGCACAATTTTTGGTTGTCACCCCTTTGGACTAAGCTGACTAGTCATGTTTAGCCGAGGATGGTGTCAAGATGGAGTTTATCTCTTGGTTGGGTTCCCTCTGGAAGGGATGAGAGGACTATTTCCTTTTAGTTTCTCCTTTTATTTTGGGGTTTTGGGGGTTCTTACTGAGTATCTTTATACACGCCCCTTTACGGGCTTTACCCACACATGTTTTGTGTCAAGTGATACCACAAGCCTTTCGATGGAGTCCCTAGAGGACCTAGAGAAGGTGGAGCTTAGTGAGTTATACTAACCATGGTGTCTTCTAGAGCAAGGACAAGGATCTTTTTGGTAGGATATTTTGACAATGATTCCCTCCTGAGCATGTTGGACACTTTTGTAGTTTTTGTTTTGTGGCCCCTGTATTTTCCCTTGTTGTATTTTCCCTTTTCACCTCTCTTGTACTCTGGTTTGGGATAGTTATATTCGTTCATTTCTTTTCATTTTTTATATATCTCTCCACTATTCCATGTAGGTATATGTGGGTGCGTGTGTATAGGTATGGTAGTATAAGGCCTCTCATGTGTGTAAAAGCCTACTCGTTTCTAGATGCCAACCCCTGGCCTATTGGTGGAAGGCTTGGGGAGTTACGGATCGAGCCCCGTGGGATTGGGTCGTGAAATAAAAACATGGAATAAATAAATATAAAGCATGATTTTTTGGAAAATGATAATGAAAAGTATCATGTTGCAGTTTTTTCAAATTAAAATTCAAGAAAATGATTTTTTTCCTTTAAAAAATAAAATATGTGAATGTACTTGATGGATGTTCAAGTAATATTTCAAGAAGTGTTGAAATGAAAAATTATAATTTTTATAGACTTAATATCTATGAATCATATATTTTTATAGAGAACTTTCTACCATTATCATTGTGTAAATTATTCCCTCATATAATAAAACATTTTTATTTCATTTTTTTCATATTATTCAAATAGATCTGGGATAAAAATTAAACCCCATTTAGATTGAAAAACTTCAGGAATGAATTTTAATAAAACTATCATTTGGTGTTGATATTTTCCCTATTATTATTCCCTTTGAGGGTTTATCTATCCATGCATTTTACTGAGGTAGTTAAAGTCAGAGGGCCTGCACATTATTGATGGATGTATCCCGTAGGGAGGTATTTTCATCTTATTTATTAATGATAATAATATTTAAATTTGGAAACTCATTACATATGAATTTTAACATTCTATATTACTTTTTTTATTATGTATATAGGCCATTTAAATTCATTTGTGAGAAACAAATCTCAGCCAAAATGATCTATCATGGAAGGTTATATAGAGGAAGAGTGATTCACCTCTTATTTAAAGTATTTAGATAATATTGACACACATTTGAATCTAGTTGGATGAAATAATGATAGTGTAAATTAAATGAAGTCCTATAGTAAATCAGTAAGCATTCTAATGATAGGTTGTCTTATTGGGATAATATCATTAGTTTCATTAATAAAAAAATGTACATACAAGAACATAGATATTTTCTACTCAATAAACATATTTCATATCAATTAATTGTCAAATTTATCATGAAAATGAAGAGATGGATTTGGAAATGAATGGAAAATGAGAAAGAGGTAATAAAATCCATTAGAAATGATATTATTGAATGTTTTTAAAATCGTGTAAGATCATAATCAATTCAATATTCATAATATTTTGATATAATTAAGTTATATGACTAAAAATATTTTATATGTGTACATGTAGATCATGAATGTTGATAATAGAGATGGAGTATAATATGATTTGAAATATTTATCTCAAAAACATTTGATGAAATCTAGGATATTCAATGATTATAAAATTAATGTATTTAAATTTTATATAGTTTTTTCAAATGAAGGATTAAAAAAATAGCTGAATCTTCACAAAATCATCAAACATGGGATTCTATAGAAATTTGATTTACAATATCAAATTAAATTATCATGGATAAATTTTACTTATGTTATTCAGATTCAAGTGAGTCAATATTTATATGTGGATAAGGAAATATTTTTTTAAATTTAGAAATGTTAACTTATTATAGTTCATTGATATCAATGATCATGAAGAACACTATCCATATATTTTGAATTTTCAAGCTAAAATGGTTTATATTTTTTGGAAAAAAATGTTTGTGAAGGGTACAGAGATATAGTCCATATTAAACCAAAAGACTTGAATGATATTTGTGATGAAATTGAAGGATTTTTTAACATTTATCTCCATCAATCACAAGAAATTTATTTATCTATCCATGATGATATTGAATTAGATGGTCTTTTAAGGTAGGGTGAAGATGATTGAATAATGTTAACAGTGGAGGATAATAATAATACGGTCAATTATGATTTAATTGATTTTATATTCAATCCTCCTTTAAATTATCTTTTATTTTTTATTTATATTATATAAATTCAATTAAATTATGTATAAAAATTTATTTATTTTTATATATCACATATCATGTTATAACTTGATTTATATTCATTTGGGATATTGTAATACATAGAAAAAATGATTAATAAATAAGATCTATTCATCTATAGCCCCTATTATATTAGATTACCCATCTAACATGCTCCTAACTCCATCATGTATTCTCTATAGTTTCCAAATTCTCCCCTTTCTATCAATTGATACATCAGATATACTCCCATATTCATCAAGTTCACTCACTTATTCCCGTTCATTACCTTCTTCTATAGGAATGGTAGAGGGATAAAATAGAGAAACTATGGAATAGTCAATAAAGAATCATGTGGTTCCACATTTACTATAAATAGGGTACTAGAGGGAAACCCTCATTTTTATGTAATTATTAATGTTAAAAAATAATTTATTACATCTTTATACTAGTCTTTGAATATATTTATTAACAAATTCTTGTAATAACAAGACATAAATGAACATAAATAGATTAGATGTTTAGAGGTTGGGTTATTTTAAAATAGTTGTTCCATTTGACCTGATTATGGTCCCTATATATGATGTTTGTGGAATATATGGGAATATCATTGTCCAATTAGCATGTGGGACACTTTCTTTTCCCATCTAGTATCTTGCTTTGAGGCATATTCCCTTGAATTAGAAGAATTTGATTATTGATAAAAAAACTGAAAGAAAATGAAAATAATTATATATATATATATATTATCTAATATTATTTTCAAATGAAAGTCAAATTATTGGGTACTCTATTTCAGGACATGATTGAGAGTATTTTTTTGTCGATAATGCATCATTAGTATAACAAACTAATGTGGTACTAAATCCGTTACATTTATTTTAATATGTTTATATTATTATGACTATTTATGAAAATATATTTTATATTATTCATCTAATTAAAACTAATTTATACTCTGGATACCATTTAATGACAATGAAGATGAACTAGAGGCTAGTAGCTGACATGAACATTAGAAGGATGGATCATTTGGTGCAGCCAATCTGACGTTGGGGGTGTGGTTGGTGTTGAATTCTACTTTTCATATATTTTATTTTTAATTAAAAAAATATATTATGTTCTTACATCATTCAACTTAAATAGATAAATTGTATAATTAAAATATATTATGATATAATTTATTTCAATATTTCACTTTTTATGTTTTTATTTTTTGAGTATTGAAATTATTGAATTTTGTACCATATGGATATATTTTTATTTAATATTTTTAGTGGTAAAAAATTCAAAATACTGATGCGAATTAATATTTTTTAAGTAAAACGTGTTTAAACTGTCTCTAGACATCTAGTAGTGGTTTTAACCATTTTTACTCACTAATAAACCACCACAACATGCCGTTAGGGTTGGTTCCCCGAAACCAAATTATTTGTACAATAGATTATATGCATATTAAAATAAGTGAAAATTAATTTAAATACCTTTTACCATAATCCATACAATGGCCCGAAGGCCTTCATTTTTATTGATTTTTGATAATCTACCATTCAAGGGGTGAGATGGAACCCTTACAAGGCCCGTAGGTGTAAGTATTACATGTCCTGTAGGCCTTAGAGGAATTCATTGCCCGTAGGCTTCAAACATTACATACAACCCATAATAACTACTTGGAACTGCTCCTCCCCAGCATCTTCATCTTGAAATCAACTCTCCACCTCCGCATGGATGTTCAGCTAGGCATTCCCATGCATGCACATGCTTATCTCGATGGCAGGTGCCATACCCTCTCATTCTTGAAATCTATTTAGCTTCTGCTATGGTGAAAGATCCTTGCTCATCCTCCTTGTAGAGCTTGTTCCTTGTAGGTTTTCTGGTTTGTATCTGCACTTTAAGGTGGGCCGAAGACCTTGAGGTGGCCCGAAGGCCTTATTGACCCGAAGGCCTGGGTGGCCCGAAGGCCTTAATGGACTCAGGGACCAAATCGGTGGCCCGAAGGCCCAAACGGGGCATATTCCCAGCCGCTATAGTGCCACACTTATATTTTCTGACCAAAAATATGATTCCATATGTTCACAGGGAGTAGGGAACACTGGGTGCGTCATTAATTACTTGTCATTTGCGAATAGGTTAAAGAAGAATCTGTTCCTTCCATATATATGGAAGTTGAAATCTCTAATACTTAATTGAAATATAACTATCTCATTAAATTCCATGTCCATGGTGTAACAATGTTTATTTCAGATATTCAAAGGACTTATCAAGCATATAGGTTGATGAAATGAGTGTTAACCCTTCTTGACGATATATTTTGATAAAGGGATTATATTACACAGTAAGTAATCATTTGAGCTTGTCAATGTTATGACATTGACTTCTTTCTCTTAGGTTACGTGACCCATTTCTTGATAGTAATCTCAGACTATATACAATTCCATCTAATTTCAATGAGAATGAAGCCATGTGGGTCACACATGATGTGCTTCTATGGATATAAATTAAATTATATTTTAATATAATTATTGGAATAAATACTTTTCTCAATACTGAGGAATAAGTTAATTCTGGATTTATGAATCAAAAATATTTTTTTTGTAATGTGACATTGAATTATTTATTCACTAATAGATAATTTATTTATTTATTTGAATATTTAGAAAATATTATAATGCAGACTGTGAATAAAATATTTATTGCATTTATTGAATATTTATTAAATATTTATTCTCCAAACTATGAATAGAATATTTATTTTATGAATAAATATTTAATTAAATATTTATTTGGATATTCGATAAATGATGAGGATGATGAGTGGGCCAAGATTGGGTCCAGTGATAAATATTAATTTTCAATCTAGAAAAATAACATTTATCATTGTGGTAGTTTTCACACACTTTGAAAATAATAATAATAATATTATTATTGTTACATGGCATGGTGTTAGAAAAAGTTTATTATATTATTTATGTGTCATTGTGCAATTAAATAATATTTTTAACACTAACTATATCTCTATAAATAGAATATCATATCAATGATGTAGATGTTGATCACGATAGATTGAATTTTAGAATCATTGTGCAGAATAAAATTTTGAGCTCTCTCTCAAGATTGAATAATTCTATAGAGATCCTATTCTCTCCACCATTATCTATGGATTGAGATTTCAATGAAAATTATTCAATGCCAAAGTAAATGTCATAGTGATCCAGATGAACATTGAAAGTAGTTCGATTCTCAATGTTAGCACCAAAAAATTCATCAGCTTTTTTGGAGATCATGGTAGCATGTGTGGATCACCACCAGAAGGATTCTACACTTGGATCCTATAAGCACAATTTTTGTTGACCTAAATGGGTTTACATGATCAAAAACATCATCTATGAATGATCTCAAGACTAAGGTATTATTTATTTTGATCTATTTAAATTAATTTTAAATTTAATGTGAAATGATCTCCTCTTGGGTCATGTGTATTTCATTGTCAATATTCATTGGAAAAATTTATTTGGATATGAAATTTATGTCTTGTAAAATATTTGAAGGATCCATCAAATCAAGAATTTGATGAGTTCGGATTGGAACTGAAAGCACTTCCACTGATCCCTGAACCATCAATTTGTATCCCCGAGGACACATTCAAATTTTTAAATATTTATTTAATTATTGATAATTACACCTTTAAAAGAAAAAATTCATTCAATGTTTTAATTGTTTTTTGATCCGTCACTAAAATTTAATATTTTCATTAGACATTTATAAATAATATTATAAAGTTCAATTAATTATTAATTAAAATTATACCTTAAGATTCCATTTGGAGGTACTAAGAATTCTTGCTGGATAATAAAAAACTACACGATGTGTACTCCATTATTGAACATTGTGTATCCTTGTTCATTTCACAAGGACAACCCTGTGGATCCTGGTTCATCATGTAATTAGTAAATGAAATATGAAATAAATGAAACATGTGTTGACCATTTACAGTGGTAGGAGACTTTATTAGAGTACACACAATGTAGATTCACTACACATCATACAATGCACATGTTTCGAAGGTGAAAAACACTGGGTCAAACTGCATCACATGCTTAATAAACCATATGTATTTAATAGATGATATGTATAAACTTGAAATAATATATTCTTTCTACATGTTGTTCACTTCATAAATGTATGGGATAATTACACACTGAGTTCGTAGGAATATACTGTGGATATCCAAGGAAGAAAAGCACACATCATGTGGATGTCTAGAATACACTTTGTATATTACCTATGTATGATGAAATATTAAATTTAGTTAATTTCACCACAAAACTCATGGATCAGATTTCCTTGGGTCATTATTTTTATAGTAGACAATCATCATTAGGTTTTATAATATTTTTAATGATTAATTATTTATGTGTACTATTCGAAACTATTAATCATGTATGGTTATTATATAATAATGTATCAACACTATAAATTGAAAAGGCTACATAATTTTTATGTGTTACATGTATAATTAAATTGTTAGTACACAACATGAAATTATGATGCATTCCATGTACAAAATATGTCATTTGAGTTCATTATTTACAATTAAAACCATATGCAGATGTTGAAACCAGTAATCACAAAGTATCTTCCAAGTATAATGATGTGCACTATTTTAAAGAGTTGTAAATAAAATAAAATAAATTATTTTAATTAAAATCACATTAGATGGAAATTTCAACATGATTTAATAAAATGATATAAAATGAATTAATTGATTTACATGAAAATATATTAGATTAATTTGTTCTTGTTTTAACATATTAAATAATGAATTGAAATGAGTTTTAGGTGTATGTTTTAAATTTCTTATCATTACACATGTATGAATGATCGAGAGATTGACCATCCCGACGCATGATGTAGTTTTATTTAATTTAATTTTACTACATGTAGTTGTAGTTATTTATTATTAAATTAAAAATGATGGTCTATGAGTCATACCTCCCTATTTTAAAATGCAGGATATGTGGGTTCATGTTTGTTTTATATAATTCACCTTAAACAATCCATTGTTTCCCCTATCCTCCATATGATTACTAAAATGTATGTAATAAAAGGAGTGTATGGAGTCACATGGAGTAGTTGGGGTGGTTCATGAGTGGTAAGCCCCATAATCCTGCATCTGTTGAACCCATGTTCAAAACAAGGCATGGGGGATTTCCCAAGTTGTGGTAGCAACACTATAGTAGGGTGTTGTAGCAGTAATGTAGCAGTAATGAAACTGTAGTAGCAGTGATTACCACAAAAAGATCTATAGTGGTATCATAACTATAGAATCCTTAGTACTATGGTAGTACTATTCACTAAAGTGGCCTTTGGGAAAATATAATTGTCTTTCTGACCTAGAATAAGGGCTTTAAAACCATAGGGACATAGGGAAATGTTCATGGGTCACTTGGACTTGGGTCCATATGCTATGTTATGGGTCTCCATCTATCCAAAAATAAATATGTCTTTTCTAATCATAATAAAAAGAGGCTTTGGCCCCCAATCCACATGGAGTCAGTTCAAGATGGAACTGAGGCCGCGACAGTTTAAGATATTTTCAAGATGAAACCAACATGAGGGATACATATGTGGAAATTTGAGATGATTCAACTCACACCATTACTGAAATAAGGAGTTTATCCTTAGAATAATAGGATGATTTATTATCTTCTCAGTAAATCAGTCATTATATAATGCTCATAATCATGCTATTTATTTATTTATTTATTTTTTATTTCTATCTTATGCATTATTTTTTATGGATTCAAGGCCTCAATTACATAAAAATTGTAATAATATACAAATATGGAATTAAAATAAATTTTTATGTAAAAATGTTTAATCAGAACATGGTAAATATACTATGTAAAATCCACTTTATATTAATAAGACACATTGAAGATAAAACAATAAAAAATTTATGCAAAATAATTAAAATCCCTTAATATAATATTAAGTTAGAATAAGCCACCAATTACTTGACCGGGAATGAAAACCATAGAAATAAGTGTTTAACAAAATGACAATGTGACTATTTCTTTTATCATGGATTTCTTATAATTTTTTGACTAAACTTAACCAATTTATTTCAAGAAAATAATTCCATGCCAGACTTGATATACCCTAGAGGAAATTGTATTGGAAATATATATCTGGATTTCTAGATTGGGGAGTCAACTCAATGAATAAAGTAGCTAAAATTACAAAGTCGGAAAATAATTGCCTACCTAAATACCTTCGATTAATTGATTGAGCACTTTCCTAGGTTATGAGAAGGGTTATATGAATCCTTTCCACAAGAATGTCTTTGAAACTAGAATTTCTGATCCCAATAATGAAGGAAATTGGTTCATGATAAAATAATGAGTGACTCAATAATATTAAAATTATTTAATCTCACATACATTTTAATCAATTGATGTACTAATATTTTTTTTATTTCATAAAAATATGAATCGAAACCACGAAACCACTACGATCATTTCATAAATCATTTTATTTCAATAAAAATAAAAATTTACTAATACGATAAAATAATTATACAATGAATAATTATATATTTTTTAAAATACTCTATTCCTATGTTTCCACACTGTAAGGTGAAAAAAGGTGAAAATGATACCTACCAAATATATTTATAGGATGCTTCCTCTGTCTGTTGATTTTTTATTATAAACTATTTATAGATAGTTGATGATAAAACATAAGGAAATGGATTTTTACACTATAATATTTCATCTTCTATTTATTGAGAATGAGAAGGAAAGGATTGAATTTTTTATTCTATTACATTGTATCTATGTCAACTAGAAGAAGGAAATTTAGATACTTTTCATGGTTTCAAAAAACTGGTAAAATTTGATTAGTTAGCGTAATTAAGATTTTAATTGGATAAAAAATTAGCAATTAATTTTATTTTATTCTGCTTTCCACTAATTTTATCCTTATTCATTCGATCCTATATAATTCTCTCATAAATAATTTGACTATACCTCAGTAAGAGGATAAGGATTCATTGGAAAATGGTCCTCAACTTCTTATGGTGAAAAGTTTAAAAGAAAATGCTTAAGATTCCATTGATAATATAAATCCAAAATATCATTTATAGAGTCTATCAAAAAGAAAAAATATTAATAAGATAAAAAATAAACAAGCCACTATTTTCTTCTTATGTGTAAGGAATGAACAGTGTAAAAAATCTAAATTAATTTAAGAATAAATAAGATTCATACACTTTAGATATATTCATAAAATTTTAATTCACTACTTGTTTATTAAATACAACATTCTTAAAACATACATGTATTTAAATACAGTAAATGAGTATGAGTTTAATGGTTATAGTGTGAACTCAAAATTAATTGATAAATAGAGATTCCTATTTCAACAAACGTGAGTTCACTACTTCTCATTACCAAAATTCATTGATTCAAGTTTGAATTTTTTGTTACCAAAAAATTTAACAAAGTGTATAGATAGACACAACAAGTCATTATTCATCATTTTGAAAAAAAAAATTATGGTACATCAATAAAAATTTATTGGTTTAGAAACTATTGAATCAAAAATATTTTTCACAATGAATGATGACTAGAAAATATAATACTCTTACTCAATTGTGGAATTCTAATTATATTTCAAATAAAACATAAATTAGTTGACTTATTTATACCATAAAAGTGTTTTTTCTCAATTAATCTAAGATACGAGAGATACAAAAACTAAATATCCCTTTTTAGATAAATAATTATTTATAAATAATGGTATGTAAAAATAATTTAGAGTTAGTTAAAAATGGGAATGTGAACTATTCTTATGTAAAACATAACATCATATAATTATTGATATTCTATTATGAAATTTTCAAATTTCTCAATCAAGTAGATTAGTGCACATAGTAATGATTGATAAATATTAAAGATGGATTGTCAGAAAACATCTTATCAACATAATCATTGGTCATACCTAATTAATAAGGGTAATCCCAAACTCATATTTACTTATATACATCGATTTCATGATAGTGTTAAAAGGAAGATCCAGGTTGAGTCTTATATATATTACAAGTATTCTATAATATTTACAAGACATATTTTTAAAATTTAATTCTGAAAACTAATCATTGACTGAATGGCCCGAAGGCCTTCTTTTTTATTGATTTTCTAATAACCCCCCTTTCAAGGGATGATGGGGAACCCTTACAAGGCCTGTAGCCTTAGGAATTACATTTCCTGTAGTCTTGGAGACATTAGATGACCCGTAGGTATAAAGGAAATCATACAGACTATGACTACTTGAAACTGCTCCTCCCCAGCATCTACATCGTGATTAGCTCTCCACCTTTGCATGACTATTAGGCTAGCATGTACATATGTATGGGTGCAGAGGCGCGATACCGATGGAAAATTACATACCCTCTCATTCTTCAAAATTCCATTTAGCCCTACTCTGGTGGATATTCCCTGCTCTTTCCTCCCCTGGAGTGGTTCCTTGTAGAATCTGTCGGTGCAAATGAAAATCAGGTGGCCCTGAGGGCCTTGAGGTGGCACAAAGGCCATGAGGTGGCCCGAAAGCCTTACTGAAAAATACTAATTTGAAAACTATATTGACTAATGAATATCTTATAAATTTTGATATGATAAGAATATATTATAAATCTACCATATGTTATTATTGAAAAATTTATGTTAAATTTTTGATGTAGCTAAAAAAACCTAAAAAAATAATGTGTATCTCAGTTAATGATCCTATATACACTAAGAATATTAATTTTTAATCAAGACCAACTATATTTTCATAAAGGATGACTATATATTTAAGGATATTGGTAGATGACTTCAATTATATTGGTTAAGTATCTAGATTCATATGGGTTGGTATTTGAATTATGGAATCCACTAAGAATAGTGCGAGGTTTAGTTTCAGAGAAACATACTATTTAGGAATACATAACTAATGAGGTGGTTTATGTTCATCATGGTGGATGAAACATATACTATTATTTCATAATAAATATTCTTATAAATAAGAAATAAATGAAAATATGTTAAGGTTGATAAATATGAATAAATTCAATTAATGGAGTCCATGTATTAAGATTCAAGGACTCTATATATTGAAGGTTTCAATGAATTGATACTACCATTGAGTATTTAATAGAAACTAGATGTGGATGGTACAAGACTCTGCCAATAAATTATGATTTATTATTGAAAGGTTTAGTCCATGAAAAACATTATACACTAGTAATTATGCCTAAAATCGTTTGAATTATACTTATCAAATCATATTTATATTATCATTATATTGGGATATTAATAGTTAAGGCTAACTAATTTGGATAAATCATTAGGAAAGATGTCTATAATATGTGAGAAAAAAAGATACCATCTGTTATATGTCTATAATCCATAAATAGAAAGTATTGGTAACATCAATAAATTCCAATAAAATATCTATATAACCTAAATTAATTTATTAATAAATTAGGTATAGTGATCATTACATTTTCTTTTGGAACAAATCAATAACACATGTCTCTAACAGGTTAGTGGGAGAACTATAATACTTCAAAAAATATATGTTGATAACATATGTAGAAAATGTTATGTATTACATATTTTTCAAGACTAAGGATTAAGATTTCTCCAAGTATAACTTAAAGTGGAAACCATGATCTAGGGAATAAGATCTAAAAAATAGATCCATGGTTTTTTTAAATCTATTAATAGTACATATATTAAAAAAGTATTGAAAAAATACCAGTTGAAATAATTCAGGACTGAATTGTTGTTGACATACAATCCTTCCAGTGGAATATGAATCGCAATATGAAAATATTTTTAAGATTAAAATAATTTTACAATCTTAAGTTCTCAGAATTTATATCATATTGTATGATATGTACAGTCATTTGATGTTACTAACACATAATTCATATTAGGTGAATATCCAATATATCCAACATAACTGCATAAACATGTAGTTAGAAATGTATAATGGTACATAAAAACATGGAACATGATGATCTCATGTTGTCTAAGAAGTGGGAATAATATTGACCTAATGAATTGAAAATGTTTCCTCAATTGGATAAATTTGATCTAATATCATATAAAATGCTAACGTAATATGAAATAAAAATTAATTACAACAAATGGTTTCTATATCAATAGTATCAGAGTATATTGAATCTTCTTATACATCTTATTGTCTGGTATATAAATTTAATGTCATAATCTTGGATTGTACATAAAAATTAATTTTTATTATTATTATGATAATATTTGACTATGGAATGAGTTAGAATGTTATGGTTCTGATTAGGGAACAAGAGGTTGATACTCAGTTATATGTAATAGAACTACTTGGGCTAACCAGATCAGTCACCCAAGTTAGCCCATTACGGGGTGAGGTAAAACAAAGATAACAAAACATGTCATGTATATAAGGAAAATAAGATATAAAATAAGAGAACAAATAGGAAAAAAGAGTAATAATGCTAATCCAAACAGGCCAATGAGCCCGTACCCGAGTGGTAAGGGCTCCTGCTTGGCATCCAAGTGACCAAGGTTCAAAACCGGGTGGAGGTGAATTTCAGAGCATTGTAGCATCTACTGTTCAGTACTATAGCACCTGAAACTATTCACCCGATTTGGGCCTTCGGGCCACCAGTTTGGGCCTACAGGTCTCCAGGGCCTTCAGGTCATCAAAGATCTTCAGGCATCAGGGCCTTCAGGCCACAAAGGCCATGGAGTAGCCCAGTTCACACAGAGCAGGCCCCAGAAGAGGATCAGAGAAACAAGACTAGAAGTCACCAGAAGCAGAGCTACCAGATTAGAAGAATGTGATGGTATGACAACCGCCATCGGGACCAGGCACCGTGCAACTTTGTACGAGGAAATGCTAGCTGATCATCAATGCAAGGTGGGGATCTAGGCGATCAATTATGCAGAATCTAGGGGAGGGCCAGTTCCTGTGGGTTGGTCCTACATGTCATGTATTGGGCATAATATGCCTTTGGGCCTTCGGGTCATGTATTGCAAGTCGTGTCGGGCCTTGTGCCTTGGGCCTACGGGTCATGTACGGGTTCTCCTTCATCCCTTAAAAGGGGGATTATATATAATAAAATAAAAAATAAGGCCTTCGGGCCATTTGGGCTTGCTAATCCAAACAGGATAAACTAGAAAGTACGACATATCATGACAAACTAGTCTCCAAGTGACCAACCATCACCTGCAATCTAAAACAACAATGTAATGAGAATCCAATATGCTATAGAATGACCTTACATTTACCCGTTTCCTAAAAAAAGTTCTATGACCACCCAAAGGGAAGAAATAGGGTGCGATCAACAGATATCTATAGGACACCACCATAAAATCTATAAAAGATCTAATATCAAGAATTCGCAACCTCTATAATTAAAACAAAATAGTTTTATATGAATTTTATAAATAAACCAATGTAAATACATTTCTCAAAAATTTCATGAATTTTCACAAATTTCATGTCATATTTTCCAAATTTGGAAACAAATTAGGTAAGGATAACAAATATAAATATACATGTGATCCAATATCCTTCATAAAATCTATCATGTAATAAACAAACAAAAAAACAATGAACCTATTATATAATTTATATTCTATGGGACAATACGGACTAGAAAATCAAGAAAATAACAAGGAATATGGTTGGATCTAACTAACATCAAGGCCTATTATAGACCATTGACATAAAAAAAGGTTACCTTATAGTTTTTTCACACACACTAAGGCCACCCGAGTATATTTCTCGATGCGCCAAAGGTTCCCACTATGCAATGTTTTTCTATTTCTATTTTAAAAAACATGATCACACATTTTTATAAAACAATTTCAAAGACAAGAAAATATTCTTCAGGGTTTGAAAATCCATTTTCCATTTAAAATCAAGGAAATTTTATTTTCAATGAAACAAACCATTTTAAAAAATGAACACATGCCCATTTAAATTTTAACTTAATAAAATAAACTTCAAACCTCAAGTAATATATAATAACTATAAGTAATTATTGAAATTAGAACACTTGAATAAATCCATCTACCTCAAGAATTCTGAAAACCAACCACCTTAGGAAACATGGATTGGAAACCATAAGATTTTCCTTTAAAATATAAGGCATGACAAAAGAATGAATAGTTGAAGTGCCTTACTCTTCTGATCTATCATTGAATGGTGAAATTAAGAGGGGATGAAGTCACCCAAAAATGCCTATGGTAAGAGCTCTGCCGAAAAGAGAATGCTGAAATAGAGAATGATGCCTCAAACACCCATATGACACCCTGAAAGCTTCAACTTAGGTATTACATGGTGTAATATTATTCATTGTGAAATCCTTTTATTTTATGTTACATCAAAAAGAATCCCCTTTTTAATTGAAAACTAATTATTCACATTAAAAGTTGTCTAAACCTTACATGATGTCTAAATTATCATGATGTGTATTCGACTCATGGGATCTCTCTAGAAGGCATTTGAAGTCATGTAATCCCATTATACCTTGTATAAATGCACATAATACAGTAGAAACTTCATATTTATGCTGAAAATTCAAAAAAATTATGAATTCACAATTACAAGTATCCTCCCAATTCAATATCAAAAATTCATGCTCGATGAAAAAGGAAAACAAAAGTAAATATTAGAACATACATGAAAAAAGGTAATAGGGCATTAAAATCAGCCCACCATAAAATATTTTCTTCCAGAGAAAGAGATTCAGATCCTTGATCCAAAAAATGAGAAGGGAACTTCTACATCATTAACGACTCCTGCTCCCACATCTTGTGGTGATACAATCTTCACTACAATAGCACCTTTAATAGGGGGATTATTTTACCACACAATACCTTATCCTAGAAATCTATAATATGAATTGGCTGCTCAAATAATGTGGTATTGGACTCAAGATCAACATCCTCCAATCTAATTACACGGGAAGGATCTAGTATATACCTCCTTGACTAGGAAACATAAAACACGACTTGTATATAAGTCAAGACAAAAGGTAAAAGAAACCGATTTTCCACCTTTCCATCACTCAATGATCTCAAAGTGGCCCACAAACCTCTGTGCCAACATAACCTACTTACACAAACAATGATTTCCCAAGCGAGGTGAAACTATGAGAAAGACTTGATCACCAAACTCAAACTCCAATAGTCGATGAGGAAGGTTAACATAAGATTTCTGATGAATCTCTTCCATGATCAAATGCATCTGGATCAACTGTACCACCTCGTTCATCCCCTAAAAAACACTCAACCCAAGTAAGGATCTCTCTCCCAACTTTTCCCTCACAAATTTGATCTACATGGATTCCCATACAATTAATCAAAGGTATAGAAACTGATTGACACCTGATAAATATTATTATAGGAAAACATGACCAAATTAAAATACTTTCCCCAAGATCCACCGAAGTTAAGAACAAAAGCCCAAAGCATATCCTCTAGAACATATATTTCCCTCTTAGTCTATCTACTAGTCTATGGATTATAATTCATGCTAAATTTCAACTGAAAACCCATTATCTCCTTCAAAAATTTCTAGAATATGGATTTGAACCTATAGTCCTTGTCAAAAACAACATTATAGGGAACCCCATGAATCCTCATAATCCATCAAACTTATATGTCCCCAAGCTGTTCCACCTTTGTCATTTCCTATATTGGTAAGAAATGAAATGGTTTACTAAGTTTGTCAATAATCACCCAAATTGTATAAATCCCATTGGGATTCCATGTTAAACCAGTAATGAAATCCATGTAAATGTTATCCCATTCCATATCATAATGGTTAAAGGATGAAACAAACCAATAGGTCTCTGGTGTTCCACCTTAACTCTTTGATAAGTGAGACACCACAATACAAAATCCTCAACTAAACACCTCATCCTCGGCCCCCAATACCGACATATCAATTTTGGTACATCTTTGTAGGATTAGGGTGAACATACCAACATGATTGGTTTCCACTCTCTAGAAACTCCTACCTTAAGGAAAAAGGAACAACCAACCTGCCCCAAAAGCACAAAGATCCACTGGGAGATCGAGACCACTCACATGAGGTCTCCCCATAATTTAGTATTTCCCCTAATAATTGGTTCTTGGTACATGTCATATTATTAAGTCAAAATTTCTCATATAAATTTGATTGAATCTTTTTAGAACCACGAACACCTTTCCAATAACCTCCTTCACCCCAAATCTCATCTAAAAAAAACTAAATAGAGGCCACTGCTCAACTGATTCCTCCACTGCTTGTGATGGAATTTTTCTGATCATTGCATCAAAAACCTCATTTACTTCCCTGATTGAATATATGATATCAAAATAAAAAATCTGAATATACTCAACACAATGTCTTTATCTGATGTTTAGATCCCTCTATGTGAAAATATACTTCAGGATTTTGTGATCAGAATACACTGTAAATTACTCCACAAAAGATAGTGACACCATGTATTGAGTTCATGCATAACTGTTGACAACTCATGATCAAGTTTAGGGTAGTTCTTCTACCATGGGAACAACTAGCTTAGGCAATAAATGCCAACATGTTCCCCTGCATCAATACACAACCCAAAATACTAACAAAATCATCATAGAAATCTTCATACCCCGACCCTAGTTTTGAGAGAATCAAAACTGGTGCTGAAGTAAACCACATATTCAACTCATAAAAATATATCTGGAACTTATTGTTCCATTGAAACATTACACCAAAATAGGTTAAATCTATCATCGATGATGCGATCTTGGAGATGTCCGGTAAAAACTATCTATTATAACCTGAAAAACCCATGATGCTCTAGATCTCAAACATGTTTATAGGATGATACCAAGATAGAACATCCACTAGATTTTTAGGATCCACTAAGACACCCCTCTCAAAAAACAAATTCCCCATAATCTACACTTTTCGGATCCAAAATCCCCACTTATAAAGATTACCATACAAATGATGCGTCTTTAAGGTTCTAAGAATGATATCCAAATTTTCTATGTGATCCTCCTCTATCTTGGAGTACACCAAGACATCATCTAAAAAAACAAAAAAGAGTCTAAGAACTAATGAACTATTCATTTTATTAATGCCATAAATACTACAAGATCATTAGTTATGCTGAATGGAATAACAAAAAACTCAAAATTCCCATATACACTCCTAAATTTTTTATTCAGCATATACTCTCCTCAAACTCTCAACTAGTGGTACCCTGAACTTAGGTCAATCATAGAAAACCATTATTCCCCTCTATATTAATCAAAGAGATCATCAATTCTATGTAAAAGATACATATTCATAATGGTAACCCAATTCAACTTTCGATAGTCAATAAAAAGTCTAAGGATCTCATATGGATTATTAGAAAAGAGTATAAGAGAACCCCATGATTACATGGTAGAAAAAATAAACCAATTTTCCTCTAGGTCCTCAAGTTGGACCTTGAGTTCCACCAAATTAGAAAGTTCCATTTGAAAGGATGGCATATAAATGAGAATTGTTCTAGAGAGCATGTCAATAGTAAACATGACTTATCTCTATGTTGGAAAACCAAAGAAATCATTCAAAAAGAGCTTAGGGTATGCACACACAATAGTAGGTAGCTGACCTCCCAAGCAAGGGTTAACTACATCAATAAAAATTGGTGATAACTGTCGTGAGGTCATACAGGAATAAGGAACAACATGCCCTTCCCATTCCGATTTAGAGTCCAGCTCACCATAGAAAAATTGAGTGACCACATCGGTAGATAATAACTATACCCAATAGTGAGAACAGTCTATCAGGGCCCTCACACTGATGATCCAATCCATGCTGATAATTAATACAATGATTTTAATAACAATCACTAATAAATCTCAAACTGTAACACCCCAAGGTTTTCTAAAAATAAATTAAAATTATTGAAACTTTGTTTTAAGTAGATATTTATAACTATCCTTTAAACATAAATTTTCCACTTCTATGTTTTTAATTTTAAGAAACAGTCATCTATAATTGTGATTAGTAAGTTATTTCAAGTCTGAAAGAACCAACTTGTCTTTTTAATGAATAGTAATATACCCTTATGAATAGTAATATTAATAGTAATATGAACCTTTTGAATAGTAAATCATATTATCATTTTATTTTTTTAAGGATATAATATAATGAGATGTCAGTTAATTTTTAAGGTGTTAAAAAAGAGTTATAGATTTAAAACGGTTATTTTTGAATAAATTATGATTTTATTTAAACATTAAATTAATAATATTTAGAATATTATTTTCAAAAAATGGAGTTCATTTTTGAATTTTACACATTGAAAAATGATTAGGGTGAATTTTTGAAATTTTTCTGAAATAGTTGAATTTTTGGTGAATAGTAAAAGTACAAGTTGAGTTTCAGTGTGTTTAATGACATCATTAATTATGTAATAATGATGTAATAATTCTGGTCGACTTATGTATAGTAAAAAATTTTATGATCTATCCCATGTGGCCAATACCATGGGAAAGCCCACGGTTTTGTAAAAACCACTAATGATGTTTCCCTTGGAAATTAATAAAATATTCCCTCACTTTTTCTATAAATACCAACCCATTCCTTCATTCCATTTTTTCAAAATTCTTCCTCAATGAAGCTATGGTATTCTTACCTCCCTAGTAGTCCTCTCAAGGTTTCTTCAAGCCCCCAAGGTCCCTACCTTCATGTTTGAGGAGTTACTCTACATGGTAAGGGTATCCACCACCCTTCTCTTTTTCAAGATTTCATTTTATCTTCTTCTATTTAATTTACATTGGATTATGTTAGGATATGTTATTACATACTCCCTTACTTCCCATATTATTTAATAATTAAGAGAGGTACTTTTTATCTTATCAAAATATTTTATGAAATTTTAAGCGATGCCGTTAGGCTGCCAAATTTTTGTAAGGGAATTCTTAACCCGATTTCCATTCATTGGGTTAACCTTCTACTTCATTGTTCACATGGTATTAATTTTTTTTGTTTGATTAAATTTGTTTATATTATGATTAATTAAGTTTATTTAAAGTGAATATACATATTCTATTCACTCTATTACGTATCTCATCAATTATATGATATTTGTAAGGGACTTTTCTTTAAAAAAAATCCTATTTTAAAATCCTGTTTTACAAAATTCAAAAGTAATTTTTTATGGAATTATTCATGTTGTATGATTATGATCTGGTTTTTGGGGATTGTTTATTATGAATTTTGGTACCTATATTTCCCTCCAATTCATTAGTTATGTGTAACTTTGAGGTCAGCCGTATAGTTACTCCAAGTGTAACTGTGATGGTTAGACAAATTGTAAGGTAGCCGTGAGGGTTACAAATTATAAGGTAGTAAAGAGGGTTACAGGATCATGTAAGTAATTCCCCAATATACCTTTATGGTTCTATTTATGTTCTAATATTTTTGGTAATCTTGTGGAAATATCATGTTCGACAAAGTAAGTATATATGGGTGATTTGTATGTCTTTTAAAAATGATTTCATATGTTACAAGTAATCATAGACTAATGTGTTCTCTCTTTCTTTTTATATCCCTTAATGAGATTTTTGTGCTCATCCCATGTTTTTAAATGATTTTCACAGGTTATAAGGATGTGTAGGACAAAGAAGGAATCTAAGTTAAATGTTTTAATAATTCTCAAAGAAATCATGTTTTATTTGAAATGTTTTATATTTTGGAAGAAATGAATACTATTTTTATGGTATCCAATCTGTATTAATGTGTAATTTTATGAATTTTTTATGTCCCAATTATCTAAATCTATAAAATTTAAAATATCCTCAATGTGAAAGGAAGTGATTTCTTGACTATATTCAAGATTATGTAATGCAATAAGGTTGGGTCCTTATAGTTGGTATCAGAGGAAGGTTTATATAACTTTAGGGGTTAGGATGATATTAATATAATAACATAAATGATTTTAACTATATGGTTAATTTGAAATGATATACCATTTAAATATTACCATGTTTATTCGACTAAGACATGTTTCTTCAGAATGGTTGTCCGCAGAATAAACAGGGAAGCTGAAGAGGAGAGGCACCGATAGAATGACATCCTTCCGAATCTGTAGCTGGGAATGGTTGGGATTGGAACTGATCAGTTTGTGATAGTAATGGATTATCTAACATAGGAAATAAATGTTGGTTTCATCCATGAAAGAGAACAACCGGAGGTACCACAATGGAACATGACAATAGTGGAACATTTTATGAGACAACAACCTCCTGATTTCAATGGATCCTCTGACCCAATAGTGGTTGAAGGATGGATTAAATCCATTGAAAATATATTCAATGTTATTGGATGTTCAGATAATCAAAAGGTAAGTCTTTCTATTTATTATTTTTAAGGTGAAGCTGATCAGTGGTGGTCAATGGTAAATAATATCAGGTATAGAGAAGATATTGATGCCTTAGAGTGGAATAAATGTTAAAGTCTTCTCCTTGAAAAATATTTTCCTATGGTGGTGTGACTTAGGATAGAGAAGAAATTTATTAAATTGAAGAAAAAAGATGAGGATTCAGTGGATGTGTATGAACTGAACTTCACTCGACTGGTGAGGTATGCTTCAAATATTATTTTGGATCTTGATAGCAAAATCATCTACTTTTACTCAGGATTAAAGCCAAGGCATCGAAGGGCATTGGCCTCTCGTGAATTCAAAAATTATGAGAAACTTGTATGATGTGCTAAGAGGGTAGAGATGGAGTTTTCTGATGATCATGTGCATTTTTACAATAATGAGAAGAAGTGGTATAGATGGTAAGCGATGGTTAATAATCAACCAAATAAATCCAATGGTAAGAAAATCCAGTTTTCAATTAGTGAAAAGTGTGGCAAAAAGTACCATGGGGAATACCTTACCAAATCTAGAAAGTGTTTTCGATGTGGTAATTTTGGACATATGGGACGAGATTGTAATGAAAATTATCCTAAGACTAATCCTGATAAAAAAACTATAAAGTGTTTTAAATGTAGTGATATGGGTCATTATGAAAATTCCTGCAAAAAGAGAGATCCGAATGATGCAAAGAAGCCAGACTATAAGTAGAAAGGTGTAGTGAGATACTTTCTGACTACATTAGTAGATGATGGGCTATCCAATGAAGTTGTATTAGGTACTTTGTTTATTTACTCAGATTTCTCTAAAGTTTTTTTTTGATATGGGGTCTACACATTCCTTTATTTCTGAGAATTTTTTTGGTAAATTGGAAATATTATCTCAACAAATAAGACCAGATATTATTGTTAAAACACCAGGGGGAAATATTATAGTTAAGAATAATTATAAGAATCATTGTATTTTGGTTTGTGGAAAGACTTTACCTGAAAATATTGTTGTTTTTACCTTATTATAGTTTGATGTTATTTTGGGAATAGATTGGATTTTTGTTTATCATGCTAAGATTGACTGTAGAGCTAAAGACATTTTTTCAGAAACAGTTTCAGTTTGCATAAAAGAACGAACCCATACATTTGACAAAATATTAGGAAGCTGAGAAACTGTTCAAATATGTAAGAGAAATTTATCTTGCTCATATATTTGAATACAAGGGAACTGTTTAGATTAATGATGTGCCAGTGGTAAATGAATACCTTGACGTGTTTCCTGATGAGTTACCCAGTGTCATTCCTGATCGGGAAGTAGAATTAAAAAATGAATTAGTACTTGATGCTAATACAATTTCAAAACACCCATATAGAATGGCTCAAATAGAACTTATTTAATTGAAAAATCAGTTGTAGTATTTTCTTGACAAAGGCTTTATTCGTCCTAGAAATTCACCATGGGGTGCTCCTGTTTTGTTCGTTAAAAAGAAAGATGGTTCCATGTGACTTTGCATTGATTATATAGCTTTGAATAACATCACTCTTAAAAAAAGTATCCTTTACCTCATATTGATGACTTGTTTGATTATCTCCAGGGATCTTAGTACTTTTCTAAGTTTGACTTGAGATTCGGATACCATAAGATAAAGGTAAAGGAGGACGACATCCTGAAAATAGCTTTTCGTACTAGATATGGGAATTATAAATTTTTTATGCCGTTTAGTTTAACTAACTCACCTTTTGTATTCATGGATATTATGAATAGAATATTTCATGAGTTCTTGGATAAGTTTGTGGTTGTGTTTATTGATGACATTCTGAAATTTTCTAAGAATAAAGAGGAGCATGAAAAACATCTAAGGGTTATTTTTCCAACCTTAAAGGAAAAAAACTGTATGGAAAATTCATCACGTGATATTTTTGATTGAAAAATATTTCTTTTGTTAGGAACATTATAAATAAGGATGGAATAACAGTAGATCCTGCCAAAAAAAAAGTGGTTGATGAATGGACAAGACCCAAAAATGTTACAAAGATTCATAGTTTTATTGGATTAGAAGGTTATTACTGATGGTTTGTTAAAAACTTTACATGGTTATCTAGCCATCTAACTAAGTTAACACAAATATGGGTTAAATTTATTTTGATATAAGAATGTGACGTTTTTTTTAGGAACTGAAGAAGAGATTGGTGAATGCTCTAGTTTTGGCCATGCCTTCTTGAAAAGGTGAGTTTGTTATATTCAATGATGCTTAATTGAAGGGACTTAGTTGTGTTATGATACAGAATGATCAAGTAATTTCTTATTCTTCAATACAACTAAAAACTCATGAGTTAAATTATATCACACATGATTTGGAATTGGCATCTGTGGGTTTTTATTTGAAAATTTGGTGGCATCATTTATACGGAGCCAGATGTTAAATATATACTGACCATAAAAGTCTGTAGTATATATTCACCCAGAAGGAATTAAACATGAGGTAGAGAAGATGATTGAATTGATAAAGTATTATGATTTCACAATCAATTACTATTCGGGAAAATCAGACAAAGTGGCAGATTCCTTGGGTCAAAAAGATCATGCATCATTAACCATGTTACATTTGGAACATGATCCATTGAATTATGATTTCATGAATTTTGGATTAGAAGTTGTTGGTGCAGAAAATACTCTGTTTTGTTTCAGGTTTCAGTGTAGTCATCATTATCAGATAGAATTAAGAAATATCAGAAGGAAGACTATGATCCATAGAAAAAGGCAGAATTGGTTAAAATGGGTAAGTTTCTAGAATTTAACCTTGATAAAGATTGTGTGTTAATATTTGAAAAAAGGTTGTGTGTGCCTTGTGATTCCCAGTTGAAGAAATATTTGTTGTATAAATCTCATTGTTCTCCATTTTTAGTTTATCATGTAAGTACTAAGATGTATATAGACCTTCAGGAGTATTATTGGTGGGATGGAATAAAAAGGGATATTTCAGATTTTAATATGAAATGTTTGACATGTCAACAGGTTAAAGAAAATAATCAGTTACTGAAGGGTATGCTTCATCCTTTTCCAGTTCCATAGTGGAAATGAGAGAATATATCCATGGACTTAATGGTGGGACTACCTAAGAATTATAAAGGTAATAATGTGATTTGGGTCATTGTTGATCGGCTAACAAAATTTTCACATTTTATTTCTATTTGAGATACAATGTGTTTGGATCATCTTTATTAATTTTACCTAAAATAGATTTTTAGGATACATGGATATCCTCTTTCCATTATATCTAATCGAGATCCCAGATTCACTTCTAATTTTTGGAAGGGCCTTCAGAAGTCATTGGGCACATAATTAAATTTCAATACAGCTTTTCATCCCCAATAAAATGGCCAGTCAGAGCGAACTATTTAGAATTTGGAGGATATGCTTAGAGATTTTTCAATGAACATAGAGGGAAGTTGGGATGAATATATTTATTTAGTTGAGTTTTCTTATAATAATAGTTTTCATTCTAGTATAAACACGACACCTTTCAAGGCATTGTATGGGAAGCGGTGTAGAACTCCAACTTTTTGGGATGAAGTCAGGGAAAAAAGTTGATGGGACTAGAATTAGTAGAGGAAGTGGCTAAGAAAGTGAATATTATCCAACAACACATGAGAATAGCTCAGAGAAGGAAAAAAATTTATGCGGACAACCAGAGGAAAGGATTTTCTTTTGAGGTAGGTGATTATGTTTTTCTTAGAATCTCACCATGGAAAATTGTTATACGTTTTGGTAAGAAATGAAAGCTAAGTCCACAAATTATTGGACCTTACAAAATTCTGGAGAAAGTTGGACAAGTAGACTACCAAGTAGCTTTGCCTCTGAACTTATCTTAGGTACACTATATCTTTCATGTTTCAATGTTGAGAAAGTATATTCCTGATTCATATCATGCCTTGAGTCCAAAAGCAGTTCAGTTGGAAGAGAAACTTTATTATGAAGAGAAACCATTTCAGATTCTTGATTAAAGGGAATACGTATTGCAGAATAAGGTAATCCACCAGGTAAAGGTTTTGTGGAGAAACCACATGGATGAAGAAGCAACATGGGAGTCTGAAAATGCTACGAGGGATAGATACCCTCACTTTTTTAATAATTAAATAAAATTGTGAGGATGAAATTTCCAGAAGGTAGGGATAATGTAACACCCCAAGGGTTTCTAAAAATAAATTGAAATTCATTAAAATTTGTTTTTATTATATATTTATAACTATCCTTTAAACATAATTTTACCACTTCTATGTTTTGAATTTAAAGAAATGGTCATCTACAATTGTGACCAGTAAGTTATTTTGAGCCTGAAAAAACCAACTTGTTTTTGGTGAATAGTAACATACCCTTATGAATAGTAATATGACCCTTATGAATAGTAAATCATATTGTCATTTTATTTTCCGAATGATATAAGATAATGAGATGTCCATTAATTACTAAAGGTGTTAAAAAAGAGTTATAGATTTAAAACTGTTATTTTTGAATAAATTATGATTTTATTTAAAAATTAAATTAATAATATTTATAAAATTATTTTCAAAAAATGGAGTTCATTTTTTAATTATACACGTCAAAAAATGGTTAGGGTTAAATTTTGGATTTTTCTGAAACAGTTGAATTTTTGGTGAATAGTGAAACTATAGTTTCAGTTTCGGTGTGTTTAATGACATCATTAATGATGTAATAATGATGTAATAATTATGGACAACTTTTTCATAGTAAAAAATGTTATTAGGTGTCCCAATTGGCCAATACCATGGTAAAATACCATGGGCAAGCCCATGGTTTTGCAAAAACCACTAATGAGGTGTCCCTTGAAAATTAATAAAATATTCCCTCACTTTTGTTATAAATACCAACCCATTTCTTCATTACATTAATTCAAAATTCTTCCTCAACGAAGATATGGTCTTCTTACCTCTCTAGTATTCCTACCAAGGTGTCCTCAAGCCCCCAAGGTCCCAACCATTATGTTTTAGGAGTTACTCTACAAGGTAAGGGAATCCACCACCCTTCTCCTTTTCAAGATTTCTTTTTATGTTATTCTTTTTAATTTACATTGGATTATGTTGGGATATGTCATTACATATCCACCTTACTAACCATATTATGTACGAATTATGAGAGACCCATTTTATCATATCAAAATATTTTATTAAATTTTAAGCGCCGCCGTTAGGCTACCAAATTTTTGCAAGGGAATTCTTAACATGATTTCCTTTCCTTGGGTTAACCTTCTACTTTATTATTCACGTGGTATTAGAATTGTTCTTTTACATATTAAATCCACTCTATTAAGTCTCTCTTCAATTATATGATATTTTTACGGGACTTTTGTTTTAAAAATCCTCTTTTAAAATCCTCTTTTACAAAATTCAAAAGTAATGGTTTTTATGGAATTATTCGTGTTGTATGATTATGTTTAGGTTCTTGGAAATTGTTTATGATGATGGGTGGGACCTATATTTCCCTCCGATTCATTGGGTATGTGTATATTGGAGGTTTTCGGTATGGTTACTCCAAGTGTAACTACGATGGTTACACAAATTTTAAGGTAGCCGTGAGGGTTACAAATTATAAGGTAGCCGAGAGGGTTACAAGATTGTGTAAGTAATTCCCCAAGATGCCTTTATGGTTCTATTTATGTTCTTATATTTGTGGTAATCTTGTGGAAATATCACGTTTCACAAAGTTTATATGGGTGATAAATTTTTCTTTTGAAAATGATTTCATACATTACAAGTAATCATGGACTAATGTGTTCTCTCCTTTTTTATACCCCTTACTGAGATTTTTCTGCTCATCCCATGTTTTTAAATGATTTTCATATGTTATAAGGATTTTTAGAAAAAATAAGGAATCCAAGTTAATTTTTTGAATAATTCTTAAAGAAATAATGTTTTATTTGAAAAGTTTTATATTTAGGAAGAAATGAGTACTATTTTTATGGTATCCAATCTGTATTAATGTGTATTGTTATGAATTTTTCACGTCCCAATTCTCTAAATCTCTAAACATTAAAAGATACTCAATGTGAAAGGAAGTGATTTCTTGAATAATTCATGATTATTTAATGTAATAAGGTTGGTTCCTTATACAAACCACCTCAATGTATTTTATCACCACCTGATAGGTGGGACACTTGAAACCTTGTTCAGACCACTTTCCCAAAGGCACATAAAGATCCAAAAAGAATGAAATCAGAACCAAACAAAAACCTAACATATCTACCAACATTGATGATATAAAAAAACTGAGTAGAACCTATATCAAACAAGTTTGTCACCATAGAAGAAGAAATAAACACTGTACCTCTAACAATATTTATCCCTAATTTTGATTCAGTTGGCCCACAGTTTACTTCATAAATCCATTTGGACTTATCCACCTAGTTATCCCCTTTGGCCTAAGAATGTGACCCACTAACCTTAGATCCATCAAACTGAACCTGTGTTCACTTGGTGAAACTAGATCCCACATTACTGCCTTGGGAAATCTTACCACAGAAACGTTTCAGATGGAATTATCACAGACAAAGATGACAAGCCCTAGGAGCCTATATACATGCTTCAGTGGGGATTTCTTTCAATTTCCTGGATGGAGGCCTTCTCGGACAGAGCTCTCACTCTCAGCCTCTATGGATCCTTCCCTATCGCTTCCTTCTCCTTCACCATATCTGGTTCCTATGCTCGTCCTCTCTGTTTCAACCTATCATGATGTTTCAGTCCTCTTCATCTTGTCTTTTACTTCGTCTCCATCTGAGGCGCGTATTCTTTTCCCTCTTTGTTTATATTTCACACCTAATCTTGTGGATTTTTGGTTTTGCTGGTTTCATGTCAGCTAGAATGGATCCACACTCCCCCGATGCTCTTGGGCTCTCCCAGCTTCTTCTTACCCCCATCTAGGGTTTCATTCTTCCACTGGTAGTTGATGGCATGCTTTCTATTTGTTCGGTCTCCTTTTCTCCACTCCCTTTCCGGTAGACTTCTCCTTCTGTTGTGTTCTTTATCCCTTCACGTTTGGTTGATTCCTCCTTTTCTGCAGTCTCAGTTTCTTCTTTTTTGGTGTTTGGTTGTCCTTTCTGGTAGGTTTTCGATCTCGTTTTGGGTTTTGTTTTGGTTTTTTTCTTATTCAATTCGGGTTGTGATGGTGGATTTTATTCGCCCTTCCCTGGGTTCGTTGAGCGATTCTGAGGTATTGCATCCCCGATCAAAGGCTTCCATTCTCTGTTGAAGCCTTAGTATGATAAACTCTGCTCTGGATTGTTGTTTCTACCTCTCCCCCTGGTAAACTGGTGATGTGGAATTCTAAGAGGCTTTGGGATGTGCTGTTTGGGTGGACGATGGTCTTCCAGAAAATGGGAGTCTTTATGGTGTTTTCCTGGATGTTTATGGTGTACTAGTTTTTTGATGGTGTGGATTTTGTGGATGTTTTTTGATTTTTATTTCCTGTAGGAAACTGGTGATTTTATCTAGGGATCGATGGGAATCTGGTAGATGTGGGCATTGTTTTGTTTGGTCCCCTTCTTGTGATGATGCTGATGATGCGGTAGTGACGACAAATGTGTTTTTTTAGTTTTTGGTTTCAAGATCCGGTGGAAGATGGCTGGTGGGTGTCGCAGGAGTAGTGGTGTCAATGATGTTGTATGGGGGTGCGGCTCAAGGCGGATCACTAATCAAGGTGGTGGTTCAATATTTGAATTTCAAATTTGGATTGTGGATTTTTGGGTGGATAATTTGAATTTTGATTTCCTGCACAAAGTGGCTTTTTGTAATTTGTGATCGGTGGGAATCTGGTGCCTTTTTGTAATCTGGGTTGTTTGGTTTTTAGTCCAGTGGATGTGAGGTTATCACTTTACCATAAAGTGGATTTTAACAATAACAAAAAAAATGGATTTGTCCTAGGAGCCTATATACAATGAGGACTGAATTGACCACACCTCCTACACTGGTAGAAATAAACCCATTGATTCCTTGTAGAAGTTCCTAAAACGTGTCTTATGGAAGACATACCACAATTTTTTTTTTCATTTTATGACTAGAAGAAGCACCCTGGCTAACCATTGCACTAACTAAAGCTCCACCCAACCCTATCCTTCCAGATATATCTACCTCATTCAAAGAAAATTTATCCACTACCTCCACAAATCTCCAAAGGAAAAAAATAACTACCTTTGATAAAAAATTATCTATTATACCCATCTAAAACTTCTATGATTTTAGTTAATTATTGGTTACATGCTCTTGTTCCAGATGCACGAATTAAGAAAAATGGGTAGAGTATTCCAGAACAGTATACTCCCATTACTCCAAGGTAAGAAACTCCAGGGTCATTATTTCATGTAATGTCTTAGGATAACACTATAGATTAAATATCTTGTTGGAAGAAACCCAGGTAAGACCTTTATGAAACTTATCTTGCACTATCATGTCCCACTATCTTCTTCTTATCCCCTCAATAATATAAATGGAAAAACCCACATGAGAAACTTCAAGAGTCTCCAATAAGTTTAAGATTCTATTAATATATTCTATCCACTCGTATGACTCTTATGGTCCTTTGTCACCATGGAAGATAGTTGGATAATTTATGGTAAATTCTGAGCCCTGATCCACTACTCGTCCCGAGTTCACTATGCCCACTAACCCCAGAATCCGAATTGTATGATTCACAACTTCAACCAAAGAAGGGCCCACTAGAGGATCCATCTACAAAACCTACCTCATAGATTCACCTCTTGTATTTGGAAGATATATTCTAAGAGGTATTGTCAATTAAACAAAAGGAAATAACCAATCAGTCATGAGGAGCTCCAAAATAATTGAACAAACTTCTAGAACCCAAATAAAGGATTTAATAAAATAATAATTTAAATAAAATATAAATTATTTTAGAAAATGGAAACAACTTTAGAAGGGAAAATGTACATCTAAATAAACTCCTCACTTAGTTTATTGAAATAAAATTACACATTCCATGTCCCCAAAAATTTTATATAGGTTAATTTAAACATATTTTCCATAAAAATTATTCAAATGAACCTAAATACTAGGTATTGGACTTAATAGTTTCTTTATGAACACCAATGGAAACTCAAATTCTATCCTAAGAGTGAGCTATCTAGACCCCTTTTCCACACATACTGTCCAAATTTTGATGATCCTACTCCTATAAACCCAAGACATAGACCCAAATCAGGCATTAATGACACACTTATGGCTGATTAACCCTATGATACCAAATTTTAACAGACCAACCCAATCCAACTAGAGAAATCTCACAAGTTATCCCACTATGGGATAAGGTAAAACAAATATAAAAAACATGTCTCGTATATAAGGAAAAAAGTCATTAAACAATAGTGTAGATTGGAAACAATGGAGATAAAACTGATCCAAACTGGATAAACTATAATGCGAGACATGTCTAGAAAAATTACTCTCCATATAACCCACCGTCACCACCAAACCAAAACAATGATGTAAAGAGAAGCCAACACACCATATAATTCCCTTTCCATTTCTTTTGTCTTGAAAAAGAAGGTCTACGACCACCCAAAGGGTAAAAGCAAGGTTTCAACAATAAAGCCCTGTAGGATACCACCATGAAATCTATACATGTTCTAATAACAAGATTTCAAAATCTATAGATTTTACTACAAAATAGTTTTAAAATCATTTTACAAATAAAAAAATTTAAAAATATTTCTCAAAAAGACCTTGAGTTTTCACAAATTAAATGTCATATTTTCCAAATATATAAATAAAGTATTCATGGGTATCAAATATAAATATACATGTGAGGAAATATCTATGAAATAATCTATTATGGAATAAAAAACCAAAACTTCTCTTATAAGAAATACTATAGACAATGGGAAAATTTGTACTAGACACTCACGAGCCTAACAAGGAATACAATTGGATCTAACAAACATCAAGGCCTTATATAGACCATGGATACAATGAAATTTACCTCCATGTTTTGTTACACACAATAAGTCCACCCATGTCTCTTTTTCGATGCTACCAAGTTTCTTGTTGTGTAATGTTTGTCAATTTATATTTTGAAAACCAAGAAAACAATTTTTCATAAAACCATTTCAAACCTAATCCAATCATCTTAATGTTTTGAAAATCAATTTTCTATTTCAAATCAAGGAAATTATATTTTAAATTATAAAACACCTTTCAAATGAAAGAATATTCCCTTTTAAATTTCAACACATGAAAATCCATTTAAAATATCAAGGAATAAATAATAACTACGATAAATTTAATATATTAGAACAATTGTAAAGATCCGACCACCTCAATAATGTAGTAAACCAAACCGCCTTAGATAATGAGGATTGGAAACCAAAATATTTTCCTTCAAAACTCATGGCACAATAAAAGAATAAAGAGATGTGACACATATCCCTACTGATCAATCAATGAACAGAGTGATCTTGAGGGAAGGGTGTTTCCCAAAAATTCACATGGTAAGACATATATCCAATAATAGAAATATTAAAAAGATAATGAAGCCTAAAACACCTGTATGATATGATAAAATCTACATCATGGGGTATATCGTGATGTTTAATTTTTTACAGGTTGTGAAATACTTTTATTTTATGTTATACTAAAAAACACATCACTTTTTTGAATTAAAAACTATTTTTTCACAAAAACTATTTTTTCACATTACATGATCTGTAACTCTTACCCGACATGTAAATTCTAAATTTGTGTATAAAACTCATGAGATATATTTAGAAAGAATTTCATATCCTGTATTCCAATTACACATTGTGTAACTACCCATCAAACAACATAAATTGTTGGTTTATACAGAAAATTTCAACAAAAATATGCATCCACCATTACAGGAATCCTCCCAATTTAAGGATGATAATACACACACGGTGAGACAAGAAACCAAAATCAAAGATTAGAACATACCTAATAGAAATGATACATGGTGTTACATTATATCACTAATTGAGGTATTTTCTCATTATAGTAATGTTACAGTAAGCAGATTCATGATATAATAATGTGGCTTTACAAACCCTTATTATAGAAACATGGTAGTCAATGAATCATTATCCATACATATCAAAAGCCTATTTATTATGTGAAAAATAACCAGTCATTAGTAGTTGTCTCTATTGAAAGTTAGATATATTGGAGTTAGTTTCCTTAAAACAACTAATTTTTACATTAGATTATGTTTATATTTAAATATGTGAATTTTATTTTAAATAAACTATCAAATTTTATTTTCATCTTCAGAAATTTCATAAGGTGTCTATCATATTTAAAAGGTCATAATAGTTCCCATCTATGATGAAAAGCTCAAAATTCTATATTATATTCATAAAAATTGTTCTATGATTAGATAAATTTCTATTATGGGAGAACATAGTATGTTGACTATAAAGCCTAAATACTCATAATAAGATGAGACTTCATCTCTTTAATTTCACACATGGGAATCCTTAAGATTGGGGATTTTGAGAAAATATTTTCCAATAGGAATTCCACATGTTTATGTTTCATTGAATATTTAATTATGATTTTTTTAATAGTAATTAGACATTAATATTATTATTAATTAATTTCACGAGTCATTCAAATAGATTTACATACAAAAAACAATGAAACCATATATTAATGGGATGTAGGGTATGTAGGGAGAATCACAAATGACATGTTATTAACTAACACGTCAAGGAAGGAATTTTCCCTTAAAAATTTATAGAAGTTGATAACTAGACTCTTATATTCAAATATAAATTTCACATTAAATTATATTGACAAGGTGTAATGATGTTTATTTTAGATATTCAAAGAATAGTGTATCAAGAATATAGCTTGAGTACATGAGTGTGAAACCTACTATTGATATATTATAATAGAGGGATTATATTTCAATGTAAGCACTCATGCGTTGTTGATAATGTTTCAATATTAACTTCATTATCTTAGGTACCATGACCCATTTCTAGATAGTAATTATGGACTTTATCCCAGTCCACCTAATTCCAATAGGAATGATTCCAATAGTGTCATAGAAAAAGTGTTTATGTTGATCTCAATTAAATTATTTTTGATTTTAATTATTGGAATAAATGTTATTCTATAGATTGAGGAATAATTTATTTCCAGGATTTATTCTATTATCAGTATTATTCATATGGTAAAAAATAATTATTTATTCACTAATAAATAATTTATTTAACTACATGAATATTTTTAAAAAAAATCATGAGATTCTAAATAAAATAATTATTCTATTTATTAGATATTTAATAAATATTAATTCTCCAGAGACTAAATTGAATATTTACTTTATAAATAAATATTTATTGGGGTATTCAATAAATTCTATAGGGGATGAGAAAACCATGAATGTGAATAGTGATAAATATTAATTTGTAATCTAGGAAGATAATATTTATCATTGCACCAATTTTCACTCCCTATGAAAATAATAATAATAATAATAATATCATTACATGGAACTTTGTAAAATGAGTTTTAATATATTATTTAAGGGATTTTGTGAAATTAAATAATATTTTTTAACCTTAACTCTATCTTTATAAATTTTCAATCAAGTCTATTATTTAGAATTTGATTGATATAGATGTAATTTGAGAATAATTGTGAAAAATAAAATGTAGATCTCTCTCTGAATACCAAAGTGTTATATATATATTCTCTTCCCTCATCCATACTTTCATGAATGATGGTTAAAGGAAAATTAATCAAGCCTAAAATAATTTTCATAACGATCTAGAAGAATACAATAAGATGATTGATTTTACACGCAAGCACCTAATAATACATCAACCATATTCATAGATCATTATAGCATGTGGGAATCACCAATATATATATATTCAACACTTGAATCCAACAAGTACAATGATGGATGGCCAAAAAGGTTTTTGGAAGATTCACAAAATCATGAAATAAAGAACTCAAGACTGTGACATTCAATATTTCGATATATTTAAATTAATTATAAATTTAACATGAAAAATATCCTTTTGGATATGAAATATTTCATTGTAAATATTATTTTGATAAATTTAATTAGACCTGAAATTTACTTCTTGTGAAATATATGAATTATCCATCAAATCCAACAATTGTACAGTCGAGATCAACACTAATAAGTTCTTTCTCTACACCTAGAACAACCATATACTACTAAACCACTGGTAATATATTATAGTTTGTTGTAAACACCACTATTTTAGACAAAAAAATGAACAAATGATCTAAATTGACAATAATTTATTTAGGGAAGTTGTAAGAGACACTATACTGTAAGAAATTATTTGAAAAAATTGACATAATCATTTTAGTGGAGGTTTCACAATCACCGCTAGTCGTGGATCTATAGAAGTTTTTAGGGACCATGGATAATAGAAAAAAATCACTGATTAATGGAAGATAAAGAAAAAAGATATGGATTAAAAAATCCAATAATTAATACATCATAAAAAATCATATGCTAATACATGTCTTTCTTATTGTGTATAATTTAATTTTATCATTGACGATCATTGAAATTTTATTGAATCACTTGAAGATAATGTAGCAACCTTGATATAAAGTTATATGGTGAACTAAAAAAATAAAGGTCCCAAGAATAATAAATATTTTGGGATATTTTTGGATGAGGAATCCAAAGAGAGAACCTAAATCAGTAGGAGAAACATTAAGACGTTAATTAGTTATAATAGTCCCAATTATGTGGGAAATATTAGACATATATATAAAAGAATGTCACTGATGTCCTGAAAAAAATACAGTGAATGAAGATAAAAATTTGTGAAAAATTCACAAACCCAATAATCGAGAGTTATCTAAAGTCCTAAAATATAATATATTCCTAAGATTAGGTTTAGTAAAATTGGTAAAAAATTTCCATTAATTATGTGTCAATTTTATAGTATATTAGGATTTACCATGATAAATTATTCTGAAAATGTTTTTTATCTATGAGTAAATGCACAAAAATCAAGAATAGGAGGATGATAAAATATCCAACAATAAAATGAGTAAATATTTTTATCGATATAATTTTAACTACAACAACATTGGTCATAAATCATATAAATATTGGAAAATGAGTACTTCTTGTGGATTCTCAAGGACAATAGAAAGGAAAGATATGAATACCCATCCATTGAAGAATAATTTATCCCAATTTGGAGAGGATGAGGACTCTATCACTATTAATTATGAAATGAAAGAGGAGAGACCAACTTATAGATCAACTCAACCAAGATTTTCTTTAAAGAAAAATATAAATATAGAGAAAGTTATCTTTGTTGAAATCACACTCAAAGTAAGAAGTAATAATAGCATATAGATAGTTAACAATTGATATTTATAGAATATGGTAGGGGATGTGATAATTATGAAACATGGAAAATACTATAGATAGAATGGGTCAGATAAAAAATTATAAAGCATTTAAGATCAATGTAAGTGTTAAGAATAGACTAGATAAATAGTAATTAAATAATAGTGATACAATTTTTATATATGAACTTTGACACAAAATCTTGAGTGTGAGTTAAATTTGTGGCTTGGGACTCGAAGTCTCCTTTAAATGAAAGTGATTTCTAATCAAGGGAATATCTAGTGGTGGATTGGTTTTAGGATATTGGACTACTAGTAATATCATTCAAATGGATAGTAAATTAAACTCTTGTTTTCTATACAGTGGATGATGAAAAAAATTAATTCATTGACATATTTGAAACATATATAAAAAAATAAAATAAAATATTTTAATTTTATTGGGAGTGATATTCCTAATATGAAAAGATATAGGGAAAAGACATGTGATTCATGTATGATAAGGAATAAAGTGTGAACTCCCTACCATCTAAAGAAGTATAAAGTTAAAAACCTATATTATCTGATTCATAAAAATGTGTGTGTTGTTTGATACATATATTGAAAATAAGAAAATGACATCTATTTAGGTTTAATGTTGACTAAAGTAAGATGAATGCACCATGTTCATAAAATTAAATAAAGAGGTGATGGAGTTTATTAAATGATACTAAAGTATAGATGAAAAAACTGAAAGGATAGTCAAAATTAAATGATCAGACAATGGTATAATATAATCCTCTATTGGTGTTGGTAATAAAATTTAGAATTTTTTTATAAAATATAATGTATAATCTATGATAAATCCATTACAAAATGGATTTATTGATAAAAATATTCATATAGTGAATAACATGCTGAAAAATAGTCATTTTTAGTGGCAGATTGAGTGATTATTGTAAGGAAGTAGTAAAATTTGTGGTAAAAACACAAAATAGGTATTTGTTAAATATTGAATAGATTTTAAGTATTGAATAGAATTTGACATTATATATAATGTGGTGTGGGATAAATATAACTCTAAAACATTTTATAATATTTGGAAGTAAGATATAATTTTGGAATAAATAAGGAACACAAGGAAAATATGGTGATACATCAAATAATTTTTTTCAACAGGGTTATTTCATCAGAATAGAAGTATAAAATTTTATTAACAAGAAACTCAATATTTTTTTGAAATAAATGAAATTATTTTCATTGATGAAACAATAATAAATAAAAATATATATTTTAATATAGAGTAAAATTTTGACGAGGATGATAAAAAGATATCAATCTGAGGAGAACCAAAAATAATATTAGATAATGATAATTTTATGGTTGATTCAGAAGAAGAAAAAATAGTTGTATTTATTGAATAATAAAATAAAAGATGAAAAGTGAGAGTTGAAATTAATGAGTCAAATGATTAGTGAAAAAACTACCCGAACAAAAAAATAGTCACTTGATAATTTTGAGCGATTTTTTTTATCATAGGTGGATCCAGTAATATTTTTTGAAGAAAAATATTTTTATTCATGGAATAAAGTTTTTAATTAATACCTTGATAAAATTGTGAAGATTCATACATAGTATCTTGTGAAGAGGCCAATTGATTAGAATATCATTGGACCAAATGGTATCTAAATATAAACATGATGAAAATAGGAATACGATAAAAAATAAGTAAGTTTATTATTTAATATCTATACTCAAATATTGGTCATAGAAGGGGGGAATCAACCTTGAAAGTGTTTCTGGGACTATGAGGGATCTTCATGCAAAGTTAACTTGGGAGATGCTCGAGGGGAAGTCGATGTGGGGAAAATATATGAAAGGAAAGTATGGGCATGGAATGCAGCTTCAAAGAGAAAGACCTTCAACCATGAAAAAAATCATCCAGCCTCATATTGGATTCCTACAGCATCATACCAAATGGATCATTGGTATGGGTGAAACTAAATACTGGCATCAGAATTTGGTGGGGTCAATTCTCAGTTTTCCAGGATGTCCTACCCTGGACATCAAGTTCAAGGAGGCTAGAGGGCACCCTGGATTCATCTAGGCCACCTTGGAAGAGAGCTATAAAGGAGTTTTTACAGTATTGTTCTTATCAATGACCTAGAAAAATAAATTCTAATGGGTTCCTCTTTAGTGGTGTTTTCTGTGAGATACTTTCAAAATTTGCAGGCTGAACAGAATGACTTGGATGCTTGGGGGGATATGATGTGGTGCAAGGATGTCCCATCAAAATTAAATTTTCTTGTATGGAGGGTCAAGAAAAGGGCACTGCCGATCAAGGCAAACTTTCAGTGGATGAGAATAAACTTAGCCTCCAGGTGAAAATTTTGCTGGCAGTCGGGTATTGACACCATTGAACACCTTTTTTTGGGAGGGACTAGGCATCTGTGATCTAGGGTGAGTTTGGGAGTTTCAAAGTTTGGATACAGAAAGAGGTTTTTGTTGAGACCTATATTCATCACTGGTTTTAGGGGGTGGGTAGCTCAGGTTTTGAGTAGAAGGCAAGAGCAATCCTCCTTGTAGCGGGATGCTGGAGTTTATGGTCCTCAAGGAAAGATGCGAGGCATAATGATTATTTGGCGTAAAAAATAGGTATAATCCTTAAAACTAAAAGTATCCTTTTAGACCTAGCTCACTTGTGTAGAGGCTGGATGGATTCCTCATCCCTCAGTTCTTTTCGAGCTTCATCTTCCATCTAGTGTTTGGCCACGAATGTGGGGAAGGGTCAATGGGTTCGGCGGTATCCTCCACATCAAGTTCTCAAACTAAATACTGATTGGTTTAGTATTATGGGGATCATACGTGGTGAAGGGGTTATTAGGGACCAATGGGGTTATATCATTATGGGATTTTAAACTTATTTTTATGGGGGTGACTCTCTCCAAGCCGAAGCACTTTCTATGCTCACATGGTTGCGGCTATGCGATCAAAAGAATTTTCTCCTTGAGGAAGTAGAGACTGACTCACTTATCATTCAAAATGCATTTCTTGGTATTGGAACCAACCCATGGTCCATACAATACAACGTCAAGAGATGCAAGAGACTGGTGAACAATCATACTATCATTCTCCACACTTGGCGTGAAGGTAATACTATTACTAATTTCCTAGATTCTAAGGAAACCATTAGTGAGAGGATCTCCATCTTTTCCAGTCTTGATTATTTTCCTTTAGATGGGGTTAACTTTGTACAAGCTGATTTCTACAGTCTTTACTACTATAGACCTCCGTGAGTCCTTATCCTCTGGCAGTTTTGTGTTGTACTTTTTTTCTTTTCTTTTAAATAAGTCAATAAAAAATGGTTTTTGTTTATGATAATGAAAGAAAGTTATATCATCATAAAAATGTTAAAAATGGTTTAAATAGGGCACAATGATATTATTTTCCATGATTGGATTTTCCCATAAAAAAATAGAGTTAAAGATATGAGTTTTTGATCAAAACCTCCATATTGAAATCTCAAATGATGAATGATTCACATCACTCATCTATATTCATGATATCAAATTTAGTCATTAAAAAGGAACTAGTAGAAGAGTATAGACATAATAAGATCAAAATCTGATGTTTCTATCATTATATAACTCATATATATTCTCTATCTTCAAATGAAGTAAATACTTTAGTATTATTTTATCTATGAAGATAGATATTATAAATAATTACATAAAATGTTTGACCTGGATGATTGTAAAATTGATTCAACACCAATCAATTTTGGATATAAACATGAAAAGAAATATGTTGAAAATGACTTAGATATAATGTTATTTCATAGAATGGTTGAAATTTTACTATTTTTATGGAAATAAGGTCATACTATAGTTTTTTAATAACTTTGAAAGTGACCCAATAAAGGTGTTTATTACAATAGAAAAGTGAATCCTAATTAGTGTATAAGTTACCCATTATTATAGTTTCTATATGATATAATAAAAGAGTAATGTTTGGTGGAATATTTTTATTTTTATAGGGATGAAGATGTTATGGATATAAAAACCACAAGTAAAGTGGAAATTTTCATTGGGATCAATTATATTTTATAGAATAGTAAGAATTAAGAAAGTAAATTTCTAAGCACACTTAAACTAAAGTATATCTTAGTAAAAAAGTAATATACCAATCCAATTTAGAAGAAGAAGAAAATTAAAATATCATGGTGATGAAGTAAATATGATTATGTTGATATTGAGGGATAAAAAAATTCAGGTTGATCTCATGAAGAATATTGTAAAATAAAAATTTTATAAAAATATTGAAATTTAATAATACATTAACTAAGATAAGGTAGAATTTAGAGTTTTAAAAGTTGACCACATTGGAATAAATTAAAAAATTGATGTTATTTTCATAAAACTATTGGATATAATGGCATTTAAGAAACATCTATTGAATATTGTTGTTCAACAGACTCCAAAGGAATAAGGAGCTATGTCATGTCCCCAATCCCAATATGTGTTTAATTTTTAACAGGGATAGTTTTCTATGACTGTTTTATGAATAAAGTACCAATTTTATTTATTTTAAAATAATTATAAGTCATAGGAATTCATAAATCATGGGTGAAATTATGAATAGATAAAGATGTAGAAAATACATCAAAGAATATTATTAAGTAACAAGTGGTTATAGAAATTTTTTATAAGTAGTGGGAACACTAATTTTACTCTTATATCAAAGGGATAAAATATAAATTCCAAGGGTAGTAATTTAAATGAAAATGTATGGGGATTAAATTCATCATAGTAGTTTGAATAGAAAATGTATGTAATTTTTATCATTAAAATTATTCTATAACTATTTTATCCACATTAAGAATAGATAACAAAAACCAAGAGTGATATATAAAAACTTCGATTTATATTTTGAGTTTCTGGACAAAAAATATTATCACCATTTTTTTTGAAAATCTTGTGATACATTGAAATTAAGTAGGGATTTACATCAAAACCAAATGAGGAAAATGTTGGAACTTTGGTTTCTCAAAAAGGGAAATAAAGGAATACTCTTAAAAGTGGTTATGTATGTTTTCAATTGGTTTTATTAGACATATTACTGCTATAAAAATGTATGGAGTAATTTTTTAAATGTTTGTGAATAGATTTTGATCTAATTTTGTGAACAAGGAAAAAATAATATCAGAATTATTATAATTATTATTCTATGATTATTTTTTGCAGTTCATAGAGAAATTTTTTATTATATGAAAGGAATATGAAACTGTGATATGAAAATATTATTTTCTAGTGTAGCCATAAAATTTTGGAAGAATAAGAAGAATATATTCTATTATATTCATTATTTCATTGGAATTCAAACTATAATACTAATCCATATTGAGAAAGGATTTCATATAATTGGTTATAACTTAAACACTAACTATAACAGAAGGTTGTTATTTTATAAGAATGTATTTTTTCAAGAGAATTGAGAGGGGGTTTTCACTATTCTCAATAGGGTAGGTAATGAATATTTTTTAATTTTTTTATAAATAATTTAATTATACCATCATTTTAAATATTACACATTAGTTTTTATATATGAATAATTTTCCTGAATTTAAAGACCCAATACTTTGGATATAGAAATAACTATGAGACCATGATTTACTGAGAGATATGGTTATTGAGAATATTATTATGATGAATCAATGTGCTATTTCATAAATTATTTCATATCTACATATTTTAAAAATTTGAATATTTTTTATATATGAGGATTTGTTGATTGATTTATGTTAGATTTAACTCTGAAATTGTGCATGGCTTAGATGACCAATCAGGGGAAGAAAAGTGCATAATACATTGGATAATTTTTATAAATATATTAAAAGAGGTTCATTTAATGATTTTTAAGATATGAGAGAATAGAATTGAGAAAGATCAAAAGAATTTAGAAATTATTTCACATCAGAATTTGTAAGAGGAATTTTTTTTTCAAGTATATAAAACATGAAAATAATTGATGATATGGAGTTGCTCTTAAGAAATGTGTAAAATAGAAATTACTATACAATTTTGGTGTATTGATTATTTTTTTTATATTAATTTTAATGAAATATTAGTCATATCATTACACCCTATTATAGTAGAAATGACTCAAGAGATAGGAAGAACTGGTGAACTTTAGACTATGCAATGCATTATTTCTAGAAATTTTAATTTATAAAATGCGTATTGGTATATATTTAGGAATATATTCACATTAAAGTTATATTCACTTTGTATGAAACCATTTTTTGTGAACCATGTAAAATACTTGTGGCCTTACACTTTTAAATCATTATTTTCCTTTTGATTCTTATTTAGAAAAGTTTAATAAATTCAGGTTTTCTTTTTTAAAATAGAAAAATATTTATACATAGAATGAATTTCAACAGCCTAATTCACCCCCCTCTTATGTCATTTGGGAATGAAGTGGTTAAAATAAGACACCCTTTAAAACCATTTTACACCTTCACCATAAAATAAAATATAATCATTAACATAGAGTTCTAATATGATTCTATCACATTTATATCTTTCTAGTCCGTCTTATTAAATAATATGAAAAAATTATACCATTGGAGGCCTATTTCAATCTTCATTCCAAAAACTAACCCAAAATAATTTTATTTTATATAATTATGGATAAAAATGGTTCAATTTAACTAAAACATATTTATCCATTCATATTACGATCAATATAATACAATCACATCATTACCCAAACAAATAAACTTATCCACCCTACAAAACATTCATATTTAAAAATTACTGATCCTAATTTAATGATAATATTTTACACCCATTTAATAAATTCAAATTATATCACTAAAGAATTTATTAAGAAAAAATATAGTCCATCTTATCTAATTGTTTATCACTAAAATTAATAACATTAGTTATGACGGTACCTAACCCACCAGGGCCCCACCTAGGTCGGTAGTAATTTGTGTCTCCCCCCAATCCCACCTATATTAGGTTAAGTTCTAGAGACTAGAACCAAGTTCTAATATGACTAATATGGGAGATATTTTCCTAATATACAAGTACACACACTAGTCCAAGCATATCAAAAAATAGAATAAGAATTACTAAATCAATTAAAGCATATAAAATTCATGTAATAACTGATAACATATATCAATGTGAAATTATACATATCCATGTTTGATAGGGTAAAAACACACATAAAAAAAATAAAAAGAAATTCCCACCTAACAACATTTATAATTAGAGATCCCAATTTACGATCACCAATAATAAATATACCTGAGATCACTACCACCAAGTATTTCCACACTCCACCAACACTGGGCCACTAAGGTCACTATCTAACATCCTATCATCTATATAATTTGTGATACATGTGGGAAGGACTCCCATAAAGGGTGAGTATATATATATTTATTAGGATTCCCTGAAAACCATAAACAAAAAATAAAACAACAATCATCTCAACCTAGAAGTCAATGGGTAGAGGAAAACTCAAGAAGTTATATATGATCATATAAGACTCAATTCATTGATAAATATTGTGGTCTTTATAGATAGCTATATATTTTTAGTCTACCTACAGCTCCATGAATCACTGTTTTCCAAATCAATTTTCTTAACACAACCTCTCTAAATCAACAGTGAGGATACTATGAATTGATAATTGAATACCACACCTAAGGGGATAATAACCCTTGTAAGGACACACACCCTTCCATTATTCTCATATAGGGTATACTAACTCCATGGATAGAGGACTCACACCTTGGGTGAGAATGGGAGATACTAACCTTATCTATTTTATAGAAGTTAGGGTCCTATGCTTTGAACATAACCATGACATCAGGTGGATACTAACCTCGATGCCAATCTAGTGATAAAGCGCAAAACACTTTGTTATACACATAACTGTTAAAGATATAAACAATCTTTCACTATGTCACATCATATCTCTAAAATTGAAACAAATACCACCATCACATCCCACAAGTAATTTTACTCAGCAATGAAAACTCATGGATTTAAATCCAAGGTTGGGGAATGATATATGATCATTGGATTGTTTTAGGGGAAGTATAAATCATTTAATTTAGGGTTATTGGAGTGTACAACTATTTCAAATACCTATCCATGAACTTCTATCCAACATGGAATCTACAAATCTAGAAACTCAACATGTAAAATAAGGCACACAATGTGTAGGACCTAAAGAGGCACATTAAGTGCACATCATTTATTGATTTTGTGTTCCATTTAGGATGCATGGTATGTGTTCTTTGTACACATGGAATATTATGACACTAGTGTTCCAAGGTATGTACTTATTATACACACCGATAGGGTTATCTTGGGTTATAAGTCATGTGGGCCAAGCCTTACAACATGTGATATTTTTCCAAACCTGAAACCCTCTCTACCAAAGATACCACATTACATGGTGTGGGTTATTCCAAACTTCATGCCATTTAGTTAATTTTTCAAACCAAAAACTACACATTTTCCAAATTCTATTTGTTTCCACTGATCATGGATCTGAACACAACCAAATCGTTTTCCAAGTCTATAATCTCAATGGAAACATAACCAATCATCAATTTTTTCCATGAGTCCCAGAAATCAGAATCATTTATCAAATATCCATAAAATTTTATTTTTGATATGGGGAACAACTTCCTACAATATATTTCCATGATCCTTTAATATTCATTTTTAATATTATTCATCATCACCTCTAATGATGATAGAAAACCCCTAGTGTTAGTCCAAGGATCGATCATGATTCAAACCTGACCTATTTTAAAATCTCCAACCATCCATAGAACAATGATATAAAGAATCAGTATTATCTTACATAAAAATTACATATTTTTTGAAAAATACTTTATACATTACATAAACTGACTCCCAAAGACCATTTTAGTTTAGTACCTTTGGAAACATGGACACTTAAACACTAGTACATCAGTGAGCTACATTACCTCACACTAGGTTCTCATAGACTAGAACTCATATTAAAAATATCATATATAAAATATCTTCATAACCTAGGGAATGAAACATAAAAATGGGTGATCTTAGAAGCTCAATAAGGGTAAATAAAGGAAATGTATAAGCATATCATGAACATAAGGGTATGTGAACATGATCATGATCATTAGAAGACCATAACATACATATCAATGATCATAAATAGAAATCATGTAATAAATATTGTCAGTTCATAAGACATGAATCATAAGGGAATAAAGAACATAATCCATGAAATCATAACATAGAAATAATACAAGGAATTATGGAACACAAAAAATCATATAAAATGATTTCCATAGTAGTTAAGGCATCGTTTAAAAGGACATATGAGTAGTATGGTTTCACTCTCCATTCCATCTTGTTATTCATTGTTCTATCCCATGGTCATCTTAGAAGTATGAGTTCACTATACATACCATGTTAGTAGTCATGGTTCACTCCCATAGACATCTTAGTAGTCAAGTTTCACTCCCAATACCATCTTAATCTATCTCATTAGATATAAAACTTTACCAAATGCATCGGAGGGAGATATAGGTCCCAAACATATCATAATTTAATCATACATATGTGTTTCCCACGATCATAAATAATAATATCATAACCCATGAAATGAAATGGGTGTCACAAACATGTAATCATATGTTAACCTATGGGAAAAGGCAGGCTCCATAATCATTTCATTAAAGAAAAACCCATGAAAAGAAGTGGAATTCATAATCATATAACCCATGAAATAAATAGGCTTCCCAAGAATATAACCCATGAAAGAAAAAAATGTTTCATAAACATCATTAAATAAAATCATAAACCATTTAGATAAAGACTCTATATGAAACCTTTTGATCATTTTTCATAAAGGCATGAGTAACATCAATGAATTTCATCTTAGATAAAAAATAATTTTGAAATTTATTTCAAAAACATTTCTTGAGGAAAAAATCCATTCTTATTAGGAAAATTATTCTTATAACATAAACAATTTTGAAAAAAAATTCTTTGAAATTATTTGGAAAACATAGAAATAAGGATTGAAATAATTTTTAAAACCTTTTGCTTGAAAACTTATAAAAGAAAATCGAAAACATTTGGAAAACCAGTTTCCTTAAAAACATATAAAAGATGCTTGAAAACATTTTTGAAAACTATTTTCTTTGAAAACTTATAAAATAAGCTTCAAAACATTTTAAAAACCTTTTTATTTGAAAAAACTTTTAAAATGTGGAATTAAATATTGAAAACATTTTGAAAACTATTTCTTTGAAAATACGTCAAAAACTTATAAGGAAATCTTAAAAATGTTTTGAAACCCATTTCTTTGAAAATAATTTTAAAACTTATAAATAAACCATGATAAATTTTTTAAAAACCATATCTTTTATAATACTTTTAAAAATTATAAATAATTCTTGAAAATTTTTTTAAATCATTTTTAGAAATTATAGTTTTGAAATAACACAGATGTATGACTTAAGTGAGAGGTAAAGTCTGAATTTATTAAAAAATATTCTTAATAATATTATGTACCAAGGAATGGAAAAATGGTACCAATACATGAATATATCATGAATAAATAGAGGATATGAAAATTATTTATAGTTCTTGATATATAGATCATAATATTTCATCAATGGTAGAATAATCATAAACAATCTCGATAAACAATTAGATTTTAGATATACACTGTTACCAATTTGGTAACATAGAATAATAATACAATGAAAATAATAAATTTAAATGAAGCATAAAATATAATTAAAATAATTATATTCATTATTTAACATTTCAAGGGTATTATATACACCTTATAGGTTCATAACATGGCATGTGTCTCAAAGAAGGCAAATTGAGGCAAAAATACTTTACTGATATGGTTACTTTTGAAACATAAACCCCATGAAAGAAATATCAACAAATGAATATTTAAATACAAATATATTTAACTATAGAAATCATATAACACATCCATGTTCAGTATACACACCACAACAAATAAATGAGTTGTGAATAAGGCATGTATTTCACAGAAATAAAATGTAAGATGAAATTCCCTTGCCTTATGTATTGAATCAATTTATACTCATAAAAAACACATGTATAATAAATATAAGCTTGTTATAAATATTTTAATGAAATATATTATTATATATAATGCCATATATGTTTTTTATTATGACCTACATTACCTTTATGTTAACAATTCCACATTAAGGTTTTGCTTTGGGAAATATCCACTTTGTTTTTCACAAGTGTCTTAATTTGTTATATTTTATGGTTCACATACATATATAAAATTTCTAGAATGTAAAAAATGATATTAATATAATTTATATTAAGTATATATATATTTATAATATTATATATTATATATAAATATGAAATGGAATACACTGTTCACGGAGATGGTAGGACGTACTTACGCATGAACGCTGTTTCCATTTTTATTTGTAATATTGAACGAAATAAAGTAAAGGAAATATATCTATATATATATATAATATAATTATAGTATCATTATTATTTAATATATTTAATATAATTTCACCAAACTCATCCCTAATACGTTCCATGTAGTGTGTGAATGAATTATATTTCTTTAAGGAGGCGGTAGTCCAAACATCCCAAACAAAAGTAACGTATTTACAAAAGATGGAAAGCATAAAGGTTTGTGTTATATAATAATTAAATAATCAGAAATAAATAATATATATCACACAAATATATATATATCATATATATAATATAAAATAGATTGTTCATCGTAATTTCCAACCATGAGAGGTGTTAAAAGAAAAAATAAACAACTTCGTTTCGTGAGGTGATAGTTCGCCATACACAAGCATGATATGTTCATTACCCATTAGTTTGAAGTGTGTAAGTATAGGTTGAAACCATATCTTAAAATCATCTCAGTATATTTTGGATACTGAGGATATTATTTATGCATGGAATAAGAATAATTTAAGTAGGGGAGAAAGAAAATAATTAAAAGGAGCACGAGGAAGGATGCTACCTCTTCGTTAGGTAACTCTTTTTGGTTTGCACCAAAGGGATTCCTTGGTTGGATTTATATCCAATAGGATGGTTCAAGTAGGAATTTAGGGATTTTGGGATGCTAATTGGGATATCATGGCTGAATCTATGTTTTTATAGAGGTGTGAATAAGTGGGAGAGATGGTGGCCTTTTATAGGGTGGGGGAGTGGTCCCACTTGACATTTTTTAAAACAACTTAGGGGTACCCACATTTTTACCTAAAAAAGTGATAAAAAAACTAAATAATTGAAGGTTTATGAAAGAAATATATCCATCCAATGGGTTTCAGACAAGTGTATAGGTCTTTTTGGCCCCTAAGTTTATGTTTTTACCTTGTTAGGCTTAATTTTACCTTTACCACTGTAATTAATCTCAAGCACTTTCACTAATATTCTTGGTCAAAAATTAAAATGATATTATTATACTAAAAATAAAAAAATTATTACAAGAATTTATGTCCATTTTTCAAAATTCAATTGAAATTAGTTGAAAATTAAGTTTAATTCTAATCTCACAAGCGTGGTGAAAAAGTGATTTTTTAAAGTGAGAATGTTCAAAAGTTCATTATGATTTTATACCAAAATTCAACAAAAAAATAATTCCAATGAACTAAATTTTATTAATATATATATAATTGATCTATTTTTACTTTTAAAAAATATTAAAATATAATTTAACTATATAAATAAATTTTAAAAAAATGCAGTTTTGAATTAAAATTCAGTATTTTTCACTATTCACCCATAAATGAAGTTTCATAGAAAAATAAAAAATTCCCCCCAAGATAATTTTGAAATTCTAAATTAAAAAATTAAGTTTATTTTATAAAATTTAATTTACTAATTTTTAAAAAATTAATTATACTATTTTTCAGAGAAGGATGTGAAAACAGTCAATTTAAGAAAATATAATTTTTAAACATATAAAGACTTTACCAAAAAGTTTATGTTTTTCAATCATTATGTTTTATTTATAATAAAAAATTATAAATAATATTTTAAAATTGTTTATTACTATTTATATTATATTTTTTAATTTATATTTTATAACTACATCAATTAATAAATTATAATAAAAAAATCATGTTTCGTAGAAACTCAGTGTTGCGTGTAATGCATGCCAAGTTAGTGTTGCATTTAATGTAAGAAAAGTTGGTGTTTTGTGTAGAAAAAAATTATCTTGGGGTATCATATAACTAATTATTAACACGTTGTATCATACAAAGGAATAATAACATGGTGCTTTAATATAACACACACTATATAAATATTAAAAAGATTAAATTAATTAGAAAAAAATATTTCACAAAAACTCAAGGTGTTATATTCTACCCCAATTAAAATTAATTTTCCCTTAAAATTCATTTGGGTTATCAATGGTTTAACAGTGTTAATTTAAATTAATAAAAAGACACATTGTTAAAATGAAAACTAAAACTTGTTTTAAAAAGGGAAAGTTGAATCCATAATATTTACCCAAAAGTAACTCATAACTAGGTTTCCATATAGGAGTACATAGGTGGAAAGTGAAAAAATGGACATAGAAGTGAAATCTAACTATAAATTTCTGGAGGAAGCTGATAAAGAACATGGTTTGGTAAAAGTTAACAATCACAAATATATAAATCTAGGATGATCTAAGGGACCATTTGATTCATCAGAACAGAAGATACTAGGATAAAATTTCAGGTTTCAAGATCCTTTCCCTAGATATGAATAATTTTGATGAGAGGTAATACATACATGATTTCATTACCTTTCGATATGTAAAATTTCACCCTTTTGTTGTGTCTTGTCCAACTTCCACCTCAACGTTTTCTCCAAAAAAGGAAGGTGAATTTTTCATTCCTGATGCACCAACAGATCATGAGATCCATGATAAGTCATCACATCTATTTTCAATTACCATAAATAGAAAGTTGTTTGAGAAGCTTATCCAAAATCCATAAATCCTTATACAGTGAGATAATACTTTAATCTCACAAACTTCATCCAAAGTTTAACACAAACATTCCATAAATGGTTAACCTTACAACCCTTATGAAAGATGTAAATCCAAAACATTAGAAATAAGGTCACCAAATCAGCTTAACATTGATATTATATATTTTACAATATAGCTCTTGGTTTTCACATTCAAAACATGTGAATACCCTCATTGTAAATTTTATTAAAACATTGTAATAACATGAATTACCATAAATCCTTTTCGAAAACATTCATTCTTCTTTATTCGAAAGAATACTAGATATATTCCTTAAATCTATCAATGTTGTAAAATCAATCAATGATAGCATAGACAACTTTTCAACAAGTCCATAATTAGTTCTAAGGTAATCAATACTATCTAATTTACTTATTCATATCCAAAATAACTTTATCCAAAAAAAATTATCTTAACATAAGGAACACATTAAGGGTTATCTTCTCATAATAAAAATATTACCATGTCATTAAATCACTTCTCTAGACCAACATAAACATTTATAATAATCTTGTAAATTCATAGAAAAAATCATAAATTGGACAATCATTGTATATTATCCATTAATATGACAAAATTATTTAATCTAAATGCATAAAAACATAGATTATTCTAAATCATCCATAATCCCTAAGAATGCTACCTCATCCTATTACATAACACATATTTCCTTTCAAAATTCATTTTTATTCTCATCATCAGCAACAATATAACCATTAATCATACCACATTGATGATTCTCTTCAAGACCTTTCCCCTTAGGACATCAATTTTCATAATAACCATTCATTCCACACATAATGCATTTAACCTTTTATGATGTATTAGGGAGGAAAATATTCTCATCCATTACATTTAACTAAACTTTTCATCTTTCCATTGTAGTTACTTTCTTTGGATCCTTCTTTTCCATAGTCAAAATATCTTATTATTCATCTAAGACATTCACATGGGTGATTCTTTCAACATTCCTAACACAAAGGGAAACAAATCTTCTTTAATCTATGGTCTCCATTACCTAAAATATTTTAAAACATGATCCTTATCTTCCTTAGTGAGTTCGAGAGTTGGTTAAGGTACACATTGTTAATCATGCTCCATGTAAACTAACTAAGCATGATCACAACATCATTCACTCTAGTAAAAATTCTTTTCGACTACTGATCAACAAATTTTCTATCACATTAAATGTTAACTGAGTTCATCCTGGTTTCTTCCATTGACTAAAACAAGAAAGAATTATGTAATAAACAATTATCATAATAAGGAACCATATAATCATGAAAAATCACTTATAGGATGTATAAATTATGACACCTTCCTTAGTCCATGAAAACTAAGGTTTATCCTTTTTTATTCATAGCCAAATTATTTTTTAAATCCCTTTTAATTGGTTTTTCTGAGTTTATGAATTACCAATGAATATCCCCTAGGAGTGTCAAACCAAGTGTGCGGTAAGTACTATTATCATGTACCGGGTTACACTCAAGTCAGGATCGACACACCTTGTCAGAGTTATTACTCCTAGGTACACATGTGACAGAACCATGTCCACTTGTAGAATCCATATAGGGATTTATTTCATAGAAACCACTCACTTTATCCTTTACCAAAATTCAAAGAAATTTTATTAAACCTTAACCCAACCTTATACTTATCCTTATATAAATCCCCAGACATATCCTTAGAAATATACCCTAGGATCTAACTAAAGTTTTTTTCATACTAGTTTCAAAATGATGACTAAAAATTTACTATTATAACAACAATAATTACCAAGCCTTAAGATACATATAAATTGGATCATTTTTTTGTAATAAATAAAAAATTACAAAAACAAACACCCAAATACCAAATTAGTTTAGTGCCTTTGGAAATATGGAAACATAAACAATGGTACATGAGTGAGCTACATTATATCACACTAGGTTCTCCAAGACTATCAACCCTCTTATATATATCATACATAAAATATATTCATATCCTGGGGAAGGAAACATAAAAATTGGTGAGCTTATATGGTCAAAAAGGGTAAATAAAGTAAATGCATAAGTATATTAGGAACATAAGGGTATGAAAATGTGATCATGATCATTATAATATCATACCCTACATATCAAAGATCATAAATAGTATTCATTGCATGAATATTGGATTTTCATAATACATGATTCATAAGGAAATAAAAAAAATAATCAATGAAATTATAACATAGAAATAAGACTTAGAATTGTTGCAGACACAAGGAATATAAAATGATTTCTATAGTATTCAAAGCATCACTGAAAAGTCTATATTATTAGTATGGGTTCAGTCCCCATACTATCTTTATAGTCATGGTTCAATCCCCTGGCCATCTTAGTAGTATTAGTTCACTCCTTATACCATCTTCGTAGTCATGGTTCAATCTAATGGGAATCTTAGTAGCCAAGGTTCCCTACCAAGACCATCATAGTCTATCTCATGAGATATAAATCTTTACCCAATGCATTTTAGGGAGATATAGGTCCCACCCATATCATAATGAAACCATACATACATGTTCCAAAGGATCATCAACAATCTTATCATAACCCATGAAATTAAATGGGTGTCATAAAAATGTATTCATATCTTAACCTATGTAAAAAGATAGGTTTGATAATCATTTCATCACAACATAACTAGTGAAAATAAACATGTTTCGTAAGAATATAACCCTTGAAAGAAACTGGTTTCATAAGCATATAACCTATAAAAGAGAAATGGGTTTCATAAACATCATTTCATCAAAGCATAATCCATTCAGACAAATAATGTGAATGGAAGATTTATAACATTTTTTGGAAAGGGATCCGTAACATTAATGAATGTCATTATATATGGAAAATAATATTGAAATATATTTCAGAAACATTTCTTGAGGAAAATATCCTTTATTATTTGGAACAAGATTTTTAAAACATAAAACCGTTTGAAAACCATTTTAATTGAAAATATTTTGAAAACTTAGAGAGAAGGATTGAAATAATTTTGAAAACATTTTCCTTGAAAACTTATAAAAGAAGCATGAAAACATTTAGAAAACACTTTTCCTTGAAAACATATCAAAGATGCTGGAAAAAATTTTGAAAATCATTTTCCTTGAAAACTTATAAAATAATATTCAAAATAATTTTAAAAACTTTTTCATTCCAAACAGTTTTATAACATTTAAATAAATATTGAAAACATTTTGAAAACCATTTCTTTGAAAATTATTTGAAAACTTATAAGGAAAGTCTAAAAATGTTTCGAAAACCGTTTATTTGAAAATAATTTAAAAACCTATAAAGAAAGATTTATTGTTTTTGAAAACCATATCATTGAAAATGATTCTAAAAATTATAAATAATTCTTGAAAACATTTTTAAATCCTTTTCATAGAACATGGTTTTGAAAGAAAATAGATTTCCGACTAAAGAGAGAGGTAAAGTATGACTTTTTTAAAAACCATGTCATAATCATATTATGTACCAACTATATGAAAAATGGTACCAATACATGAATATATCATGAATAACGATAGGATATGAAAATTCATTATATTTCATGAGATATTGATCGTACGATTTCATTAATGGGAACATAATCATAAACAATCTCAATAAATAGGAAGATTATAGCTATAAACTATTACTAATTTGGTAACATAGAATAAAAATAAAAAGGAAATAATAAAATTACATGAAGATTAAAATATCATGAAGATAAGGAAATTCATGATTTAATTTTTCAAATTTAGTATATACACCTCATGGGAAAATACCGGTGCATAACATGACATGTGTATCAAACAAGGAAAATTGAGACAAAATTATTTTACCGATTTGGTAACTTTTGAAACATAAACCCCCTGTAAAAAATATCTTGAAATTGATATGTAAATAACCATAAATATAATTATAGTAAACATATATAAATATATGGGAAGTATTCACATGAAAAAAATATATGAGAGGTGAATAAGTCATGTATCTCATGGAAGTAAAAAGTGAGATGAAATTCCCTTATCATATGTCTTGACTCACTTTGTACTCGTACAAACCTCAGGTATAATAAATATAAGTTTATTATATATATGTTATAAATCCATATTATTATATCTAATACCATATATGTTTTTATTATGACCTTATATTACCCTATTATCAATAATTTCAAGGTAAGGTTCCGTTTCGGGTAATATCCGCTTTGTTTTTCCCATGCGTCTTAATTTGTTATATTTTTTGTCCAAATACTTATATCATGATTTCAAGAATGTAAAAAATATATAATTATCATGTATATTCATTATATATTTATTTATTATAATCTATTGTATATTTAAATATGAAATGGAATACACTATTAATGGATACGGTATGCCGTATGTACGCATGAACGCTGCTCCTGTTTTTCATTGTAATATTGAAAGAGAGATTGTAAAGGGAAAATATGTATATATATATATAATATAATCACAGTATAATTATTATGTCATATATATCATATAAATTCACTAAACACATCCTTAATATGTTTCATGTGGTGTGTGAATGAATCACATCTCTTTGAGGGGACGGTAGTCCACACTTCCCCAAATGAAATTATCATATTTACACAAGATGGAAAGCATGAAGGTGTGTGTTATATAATAATTAAAGAATAATAAATAAATTATATATATATATATTATATAATATATATATATAATAAAAATATAGTGTCCATCATAATTCCCAACCATGAGAGGTTGTAAAGGAAAAAAATGAGTAACATTGTTTCGTGAGGCGGTAGTTCACTAAACAAAATAATGGTATGTTAATTACACAATAAATGGAAGATTGTGTATGTGAAGGTCAAAATCTTATCATAAAAACATCTCAGTATATTTAGGATACTAAGTATATTATGTATGCATGTAATAAGAATAATTGAGGTTGTGGAGAGTGAAAATAAAGAAAAGGAGCTTGAGGAAGGATGTTACCACATCATTGGGTAACTCCTTTTGGTTTGCACCAAAGGGCTTCCATGGATGGATTTATGCCTAAAATTAGGATGCAATGAAAAATTTAGGTAATTTTTGGATGTGAATTGGCTAGATATTGGATGAAATTAACTATTTTAAGAGGTGTGAAAAAGGGGGATAGGTGGTGGCCATTTATAGGCGAGGGAGTGGTCTCAAAAAGCATTTTTTAAAGAAAGTTATGTGTACCCAATTTTTTACCTAAAAAAAGTCTAAAAAACAAACCAAACTAAATATTTAAGGTTTATGGATGCAAAGTTTCTAGCTAATGGGTGTTGGAAAAGTGACTAGGTCTTTTCAGACCTTAAGTTTAAGGATTATTCCCTTATTAAGATTGATTTTACCTTAATCATTGTAATTAATCATAATCACTTTCACTAATATTTTCAGTGAAAAAATAAGTTGATATTATTAGACTATAAATATAATACTGATTAAAACCTTGTATGTCCATTTTATGAAATTCAATTCATATAAATGACAAAATCATGTTTAATTCTAATCTCACAGACATGGGGAGAAAGCGAGTTTTTAATATGAGAAAGTTAAAAATTTCTTTATGCTTTTATATCTAAATGAAACAAAAAAATGATTCCAATTAACTAAATTGGATTAATAAATGTATATATGATCTATTTTTACATTAAAACCAACTTAAAATATAATTTAACTATACATATAAATAAGATGAAAAAGCAGTTTTGAATTAAGATTTAGAAATTCTCACTATTCACCCAAAAATGACGTTTCTCAGAAAAATCCCAAAAATTCACCCTAAGATGATTTCGTCATTATAAATTCAAAAATGAATTTTCATTTATAAAATTAAATTACTAAATGTTTCTAAATTTAATTTTATTTTTCTTCATAGAAGGACATAAAAAGTAGTTCATTTAAGAAAATAATTTTATTAAATATATAAATACTTTACCAAAAAATATATGTTTTATAATAATTATGATTTATTTATATAAAAACATTATAAATAAAATTTAAAAAATGGTTATTAATATTAATATTATTTTATTTAATAGATATGGTATAAATATCTCATTTAATTAATTATAATAAAAAAAGTTGTTTCGTAGAAACTTAATATTGTCTGTAATGCAAGACATATCAGTGTTGCGTATAACACAATACAAGTCAGTGATGCATCTAGAAAAAACATATCTTGGGGTATAATATAATGAATTATTAACATGGTGTAGTGTAAAAAGAAATAATAACTTGGTGTTTTTATATAACACAATCTACATAAATATCAAAAATATTAAATTAATTCGCAAAAAATATTTCACAAAAACTCAATGTGTTAAAATGAAGAATTTGAAACGAATTAAGGGAGGAATCCAACAACCAACAAAATTTATATTCAATGAAAAAATGGCGAGTCTATCCATTTATCACAAATACATAAACCCAAAAGCAGAAGAACGACCATGAAATTGAATAATCTCAGGCTCAATAGAAAAAGGTAATTTGATAGGTCTATGAAATGAGAAAAATAGAATCAAAATAAGAAGATAAATAATCATTAATTAAATATAATAATAAGGAAATAATCCACAAATAAGAAGGTTTTTACTTACCAATGAATCAATCATTAGAAAATATGGAATCTGAGATAAAGTCATTGGTCATTCCCATTGAATCCGTTCATTGATCCATGAATCCTCGTTTATCATGCTTCAACACCTCTCTCCATAATAAACTATATTTAAAAACTATGGTTATATGAATATCCATAGACATTTTATCTTGAGGGGATAAAATATGTGTTTACTAAACCTAATAATTAATTAAAATTATTAATTAGTTATTTTATTCACCTCTTTAAATCTTAAAACTATAGAAAACTACTACAGGACAAGATGTAAATAGAATTTACACCATATTTGGGGTCTAACACATGTTATAGATCCAACTGTAGTCTCAGTTTCCATATCTGGAATTTTTTTTAAATGAAAATGATCATATATTAAATAGTTCACTCATATGATAATTATGTATTTAATAGTTTAGTATATCAATATCGGGGCTCTATAACACCTGAAACTCTACACTATCTCCATGACTAGATCCAAAATTATTATCCGAATCATTTAATGGGTGAAACCATAGAAAAAAAGTCATTAAACCCTCCTCACCTTAATTGATTTTTCTAAAAAAATTATAACATACTCTAAAAGGTGAGGGTACTTAGCTCACATATGTTTATCCCACTATTATAAGCTCTCTTAGAGGTTCACATGTTTCTATAGAACTCGTACTAATAAAATATCTTTCTTATGAAGGATATTCTCCTAGAAATACTTTATTTTCACCATGTAATATGAAAATGTAGTTATGTATTTGATATCTAGATATTCCTAGTCAATAACATGTGAGGGATCATAAAATTACCTCCTCCATTTTAACACATAGAATATTTCAGGCAACCGTTCAAATAGAAACCATATCTTTTCAAAAATTTACGTTACATAAATTTTGTAGAATAATTAATACATTACAAAAATAGACACCGAAAGAACATATTATTCTATTTCCTTTTGAAAGAATGGAAACACAAACACCGGTACATAAGTGAGCTATATTATCTCCCACTAGGTTCTTCTTGACTACCATCCTTCTGAGACACATCAAACATAACACATACCATCATAACCTGGGGAAGGAAACATAAAAAGGGGTGACCTCATATGCTCAGTAAGGGTAAAAAGGGGATATATGTAATAATGATCATGAGAATAAGGGAATGAGTACATGATCATGAAAATAGAATATCATACCCTGCATATTGAAGATATTATACACAAATCATGGAATAATGATTGGAACTTTATAATACATGAATCATACAAAAAATTAAAAACATAATCCATGAAATAATAACATATGAATAATACATGGAATTTTGGAAAAAACATTATCATAAAATTTGATTTATATAAAATCTAAGACATCACATACAAGACCATATTAGTTGTATAGGTTCACTCCCTATACCATCTTGGTATTCATGGTTCACTCCCATGTCCATCTTAACAGCATGAGTTTACTCCTCATGCCATCTTGGTAGTCATGGTTCACTCCTATAGACATCTTAGTAGTCAATGTTCTCTCCCACGACCAACCTAGTCTATCTCATGAGATATAAATCATTACCCAATACATTATAGGGAGATATAGGTCTCAACCTTCTCATAATGAAATCATAAATACATGTTCTACATGATTATTAATAAACATATCATAACCTATGAAATTAAATGGGTAGCATAAAAATTTAATCTTATCATAACCTATAGAAAATGATACAAGTTTCATAATAATTTCATAAAAATGAATCTTGTGAAAATTAGAAGGTTTCAAAAGAATATACCTTGTGAAAGAGAAGCAGGTTTCATAAACAATATGTCCTCAAAACATAATCCATTACGAGAAAGAATATGAATATAAACAGTGAATCATTTCCATATGAAGGCATGATTAACAGAAATATATGTAATATTATCTAGGAAATAAATTTGAATTATATTTTAAAAACATTTCTTGTGGAAAATATTATTTCTTCATTGAAAATTTATTTTTTAAAGAAAAAGACATTTTTAAAGTATTTTTCATGAAAAATTTATTTTAAAACATATATGGGAATATTTAAGGAAATAAAAAGTTTTTAAAATCCTTTTTCCTAGAAAACTATCTTCAAATATAATTTGAAAACATTTTTGAAAACATGATTTTTTAAAAATAAAATAGATTTCCAACTGAAGAGAGAAATATATATATAGATTTTTATGAAAATAATTTTCTTACTTATATTAATTAAAAAAGTGTGGAAATATGGTAATAATACATGGTGATATATTGAATAAATCGAGGATAATAAAACTTATGAGTGTTCTTGGGAGATATATCACAATATTTCATGAAATGAAGCACATTCATTAATAGTCTCAAAATGCAATGATATTTTTTCAATAAACTCTTACAACTTGTTAACTTGAGATCATAATCTCCATGTAATAAAATTAAATTAAATGTAGCTTAAAATATAATTAAATATCATATAATAGATATTTATTTAATCATAAATTTAATTGCAATAATCATATAATACATCCATGGGTAATAAACATACAAAACAAAAGGAATGGGTGGTGAATAAAGCATGCATATCATGGAAATAAAAAGTTAGATGAAATTACCTTACTTTGTGAGTTGAATATCCTTTTACTAATATAAGAATCATGTATAATAAATGTATATTTATTATAATTATTTTATATATTCATATTATTTTAATTAATACCATATATGGTTTGATTATGACTATATATTATGCTCTTGTTAACAATTCTATGTTATGGTTTCACTTTAGGTAATATCCGCTTTGTTATTCGCATGTGTATTAATTTGTTATATCATTGGTACTAATGCTTAGATCATGGTTTCCAAAATGTAAAAAATGATATAAATATCATTTATATTAATTATATTTATATTATAATAATCTATATAATATATATTTAGTAAATGTAATACACCATTCATGGAGATGGTAAGCCGTACGCATGAACGTTGTTTCAGATTTTATTATCATATTTAAAGAATGAAATAAAATGATATATATGTATATATGTATATAATAGCAATAAATTATAATTATCATGTTATATATATCATTTAATTTCACTAAATGCATCCTTAATACATTCCATGTATTGTGTGAAGGAATCACATCGCTTTGAGGGGGCGGTAGTCCACACTTCCTCAAACGAAATTATGTTATTTACACAAAATCTAATGTATAAATATATGTGTTATAAAATAATTAAAGAATAGTAAATAAAATAAAAATATAATTTATATAATAAATAAATAGAGTGTCCATCATAATTCCCACCATGAGTGGTGGTAAAGGAAGAATGAACAATCATCATTTTGTGAGGAAATAGTTCGTCACACACAAAAATAGCATGTTTGTTACCCATTAGATAGAGGTTTGTGTAAGTGTTTATCTAAAACTTATCATAACAAAATATAATTATATTTATTATCTTTTTGTTTTTTTAAAATCATTGAATAAGGAGAGTGGAGCGGTGTAGAAAGAAAATAAAAGAAAGAAGCTTTAGGACAGTAGTTACCTCTTCCCTTAGTAACTCCTTTTGATTTTCACCAAAGGGCTTCCTTGGATTTATTTATGCCAAATGGGATAATTCAAGGAGGAATTTAAGTATTTTTGGAAGTTGATTGGGAATATCTTGGACAAAACTAAGTGTTTTGAGATGTGTGATGAGGTGGGAGAGGAGGTTGTCTTTTATAGGGAAGGGAAAGGACTCACTTGGTATTTTTGAAAACAAGTTAGGTGTACCCACATTTTTACATAAAAAAGTCATCCAAAACCAACCGAATTCAATAATAAAAGGTTTATGGATGAATAATTTCCATTAAATCTGTTTTGGAAAATCATCTAGGTCATTTGTGCCCTTATTTTTATGGTTTATTCCATTGTTAAGCGTAATTTTACATTAATCTCTGTAATTAATCATTACTGCATTCAATAATATTTTTGGTAAAAAAATAATTTTAATATATTAGAAATTAGAAATTATTATTATTCCAAACATGGAAAACATTTTTATAAATTATATACATAGAATTGGTAGAAATTAATTTAAAATTATTCCCACTGATGCGATGACACTACGAGGTTTTAAAGTAAAAAAGATCAAAAGTTTGCGAAGTTTTTATATCCAATTTCAATATGAAAATGGTTCCAATGAAATAAATTTGATTAATTGATAAAAATATGATCTAAATAAACTTAAAAAAATTTAAAATTATAATGTATCCTTATAAATATTTTAATGAAAAAACAGTTTTGAATTAAAATTCTGTATTTTTTTCTATTAATCTAAAAGCGATGTTTCTTAGAAAAATACCAAAAATTCACCCTAATACAAATTAGACATTATAAATTAAAAAACGAATTTTATTTTATCAAATTAAATTTATGAGTGTTTCTAATTTTTTTTTATTTTCATAGAAGGACAAGAAAAACAGTTTATTTGAGAAAATAGTATTTTTTAAACATAAAAAGACTTTACCAAAAATTATAATTTTCATTGTAAATATGATCAATTTATATAAAACCATTATAAAAAATATTTGAAAAGTAGTTATTGATATTCATATTACTAATTTTATTGTCTAGGTTATAATTATATCATTTAAATAATTACAACAATAAAATGATATTTCATAGAAATTCAGTGTTGTGTGTAGCACAAGCCATGTTATTGTTGTGTGAAAGGAATATTTGACTTAGTGAAATGAAAGAAATCCATAAAAGATAATTCATTCAAAAAAAGGTCTATTAAATTTTAGGGTGTTATATTCTACCCCCCTTAAAATGAATTTTACCCTCAAAATTCTTCATTCGGGTAAAAAATATAAGGATACTTATTCTTCATCATATCCTAAGGTTCCCATGAAGCTTACTCTAAGTAGTGATTTCTCCTCAAAACATTAACAGGGTTAGTGTTCTTGTTTCATAGAACTTTCTCTTTAAGATCCAAAATTTCAACGGGTTGTTCCTCATAAGAAAGAATCTTCTCCAACGGTATGACATCTGAGTTTTGTACATGTGAAGGGCCAGTTATGTACTTACTTAGGAAAGATACATGGAAATCATCATATAAATGAGGGATATTTTGAGTAAGTTTTAAGATATTGGCTACCATCATGATATGATAAAAAATTTAAAATGGACCAATATAGCTAGGGCTTAGTTTTCCTTTCTTCTTAAATCTTAAAACTTTATTCCAGGGTGAGATACATAGAAACTCCTTGTCACCAACATCAAATTATAGACCACATTATCGGTTATCAGCATAAATTTTCTACCAATTTTTGCTTCTTTAATATGTTGCTGAATGGTTCTAACCTTCTTGACTGTTTCTTCAGTGATCATTGGTCCAAATAGATTTCTTTCTCTAATTTCATCCTAGCACATTGTATCTCTAAATTTCTTTTGATAGAGGGATTCATATGGTTCCACCTGAATTCTTAAGTGAAATCTATTGTTGTATGAAAACTCTACTAGAGGAAGGTATTGATCCCATCCACCTTTGAAATCGAGAGAAAAATATCTCAACATATCCTCTAGGGTTTGAATTATTTTTCATTATGAACATCTGTATGAGGATGATAAGCAGTGCTGAAACTCAATTCTGTATCAAGTAATTTCTGAATACTTTGTCATAACTTTTAGGAAAACCTCAGACCCTGATCTAATAAAATGGAATGTGGTACTCCATGCAACTTTACCACTTTTTTAATGTATATCATGGGAAGTTGATCTAGAGAGAAGTCATATTTGATAGTGAAGAAATGTGATGATTATTAAGTCAATAAAATAACACCCATATATCATTAAACCCTTTAGAGGTTTTTGGTAGTCCAACAATAAAATCCATAGTTATGTTCTCCCATTTCCATTCTAGTATGGGTAATGGATGAAACATCCCTTTAGACTTTTTTATTTCATCCCTATCATTCTGGTATACCAAAAAATGAGATACAAACCTTTTGATATCTCTCTTCATTCCATCCCACCAGAAGTATTTTTTCAAATCCTTATACATCTTCATACATCTAGGATGAATAGAGAATCAAGAAATATGATATTCCTATAATATATCCTTCTTCAAATCTGGTATGTAAGGAACACAAACATGGTTTCTAAAAATTATCATTCCATCATGATCTAGGTTAAACTCAGGAACATTTATAACTTTAATTTGTAGCTCTTAATATATCTTTTATGCCTCTTAAATCTTTACATGGATAGAGGGTTGAACATTCATTTGATAATGGTAATATTTTCCCCCTTACTTTAGGATTTTTAGGTCCATCCTTTTTATGTCCAGAAATATTGGATCTATTGTGATCCTCATCACAGATAAGCTAGTGTGATCCTTCTAACTCAATGCATCGACCACCTAGTTCACCTTCCTAGGGTGGTAATGTATTGAGCGATCATAATCATTTATCAATTATATACATCTTATCTAGTGCATTTTCAAATACTAATATTTGAATATATATATCAAACTTTTAGTATTGGTATATATAACACACATTTCTACATAAAGATAATTATTCTATATCATTAATTTAAAAATTACCGCTGCTAACTCCAAAACATTAGTTGGGTAATTTTCTCATGAATCATCAAATGTTGTAAGGAATAATCTATAACCATGTAATTCTGCATAAGAAAATATCCTAATCCCTTCTTTGGTGAATCACTATAGATACAAACCCTTCCCCACTATAGGGTAATGTTTGCATAGGTGTGATGACTAACATTCTCTTAAATTACTTACAATTTTACTCACTTTTATATGTCGAGTGGAACACGACACCCTTCCAAGTAAACTTGGTCAGAGTATTAGATAGTTGTGAGAAATTATCCACAAATCATCGATAATATCCAGTTAAACCAAAAAAGATACAAATCTCAATAACCGTGGTTGGTCTAGACCAGAATTCAATATCCTCTGTCTTTGATGGATCTACTTTTATACCATATTATGAGTTTATGTGACCCAAAAATGAAACCTTTTCAGCCAAAACATATAATTTTTATAATTTTCATATAGTTTCTCCTCCCTTAGGGTCTTTAGAAAAATTATCATGTGGTCTTGATACTCTTTATTTATATTTGAATATATATGAATATCATCTATGAAGACTACCACAAACTGGTTGATGTAATATCTAAAGACTCAATTCATCAAATCCATGAATATAGAAGAGGAATTAATAAGACCAAAAGGAATCACTATGTATTAATAGTGTCCATAACATGTACGGAATCTCATCTTAGTTATATCCTCTTTCATGATACTCAATTGATGATATCCAGAACGAAGGTCAATATTGGGAAAGTATTGAGCTATGTGTTGAGTCAAAAGTTCTCTTTTGACTTTTATATCTTCTTTTGGAAATCACAAATGTCTTTTACCATACTGATTGTACTGACCATGTTGATCATACTGACCATGCTGATCGTACTGACCATGGTGATCGTACTGACCATGCTGATAGTACTGACCATGATGATCGTACTGACCATGATGATCGTACTGACCATGCTGATCGTACTGACCATGCTGATCATACTGACTATGCTGATCGTACTGGCTATGCTGATCGTACTAACTATTCTGATCGTACTGACCATGCTGATCGTACTGACCATGCTGATCGTACTGACCATGCTGATCATACTGACTATGCTGATCGTACCGAATCTGTCAATCGTACTGACTCTGTCAATCATACAGACTTTTGTGTATCATACTCACTTTGTATTGTATCAATACATTACACTAAGTAATACTTATAGTACTCATACTTTACTTTCATTACATGATTGTTTTGGTCCTTTATCAAAAACACATGTTTCATATTAATCGTACTCATGTTTATCATCTTCATATAACTTTTTCTTTAACCAAAACGATGTCGTCGAGTTAGTTATAAACTAATCAAAACGATGTCGTGTTTTCTGTTTCAATATGAACGTTATAATTCCAGGTGTCCAAGTCCCTCTGAGTTTTCCGGAGAAATATGACCATTGGAGGAGATATGACCATTTGAACCTGAGGCCTATAAATAGGAGGTCATTTGAAGACAAGAGGGATGCGTGTGTAAATGTGACAGATATTTCTGTGCTATCAAGTTCTAGAGAGAGATATTGCGACTTCTCTCTTGCTTCGTGCGAAATCCTTGAAACTACAAAACGTGAAAGACTCATTCTTAGTTTTTGTATTTCTATAAGTGATTTGTTTGTGCTTTGTGCAACCGATCATCGTATCAAGGGCTTTAAAGTGATTGAAAGACAGAGGTTCCGATTACCTACAAAATCGAGGGCTGCTAGGGATAGGCAGACAGACGAACCGATCATCGTATCGAGGGCTACCGGGGATATGAAGATAGACGAACCGATCATCATATCGAGGGATGCCAGGGATAGGCAGACAGACGTACCGATCATTGTATTGAGGGCTTACCAAGGTGGTGGTAAGACAGACCTCTTATCCTAGGTGAAAGGATAACCCTTCTCTTTGGGTCAAAAGAATTGTAACACTTTTACTTTTCTGCTGCTATTTGTTTTAAGAAAGAGAATTGTATTGTTTTCCTTTCTTCATTCCATATTCATTTGTAATTGTTTCAATTACAATCATACTGTTACTTATTGTATAAATTTATTCTATACGATTTATGGTAGAATCCTTCACTATTGTATTACTATGATTATTGTATTCATATTGAATACAAATTCTTTACTTTTATTATAGTAATACATCATATCATACCTTTATATTCAATACAATTGTGGTTGTTTTTTTTGTTGTGAATTGTATTAATTTCTTAAGTGTTTAAACACAAAGTTTTTAAACCTACAATTCAACCCCCTCTTGTATTGTTCCATCTAATATACATATACATCTACATATTCGATCCAACATTTGGTATCAGAGGAGGTTTCCACTGATTTATATTACTAGCTCTATTTCTTTCAAATTACTGTTTCAACTATTTACTACACTAACGTGTAGAGTGGAAAAGTTTTTGTTCTATTAGATGGCAGGAATGAATATTGGGTCAATTGATAATCTAAAACCAACTAGACCACCAATCTTTGATGGGAATGATTATGAGTACTAGAGAGATTGAATGAAGACATTCGTTATCAATACTGGTGTAGACAATTTTATTATGCTCACTGGAGGTTACAAAATCCCTGACAAAGAAGTCAGTACTTTCACTAATCAAGAGAAGCAAGAATATAAATTTAATTACAAGGTACGCAATACTTTTATTTATTCTATGACCAGGAATATATACAGCCAGATATTTTCTTGTGAAGTAGCCAACTGTATTTGGAAGAAATTGGAAGTCACACATTTTGGTACATCCATGGTTATAGAAACAAGAAGAGCAATGATTCGAGCAGAGTATCATGGATTTAATTTTCCTTATGGAGAGCCAGTGTGTAAAGTGCAACAAATATTTATGGCAATTGTAAATAGATTACAATCTATGGGAGAAAAAGGTCTTGATGATAAAGCTCTTGTAGATAAGATTATTGATATAATTCCAAATGAATGGGAATAAAAAAGGACAGCTATTGATGAAAACAAAAGAGTTTCCAAGATTACTCTTGATGAACTCTTTGGAACTCTTCTACAGCATGAGACAAGAATGAAAAGAGATGCTGATTTCAACAAGAAGAAAAATGGAAATGAAAGTGTAGCTTTTACATCTAAATCTAAAACTCCTGAAAGGATAACAAGATCCAAAGCTAAGAAAGTTGTTATGTCTAATTCAAGTGATTGTGATATTTCAGATAATGAGTTATCCAATATTTCTTGAAGGATGAACATGATTGTGGGAAATAAATACTTGCAATACATATTCAAAAAGAAATATAGGAAGGATAAGAAAGACTCAGAGGTAACTTGTTATGAATGTAAGAAAGTAGGTCATATAAGACATGATTTTCCTTTACTAAAGAGAAAATATAGGAAGGAGAAACATTCTGAAAGAAATAAGAAAACGTATTATAAGACAAAGGCAAATAAAGTCTTAAAGGAAAATGATACTTGGAGTGAAAGTGATAGCGATTCATTAGTTAACTCTTCAGAATATGAATCCTCAAGACAAAGAAATATTGGACTTATAGCCAGACTACCAATTGAAGATTATTGTTTCATGGAAAAGGTACACAATGCTGAAGCTATTAAAAATATTTCTTTGAATGAGAATTATACTGATAATAAATATTATAGATCTTCAAATGATGAGTCTTCATCATCAGAAGATAAAACTTTACCTTATTTTGAAGAAGTATCCAGGTTTTCTAAATTACTTGAGAATGAAAACTCTAAAATCAAGAAAAGGCTTGATAAAGAAAATTCTAGAATTTCAATTTTAACTAAAGTGGTATCAGATCTTTAAAATGATCTTAATATGAAAACTTCTAATTTTGAAAGTATTTCAAAAACCCTTGAGAAAGTCAAATCTGATAAGGATAAACTTTATAAGGATCTAGAAAATTTAATTTCTAAGAAAAATGTTTTTGAGCCTAACTCCAGTTTAAAATCAGATGTTTTGTAGGATAAAAATTTAGTTTTAAAACTAAAGTCATAAATCTTTTCCTTGAAAAAATGTTTATCAAACTTTAATTATGTCAAGGGAAACTTTGATAAAATATATTCTCAAATTAGACCTTTGAGGAATCATTCTGGTATTGGATATACTCATTCCAAACCAGTGTTTAGAAATAACTATTTTGTTCCATAAAATATGCCTTTTTGTTCTAAGTGTCAATGTGGAGGACACTGTAAAAGAGGTTGTTCTCTTAATAGAACTTAGTATTTAGTATTTCATAAAGCTCATTTTTCAAAACAAATGTGTATTCCTAAAATTCTTTTATCTAACTCTTCTAGATCCAAACAAGTTTGGATTATGAAAAACTAATTGTTTCTTTTTCAGGAAAATGAGAAGTGTACCAACAAGAATATTTGGTACATGGATAGTGGTTGTTCTCGACACATGACCGGAAACAAAGATTTCTTTGAAAATATTATCAAAAAAAGGTGGAAAGGTTACCTTCGGAGATAATGCTCAAGGAAAGATTGTTGGGATAGGTAATATTTTTTTTCTTGGAAAAGTTCTTATCTCAAATGTTTTTTTTGTTAAAGGTCTTAGGCACAATCTCATTAGCATAAGTCAATTATGCGATGAAGGTTACCTTGTGAATTTTAGAAATGACAAGTGTCTAGTTCACAATTCCAAGGATGAGTTCATTCTATCTGCCCATAGGCAAGAGAATGTATACAATATTAACCTAGAAGACCTTAAGAGTCAAAATTTACCCTGCTTAAGTGCAATAGAAGACCAATCATGGCTGTGGAATAGAAGACTAGGACACTATAACCCAAGAAACCTTTGTAAACTTTCAATGAAAAGACTTGTGAAGGGACTACCGGATCTTAGATAAGATTCTTCAAAAGTCTGTGATCCTTGTCAATTTGGTAAGCAACATAAAACTAGCTTTAAATCAATTAGTCAAGTTTCAACTTCTAATTCATTATAGCTAGTTCATATGGATCTTTTTGGTCCTTCACAAACTGGAAGTATTAGAGGCAAATACTATGTATTTGTTTTAGTTGATGACTTTACTAGATTTACATGGGTCTTTTTTCTAACAAAGAAATCTGAAGCCTTTTCTTATTTCAAAAGCTTTAGATCCCAAGTTAAAAATGAGAAAAACCTACCATTGATTACTATTCATAGTGATCGTGGTGGTGAATTTCAAAATTCCGAATTTGAAACTTTTTTTAGTAAGAAAGGTATTACTCATAATTTCTCAGCTCCAAGAACCACTCAGCAAAATGGTGTTGTTGAGAGAATAAATCGTATTCTTCAGGAAATGACAAGAACCGTGTTGAGTGAATACTCAATTGCTAAGCACTTTTGGGATGAAGCCATCAGTACTACTTGTTATACTATAAATCGCGTTTTAACCGGACCTTTTCTTAATAAAACACCTTAAGAATTGTGGACTGGCCAAAAACCTAAAGTTTCATACTTCAAAGTTTTTAGATGCAATGTATTCATTTTGAATACTAAAGATAATCTACACAAATTCGCACCAAAATATGATGAAGGAATCTTTCTAGGCTAATCTACAACTTCTAAGGCATATATAGTTATCAATAAAAACACTTGTACTGTTGAAGAAACAATGCATGTTAAATTTGATGAAACTAATCCTTTTGTTTTCAACCAACCCCAACCTACATCTTCAGATGCATTTTCTAAAAATGTTTATCAACATATATTCGAAGATTCTTCTGATAAGGAAAATGTTCCTGAAACTTTTACCCCAGAATAATTTCTTCCATATGCTGATGAACAGGTTTTACAAAACCCAAATCAATTGTTTCTTAGGAATCATCCTAGTAATAACATCATTGGTGATGTAAATCAACCTGTAAGGACTAGAAATTCCTTACGAAATGAAATAGAACATCTTGACTTTCTTTCTTAATCCGAACCTAAAAGTCCAAGTGAGGCCTTAGGTGATGCAGATTGGATTAAAGCAATGAAAGATGAACTAAATGAATTTGAAAGGAATCAAATCTGGACTTTAGTTGAAAGACCTAAAGAAACAACTATAATTGGTGTACAATGGGTTTTCAGAAATAAATGTGATGAAAATGGAATCATTGTAAGAAATAAAGCAAGACTTGTTGCTAAGGGCTATAATCAACAAGAGGGAATAAACTATGAAGAAACATATGCACCGGTAGCTAGACTTGAATCTATTTGTATTCTATTAGCCGTTGCTGCCTACTTTAATTTCAAAATTTTTCAAATGGATGTTAAATGTGATTTTCTAAATGGTTTTGTTCAAGAATAAGTCTTTGTCGAACAACCTCCTGGTTTTCTAGACCCAAAACATCCAAATCATGTTTTTAAACTTACCAAAGATCTATATGGTCTTAAACAAGCCCCTAGAGCATGGTATGATAGACTTACAAGATTTCTCTTACAAAACAATTATGCAAAAGGTACATCGGATCCAACCCGTTTTATAAAATGGAAAATAAAAATGTTTTGATTGTGCAAATTTATGTTGATGACATCATATTTGGATCAACTCAGCAATCTTTAACAGCTTCTTTTGCAAATTTAATGAAATCTGAGTTTGAAATGAGTATGATGGGTGAGTTAACATTCTTCTTAGGTTTTCAAATTTCTCAAAAATCAGAAGGAACATATATATCTCAACATAAGTATATTAAAGATTTACTCAAAAAGTAAGGTTACAACAATACTAAAAGTATTAGCACTCCAATTGGTACCTCACATACACTTGATCTTGATAAAAATTGGAAACTAGTAGATCAAACAATTTTTAGAGGTATGATAGGAAGTTTTCTATACTTGATAGCTAGTCGACCAGACTTAATGTTTTCTGTATGCTTATGTAAAAGATACCAATCTAATTCAAAAGTGTCTCATTTAAAATCCACAAAGAGAATCTTTCGGTATTTAAAAGGCACTGTGGATTTAAGACTCTTTTACTCCTCTAGAAATGATTTTATTTTAAAATGTTTTTAGATGCTGACTTTGGTGGTTGTAGAATGGATAGAAAAAGTATATCTGGAACATGTCATTTCTTATGAGATTCTATGGTTTCTTGGTCCTGTAAGAAACAACACTCAGTAGCACTTTCCACTGCTGAAACTGAATATGTAGTAGCTAGAAGTTATTGTGATCAAGTGCTGTGGATGCAACACACACTCACTAACTATGGATTGAGTTTTTCCAAAACCCAAATTCTATGTGATAACACTAGTGCCATAGATCTTAGTAATAACCCAGAACATCACTCTCGTGCAAAACACATAGATATTAGGCATCACTTTCTTAGGGATCACACACAAAAAGGAGATAATATTTTACAATTCATCGGAACGCAAGAAAAACGTGCTGACATTTTTACAAATCCATTTCCTTTCGATAGATTTGAGTTTATAAAATAGAATCTGGGGATGATTACATTAAAATAATCATTCATATCTACTTCATGTTTTCTACCTCTCCTTACGTTAAATAAATCCTCTTAAAAAGGGGGAGAGAATTTTTTTGAAATTATTTTTATCTATATATTCTCTTAGTTTTTTTTTACTATCTTTACTTTCTATTTATCGTATTAACTATTTTTACTTTTCTATTTTTCGAATGGGCTGTTTTTACCCTTTCTGTTTATCGTATTGACTATTTTTACTTTTCTGTTTATCATATGGACTGTTTTTATCTTTATTTTTATCGTATTTATTGATTAGTTACAATTTTTATCCTTTCTTTTCCATCGGCACATCCGTTCATAGTAATGAATTTCTTTTCCATTGGCACGTCTGTTCATTGTAATGAATTTCTCTTCCCTCGGCATGCCCGTTCATGGTAATGAATTTTTTTTCCATCGACACGTCTGTTCATGGAAATGAATTTCTTTTCCATCAGCATGTCCATTCATGGTGATGAATTTCATTTCCATCGGCACGTCTGTTCATGGTAATGAATTTCTTTTCCATCGGCATGTCCGTTTATGGTAACAAGTTTGTTTTCCATCAGCTTGTCAGTTCATGGAAACAACTTTGTTTTCAATCAGCATGATGATTGATGGTATTCTTTTTCTTCGTAAGATTGTGTTTTCTATCACTATTAATACTATCTAAACCAAAAATTACCTTACGATTTCCGGCAGGTACATATTTTTCCATTTTTTTAATTTTTTTTCTCATTTTAATCCTATCTGTTGATTTCTTTTCTTCTAAATCTCAACTGTACAAGACCAACGGTCATTTTTTTGTCGCCTATAAATAGAACACCCTCCCTAAACCCACACTAGATTTTTAGGATTTGTGGAGAAGATCTGCCCCATCGATTTAAGACTTCGTATGATCTTTCAAGTGGCTTCACCTATATGTCTCAGTCCTCTGCTAATACTCCCACCGAAATGTATTCAAATAATTTTTCAGAGAAAGACTTTTTCAGAGAAAGGTTAGTTTCTTGGGACTTTTTTGATTCATACGATTCTACAATCATAAGAATCATTTTGTTTCAAGGCTGGGAGCATTTATGTGTTGAAAAACCAATTTCTCAAGATCCGGTTCTTATTAATGAAGTCATTCAGTTCTACAAAACCGTATCTTTTGATAAGAACATGAATATCAACTTTGTTGTGTACGATAGAAAGTTATCTATGTCTGTGAAACAAGCAACCCATTTTCTAAATGTTCAAATAGAAGGTGATTCCTTCTGTCCATCTCATAAACTACCAGAGGATGTCAGTACGTTTAAAAAAGAAAGTGATGAAAAGTCCTTGTTTATTATAAATGAAGAAAAGAGGAAAGTGGCTCATCTTTCTTCAGATAACAGGTTTGTGACGTTATGGATGTAAGATTTTCTTATCCCAAGGAAAGGGGACATAGAGACTTTGAAGGTCTCTGATATTTTCATGTTGGACTATCTTGTCAACATGAGAAAAGTGAATCTCATGGGATACATCTTTGAAACAATTAGGAATGTCAAGTTAGGAGCAATCAAATCCCATTTGATTATGTATCCATCTATTCTTACAAAGTTCATTCTCGAGAGCATGAAGTTTTGTAATATTCCTTTGAAAGGAAATTTGGTAGATCTGAAGACATCCTGGATTAGTAAGAGCACATTGAAAAAGTTGAATGTTTGTTTTGATCAGAATTCAAAGCTTTTTAAAAGGATTTAGAAGCTGATTCGGCTCAGAATCAATCGGCAGCTATGCCTATCAAAGAAAATCTTTCTGTTCGTGCTCCTCAAAATTCATATCCGAAAACCATTTCAAAGCCTAAAAAGAAACCAAAGTACAGTAAGGAGGTTGTGGCCAAGTGGAGAAAAGATAGAGAATAGAGAAAAGAAGGTTAACCGAAGTTCGGTCTTGACCCAGCTGAAGCTTTTGCAGAAAGAATAACGGTAGAGGAAACCCTTTAAGATGAAAAGAAAAAGAAGACTATTTTGAAAAGAAAGGCTCAAGACTTTGATATCTCTAAAGTCCTGAAAATGGTTGAGGATGCTAGTGCTCAACTAACGGAAGAAGTACATCAAGAACCTATCATACAGAGTCTTCCAGAGAAAGAAAAAGAGAAACAGATGTTGGAAGAAATACAGGAGGTTGAATAATAAGAAGGAGATTTTCTTTTAGAATTCCTTCAAAGTTCAAAAAAGTGTAGAGAAGAATCTTACCAAAAGCAGAGTGAAGGTATTCAGCAAGTTCCTCATGATGATCAAGCACCTATTGAATCTTTTGAAACTATGGATAAAATTTCTCCTCAAGTAAAGAAAGGTGCTCAATATTCTCATACTGAAAATGTTATTGTCATTAGTGACAAAATAGAAGAAGAAAGAAAGGAGAAAGAAAAATCAAAAGGAAAACAACCTGTTGTTGATTCAATCCGATCAAATGAACTGCATTCATATGATGAAGATACTGATTCAGAACAAAAAATATCTCTCAAGAGGAGTGATTACATTGTTCATGTATTAAGGAGGGTTGAAAATACTATTCCTTATTTCCCTATGATAGAAGGAAAAATTGATTTTATCACTGAAAATCAGAGAAAGAAGTTCAGATCTGTATGAGAATTGAGAAAGAAACTTTTGTCAGTTGAAGCCAGTTTGAAAGTTCTATCTGAAAGTTCGGCCGCTCATAAGAAGGATTGCAACAAGATGACCAAGTGGTCATACAAAACAGAGATCTGAGTGAATGACCATGAGATATCAATTAAAGATATAAGGAGGTTATAAAATGGTCTTGCAATTTCTTTCAATTAAATTGACAAAGAAACTGTTGAAAGACTAAATCAGGTAACTCATGGAGAAGATATTCCTTCAGTGAAAGAATTGAAAGAAAGGATGAATGCTTTTCAGTCTGAGTTTTCGAAGGTTTCATCTTTCAAAGATGAAATAGTTTTGTTGAAGAGACAAAATTATGTGTTATCCAAAGATAACAAGAATTTGCAAGACAAAATTGATACTCTTGAGGAAGTAATTAGAGTACACGAGGAGACCATCAAGAATCAAGATCAGATTTTTTCTAACCAACAAGAGATTCTCAAATATCAGGGTGATTGTATATCTGAATACAAGAATTAAATCAAAAAGATGAAATATGTTCTTTATGAATTGATAAATAAGGAAAAGGAAAGAGAAAACAAATGACTGTTGTTTTTTTCATGAAACTCTAAACTTTTGTTATCAAAATGAGATTTATGTTATCCTTTGTCCTGCTTTTCTTTTCTCTAACTCTTTCAGGAAACTAAAATATTACTCCATTTTTTTTGTAAACCACAAAGGGGTAGAATGTTTTTCAAAAAGGGATAATGTTTTAAAGAACACTTCTAAATCAAGGAAAATCTACGAATACAATCCTTAGGAAAATACATACCTAAGGGAGAGTTAGTTGTATTCAATTTCATATTCAGAAGAGTTTCCAAATAACTTAGGGGGAGATAAGTATTTCTTTTTGTTTTTTACTTTGTGTTTTGTTCTTTCCAAAAAGGGGGAGATTGTTGAGTCAAAAGTTCTCTTTTTTTCTTTTATATCTTGTTTTGGAAATCACAAATGTCTTTTACCATGCTGATCGTACTGACCTTGCTGATCATACTAACCATGCTGATCGTACTGACCATGCTGATCATACTGACCATGGTGATCGTACTGACCATGCTGATCATACTGACCATGCTGATCGTACTGACCATGCTGATCGTACTGACCATGCTGATCATACTGACCATGCTGATCGTACTGACCATGCTGATCGTACTGACCATGCTGATCGTATGGACCATGCTGATCGTACTGACCATGCTGATCGTACTGACCATGCTGATCGTACTGACCATGATGATCGTACCGACCATGCTGATCGTACCGACCATGCTGATCGTACCGACCATGTTGATCGTACCGACCATGCTGATCGTACTTACGATGCTGATCGTACTGACCATGCTGATCATACTGACCATGCTGATCGTACTGACCATGCTGATCGTACTGACTATGCTGATCATACTGAATCTGTCAATCGTACTGACTCTATCAATCGTACATACTTTTGTACAGCATACTCGCTTTGTATCGTATCAATACATTACACTAAGTAATACTTATTGTACTCACACTTTACTTTCATTACATGCTTGTTTTGGTCCTTTGTCAAAAACACATGTTTCATATTAATCGTACTCATGTTTATCATCTTCATATATCTTTTTCTTCAACCAAAATGATATTGTGGAGTTAGTTATAAACTAATCAAAACGATGTCGTGTTTTCTATTTCAATATGACCGTTATAATGCCAGGTGTCCAAGTCCCTCCGAGTTTTCCGGAGAAATATGACCATTGGAGGAGATACGACCATTGGAACCCGAGGCCTATAAATAGGAGGTCATTTGAAGACAACAGGGATGCATGTGTAAATGAGACTGATCTTTTTGTGCTATCAAGTTTTAGAGAGAGATACTGTGACTTCTCTCTTACTTTGTGCGAAAGCCTTGAAACTACAAAATGTGAACGGCTCGTTCTTAGTTTCTGTATTTCTATAAGTGCTTTGTTTGTGATTTGTGTGACCGATCATCGTATCGAGGGATTTCAAGTGATTTAAAGACAGAGGTTCTGATTACTTTCAAAATCAAGGGCTTCCAGGGATAGGGAGACAGACAAACCGATCATCGTATCGAGGACTGCCGAGGATAGGCAGACAGACGAACTGATCATCGTATCAAGGGCTGCCAGGGATATGCAGACAGACGTACTGATCATTGTATCGAGGTCTTACCAAGGTGGTGGTATGAAATACCTCTTATCCTAGGTGAACAGATAACCCTTCTCTTTGGGTCAAAGGAATTGTAACACTTTTACTTTTCCGCTGCTGTTTGTTTTAAGAAAGGGAATTGTATTGTTTTTCTTTCTTCATTCCATATTCATTTGTAATTGTTTCAATTAGAATCATACTGTTACTTATTGTATCGATTGATTCTATACACTTTATGGTAGAATCCTTCATTATTGTATTACTCGGATTATTGTATTCATTTGAATACAATTTCTTTACTTTTCTTATAGTAATACATCATATCATACCTTTATATTCAATACAATTGTGGTTGTTTGTTTTTGTTGTGAATTTTATTAATTTCTTAAGTGTTTGAACACAAAGTATTTAAACCTACAATTCAACCCCCTATTGTATTGTTCCATCTAATATACATATACATCTACATATTCGATCCAACACTGTGCGCGGTTGGTCAAACAAGCCATCAATATGAAGAAGAGGATACTTGATCTTGATGGAGATCTTTCTCAACTCTTGGTAATCAATATAGAGTTTAATTGGTCGATATTTATTTTTCCAAAAAAAAAATGGTGAACCCCAAGGTGACACACATGGCCAAATTAATCCATTATCAAGGTTTTCATGGATCTTCTTCTTCAATTAATGAAACTCAATTAGGGTCATTCTATAAGGAGTCTTTGAAATTGGCGTGTAACCAGGTATGAGTTATATTGTGAACTCAAATTCACATTTTGGTGGAAAACTTGGCATCTATTTTGGAATGAAATCCTCAAATTCCCAAAAAATAGTAATATCATTGATGTTTATTGTCTCTATAATAGTTGAGATAAACAACCCTTATGAATGGGAATTATGACCCATATAATGAATATAATCTCCATAGGAATTTCATACATATCATAAAATTGATGGATGATTATATGAGGATTGAAATATCAAACGTAACATCAATTCCATGATAATTTATGTAGGATTTATACAGATAAATCTAATCCATGCCTAAGATGACATCAAATTCAACCAAAGGATGAATGACAAGACTTGAAGGAATCACATTCCCACAAATTTCAACTGGTTAGGAATAATCGACTTGGGATGAAATCATAAAACCATGAGGGGTTTTCACTTCCATGTCTATAGATAATCATTTTCATGTAATATTAACACCCTTGGTAAATTCTATATATATGAAAGAGTGGGTAGATCCAGAATCAAATAAAGGATCAACAGTTCTAGAATGGATGATAAGTGTACCTTTCACCATGTCATTATTATACCCCTCGTTTGAAATAGTGATATCATGAGATTTTACCTTATCCCTTTTATTAAGAGTTTATTGATGTCAATAATCATCACCAACCATTGGGTTTGGGCACTGGTTAGCATAATTCCCATTCTCCTTACACATGTAGCACTGAAGTGTGGAAGGTGCATTCTGTGCTGTTTTTTGTACATTCACATTGTTATCCAAATTATTTCCTTCACATCAGTAATAAATTTCCCAATGGCCTCACCTTCCACACATAAAATATTTATTACAAAACTTAAGAAAATTTCCTTCATTCTTCTCCGCATACTTAGATCATAAAGAAAAGATTATATTTTTTCTCTTCATGATTTTTATATTTTCATTCAAAAACCATCTTCCTTTTCTTTTCAAAATCTTGAGATTGACACATGAATCCAACCTCTATTTTAAAATTTATTTTAAAAAATAAAAATTATTCATAGATAATAAAGTATATTATGGACAAAACCCTTTCGAGACATGGATTTAAGACACTAAAGAACCTATAAAATTTACTTTTATTTTGAATGAAAATTCCTAAAGCATAACATTCAAGTCTTGTGAAATCAACCTCATAGGTACCAACAGATTCATCATCCCTTTTCTTCAACTGAAGGAACACTTTATCCATCTTGGTATGAAAAATCTTAGGAAATTACTTATTAAAAAATAAGTTCTTGAAATAATCCCAATCCATGGTTTCAATCTTATATTTTTTCCTTATATTCTTGTTTAGAGTACTCCACTGGTCCTCTTCACTTTCAAATCGATAAATGGATAGATTGACTTACTCATGCTCTGAACACTAAATAATGGAGAATATAATTTTAGTAGTAATGATACATTTTTCAATAATATGGGGATTAGAAGACTATAAAAAATAATGTGAACACTGCCTCATGAAAGACTCAATAGAATGTTGTTCCTTCTTTCCTCATTTGGATGTCCACCGTGATTCATAGCTTGAGGAAGCTGTGTGAGCATATAAATGAGGTTTTCCATTATAGATCCTATAGAATTCGGTTTCTTAGGAGGACAATCATTTCATTTTTCATTGCATTAACCATTAATGTGGATCCTTTGGGTTACAACCATTGACTAAAACCAATTGAATAGAGTAAGAAACCATTATCATAATGAGGAACCACATAATCATGAAAATCCACGTATAGGATGTATAACTTATGAAATATTATTTAATCTAAGATACATTTGGTTTATCCTAGATTATTCCTAACCATATTCTATTTAAATATTTCATAATGGTTCATGGATTTTTTTTAATTCCCAAATAATATCCCCAAGGAGTGTCAAACCAGGTGTATAGTAAGGCCCTTTTTCATATACCAGATTACCCTGAGTTAGGCATGAGACATATTGTCGTCATTGATACCCCCTAGGTTCATATGTTCCAGAGCCACATCCACTTATAATATCCAGACATGGATGTATTACTAGGAAACCACTCAATCTATACTTTACCAAAATTCCAAGACATTTTCTTATACTTTTCCATATCCTTAGTTATATCCTTAGATATGTCCTTAGAGTTCCCACTAAGGTTTTCTCATCCTAGTTTCTAATGGTTAAATAAAACTTATATCTGATACCAAATATAGAAACCCTCACTTTTTAAACATTAACATTACATAACTTTTGAGGAATACATAATACATTACACAAAATACACCAAATACCATATTAATCTAGTGCCTTTGGAAACAATGAAAAATAAACAATGGTACATAAATGAGCTATATTATCTCCCAAAAGGTTCTTTTTTACTAGAACCCTTCTTAAACACATCAAACATAATACATATCTTAATACCCTAGGGAAGGAAACATAAAATGGGGTGAGATCAAATTTTTAATAAGGGTTAACAAGGGAAATATTTAAGAATAATCTTGAGAACAAGGGTATGTTAAGATGATCATGAAATCAGATGATCATACCCTACATATCAAAGATCATATACATGAATCATGGAATAAATATTAGATGTTCATAAGATAAGAATAATAAGGAAATGAATAGCATAATCCAAGAAATCATAACATATAAATAAGACATGTAGTTTTGTAAAACACATAAGCATATAATATAATTTTTATAGTAGCCAAGGCATCACTTCCAAGACTATAATAGCAGTATAGGTCCACTCCCCATACCATCTTGGTAGTCATGCTTCACCCCCATATCCATATTTGTAGCATGAGTTCACTCGTCATACCATCTTGGTAGGCAGGTTCACTCCCATATCCATCTTAGTAGTCAAGGTTCACTCCCAAATACCATCTTATTCTATCCCATGAGATATAAATCTTTACCAAATGCATTAGAGGGAGATATAGGTCCCACCCATCTCATAATTAAATGATATATACATGTGCCACAAGATCATTAAAAACCATATCATAACCCATGAAATGAAATGGGTATCATAAATATGTAATCTTATCATAACCTTTGAAAAAAAGATAGGTTTCATAATCATTTCATTAAAAGCATAACCTATGAAACAAAGCATGGTTGAAAAGCATATAACTCGTGAAAGAGAAACGTGTTTGATAAAAATCTTGCCATCAAATCATAATCCTTTTAGAGAAAGGATATGAAAATAAATATTGAGTCATTTTCCAGAAATACACGAGTAACACTAATATATGTCATCTTAGATGGAAAATAATTTTTAAATATCTTTCAAATAAATTTATTAAAGAAAATTACATTTCATAATTAATTTTTTTAAAACATAAGAAATTTTTGAAAATATTTTTTCATGGAAAGTTTCATTGAAAAGAAATAATGAAAGATTGAAAACCATAAAACGTTTTTAAAAATCATTTTTCCTTTAAAATTATCTTCAAAGATAATTTTAAAACATTTTTTAATACATGGTTTTTTGATATAAAATTGATTTCTAACCAAAGAGAGAAATACAACCAGATTTTTATTAAAAATATTTTCATACATATCTTAATTACAAAAGAGTGGAAAGATGGTAATAATACCTAGATATATCATGAATATATAGAGTATAATAAAACTCATGAGTTCTATTGAGAGATGGATCATAATATTTCATCAAATGAAGCATAATCATTAACAATCTCAAAAGGCAATGAAATTGTTTCAATAAACTCTTACCACTTTATAACTTGGGATGATTCTCTCCATGTAAGAAAATTAAATTAAATATAAATTAAAATATCATTAAAATAATGATATTAAATATATAACATGTCAAATGGAATTATATACACCTCAAAGAAGAATGTTGGTGCATAACAAAACATGTGTCTCAAAGAAGGAAAATTGAGACAAAAATGTCTTACCGATTTGGTAACCTTTGAAACATTAAAACCATAAAATAAAGATCATAGAATGGATATGTAAATATGAATAAATTCAGGTATAATAATAATATAATACATATATGTTCAGTATAGACATAATAAAAAAGGAATGGGTAGTGAATAAAACATGTATCTCACATAAATAAAAACTTAGATGAAACCCCCTTACCTTGTGTATTGATTCTCATTGTACTCATAAAATCATCCTGTATAATAAATGTAAGTTTATCATAAAATTTTTATATAATAATATTTTCATATCTAATACTAGATATGATTTTATTATGACATTATATTACCCACTTGTTAATAATTCTATGTTAAGGTTTGACTTCAGGTAATATCCCCTTTGTTCTTCGCATGTGTCTTAATTTATTATATCTTTAGTCCTTACACTTATATCATGATTTCCAGAATTTATAACATGATATAAATATAATTTATATTAATTATATTTATATTATAATATTATATATAATATATAATTATGAAATGGAATACCCTGTTCATGGAGACGGTAAGCCGTTCGCATGGATGTTGTTTCCAATTTTATTGTCGTATTAAATGAAAGAGAGAAAATGAAATATATGTCTACATGAATATAATATCATTAAATTAGAATTATAATGTTATATTTATCATATAATTTCACTAAATCCAGGATTAATACATTCTATGTAATTTTTGAACGAATCACATTACTTTGAGAGGGTGGTAGTCAACACTTCCTTAAACGAAATTATCATTTCTTAAATATAAATTATAATGATATATGTATTAAAAGAATTAAAAAAGTTTAAATAAATTATAAATATCATATATATTATAAATAAACATAGTTTACTTTACAATTTTCACCATGGGAGGTGAAAAATAAAGAAAGAATAGTCATCATTTTGTGAGGCTGTAGTTCGCTGGACACAAAAATAGCAAGTTCGTTACCCATTAGATGGAGGCATGAGTAAGTGTAGGTATAAAACTATTAATAAAAAATATCATTATATTTATGATAATTTTTTAGTTTTATATGCATGGAATAAGTATATTGGAGGGGGTGACGAAAGAAAATAAATGAAAGGAGCTTGATGAAGGTTGTTACCACTTCTTTAAGTAACTCATTTTTGTTTTTACCAAAGGGATTCCATGGATTGAATTCTTCCCTAATGGAAGGAATAAATTATTTAGGGAGTTATTTTTGGATTTTTATTTGGAAGATAATTTAATAACCTATGTGGTTTTATAGGTGTCAAGAAGTGGGAGATGTGATGGCCTTTTATTGGGAAGGTAAAGGACTCACTTGGTATTTTTGAAAACATGTTAGGTGTACCAACGTTATTACCTAAAAAAAGTTATAAAAAACAATAAAAAATATATATTTAAGGTTAATGTTAGATTAACGTTCATAAAATGGGTGTTTTATAAGTTTATAGGTCATTTTGGAACTTATGTTTATGGTTTATTCCCTTGTTAAGCTTAATTTACCTTAATCTCTATAATTAATTTTAACTACATTCACTAATATTTTTTTATAAAAACATGTTTAATTTATTAGAAATTAGAAAATATTATGATTCCAAATATGGTATCCATTTCAAAAAAAATATAATCATATAAGGGACATAAATTAATTTAAAATTAATCTCGCTGACGGGATGACACTACGGTGGATTATAGTAAAAAAGATAAAAAATTGGCCAAGTTTTTATATCCAATTTCAATGTGAAATTGGTTGAAATGACCTTAATTGGATTTAATGGATAAAAATAAGATCTAATTAAATTTTTAAACAATTTTAAAATATAATTTATCCTTATAAATAAACTATATGAAATGAAATTTTGAATTAAAATTCAGTGTTTTTCAGTATTCATCCAAAAATGTTGTTTCTCAAAAAAATCCCAAAAATTACCCCTAAGATAAAATTGACATTATAAATTAAAAAATTAAGTTTATTTTATCATATTAAATTTAAATGTGTGTCTAAAATCAATTTTATTATTTTTCACAGGACCAGAAAAGAAGAGTATTTGAGAAAATAGTATTTTTTTAAACATATAACGACTTTATAAAAAATTATACTTTTCATTGTCAATATGTAATATTTATATAAAACCATTATAAAAAATATTTAATAATTAGTTATTACTATAAATATTACTAAGTTTAATAGTTAGGTTATAATTATCTTGTTTAAATAATTATAACAAGAAAATGATGTTTTATAGAAACTCAGTGTTGCATGTAGCGCAAGCCAAGTAATTTTCATGTGAAAGGAATGTTTGAAGTAGTGAAATTAAAGACATCATTGAAAGTTAATTCTTTTTAAAATAAAGGTCCATAAAAACTTGGGGTGTTACAGATCCATCCACATGGGTAAGTCCAAGCAGTATGTAACTTCACCTATTATGTGAAAGATTTGGAATAACCTAATGAATCGTAATGATAGATTGTTACCCTGAAAAATTATCCATAAAAATTTTGTTGGAAAGAAATTTAGGACCACAAAGTCTCCCACTTAAATCTCTAATGGTCTACAAACTTGGTCTCTATAATATTTATATCTACTATAAGTAGTACTATTATTATCATAAATATGCTAAACATTCTATGACTTCTCTAGCACCATCTATGGCCCCATGGATGACTTCTCACTCATCTTTATCCAAAAAATGGGTGACTTGAAAGGAATATTGTATAAGTCCCAAAATTAATCCATTATAATAGTGGATGTATGGAATTTATTTCATGTTATCTCTATTGAGGACAAGTGATCCTCATAGATTTGGATAAAGTCCTATATGGTTTCTCTTAGTATATCCTATAGAACTTAAATAGTTTATTAATTATAGAAATCTGTTTAAGGTTTAATTATATTTTTTATCTATAAATGAATCCTAAAAGACTCCTGAAACCCTCTCGAAAACTAAGATATGAATAAAGAAATTTTTTTTAGAAATTAATCGATATCATCCCATGAATATAGATAATATCCTATACATACAAGGTTCCTAAAAATTCTAATAAAATCTTCTCCCATATGGAAATGAAGTTAGCCAACATGGTAAGTTGGTTGAAAATCACTTAGATAAAGTCAAGGGCTCTCGAAATATATAGAATCACTATCATGATGTATATCTATATACCATACCACTTACATTCTAAAACCTCAATATCTTGGTGCTAGCCTGTTAGGACCCAATGGTCTAGATTTAACTATGAATAGGTGGGGTATCAAGAAAATAACATGGCAACACTCTGCCACATATATACCCTAAAAAATACAATTGAGAGTATAGGAATATATTTTCCACTCCATGATATACAAAGAGGGGTTCTGGAGGTACGTCAAAAACACTTTATACAATGAGCCCCGTACTATTGTTTATCCTCAAAATAATACTATACATTCCCCACCTTTATAAAATTCATCTGGTGGACCGCTTGAAAATATTTTTTCATCAATATCATTAAAAATGATATATCTTAATTTATCCTCTCTCACACTCTGAATAAGTGAAGGAGTCACAATCATAGATTTAATATAAGTAAATCTTATATCAATAACCAAGGGAATCTATAGCGATGCCAATTACATCGATACCTATTCTAACAATTGAGAATGAGATATCCAGATAAGGGAATATACAACCATGATTCCCTTACCCTAGAGTACAGACTACCTAAATTTCGTATTACTATAGGAACTATATCCATATTCTCTACCTCAGGTTAAGATCTGTCTCAGAAAAGATATACCTATGACTTGGTGGTCTGAGTAAACTAAAAATCACTTTTCCTTCAAATGATCCTCAATCGCACTAATAAAAAACATTTCCTACAAGAAAAACAATCTTATCCCATCCCTTCATTGGAATATCATCCTATTATGATGTCAGTATACCTAGGAATGAAATATGAATATCTAGTTTATACCAAAGATGATGTCAAATAGATCAATCATACCCATAGAGAGAACCCACATGATACTCTCAGCACTGCTCCCAAGGTCTCACTATCAACAAATGTGTGTAATGGTGGGGTCACTCACCGAAGTAATCTCTTAGAAAATAGTTTAGTATAAAGGATCCATCAGAATATCATGATCTTAAACAATAGATAGAAAATTAAATAATGGATTAAGAGACTATTTTTGAGAACTACTAACAATGTAGAGAAGGCCAACAACATAACTAGAATTAGCTCATGCGTATCCTGATCAAATCCCTCCATATCCTATAGTTGACCATACCCTATAGTATAATATTTTTGATACTTTTGTGGTCTAACAAGGTGAGGTGGTGTTAATATCAAGTCATAACATTATCAACTACCTAAAAATCATCTTTCCAGGGCTCTACTAGCCCCTCTATAAGAACGCCCTCCTTAGGGGACACCCTTACCACCACTGGGGGATCATTATCCACGTCACTTACTCTATCATGTAGGTATATAAAATACACATCAATATAATGAAGTGAGTTTCGATATAAAATAAATATATAGTTGACCCTAACCCTTATAAGAATAACATAATCTATCCATAAGATACGAGGGTCCTCGAGAAGACCCATGAACTACTGATCCATTTGTCTGATCTTGCCTACATAAAGGCCTATAGTTCTAGAAGATAGATTCTTGACACCTTCAAATGTCTAAAATGACTCTACTCATCTATTTTTATTTCCTATTCCATCAACCTGGTCCTTCAATACATAGAAAATATCAATCAAAAAAGCCTGATCTGACACCCAAATATAAGTGGGAATACATAGAGGGACAACACCTTCTCCAATGTACCTATGAAGTCCCCACTCATAATTTTTTGTTAGGAAGAACCCATACCATTCAATTTCAAGAGGGTATTGTGTTAGGTTAGTAAACCACGATGCATACACCAAAACTATTAGGTCACCCTAATATAACTCTAAAAGCTCCAAAATGAACACTAAACACATAGTCATTAGGTATTACTATTTAAGGTATATGTTATCAAACTCCTTACAAGTGTGTCTCATCATGAATCTAGCTGATCCCAACCCACCAGTGTCATATCACACTGTAAGAGAGGAAGTATTTATTTAGAATCATTTGAGAAGATAGGGACCACTTGAGTAGTAATACTTGAAACACTGTCTCTATCCAATCCTCATCCGCCTATGGGTTAGTCTCACCTTGTAACATTTGTGGCCTATGAATTTGGAACTCATTAAATATGATTAGCATGAATAAATCATAATTATAGCCCTCTGTATCAATTAGTTGCATGATATAAAGGTATCTATCTATCCTAATCTTTAATGTCATGTCTGATCATCACTCTTCTTGTGGTGTTACAACTATCTTCCCACCCAAAGGAGGCACCTTGTGAACAAACCCCTACACTGAAGCCTCATTGCTCAACTGGTCACTATCACAAACCTATCTCAAAATCCAAGTTGGCTATCAACATAGATAAATCAAGAAATTTTACAATATGAAACATATATAATAAGGAATATATTGAGAGTATACTCATGAAGGATAATGAAATAAAAACTCATTCTTATATGATGCCAGTATTTTTGTTTACCTATAACTAGTGTCTCAGTGTACCCAGTCAAAAAGATGATTATTAGGGTCCTAGTGTATAGATACACCAACCAGAAAACCATCACTAAAGTCCTTAGCCTGAGTCCATAACAAGAAACATATCAATATCATTTCCTTAAAATCTCAAACCAATCATCACCACACATAAATATCTAAACTTTGTCCCAAAGAAAACCGCACTCTAATACCCCTCTAACATGACCCACCCACCAAGCACCGATTGGGCTAATAAAAAATCTATTGTGCCACTCAATTATTTACCTCAATATGATGGGTATTAAAGACTATAAATAAGTAGGAATATCAATAAAATTTAAGGCCTTAGACTAAAGAACCTAAACACACACACTCCACTATGAACATTGCACAATGAAGGTGAATAATCACTAAATTAACTAAATAGTAAATAACGCATTTAATAAAAAATAAGATAAAACAATATGAAACATTACATATCCATGTAAAAGTGGGTAAAATATATTCCCAAGAATCAAAATAGAATCTTTTCTAGAAAATTGTGAGAGTAAGGCATCGCTGTTCAAGATCTCTAATTGGACCACCACCTACGATCATCACCTCTGAGTAAAACTACACTCCACCAAGATGAGGCCCACCAAGATCACTATATAATTGTTTGTCATCTGAATAAGACACTATAAACATATCAATAATCCCATGATGGGGTGAGTATATACAAACCTTGTAGGATTCTTAAAAAACCATAAAGAAATATCAAAACAACTATTAGTTCAAATGACAAAAAGTTGATAATAAAACCCAACTGGACATATATTCTAATATAAATACCCAAAAAAAGTTGAATTTCTCAGTCTTCACATTAAAATATAGATAATTAGTATTCCCAAAGCTTCAAAATTATTTTTTGTACCAAAATAGTATCCCAATACAACCTATTTAGACCAGTAATGGGGGTCTCAAACCTAAATGACTAAATACCACAGTTGAATGGATACCAAACCCAATGTAGGACCCACACCCTTCTAGAGATCTTATGATGGGGGATACTAACTCTAAAGAAAGGTGATACACAATATAGGTTTTTATAGGGGGATACCTACCCTATATATACCAAATAAATGGGGATCTACACCTGGACCATAACCACATCATGAGGGGGATACTAACCCTAATCTCACTCTAGAGATCATACACGAACCTAATTTTCATGAAAATAGTCATGTAATGGATAAACCTACTCACACTATCTCACATCATATCTATGATATCAAAATAGATTCCATCATCACATACCATGTGGAATTATTATTAGAAAGGAAAAATCATAGGTTCTATTACAGGTCTGGGGAATGATATATAGTTGAAAGATAATTCTAGGAAAAGAACACAAAATTCCCTTTTGGGTAAATGGTGTGTATGCCTAAGTCAAATCCCTATTTATTCACTAACATATAAAATATTATACAATGATACATATACATGGTGTGTGAGATGAGACACATTATTTATAGGAAAAATTGGGGCATATGATGTGCACCACACTGCCCGATTCATGTTCCACTTAGAATATATAGTATGTGGTATTGGAACAAAAAATATATAAGGACACTCAGGTTTCGATGAAAGTACTTAACTTATATATTGATCTTGATATATAGGGTTACACAATGTGTGGGATAGGCCACAAAGAAATTGATATTTTTCTCCAATTGAAACATGTGCCAACACAACACCCAAATTAAAACGTTTGTGTTCTTTTCAAATACATGCCATATAGATGGGTTTTTAGAACCAAAAAATTCTCATAATCAAGGTTATCACTATTTCTACTAATTTTACCACTAAAGACATCTAAATATTCTTCCATAGTATTAATATCAAAAGAAAACCCACCAATAATTGATTTTTAGATCATTATTTAGTAAAGTATTAATAATATGTTGTAGCTCCATCACTTGTGTACCCTTATATGAGAATTGAACTCCAAAAATATCCAAATACGATATTTCAATCTTTAGTTTTACTCTCATTCATTTTCTCCTCTGATGTTGATAACATAACCGAAATTTACATCCACTGTTTGATCAAGATTCAAACTAGACCAATTTTTGAATCACAAACCTACAACATGACAATGCATAATATCTAAAGTAAAATGAGAGAAGTTCAACAACCAATAAAAGTTAGATTCCTTAATGAAAATTCTAAATACTACCACCCATTGTAAATAATGAAATACCAAAGTAGGTGAATTTTCAACATAATGAATAATTACAGGTCCAATATAACAAGAAAATTTTATATAGTAATTTAAGGGGGAAAATGTAAGAATATAAGAAGAAAAATAATCCATGCTCAAAATCATAAATAATAGGGAAAAAATCAAGAAATAAAAAATCCTAACCCCATTAATGGATTAGTCACTAAGGAAGAAGGAATCCATGCTGAAGTAATTGGTGATTTCCACTACATCTATTCATGGATCCATGAATTATCCTCAACCTTATATCGAAGACACTCTCTAAAGTTTCCACTATATAATATATATGGTTATAAAGTAAACCATGGATGTTTAACATAGAGAGGATTATATATGAGGGGATTATGTAAAATAATTAATTAACCATTTTAATTACTTATTTAATTCACCTCCTTAAATCCTTCTATGTCTTAGAACTATTTTGGGACCTAATGAGAATACAATTTAAAATATCTCAAGTGTTCACACCATATTTTTGATCCAACAATAGTCTTGGTTTCCCCAATATCGAATCCATTTACTAGAAAATGAATCATTTTAGAAATTGTGCTTGTTCATGATAATAATATATTAAATATATCTATATTAGGGCTCCTCAACCCCCAAATTCAATTCCAACTCCATGAATTACTAGATAATTATGATTTAATGTATTCAATGGGTAAAATCACAAAAACCATAATCACTATAAGTTTTTTCTTTTTCATGCGAATCAAATATTTTCAAAAATAATATATTCAAAATTTGATTAAATATTTGATTTATCATTATATAGTCATTTGAAGACTTTTAATTTATCAAAAAACCTTACTTTTTAATTAAAAAATATATATAATTACATATATCTTAGTAAATTATAGTGTCACTATAACATTATTAAAATAATATCATGTTATAACATAGAAAAACAACTGAACTACTCAACCTAGTTATTGTCAATGTCCAACAAGTAAATAACTCAAGGAAATTAGGATCATTACAAATTTATTTATTTTTAATTAAATATAATTTATAAAAAATATTATAAAATAATTTCAAATTAAGACATGATTAACCTAATATGTTTCTCAAATAATAACATAAAGGAATATATATTTCATTCAATATTATACCCACTAAATGAAACATGGGATCATATTAGGGCAAAGAAAAATAAAATTAAATCAATAATAATCATTACCTCAAATTACTCTATCAATTTTACATTAAAATATAATTATTTTTTCTATAAATAATTTTTAATTTTAATTAAATGATCCAAAAATATTTATCTACAAGTGTAGAAAATATGTCAAAATCATAAAAATAATATTTTTATCATTTATAATAACATTTGGATGTGTCATTAATTAATCATGGTCATATATCCAAATAAAAAGTTCTGTAATTCCTTTATCTTGTTTTATAGTCACAGAAGTTTATAAGATAGAACTAAGGGTAGAATTTTGGTTTATGGAATGTGATTTCACACATATTATGTCAAAATAAAAATAAAAAATTGTAAATAAAAAATTAGGGAAATAAATAGATTGATCTATAAATTATTATTCCCAATATAAAATTAAAATTAGTATCATCCATGAAAAAAAAACTAAACAAAAATGATTGGAATATGTTATAAGGATGATAATTTATATGGGAAAAAATCTGGATTCTACTAAAATTAATCATATTCAAGTGAAAACATAACCAAATAAAAACCAAAAATGTTTTATGGAGATCAGCAACAGTAATATGGTACTTGGGATCATTATCTATTCTAATATTCCTTCACCAAGCTATTTTTCAATGAACATCATCCATCAATCACATGGATATTTCCTTTAAATGTGTCATGGAAAAATTTTCATGAACAAATATTAATTATATGTACTACATGTCAGTATGAAATACTTAATACTAGTCATCACCTGACCATGGACTTGAGTTATAGTGTTATTATGTATGTTTGTGCTCATGTAGTTATAAAATGAAATTCTATCCCAATGTACCAAAAATACAACCGAACTCAACAAACTCATTACTTTAAACAAAAAAACCAAGGTTCAACCACACCAATTCTGACTAAAATTTCAAACACTAAAAAATCCACTATATGTTATATTCTTCCTTATTTTTAGGCTATTTATAATAGTCATGTCAGCGAGAGTATCCTTGTAAGTAGATATCATAGGGAAATAAAAAATGGCAGCATCATTAGATTGTTAAAATATATGTAAAAATATTTCAATCATGGTTTTGATGAAACATAAAAATTCAATCTTGAAATAATATATTCTAATGCAGAATTGGTTAGTGAAGAATCCTAACAGGTCATTCCAATAAGGGAAAATTCCACATGGGTGGATCCTTATTCATCCTTCAATATGGGAATGCACATGCCAAAATGCATTGTGTAACTTCCTCATTGTTATACCATGAAGAAAAAAAATGTTGGGGCATCCTCTCAGTTTATCATGGAATAAAATGATAACATTTAATATTGCATGTTTGGTCTAGTCAAAACCATCGACCTTATAACCCTTCACCTTGAACATGTTTTTAAAGGACCCCGAAACACCCTAAGAGGGGAGAGGTGAATTAGGGTGTCAATATTTTCTTTTAATGTACCAGATATTTTTCCCATAGTGGTAGGAACCAGTTAAAACTGTTTGATAGAAAAGTTCAATAATTAAAACATTCACATGCAGAGAGACAAAACAACAATTTTACTTGGTTCACCACTATGGTCTATTCAATAGAGAATATTCAAAAAGTGTGTCAGTCATACCTAAATCAACTAATATTCACTATTTTTGGAATACAGATGTTCAAAAAAAATCACTTTGTTCCATGAACGCCTCATTTAAAGGATTTCAGGGATAGAACACTGCATTTCTTAGAACACTTTCGTCGACTCCCCTTAGATCACTACCTTGGGTGAATTATTACTTGGTTTATCGACTTTAAGGTTGCTTCAGTAATTTAATAGTTAAGTATTTGTCCAAGATTAGCATGAGACTATCCTTTCATCGAATTCATGAATTGATAAAGTTAAAATCACTAAACAAACAAACGATATACTCAAAAAATGTAAGAAGATTAACTATATTCTTATACACAAGTTTTATAATTGTCAGGAAAAATGTATTTCCCAAAACCCATTCTCTTTCAAAAAACACCACCACAAAAATCACATTGTCTAGATAGACATAAAGAACACTATGAGTCTAATATTTACTCCATGTATGTCTTATATGAACAACTCTTTCCCATGGTAGAGACACCAGATCTTTGTTGGAAAATGTTTTGAGTCTTGAATTTGGGTATCTGCATATTTATAGACCTAGACAACCATACCAGTATGTTCCTTTTCATAAACCCCTATGTGTATAAGACTAAATTTGACATCGTGATTTTTTAATATGTATTTCATGTATCCCATGCCTTTTCTATATTTTGAATCAATAAACCAAAATTAACTCTTACATGAAACTCACATTTGATGTCGCATTTGGCGTGTAATATTCTTACCTGCAAAAACTAATATTTCACATGATTCTTTCCTTTACTATATTTTAATGAGATGGTCCCAAAACAATCCTTACAAAAAAAATTTATATTCTCCTTCAACCTTTCACGTAGCTTCCTTTTACAAGAACACCTTTCTCTATTATCTAAATTTTGGACAAAAAAATTTGGAAAACATTTGGAAACAACGCAACCTTTAGCACTGAAACCATCCATACTATAAAAAATATTATATTCAAAACTCATTGATCTACCTAATGTGGATTAAATACAAAAAAACCAAAAACCATTTCTAGTAAAGAATAACCTTGGATCCAAAAACCCCCCCTTTGGGTTTGTTAGAAATCTGTAGAAATATTCAATGGGGTACTTGCTACTATCAAAACATGATATGTGAGTAACAATTCATCCAAAAATATACATTTACATGAATAATGATTGACATAGAAAAGAATACAAGAAGAATGAATCAGGTTCTCATGTTTTGGAATTCTTAATGATGTCCAAGCTAAGAAATGACTATTTACTCATCACACTAAAATCTCATCATTTCACCGAATCATTTCATGGTTTGTTAAAAAAACTACAGGCAATAATCCTTAAAATGTTGAATTTATAAATTCCCCTTCTTTTTACCATTGAATTTCTGTATTTTTTATTATTTAATTTCTCTATTATCCCCCTTTGGAAAGAAAACCAAAGAAACTATTATTTTACTTATAGAACTTAAAAAAAAATTCCCCCTAGTTCATATGTCCCCTATAAACCTACATCACTTCCTATAAAAGATTAAAATAGTTAACACAACTGGGGAGAGATGAATCATTTTTATCCTCCTATTATACTGAGAGGTTACTGAACACCGAGGATCAACTGATGTTTCTGTAGGACATGTGATGCCAATGGATTGGTCATAATGTTAGCCACATGGTCATCAATTCCAACATGATCCATTATAATCATGCCTTGTTCAACTTTTTCTTTGATGAAGTGATATATGATATTAATATTTTTTCATGAGATTTATAAACTGGATTATTTATAATATCAATCACACAATTTTTGTCATAATCAACTACCATTGTTTGTTTCACCTCATCACCCATATTAGTCATTTTTTTGCTTCATCTATAAGAGTTGAGTGAAAGACTTCATTATATAAATATACTCTGCTTCATATGAAATAAGTGAAATGAATTCTTGTTTCATGATCAACCATCCCACACAAGTATTTAAAATGAATAATTCTCCACCACTTTTGGACTTTCTATCCACCACATCTTTAGCAAAATCAATATTAAAAAAAAAGATAAGAGTTCATTATTTATCTCCGTGTAAATGTATAATCCATAATTGTGAGTACCTTGAATATACCTCATGATTCTTTTTTATTCCATGAAATTTTCTTCCTTCAAATTAACTTGAATGTGGTCTACTAAGAATGTAGCAAAGACAATATCTGTTCCTGTCGTAATGAAGTAAAATTAGCATCCGATGATTCTTCTCTATAGTATGGGATCCATAGATGTCCCATCATCATGCTTTCCCAGTTTTTCTACAACCGCAATGTTAGGTCCACTAGGCTAGATACCCTGAGAGGGGGGGGGGGTGAATCAGGGTATGAAATATTAGAACAACTGCCCCTTTTGATCTTGTTTTGCTATTAGACAAAACCCTCTTCTCTCTTTTTCCTGATGCAGAGTATGAGTAACCATTAAAGCCTGCACATGACACAATGATTTTTACTTGGTTCACCCTCATTGGGCTACGTCCAAGGAGCATACACCAGCAGTGTGCTGATGTACCAATTCCACTATAAGCGCACTGCTGTTTACAAGTTCGAAGTGGACTCAATATCCCTCCTGGTTTACAACCACACACAATTTGAGAACTCACTACTCTCTCAACTGAAGTGAGCTCACTGCTTCTTCAAAAGATCCAATCACAGTTTATAGACTAGTAGGGCTCTTCATTTGCATGAAAGAATGCATCCTCAACTATTGATAGATGCTCTGTTGAAGTCCAAATTTCATCCACTGATGAATACCCCTTTGCCTCTGAAACACTGGGAAACTACCTTTGGAATGTACCTTCGCAAAGCACCCTACTTCGCGAGGCTCCCAATTTCGCGAAGCTCAAACAAACCTTTGTGAAGCTCCTGCCTTTTCGCGAATCACTCTTGCAAAGCACTACCGTGAAGCTCAAGTCAATGCAGAGCAACTTCCCTCACAAAGCTCCCTGAGCCAACATGGAGCACACGACTTTCGTGGAGCTAGAATAGCCGCTGCAAAGCTCTTATTTCGCGAAGCACACTGCCTTCACGAACTTCCTTCGCGAACCGAGAGCAAAGTATTTTCTCTGAAAATTATCTCTCCTTTGCTCGAGGGGGTCGACCTCTATTTATAGGCAATTCCACCGACCCTCCAACTTTCCGGGTGAAGTAAACGCCACGTCAGCTCAAATCGCGAAGCTCCGAAGTTCCCATCGGAATTCTCTCAAAATCGTGAAGCACCACGGTAATTTTCAGATCGTGGAGCTTGTCATAATCGCGGAACATCCCGTCAATTCCTTTACACCTTCTCCGCGAATCTCCCTTGCAATTACCTTCATCGCCGCGATGCACTTCAGCCTCTTCCATTCACGAAGATTGTCGTAATTGTGAAGAATCACCGCCTCCATTCTTCTGGTCTTTGCGAAATCCAAACCATAAAGCTTTTCTTCGCGAAATTCATTCCTTTAACATATTAAAATATGATCTTCATGGAAATCCACTTTTCGTGATGCTCACAAACCTCCAAATTTTGGACCCCAAAAATTTGGCAAACACTGGAAAACAGCACCACCTTGTACTGCTCTTTTGTACCACCTCCAGATTGTCCTTTCCTTTGTCATCTTTCTTTTGTCAACATTGATTGTCAAAAAGTTCTTTGGAACTCGACAATTTCTTCATGGAAACCTGCTTTGTCAACAAACACAATCAACCCAAATATACTGCAATGTTACGTTGAGGGATTTTTTTCCCAACAATCTCCCCCTTTGGGTTTGTTGACAACTCTTCATAACTCTTCTTAGAATGATTTTCTGCACTTTGATATCTCTAATAATATCCTTTCAGCCGCTACCACCATTCACCTCTTGAGATTCTGATAGCATTCAATGAATCACTTATCACGTACTCTAAGCCCACATGAGCAGTTCACGACGTCAGAAATAAGAGTAGTATGAGAAGTTAATCAATGAATCACTTCATGTCAGACCCTAATTGTCGATTCCAAACTGATACCAATTGTAAAATTGATACCAATTGTCAAACCATACTGATACCATTTGGTGATAGCTGGAAACCTTCTCTCACCATTCCAAACTCACTATTCTTCTTTTATCATGATCCACAACTGTCGTGATATATTTCCTTTGATCGATCACTTCTAGCATCGTCAGATTTAATACTCTCCCCCTATCTCATTACACTCCCCCTATATGGATGCTCCACCTGTCAGCTTCTCCCCATTTTATTCATGATGTATCAAATCTCCACACCGTCTCCCCCTTGAACAATCACTATTTTCTCCCCCTTTGTCAACGAATCCAAAGGTCACTCCTCTACAGTCTGTAAAAGAGTAGAGAACACATCATCATATTATGGAAAAACACATCATACCTTGGGGAGAGGGGGGGGATTCCATATCCACACTATTTCAAGTACGGGGAGTCGACTGAACTCCCAGAGCCAGTCAATGCCTTTCAAATGCTTCCTTGGGTAAGGCCTTTGTCAGAATTTCTGCAACCTGTAGTTCTATAGGCGCATACTCCAACTTCACTCTGCTCAACTTTCTCCTTGATAAAATGATACTTTATCTCAATGTGATTTGTCCTTGAGTGATGGACGGGATTTTTTCTGAGATTTATAGCACTTGAGTTATCACACTGGATTCCGATCAGAGACTTCACTTCAACTCCCATATCTTCAAGCTGCTGCTTCATCCACAATAATTGTGTGCATGTTTGAGTGGCCGCAATATACTCAGCTTCTGCGGTGCTCAATGAAATGCAATCTTTCTTCTTGCTAAGACAAGAAATACACAATCTACCAAGATAGAATGCACCACTTGACATTGATTTTCTATCATCTACTGAACCGGCCCAGTCTGCATCAGTATATCCCAATAACTCTGTGTAAGATTTTTCAGTATATGTCAAGCCGAAATCCACTGTGCCCTGGATATACCGAAGTATTATTTTCACTGAAAGCATGTTGATTTTTTTGGGATTACTCTGAAATCTCGCTGCTTGGCATGTGGCGAATACAATGTCAGGCCTTGTTGCAGTCAAGTATAAAAAAATTCCAATGATTTGCCTGTATTCTGTGATATTAACTGCCTTACCATCCTCATCTTTGGAAAGTTTCATCCAGGTATCAACCGGAGTCTTCATATCCTTGGAATTATCCATTAAAAACCTTCTCAGAACCTCTTTGGCATATTTAGATTGAGAGATGATTGTTCCATTCCTTCCTTGTGTCACCTGTAGACCAAGGAAAAATGTTAGCTCTCTAATCATTGACATTTCAAACTCATTTTTCATGAATTCGGAAAACTGTCTACACTGAGCTTCATCTGATCCGCCAAAAATTATGTCATCGACATACACCAACATTATCATCCTTTGATTATTGTCATTGATGAAATAGAGATTGTAATCAACTCCTCCACTTGGAAAACCAAGCTTCTTCAAGTATTGATCAAGCCTTGAGTACCATGCTCTTGGTGCTTGTTTCAGCCCATACAATGCCTTCTTCAGCCTGCAAACTTTTTTCTCATCCTCATGAATGAGAAAACCATCTGGCTGATCAATATACACCTCCTCTTCCAAAACACCATTCAAAAATGCGGATTTGACATCTATCTAGAACACTTTGAACTTCCTTTGCACTGTGATGTCTAGGAATAATCTGATTGTCTCCCGCCTTGCAACCGGTGCAAATGTCTCATCAACATCTATTCCCTCGATCTGGGAGTACCCCTTGCACACTAGTTGTGCTTTGTTTCGAATCACTATGTCATATTTATTCATCTTGTTGCGATATACCCATTTAGACCCAATGAAATTCTTATATGCTAGACTCGAAACAATCTCCCATGTTTGATTCTTCTCAATCTGATCTAGCTCTTCATTCATTGCCTGAATCTAGTTTTCATCTTCAGCTGCATCAGCAAAGCATTTTGGCTCAACCTGAGATAAGAAAGATGTCTGCTGTAGTGATTTCATTCTCCTAGTCTGAACCGGAGCAGACTCATCACCAATGATATTCTACCTATCAATTTCAGCTCGACTCCTTGACTTTTGTGCAGATACAGACTTTACTTCATCATTCTCATCATCAGTATCTTCTTCTGAATCAACATCAGCCACTTCTGTTTCCCCTGTGTTGCTTTCTTCCTCATCATTGTCATCAATAAATTGTTCACCGCATTGTTGAATGATCTTCTCATTCTCTACTACAGTGACATCATTGCTCTCAACTACCTTTCCCAGTCTTTTGTTAAAGCATTTATATGCCTTGCTTTTTCCTAAGTATCCAAGGAATATCCCCTCATCTCCTCGAGATTCATATTTCCTATGTTTTTACTTGTTGAGGATAAATCACTTACTTCCAAATATTTAGAAGTATTTCACCATTGTCTTCTTTCCATACCACATCTCGTATGGAGTCTTTCCTTTCTTAGGACACAACAGAGCCCTGTTAGAAATGTAGACCGATGTTAAAACTGCTTCCTTCAAAAATTTCTCTGGTAGGTCCTTTTCAATGAACATCGTTTTGGCCATGTTATTGATGATATTATTTCTCCTTTCAACCACTCCATTCTGTTGGGGAGTTCTTATTGAATAAACTTGATTCCTCATCCCATTTTTCTCAAGATATTCTTCCACCTGACTGTTTGTGAATTCCGTACCATTGTCAGCATGAAACTTCAGAATTTTCTATCCAAGCATCCTTTCACATTCCCGTCAGTACTGTTTTAAGCAGCTAAATACATCGGACTTATGGGAAATAACAAATTCCCATTCCATTCTTCTATAGTCATCGATTAAAAGAACGTAGTACCTCTTTCCGTCAATTTCTCTTGGTGTGATGGGTCCACAAACATCTTCATGCACCAATTCAAGCACTCTTGTTGACTTCTTTTCTTTTTTCCTTATATGTATTTCAAATGAGCTTCCCTTATTGGCATGTGTTGCATGTGTGAGTATGATCACATGATAGATTGAGTAGGTCTCATGCTACATCACACATTACCAGATCTTCCATGGATGGTTGGCAAAGATGACCAAGTCGTTTATGCCACAACTTGTTTTCTTCCTCTCTAGACAGAAAACACATATCTTCTTCTCCACTCACCAGGTAAAGATTTCCCTTTGTTCTTTTTCCCTGTAGAACTATTTAACCATCTCTTCCTTTGACAACACACATCTTCTTAGTAAACTTTATAGAATGTCCTAAGTCACATAGTTGACTGACGCTGAGCAAGTTGTGACTGGGGCCTTCTACTACTAAGACATCATCACGTCTCATCTCTTTGTCCCCAAACTTGGCCTTTTCTGAGCCAATAATCTTCAGGCCTTCATCATTTCCAAACTTGACAACTCCTTTGTCATATTTCATGCCTGTAACAAGATCCTTATTACCTGTCATCTGAGATGTGCAACCACTATCAAGGATCCATACACCAGAGCGATCTGATGCTTTAAGGGCAATTTCTGCCACCACGACCTTCTCATCCTTCTTCTTCATGGTCCATATTTTTGCCTTCACACTCGGCATGGATTGAGACATCTGTTCTTTCTCAGTGTATGATGGACCCGCTTCATCCCGCAGAGGTGCAAATCTATTTTTCATTTTCAACTCACCTATTGGTTCATTGATCTGGTGTTTGTGAATATTTGGGTTCTACTTTGGCATATTTCTTTGTATGGTGGAAGTGCAATACCTTTCCATATGACCGAATCCCCCGCACCAAAAACAGTGCCCTTCTAAATATATTCTAGAGAAACTTTCTATGTTTGGATTCCACCTCTGTTCTTGTGCCCTTCAATATATCTTGGCTATAGAACACACATACTATGAATGTCCCATTTTTCCACAAAAATAACACCTGATATAAGGCGCATTCCTTTGTGTTACTTCTGCACTACTAGTTTCCCTTTGGGATCTATGAATATTCTGATTCTGCCTTGTGACCAAATCCATCTTCAGTCTTGGAGTGGGTGCTTGTAGTCTGACCTGAACTGTCAGAGATTTCTGTTTTTGATCAATCCCTTCATCAGTCTTAGCATCTGAGTAAAGTTGATTCTTCTTTTCTGCTAAACCACTATTCTCCACTTTCAGCTTCTCAATTTTTTGAGTGATCTGCTTTGTTGATGACTCAGTAGGAGTCAAGAGATTCTATTGATCTTTAACCTTTTTCCGCAGACCGAAAAATTCTCCTTCAAGTTCTTCAATACGCTTGATTTGTTTTTTTCCTTGTGTTATTCAAGCTATCGATCTCTCTTTTCTGTTCGTCAATTTTTATTTTATACTCACTAACTGATTTTGAGTCCTCTGGTGTTGATAACTTGAGTTTCTCAATTTTTTCCATCAACTCAGACTTCTCTTCTTCCTACTGCTGCATATAGAGTTTGGTGACACGAACAACTTTGTTGGCTTTCTTTGTTTTGCCTCTCCAAACATCTATCTCTTCAAGAGAAGCTTTTAACTCTGCTTTCATATCAACTCTTCCCTCAAATTCTTCTTCTTCTTCATCAGCTTTGGTTTCATTCTTATTCTGAGAACTACCGACAACTGCCACCATAGCATTTTCTCCTCCGTCTTTGCAGTTCTCTATCTCTTCAACCTCCTCAGCCTCTGACTCATCTGAACTATCATATTCTTTTGAAAGAAGGATCTTTTTCTTAAAGAAATTTCTCTTGAACTATTTCTTTCCTTTCCCATAGGATGAAGACTTCTTCTTGGGAATTTCGATTTCATCGACATCATCATCCTCTTGGAACTTTTTGGGGAACCGTGCCGCAAGATGTCCAACCTTTCCACATCTAAAACAAGAAAGGGGAATTTTCCCTTTAAACTTTCCTTTTCCTATTTGAAGGTTTTAGGAGAGGAATGACATCAATTCAACTGTCTCTTCTTCTTCCTGAGAGTCTTTAATGGTGAGCTTCTTCATGGCCTTGAATTCCACCTCTTTAGATTTCCCCTTTTCCACAGCATCGTTATCATCATTTATTATTTCATATGCAACAAGGGTGCTTTGTAGGTTGTCCAATGTCAGCTCTTTTGGGTCTTTATCTTCCAAAACCGAAACTTTTGGATTGAACCGAGGTGGAAGTTTCCTCAAGATGCACTTAACAATTTTTATGTCTTCAATAACTTCTATAAGACCTCGCATGTCTTCCACTACAACATTTTCCCTGTCAAATAATGCATCAACAGACTCATTCGGGATCATCTTCAGATCTTCATACTTATTCCATAGAACATGAAGATTTGCCTCTATTATCTTTTTATCTCCTTCATAAATGTTCAAATTTTTTCCCACATGGCATGTGATGTTTTACATGACATCACCGTCGTATAGATAGCATTGGATATGGCTCCCCCTAAAGCATTTATTCCCTTGGCGTCAGAATCTAATTCTCTTCACTTGGAATCCGATAATGCCCCACTGTTGATGTCAGCTGTTATACCATGCATTGCTACTGTGAACACATCCATTCCCAAAGATCGGAAGTAGTGTTGCATCTGATTCTTCCATAGCTAAAAATTGTTTCCATCAAAGATCAGAATCCCATTATGATTGGTAACCTCCATTTGAGAGAGAATCATAGATATTAACCTTTCCCTCTGATACCAATTGTTAGGTCCACTAGGCTAGATACCCTGAGAGGGGGGGGGGTGAATCAGGGTATGTCAGATTAAAACAACTGCCCCTTTTGATCTTGTTTTGCTGTTAGACAAAACCCTCTTCTCTCTCCTTCCTGATGTAGAGTATGAGTAACCATTAAAGCATGCACAAGACACAACGATTTTTACTTGGTTCACCATCACTGGGCTATGTCCATGGAGAATACACCTGCAGTGTGCCGATGTACCAATTCCACTATAAGCACACTGATGTTTACAAGTTCGAAGCGGACACACTATCCCCCCTGGTTTACAACCACACACAATTTGAGAACTCACTGCCCTCTCAATTGAAGTGAGCTCACTGCTTCTTCAGAAGATCCACTCACAGTTTATAGACCTGTAAGTCTCTTCATTTTCATTAAAGAATGCATCCTCAACTGTTGATAGATGATCTGTTGAAGTCCAAATTTCATCCACTGATGAATACCCCATTGCCTCTGAAACACTGGGCAACTACCTTTGGAATGTACCTTCGCAAAGCACCATACTTCGTGAGGCTCCCAATTTTACGAAGTTCAAACAACCCTTCGCGAATCTCCTGCCTTTTCACAAATCACTCTTGCGAAGCACTACCGCGAAGCTCAAGTCAATGCAGAGAAACTTCCCTCGCGAAGCTCCCTGAGTCGACGCAGAGTACATGACTTTCGCGGAGCTAGAATGGCCGCCATGAAGCTCTTCTTTCGCGAAGCACACTGCCTTCACAAACTTCCTTTGAGAACCGAGAGCAAAGTATTTTCTCCGAAAATTCTCTCTCCTTCACTCGAGGTGGTCAACCTCTATTTATAGGCAATTCCACCGACCCTCCAATTTTCGTGTGAAGTCAACGCCACGTCAGCTCAAATCGCGAAGCTCCATAGTTCCCGCCGGAATTCTCTCAAAATCGTGAATCACCACGGTAATTTTCCGATCACGGAGCTCGTCGTAATCGCGTAGCATCCCATCAATTCCTTCATGCCTTTGCCGCAAAGCTCCCTCGCAATGCCCTTCATCGCCGCGATGTGCTTCAGCCTCTACCATTCGCGAAGCTTGTCGTAATCGCGAAGAATCACCGCCTCCATTCTTCTGGTGTTCGCGAAATCCAAACCATGAAGCTTTTATTCATGAAATTCACGCCTTTACCATATTAAAATATGATCTTCATGGAAATCCACTTTTTGTGATGCTCACCAACCTCCAAATTTTGGACCCCAAAAATTTAGAAAACACTGGAAAACGGCACCACCTTGTACTGCTCTTTTGTACCACCTCCAGATTGTCCTTTCCTTTGTTATCTTTCTTTTTTCAACATTGATTGTCAACAAGTTCTTTGGAACTCAACAATTTCTTCATTGAAACCTGGTTTTTCAACAAACACAATCATCCCAAAAATACTGCAATGTTACCATGAGAGATTTTTTCCCAACACGTAACTAGACTGGACATTGGTTTGGAGTCATGCATGTTGAATTTATTTAGAAAATCTATTTCATATTCTTCCAGAGAGATAAAATTATAGTACTTCCTATGAATCACTTGTATCACTAAGAAGTTTGTGGGTTCACTAATCGTAGGCATTTCCAATTCAAATGTCACGTGATTGTAAAATTCTTCCATTGATCCCTACCTACTTCCACTAAATATAATAACATTTACATACACCAACACTATGAATTGATATTTGTAATAATTCATCACATAGAGATTGTGGTCCACTCCTCCTATTTTATATTCAATCATCTTTAGAAAAGAATCTAGTCGATAATAACACGCTTGTGGTGACTACTTCAGACCCTAGTGGGACTTCTTTAATATCTGAACCATAATTTAATCATTACCATATAAAAAACCCATTGATTTTTCAATGTATACTGATACATGAAGAACAACATTTAATAAAGTTGTTTTGACATCCAATTGATACACTTTACACTCTCTTTTAATCACTATGAAATGAATGATCCTAAATAACACCATTCTAGCCCCCATAGAAAATGTTTCTTCAACATTAATGCCTTAAATATATTAATATCCTTTACACATCATGCATACATTATTTTTTATCACATTTCCATACTCATTATTTTTTTTAAAATCCATTTTGTTCCTATCACATTGTGATATGTGAGCATCTCAAAAAGTGATCATATCTAGATCTTGCAAATTTGATCCAACTCCTCATTCTGGGCTTTAACCCATGATTCACCCTTTGTAGATTATTCAAAAAAGGATGGTTCCAAAATTTATAATAAGGAATAATGTGCTTCATTCCTCATTATTATTGTCTGTGTGGGAGTTTCCCAATCCCCAATGATGTTTGGATGTTCAATTTTAGCTTTTATATTCTTTATATGTGTTTTTTATGGTGTGTCTTCAGCCATATTTTCCTCTTCTAATTTTTGTTCTGAATCATCATCATTTTTTGACCCCCAAATTTTTTTCATACCATCCTCTAATTCCAAATTTTCATCTGTTCTATGTCCATTTTCATCCTCATATTCAATCATATCAGTATAAGAATTTCTCAAGACATTAGTGGTTTTATCTTCAATGATATTAACATTAATTCTTTCCACAATGTTTCTAAGATGATTATTGAAACATTTGTAGGCTTTACTCTTCATTAAATATCCAAAGAAAATTCTATCATCTTCAGAATCACCATACATACATTTACTTTCTTCTTTTTTTTGGATGTAACATTTACTTCTGAAAACACAAAAATAATTAAAAGAGGTCTTATTTCCATGCCACAACTCAGATGGTGTTTTTTTTCTCCCATATAAATCCCTGTTCTATTTTTAGTGTGCATTGCTGCTTGAACAACCTCTTTCTATTAATGAAGAGAGGTACGAATCTCAATTAGTTTAGTTATATATATATTTTTAACCCGTCAATTTCAATGATCAAAAAATCCATTCTATTGTGGGGTTATAAAATTAGACACCTAATTCCTTATTTCACGTTTTTATTGGTAATTTTCAAATTAAATGGAAGTGTAATCCCCTATATTATTAGATTGTAAAACTTTTATTGTGCAACCAATATCATTCTCAGTTATTCATTTATAGGTTTTCATGCAATCAAGAACTTGTTTTTTCTAGTGTATAACCATTAAAAAAGTTATTCTAATATAATCATCAATTAAAAGAATGAAATTACATTCTTCATATGTCCCAACAACATTTATTGGACCACATACATATGTGTTGATGAGATCAATAAGATTTGATGCAATATTCTTCTTTGGATGATATGAGCTGTAAACCTACTTTCCTCGAATGAAAGCATCACAATTATTTTCCCATTCACACTTCAGATTGGGGATATACAAGAAAATTTCATCTTAGATATATTTTCCATGACTTTTGTATGAATGTGACCCAAACTTCGATGCCATAAGTCGTTTTCTTCATCAACTTTTAAGTAACAAGTGTTATCTTTACTATCCACCAGATACAAATTTCCATCAGTTCTTCATCCTTTCAAGATAGAATCAACTACCTTTCTGGTGATAGTGAACCCATTTTGATTGGATTTTACTATCCATCTTGATTCATAGAGTTGACTCACACTTAGAATATTGTGACACAGACCATCCACATAAAGAAATTTAGTTTACTCAGCTCCATTTTTTCTAGTTTTGTGATTCCAAAGCCTTTGATCTTAAAATCACCATTATTTATAAACATTATTATTCCACCAACCCTTTTCTTAACATTATCCAATAAGTCATCATTTCCCATAATATTGGATGAGAACCCGCTTTCAAAAATCCAAGTACTACTATTTTTTATGGCTTTGAGAGCTACTTCTACAAGGTTGGATTTCTCATTTTTATTCTTTTCCTTCCATGAAATATTTGATTGAGTAGAGGATAATTATGGACTTTCGCATATACTTTACATGTTAATTGGTTTATTGGACTCATATTTTTTCTTCTAGAGGAGAAAACATATTATTAAGAGTAACTCCCTCTTGTTGGCAGGTTTTGAATTTTCTTTATGTTCTATAGGTAACATTACTTCCTTTCCTTTGCCAGAAATAAATATCCTTATGGACATAGTTAGAGTAGTGAAAACAATATTCATAAAAATAATTTCTACTATATGATGAAGGATATTATTTTATTCTACTTTTTTATTTCCCAGCTCTTCCCCCATTAAAATAGCGCCTTGCCTCTTCACAATATGACGTCGTATGAACTAGATAGTCACAAAATTGAAATTTAATTAGAAGAAATGTATTCTCAGTTATATTCCTCCTCGTGTCCCTTTAAATAGGAAAATATTTTGACTAGTGCTCATTTATGGATACTAGTGGATAGTTTTCAGTTCTCCTTTCAATTTTATTTTAGGGTTTCTTTGTTTGGACTTTGTGTGACTTTATGACATGTCCAACTCTTTTCTACCCATTATTTTGACTCATCTTGTCTCTAGCCTTTGATATTTTAGCATGACAACCAATTCCACTTTTTTCCATGAATGTGGATCCTTGATCATTCAAATCCTTATCTACTCCTTTATAACAACACTTAGCTCTCTCTAATAGCTCAACATTTTAGAATCATCCAAACTTTATTTTCTTCTTTTTTTCCTTTGAATTTGATTCACATTATTATTTACCTTTTAGAGTAACAAATTCTTTATAATAAACCTCAATAGTCTTTTTATTCTCCTCTAATTTCTATGCATGGTATTTGATGACCTTTTCTTGTTCTTCAATTGCAACACCTCATAATTCTACAGTAAGAACCTTGTATTCGATAGTGTGTATGACACATGAAACCAAGCGCGTAAATTAATATAATATATGGATACTTTATAACATATTTAAAACTAAATATTGATTCCATATATTTCAATGCATGAAACAGTGCGTTATCATGCGTTAAATGCAACAATAACCTTCTACGATAGCTTGCGTTACACACAAGACCGAGTTTCATCATATAACAATGTATTATTAAAATATTATTATTCAATATAATATAATATAACCTAGCCATTATTTTAGAATTTATGAATATTATTAACTATATTATGAAAATTTATGGTTTATATAAATATAAATTGAATTCATTGGTTACCAATTAAGGAGATATTAAAATAATAACCAATTGGATATAAAAAGAAAAATAATTATTTTTATGCATCCAGAGGAATTTTATATTAATAAACATAATTAAATACAATTTGATAATTATTATAAAGAAATAAATATTTTATATATTCAATCAAATATTTTTGATATTCATCCATTAGGTTTGATAGGCATTAGATAACAACAAACTCTATTTTACATATAAAAATCTATATTTTTATAAAGGCAATTTTAAAACCATTTAATGGTGAAACCATTTTAAATATGAATTTTAAAACTTTAATTGATTTAATATGTAAAATGAACTTCATATTTTAAAGTGAAACATAGATCTTTTTTTAGGGTGAATGTTTTATATTTTTTGGAAAGATATCATTTTTTTAATGAATAGTTAAAAATTTCAAATTTTAGTTCGAAAATTCATTTTCATATAATTTATTTATAAGGTTAAATTATATTTTTAATTAGTTTCAAAATGTAATTAGATAGTATTTTTAACAATTAATACAATTTATTTCATTAGAATCAATTTTACTTTGAAATTGATTATAAAATAATTGAATAATTTCATATGTTTTTATTTTAAAAACCCACATTGTCGTCCCACATACGGGATGAATTTTAAATTAATTTCTTCCACTTATATGAATAGAATTTGGAAAAATGGATTAAATATTTGGAATCATCATAATTTATAATATATAATAATTTAATGTTTGTTTTTGACCAAAAATATTAGTGAAAGTGATTAAAATTAATTATTACGATTAATGTTAAATTAAGCTTAATAATGAACTAAACCTTAAACATAAGGCCCAAAAAGACCAATACACTTGTAAAATAGCTATTGGATAGAAATATATCAACCCTATACTAAATTATCACGAATATGGTCTATTATTTGATCCACTTTAAACAATAAATATGTGGTAAGAGTTCTTTTGTCAAAATATTAGAAGAGTGCCACTCCTCCTACACTATAAAAGGCCACCACTTTCCACCATTCCTCACACCTATTAATGCACTTAGGTTCATCCAATATCTGCCCAAAAATCTTCCCAACATACCTACCCTTGACCTTGAATCCTCTCTTTGTGCATAAATCCTTCAAAGAAAGCCCTTTGGTATAAACCAAAAGGAGTTACATGATTGTAAGGTAATGTTTTCCAATGATCACTTTTCTTTCAATTACTTCTCCAACTCATCAAATCCTCTTCTTCAATATTAATATAAAAACAATAGTATCCATAATACAATATTTGTTTTTATTATAAGGGTTTTAACTACACTTACACACACATCCTTCTAATGGGTAACAAACATACTGTTTATGCGAACAACCAACTACCGCCTCACAAAATGGTGACTATTTGTTCTTCCTTTACCACCTCTCATGATGGTCATTATATTAGAAAATATACTTATATATTATATATAGGATATATATAATATATTTATTCATAAATAATTATTTTATAATATTTACCTCTATACATTCTATTTTGCATAAATATGATAACATCGCTTGTGGAAGTGTGGACTAACTCCCCCATCAATGCGATTGATTCGTTGACGCTATAAATGGAACTAATTAAGGGAAATTATAATGAAAATAAATGAAATATATTACAAAAATATGGTAATTTAATTATAATTTACATGTTTTTAAATATCATTTACATTCCATCCATTTAAAATATAGCCAAGAAATGAAAGTAGCGTTCATGCATACGTACGACTTACCATCTCCATGAACAATGCCTTTAATTTATTATCTCCAAATATTATGGTATTTTATAGATACATATATATGGGATACATATGATATTAAAATAATGGATTACATTTTGAAGATTATGTAACCATGTTATATTTAATAAGAATACAAATGACAAGTCAAAACATACTTGAAAAACTAGGCAATTAACACCCAAATAGTTAAAATAATGAAATTTTATTAACAAATGGGTAATAAGATATTATATTATGATCATATATGATATCATAATTATTAATATGGGTTTTTATGAGTTATTAAAATTATTAAAATTCCTATACAAGAGGTTAAATTATGTTCACCTGAAAGGAAACACAAGGTAAGGGATTCTCATCTCACCTTTTTTACATATGTGAGATAAATGTAGTTTTCACCACTTAAATATTTTCTATGGTGTATCTAATTCCCATTTTGTTATATTATATCATTAATCCATTTTTATAAATGATATTTTAAAACTTACATTTAATATTATTCATTCACAAGGTTTATGACTTAAAATGTTTCAAATTGGTATGGGAAACTTTGGAATGTTTAAAGATTATTTTCCTCCATAAAATTTTTAAAGATCTTTCAATGATATTACCATTTGAGGAAATTATATGACCATTGTTTAGTAAAACATTTCATCTTCTGTTATTTGGTTATTCATGACCATTTTCAAGTATTAGTACCATTTTCTGACTCTTTGGTAGTCAAATGTTTTAGAAAAAGATTTTATGAAAACCCGAATTCATTTTTCTCTTTAGTTGGAGAACCTATTTTTTTAATTAAAAACCCGATTTTTTAAAATGTTTTTCAAAACCGTTTTTAAAATTTTCAAAATTAATTATTAAATAAATTTTTAATATTTTTTCTTTTACCACATTTTTCAATAGAATCTTTTTATTACTTTTCGAACAAGTCATTTTCTAACCTTTTTACCATACAAAAGGCATTTTCTCTTTACCTTGAAAATAAAGTATAGATTTACTTACTGTCATTTCTTTAAACTTAATTTTTTTTAAAAGGTATTTTCAAATAAAAATATTTACATTTAAAAAAAAGGTTATTTTCCTCAATAATATTTTTTAATTTCATTCTTTTATTTCTTCAACGATAACAAGAATCTATTTTTAATCCACTTGGGATATTTTTTATTAATACAATCCTTATCCTTCCTCTAGATGGTTTCCAATTTATTAGGTCAATATTGTATTTATATTCACTTCCTTGATTTATTTGTTAGTTCCCTTGAAATATTCAATTTCCCATGATCATTTAAATTACCCTAATTATCCATACCATATATCATGGGTATAACTATTACCTAAACCATATACCATTTTACATACAATATCTACTTTGATAGATAAATGATTATTCATGGAAATATTAATAGTTTTGTATTCTTTATTCAATACTATTATTTGATAAGGAATATTATTTATCTTGATTATTCAATATAAATAATTCTTCTGATTAGAAATTATGGGTGGGGTCCGGGCATTATATAGCCCCTCAATACATCAACAGGTTCTCATGATACAAATACTTTGTTAAATCAGAATGGGTTTTTACCCTTAATTTAAACCATCTTGTCAAAGGTCTTGATGGTATCGGCTTTCATGTGCCTTAGACATGATGTCCATTAATAAAGAATCAACTTAATATTAGTTTTATTTATTATTAATCCATGTGAATTTATATCAAAATATCTATGGATACATTTCATTTTTAGTTCATTTATTAAATTGCATGTGTTTCAGTTTCTTACCTTTCCATATTGATTTTTAATTATCTAGTTATTTGAATGGAATGTGTTTCCATTTATTAGATTTTGATACTATTTATGAACTTCCCTTTATGTTTAATGATTATATGACATGTGAGTTCAGTTATTTACCATGTCATAATTATTATTCTCATTGATTTATTATTTCATCTGCTATATTTTTCCCTTATAGAGAATTTGATCTCACCCTTTTTATGTTTTATTCCCCAAGAATCCAAGAATCATACTAATAATTATATGCAAGGATATTCTAGATGGAATAATGTTATTATTATCAAAGTTATTTATTTATAAGAGAAAAAATATGTTTTAATTAGAGTATTATTTTGTCATAAAAGACTCATGTATGTCTCTTATTTACCAAGACTACTAAACTCTTAGGTCCTTTGAGGATTGATTCCTTATGATCATGCCAATGTAATTAGTAGTAGACACTGACTCTGGGATTCTAAGGTTGGGTATCTATAGTTAGTATCTAAGAAATTTTAGTAGAATATATGGGAACTAGATTTAGGAAAATATAGGTTTGAGAAAATAACCATAATGTAGAATTTAAGGATATGTATATAAGAGAATCCTATAATTTTGGTACGGTAGATATTATGTGCGTCTTTCTAGTAATACAACCATGTTTGGATACTAAACGTGGGCGTGATTCTAACACAATTGTACCTAGGGTTAATAACTCCGACAAGGTGTTCTGATCCCTAATTGGTGGAACCTGGTACATGACAATAAGGGTCTTACGACACACCTAGTTTGACACTCATGGGGTATTTTCATTGGATAATCCACTTTTTCTTTACAAACCATTATGAATAATTTGATTATATAATGACAATAAATAATAAAACATAAACATAATGTATTTTATATTTAAAAATAAGGTGTCATGATTTAGATATCTTAGAGATAATTATAGACTTTTCTCACTATTACTATTGTTTCTCACACTATTATTTTGGTTTTAGTAAATGAATGGAACCTAAATGATTCAAGTTAACATTGAACATTAAGGAAAAAGTTGTGAAAATGAGAAACTAAATTATGTGTTGATAGGACTGAAGGATATCATGTTTATTCCAATTAAGTTTTCCTGAAATATGATTAATAATATATACCTTTACCAACTCCCGAACACACCAAATAAGAGAAGGATGAAGGTTTATAAGAGCTTGAGTGGTGGAGATCGTAAAGAAAATATGTCTTGATTTTCGACATGTGAGAAGTTTAGAAGGAGTCACCAAGGAAAGTGTCTTAATAGAATAAAGAAATTCTTTATGTATTGGACAAAAGGTCAAAAATAAAATGGTTTCCGAGGAACAATGAAGAGTATGATGGAATAAAATGAAACTCATCCTAAGAATCCATTTGTGGTTCGTTGCCTTAAATGTGGGGAACATGGGAATTACCAGAGTCAATGAACACTTTCAATGTACAATCCAACGATCATGGAAGGATATATGTAGGATATAAATGGATGAAATAGTTATGTATTCAGGATGTCTTGAAAACAATAGTTAAGAGCCTATTTAATGATTAAAATTCAAAGATTTCCATTATAATTATTTTGGAAATTATATTAATATGGTTCTAGAAAAGAAAAACTCATATGTTAGGTGAAAACCTATCAATTTTGTCAAGGACAAGGTTGTTTAACCCATGACCTAAGGATGATAAGGGTTTCACACCAACCACATACCAACACAAAGTCCTTGTTAATTTTTCATTATTTTTAGTTAAACAATTTGATGAATAAATGTTAATGATGAACCAATATTGAAATTTTTTAGGATTATAGATTAATACATTAAAATATTGGTTTTGGAAGTTAGTTTAAGAAACTTTTTTAGACTTTTTACTTTATTATATGCCTTATGATCATTTAAAATGTTCTTTTAGTACTTTATACATAAAAAAATTCATTATTATTAAGTAATTTCTGTGAGTAAAGAAATGAATTATAATTTGATCGAAGCATAAACAAAAGATATGATCATTAATATGAAATTTAAACCTATCAAGTAAGATATTTCCTTATATTATTGGGAAATAAAATAATTACCCATCATTAGGAAAATTATATTGAAATAAAATATTGTCCTAATACCTTAAATTTTGTTGAACCAATGCTCTCTTAAATCATCAATTATTTATGGCTTTGAGGACCTCATATTTATATTGATAATTCACTTGGTTTTCATTGAATAACTAAATCAATTCCTATAAATATTTATGTTTTTACTCCAATTATGTATCTCTACTTTCTTTTGATGTTCTCTTATATAGATACCCAGTTATATCTTAATCCATGTGAACCTTGTACTTCCCATTCACTTCATTCTAAAGGATTTTTTATGAACAATTTTCATGATTTAGGATTTAAACATTGGAAATATCAAAAAACTATCTCACCAATATTGAGTTTAAATTATGAGGTTTCATCTTAATTAATGCAGGGAGAATGTAACACCCTGAGATTTTATAGTAAGAACATTGAATTCGATAGCGTGTATGACATGTGAAACCAAGCATGTAAGGGAATATAATATCCGGATACATTAAAATATATTTTCAATTTAAAATATATTATATATATATTTAATCAATTCAACACTAAGTTAGTATGCATTACATGCAAGAGAGACCTCCACGATAGTTTTTATTACACATAAGACCAAGATTCATCAAATAACTATGTATTATTAAAATTTTATTATTTAATATAATATGATATAAACAATATTTTATGTTAGAGGTTATGAATATTATTAACTAACTTGTAAAAATTTATTGTTTATACAAATATAAAATGAAATCATTGGTTCCCAATTAATGAGAAACGAAAATAAGAACCAATTTGATATAAAATGAAATATATTTATTTAAATGCTTCTAAAAGAGTTTTATCTTAACAAAATTTTTTAATTAAAATTTTTTAATTATTTTAATGAATTAAAAAATTTATATATTACATAAAATATTTTTATATTCATCCATTATGTTTTATATACATAAGATAAGAACAAACTCTATTTTACACATAAAAACCTATATTTTTATAAAGGTAATTTTATCGCCTTTTAACGGAAAACTCTTTTTAAATATTACTTTTGACACATTAATTGAACTAATATGTCAAAAAATACTTAATATTTGAAATAAAAACATAAAAATTTAGTTAGAGTGAATTTTTTATATTTTTCGGAAACATACCATTTTTAAAGAATAATTAAACATACCGAATTTTTGTTCAAAATTTATTTTTCATCTAATTTATTTATAAGGATAAATGGTATTTTTGGTTGTTTTTAAAGATTAATTATATAATATTTTCATCAATTAATTCAATTTATGTCATTTTAATCAATATTCTCTTTTAAATTGATTACAAATACATAGTAAACTTTCCAACATTTTTTCATTAAAAACCCGCATTGTCTTCCCGCATGCTGGATGGATTTTAAATTAATTTATCACAGTTATATGGTTTGAATTTTAAAAAATGGATTAAATATTTGGAATAATAATAATATATAATTTCTAATTAGTCCAATTTTTTTACAAAATTTTTTAGTGAATGTGATTAAAATTAATTACAACGATTAAGCTTAAATTAAGCTTAATAAGGGACTAATCCTTAACCATAATGCCCAAAACCACCTATACACTAGTAAAAGATATATTAGATGGAAATATACCAACCCTATTGTCTCTTGGATCTAATTTTTTCCATTATTAGATCCACTTTGAAAATAAAAAATGAGGGATGATTTTTTTTGTCAAAAGGTTAAAAGAGTGTCACTCCTCCTTCATTATAAAGGCCACAAATTCTCTCCATTCCTCACTCATCTCAATAAAATTATGTTCATAAAATATCTGACCAAATAGATTTCCAAAATCCCTACCCTAAACCTTGAAACATACCTTTTTTATGAAATCCATCCATGGAATCCCTTTGGTATAAACCAAAAGGAGTTACCCAATTTGTAAGGTAATGCTTTCCAACGATCACTTTCCTTTAAATTAGTTATCCACCACATAAAATCTTATTAATCCATGTTAAAATAAAAAATATTATCCAAAATATAATAGGGTGTTTTTATTCTAAGTATTCTACCTAAACTTACACACACATCCATCTAATGGGTAACAAACATACTGTTTATGTGAACGTCAAACTACCGCCTCACAAAATGAGGATTGTTCATTCTTCCTTCACCACTTATCATGATAGTAATTATTATGAAAAATATAATTATATATAATATAATATATATTTATAATATATTTATTCCTATTTAATTATTTTATAACACATACCTATATACATTCTATTTTTCATAAATTTGATAACATCACTTGTGGAAGTATAGACTACCACCCCCTCAATGCGATGTGATTCATTCACGCTCTAAATGGAACGTATTAAGGTTAATTATAATGAATATATTTGAAATATATTACATAAATATTTTATTTTAATTATAATATACATATATATACATTTAATTTACTTTTCATTCTTTTAAAATACGATAATGTAATGGAAGTTGTGTTCATGCGTATGTACTACTTACCGTCTCCATGAACAGTGCATTCCATTTCTTATCTCCAAATATTATGGTTTATTATAGATAAATTTATACTATATATATGTTATATTCAAATCATGATTTACATTTTAGAGATTATTTAACCATTATATATTTAATAAGAACAACAAATGACAAGTCAAAACACACTCGACAAACTTGGAAATTAACACCCGGAATAGTTAAAATAATGAACTTTTATTAACAAAAAGGTAATAAGATATTATAATAGGATAATATTTGATATTTAAATTATTAATATGGTTATTTTATAAGTTATTAACATGTTGATACCCCTTATATATAATCTTACAGGACGTTCACCAGAATGGAAACTCATGGTAAGGGATTCTCTTCTCACCTTTTTACATCTGTGAGAAAAATGTCACATTCACCACTTAAATATATTGTGTGGTGTACCTAATTCACCTTTTTATATTATATCATTAATCCTTTTATCTTTATGGAATTTTATAACTTAAATTTAATATTATTCCTTCAAGTTATTTATGATTTAAAATGTTTCAAAGTGCTATGGGACACATTCAAATTTTTTGTGATTATTTTCCTCAACAATAACTTTAATGATCTTTCAATGGTATTTACATTCAAGGAAATTATATGACCAATATTATATAAATCCTTTAATTTTTTCCTCCCATGGTTATTCATGACCATTTTCAATTATTAGTTCTATTTTTCCACTCTTTTCTAGAAAATGTTTTAGAAAATGATTTTATAAAAACTTAACCTAATTTCCCTATTTATTCGGAGAACCTGACTTATTCTAAAAAATAATGTTTTCTAAAAAGGTTTTATAAGTGTTTTTAACCATTTCAAAATTATTTTTAAAGACATTTTTAACCTTTTTTTCTTTTTACCCATTTATTAAAATGAATCTTCTTATAAGTTTTAAAACAAGGAATGTTTCTAAACTTTTTACCATGCAAAAGGAATTTCCTTTTTACATTATAAAAAAAGTACTAATTTACACCCTTTCATTTCATTGAAAATTACTTTGAAAGTTTTAAAAGTTAATTTTTAATTTTTTAATGGTTATTTTCAAAGAAAAATACTTTCAAAATATTTATCAAATAAAAGGATATTTTCCTCAATAATATTTTTTAAAAAGCTATTATTTTATTTCATCAATGACAACAACCCTATATTTTTACTCAAATTGGGATATTTTGTATTGATATCATCCTTATCCTTCCTCAAAAGGGTTATCAATTTATTTGGTCAAGGATAATATTTATATTCAATTACTTAATTTATTTTTAATTCCCCTTGAAATATTCAGTTTCCTACGATCATTTAATTTTTCCTAATTATCCATATAATCTATCATTGATATAACTATTGCATAAACCATAAAACATTTTAAACACAGTGTATACTTTGATAGTTATTTGATTATTTTATAAAATATTCATAGTTTAACATTATTTATTCATTAATTTTATTTAATAAGGAATATTATTTATTTTTATTATTCAATATGAGAAATTATTTGGACTAGAAATGATGGGTGGGGTCTATACATTATATATCCCCTCGATGCATCAACGGGTTCTCATGAGAGAATTAAGTTGGGAAAATTGAATGGGATTCTACCCTTAATTTAAACTTTATTTGTGAAAGGTCGTGACAGTATTGGTTTTCATGTGCCATAAACATGACATCTATAAAGAAATAATTACCTTCATTTTATTTTCAGTTATTATTCATCCATGAGATTTTGCATCGACATATCTATTGATACATTTAATTTTAATTCACTGGTTAAATGTAATATGTTTTAGTTTATTATCTTTCTATATTGATATTTCCTTATATAGCTCTTTTAATGACATTTTTTTGTGATTTATTACCTTGCCATATTTTTTATGCACTTCCCTCCCAGTTTACAAATTATATGGAATGAAAGTTTAGTAATTTACCATGTCATAATTATTATTATAAGTTATTAATTATTTCTTCTTCTATATTTTTCCCTTACTGAGCTTTTGATATCACCCTAATTATGTTTTCCCCCTAAAATCCAAGAATATTTCTATGAAATATATTTAAGGATATTCTATATGGAATAAAGATATTATTCTCAAGGTTACTTATTTATAATAAAAAAATGTTGTAATTAGTGTATTATTTTGTAATAAAAGACTTGTGTATGTATCTAATTTACCAAGACTACTAAACTCATCTGTCCTTCAGGGATTGGTTCCATGTAATCATGCTAATGTAATTAATATCAGACGCTGACTCTAGGCTTCTAGGGTTGGGTCGCTACATCAAATATGAGCATCAGTTCTACAATAACATCTTATCTTTCAAAAGATATTGAATTCTCTTTTACTAATTCTACCATTCAATAAATTTTAGTTTTATGTCAATTAACATATTTTGATGACTCATCCAGAACATCTATCCACTTTTTTTTGTTTCTTTGATTCTCAATCTTAACAAGAGAATACTCAAGTTCCATATTGAGATCACATCAACAATCAACTGATATCTCTAGATTTATCTTTTGATGGTTCTAACTTTCAACTGTATCCATCATAGATTCTTGGGTTCCAAATTTAAACTCTTATTATTAATCCTAAAAAAATTCATTATCATCATCTTCTTCATTATAGAGAAAACTATTTCTTTGTAATTTCTTTCTAGATATTAATATTCCCTTTTGATAAAACATTTTCTAAGGCTTATGCATGTTTCCATCTACCCTTTATTCATTATAGAACATCCTTGAGCATTGAGAGTAAATATTCCCAACTCTACCAAATCAATAATAGGCCAGGTGATTCGTTCCTTAAAATCTACCATATTCTCTATTGAATTTCATAAAAAAATAGAATTAAGTTTTTCTTCCTTATTACCATCATAAACACCATCTCTTAAAATCTCCTGTTTTAACCTATATTTAAATTCCATTTCCTTTCTTACTCAATTTTTTGCATCTTATAATTTGTCTGTCATTTCATATTCTACAAAAGATCTAATAAATTCATCCTAAGAAAGGTTTGATAGATCCCTTTCCTTGAGGGATAACAATTTTGGATTACAAAGAGGTGAAATCATTCACAGGATTATCTCACAATGTAAATGTTTTTTATTTCTTCACCAAGTCATCATATTTTTCCAAAATATTTATTGATTCGATTAAAAAAGGTATCTACATTTTTTTAGGATGCATTTTTAGATCAAAAAACCTATTGTGAAAAACTTATAGCATCAAATCTTTCAATTTGTTGTCTCCTTCATATATATTTTCTAGGTTTTACCACATAGACATTTCTGAAGTGAAACTCATCATAATCATATATATTTGATCATATAGAGATTTATTAAGGTAATTAACTTATTTATCATCTACATCAATCATTTTCATGTCTGTTTTAGTCATAGATAGTCATATTGCATCAGTGACCTATATGCATTGTGTAGTGGGAAAAAGAACTTCAATTATAAGAGATCTTAAATGAGATCTCATCCTATTATTCATAATATGGAAGTTGATTCCATTAAATTGGGGGCCTCCTCTAACATTTATTGAATTCTCTATGACAATAAAATAAGAAAAATTTAAATCCAGCAACCTGTAGGCTCTGATACCACTTGATGTTCTTGGGAACACCATGAGAGGGGTGGGGTGAATCGGGGTGTAAAATTTTTCTTCTAAAGTGATGGATATTGTTCCCAAATTGGTAGGAATGTATTTAACCTTCCTAATGGTAAGGTGTAGTAACTAAAACATTCACATGTATAGGGAAAACACAAAAATTTTACTTGGTTCACCACTAAGGGCTAGTCCAAGGAGTATACACCAATAGTGTGTCAGTCGCCCCTAAATCCCATAATCTTCACTAGTTGTGGAATACAGAAGTTTATACATAGTAACTCTAGGATAATCACATTTCCATTAAAATATTTTTTTGATATCACTCTGCATCCCTTGAAACACTTCTGTCGACTCCCCCTATCTCACTGCCTTGGGTGAGGTCTTACATAGTTTATCGACTTGAAGGGTGCTAAAATAGTTTTGAATTTAAGACTTTGTCCTTGAGTAACATGATACATTTTATTCATAAATGTCATGAAATGATGGAATTGAAATATCTGAAGAAAAATAACATATATTAAAAAACTTTAATAAGCTCAACTCTGTTCTTGTGCATAACACCTATGATTATGTGAAAGTTTTTGGATTATTATGAAAAATGTCTTCTGCGCAACCTGTTATCTTTCGTACAACACCACCATGAAAATAACTTGGTCTATATAGACACAAGTAATATTTTTCATTTAATATTTACTCCATGTATATCTTCCAAGAAAAACTCTTTCACATAGAAGAGAAAATGATATTCATCAAAAAATGTTCTGAGTCTTGAATGGGGGTAACGACATATTTATAGACTTGGAAGAACCTACACGTAAGTTCCATACACACCATACCTCACCTCACACACATAAGATTTATTTTGATGTCATATTCAGGGAATAAATCTTTCGTGTATCCAAATTCTTTTCTATATTTTGAATCGATAAACATGAAACTCTTATTTTTCAGAACTCACTTTTGACATTGCATTTGGTGTTTAAGAATATTCCATACAAAAATTAATCTTTCACATGATTCTTTCCTTTGCATTATTTTGATGAGATAGTCCCGAAACACACCTTTCATATAACATTCAGATTATCCTTCAACCATGTGCATAACTTCATTTTCCAAAAAAACACCTTTATCTAATATCCTAACATTGGACCCAAAAATTTGGCGCCCACTGGGAAACAACACCACCTTCAGTACTGGAATCATCCATTCTTTAAACATGCTTGTATTCCAAACTCCATGATCAACCTAGTGTGTATTGAAAATAAACACAAACTAGACCCTATTTCTAGAAATTTAAATCCTTGGTTCCCACAATATTCTTGACATTAATTTCATATATTAAAGATAATCATATCATATATATATATATATAAATATTACATATAGCACAAAAAATTCAGATATATTAATACACATGCCCAAGTTAAACATCATTATAAAAATATATATGTATCATAACATAGGATCAATTCATAAAAAATATCCTAAATAATTTCACATATAATACTCATCATTACATTTTTGAATGTTATCCTCAAATGGTCAATAGGTTGTGAATAAATGATTATAAAAAATTAAATCTATTAAAATAGTAAATATAACACACATAATTATTAATGTTGTTTTGATACAAAATCAAACTCTACTTTTCCGACTCCTTATATCATTGGGTGATGTGGACCACATTAATGATTATTAACTTTTTAATGGGAGTTATAAAACTTTATAAAATTCATTTTTTAATATAGATACAACCAGGGTCTTATTTTTATTTTATTTGATAATAAAACCAATATAATTCATAATTTCTTAAATTGTATTACCCAATTAATGAATACTAATTTTATAAGAGAAAAGAATAAAAAATATTTAAACATAAAGAATATAAAAAATAGTATGGATTAATTAGAATACATTTATAAAAATAGTAAAACCAAAATGAAATAATGTAACCTGCAGTGTTATCTACGTTTTGACTTTAGTATATACATTCAAATATTTTTATGATTTAAATTAATTATAATAGTATGGTTGGATCATGTAATTCATTATTCTTATACTTATTTTATAAAAATTTATTAAAATGAATTTATTTATCAGCATTCAAATAAAAAGAGTTTCCATTTGATTATAAGGTAAAATACTCCTTATATATATTAAATGAACTTCCCATTATGGAATTATCTCAAGTTCACTTACTACATCCCTCATTATTATAACATTGAGTACAAGACATTGTTCTATGAAAATTAAATGTAAGAAATTAATTGAATTTATCTCACTTGTAGTGATTCAAAATCACTCTCAAAAATTATTGATGCCATACAATAGTTTAAGATAAAGTATTAACTCTACATTTTTATGCATGTTTTGATAATTAATATGGTATTGAAATTCATTTTTTTTCTAGATTGTCTTATCAGTATAGTGGTATAACATTTGTTTTCTACATTGGAATAAAATCCTATTTTTATTTTTTAACATTATCTTAGCTATAACATAAAACAAAAAAACACAACAATGCATCAATAATTATACTCACACATTTATCGATTAAATATCAGTATAGTACTATCACTATTAATATCATTCACATCATAAATTTATTTAATAATTTAATTTTAAATCAAAAAAAATTTTATATGGTTTCCATTATAGGACCTTTATAGAAAACATAAGTAATCATAAATTTTTAATTTTATAAGAATTTAAAATTTATCAGTAATATAAAGAATTCATAAAGTAAAAGTCATGCTATAAACCTTTAATATTGAGAAACACGATATAGAAGGTGATCCACAATGTTGTTGTAGATATTTATAAAGGATACATTATCTCTAATGTTTTTCTATAGAGTCATGCTTATGAAATTCAATTATCAATTCATAACTAACAAAAAATATAATATAATAATAAATAAAACTATTTTTAAAACACTTAATGTATTTATGCTTATGTAGACCATGAGTTATTGGATCATGGATCCAATAATATATCTATTTTTTTAAGGGAAACAAATTTAATCAAATTGGATAATATAAATGAAAATGAAATTAAAAACATATACCAAGTCTATAAATTAAAAGTAAGAACACCCAACCATGATTGCTCTATCAACCATTGTGATTATCAAGGATCCAAGAGAAATGATAAACATGATAATAAATAGGAGTTATTTATTTAAAAATATATTTTAAATCACCAAAATATAGCACAAAATTTTAAAAGAAGAATATAATACGCATATTAATCCATGTCAACTTCTTTATAAAATTTCATTGACTTTACATTCTCATTGGTTTGGTTTTTTTATCAAATCAGTAGGTTTCTCAGAATCATCAACTAGTTTGTCAGTAAATTCATCCAAAATATTATTTATAACTTTTAAAAATAATATAATTTCCTCTCTATATTGAGTAATATATTTTATATCTTCAATATATTGTGAAAATTACTCATTGTGTCTTTTGAAATAGGAATATTGTATTTAATACTAATTTCATAGTCCCTATCGTTGAAATGGTAAGTAGTTGTGTTCTTACTGAGTCATCCTTATCATATTCAATTATATAAATTCTATTAATATTATTTATGAATGAAAAAATATTCCTCAGTTATGTTATCTATCTAATTCAATTATTTTTAGATTGAGTATTATGTTCTATTTCATTTCCATTCTCAATACTGCTGATTTTTTTCATCTCATTGACTATTTTTGGCATAGAAAAATGTTTTGTGCAATTTTCTATAAGGACTTGGATTGAAACCTCACTTCAAGGACACGAGTGGAGTTAAATATGAAATAAAGTATATATTTTTTATAAATAAGAAGTTAATGTGATATTTATATGTCACATTATTTCTCACTCAATAAGGGATGAGGATTACATAAAAATATTTCATAGTTAGGTGATGGGGGTCTTGAGAACCTCCCACCAGGAGTATGAAATGTATTTCCTCTATTATATATGAAAAGGATATTGAAACAATAACACACATTTTTTGGTGGTCATCAAGATAATTTTTGTTCTTAGAAAACAAATTTTAGGGGTAAAAACTATATCTTGAGGTATAGTTAATTTCATAGGTTTGAGTTTATGGATCATGGAGAAAAATGGACACACTAATCAATCTTTTTTCATTTTTTGTCAGGATTATTTTTTTCCTGAGTGGTAACTATCCACTACATCGAAATTACATAGACTATGAGAGAATGATGGTTAGGTTCATAATTTACTATCAAATAATTCAATTTCAATGTGTCTAACAAAATTCAATTTGGACATTCCATCATATATTTACTAGAGGTGGTAATCCACTAAAATAAAAAATATTCCATCATTATGAGATTATAATTTGTGGTTTTGATGAAAAAATCTTATGTGTTTGATAAATTTTTTATGTGATTTATTTTTTCAAGTTCTGGAGAAGGTGGTTGCATAAATTTTCCAATATATTGGCCCCTTGATATATCATTCAATGTTCGGATTACACATGGTATATTTCAAAGGAAGGGCCCTTAAAAATTGAATTATTTGTGAGAAAATCCTTTAGAATACCTTATTTAGAGAAGAGTCTTATTATGTTGACATGAAATCCTTATTTTAGGAGAGGGAAAATCCTCTACATAAAAAAATAAAAAAATGTATATGTTTAAAAATGTAATGATTTGGTTCACATTATTTCTTTGTGAATATCACTATCTATCCCTTGTAAATATTTCATAGAGGGATACTCACCATGGAAAACATATATGGGGGGTATAAATGAATCTCCAAACACCAATTTGGATATAATTGGTTTGAATAAACCATATCCTTTATGAAATTTGTCTTCTTAAAGTTCAAGTTTACTTCATTCAAGTGGTCTATCATAACATAAGTTCTTAACTATGGTAACCATATCCATGAATGACTCTTTATACATGTTTCCAATCCACATTTTCTAAAAACTAATCCTTTTTCAAGAAAAAAATATATTTAGAGACTCTATATTCTTAAATAACATTGTTCCATATTATCAAAACTCCACCACTATGTATAATAGGATATAGGGAATTCCACTTTGGTAAAGATTACTTTTATGTGTCTTAAGGCCTCCTTTTAGGAAAAATTATCCTTTTACAAGAACCAAATCATTCACAGGATACTAGAATATTGGACCGCTTGTTTCCCACTTTAAAAAAGAACACCACTACTTACAATTGGGTATATGGTAACCCACTTTATGAAATATAGGGGTTTAGGACTCTGTCTACAAAAAACCATCCATGTACATGAGCTAAATCAATTATTGTATGCTAGAATCTTGTATCACGTATTTCCCCATTTTAAAAAATTCTACCACCATATTAGATTGGGTGTAGGGAAACCCATATCATGAAATATTCATTTTATGAATGTTTAGGAACTATTCAAATAAAAAATCATTTCCTACAGACCAAATCATTCACCAGACTCTAGAATATTTAAATATATTTTTCCCTCATCAAAAACGTTCATCTATGCAAAATATTGAGTGTAGGGTATCTTCTTTCATGCAATATTTATCTTTTAATAAACACATGTGTTAACCACACAAAAATTCCTTGAGTTGAGATATTAATCTTGGATTTTAAAATATCCTTGAGTCTTAATGCTTCTCTTTATTTAGAAAATCCCCTTGAGTCAATATCCTCCCCATAATTTACTCAAAAATAATTATTTGAGATACTCCCCTTGTATTTTTTAGGCACAATTGGTGGAGTCCTCCTTTTGGTTTCTGAATATTCCTTGATTCAAAACACTAATAATTTTTTCAAAAATTATCTTGAGTTTAGATCCACCTTTTGGTTCCAAATAAGGACTTTAGTTGTAATCTCGCTCTTGGTTTCTCAATAATACCTTCTCATTTATCATCTTAACAAAAAACCTAGGTTTGTATTCTCAGGAATAAGTTCCAAAAAAGATATTTATATGTACCTTGTACCTAAAAATAGACCCTTCATAACATTAATTTACTTACATAAAGTCATGAATGCTCAAACTTAATGGGACCCACAATGGTCCTTATTTCATGACCTTAGGTATGACGTCTCTCATTAAGTGGAACTGAAAAATGTGAGTTTTTATCCCCTTATATGGGATACAAAGTAAGACCCTTTCATGATCTCAATTCCAACTCCACAATGCCTCCAAAAAATTTTCAAAGTATTCTTACACCACCTTGGATAAAAATAAATTAAAAAAATTCCATTTTTTATGGATTGAAAACAAAAATTAACCAAATACTATGATCAAATGATGGACAATATTACCTCATGTGTAATTCCATCTTAAATTAATGTTGTCAATCAGTAAATTTCAATAATGGGTAATTGTTATTTTTTCTAGAATAGATTTTATAAAACTATCTTAGATAAATATGAGAGCCTCAAACTATGAAACAAGTCCCCACACCGGATGAGCTGAATTCCAATACTCTCATTCAATAAAAAGGTTCAGTCATCACCACCACAGTTGATTGAGAGGAAACCCATCATTAGAAAGAGAGAGAATCAAATGATAACTAAAACAACAAAAATAATTTTATGAGAAAGGAATCCATCAAAAATAGTTATAATCACATTAATAATAGATTCTTCAATTTCAACTAATTTTAAAAATTAAACTTCCTTTGATTTATTATGTTATAAATGAATAAATTATTTTTAATTATCTTTTTTTAAAGAATCTCCCTTTTATTTGATAAAACATGTTAATTTTTTGATAGACCAATATTATATTATTATAATCATGCCTCAATTTAAGGTTTAGGTAAAATTTTTATAAGAGGTATATTGGAAAAAAACCTATTTATTATCTATTGAAATGTGTAACTGAAGAACTTTATTGACAATATTGATGTTGAGCTTCATTGAAATTTAAATATCAAGTATAACATAATTCACATATACAATCTACTTTAATTAATCATTCTTATTGAATATAATATATTTTAAACTAGGGTAAATACTTATCTCTATAAGAAATATATAATTCACAATTTTTTTATTGACATATAAAATTCTTCCTTGAACTCATATAATTATTTATTATGAGTATCTTTTACTTCTTAAAGATTCATAGAAAAAAAATTGGTGGATATAAATAATTTTTTAATTTCTATTTATTTCCATTTATTATTGTTATAACCTTATATTAATTTGTGGGAGGTGAAATGTTTACATTTTTCTGAGCCTGGCTAGGTTGTTTGTATAGTCTCTTCACTTCTTCAAGTGGAGTGGGGTGACCCATTGAATAGTAATATTTTACCAGTCCAGGTATATCATCAATTTAATCTTTGGTTTAGTAGTCCTAAGATATATATGTCATATATAGATTAGATTCACCAACACAATGTTCTTATTTTTTTAAATTTTCACTTGTTTCTTATCAATAAAAATATTTAACATGCGAAGAATTCTGTAAATGAGCCTTCCATAAATTAGAATTCAATTAGATAATCTAATTTCAAGTTTAATTCCCCCAAAATCATTAGTATCATACTAATTAAATTATATTTATTCATTAGAACTATAATATTTTAATGATAAATATGTTTCAACTTTATATCATCACAGTCACCCAATATCTCTAGAACTATCAAAGGAAAGAATTTATTATTAAAGAGAAAATTGATTATTTAATTTGAATCTAATTTTATAAAATTATATTTATCCCATAAAACATTAAAAATATAATTTAAAACAAACTTATTCTTAGGTAAAAAAATTGAAGTGATTTCATAAGTATGTATAAATTAAATTATAAGTATACTTTATATTTTATTGGAATTATTTTTTATTTTTACTCTATTATTCTTATATTTCATTAAAATGTGATTTCCTTTATCATGTATCTTAAATTATTATATAACTCTCAAACATCTCTATCAAACAAATGACTATTTTAATGAAAAAATGATCTCAAACATGTTATTATATCTATGAATATTTATCAAAATGAATTTGGATTCACAATAAAATTTTAAATCAATATCTTTACCAAATATGAGTTTACACTTATATAGAATATTATTGGAATTTTGAATAAATACTTTTCATACAAATACATTAAAATAACCGAACATTGGTGTTCTCTATTTCTATAATTTATACAGTGATTCCTTAATGAAAAACCTATGTATAATTTTATTAATTACATAGTATAAAGTGTTAAAAAATTATACCATAATTTAATTTAGCATATTTTAGTCATTAAGAGTAATGCTACATTTCTCTTCAATAGTTGAGTTTCAAGATTCTACCACTAAATTATATTGAGGTATCCTTGAAAATAAAATTTATTAGATTATCCATTATCAAAACAAGACATATCAATATAGTGATTTAGTAATTGTTCATCCTAATCAGTTTTTATATAAATAGTCATAAATCATTTCTCATTTTGAATAAAATTATTATTATCAATAATATAGTGAAATATTCTTTCAAATAAGAAATAAAATAATCTTAAGTAAATCTGATGTATTAAAAAATAATAAAAAAGTGTTCTATTTTCCTCTAAGATTGAATAAATGAGTAGGTATAAAAAATTAAAAATTTATATGTTATAAATGTTTTGATGTAAATATATCATTAACTTACTCAAATGATTTTTAATATTGATTTAATTTAATAGATGGACCACAAAACAAATTTTTATGCACTTTTAGAACATATAGTCTAATAAAATATTAAGATTATAATACATAGAAAATTATATGAAATTCAATGGAACCAAATATATATGATATAATGAACAATTAGATTATAAAGAATTTAATAATTTACCTTTACACAAGTGATGGTCATTTAAATTGACAGTATAAACATTATTTTTTATAAGAATAATAATGAGAAACAGATTATGCTTAAATACAATACATTTATAAATCATTAATTAAACTGATAATCAATCATAATTTAATATAAATATACTAATAAATTTATATTTTAAATTTTCAAAATGTGGTACCCTACTAAATATGAATGAGTTAGTGAAACCAAATTATCAAAATTATTTTATTTTTCCTTCAGAATATTGTCCAAATAAAACAAGTCCTCCATCACATTTTTTAAACATTTTGAAGATTGATGTTTCTAGTATCATATATCCTTAGAACCCATTTTACATATACATAATTTTATTCTTGATATTTCCTATAAATTTATCTTTTATTAATAAAACAGTATAATTTTTTTATACCCATGAAAAATGGGTACTACTTGATTTTTATCCAAATACTTAGTTACCCAGATAGATTTCGTAGTAATATAATATCAGTTATTACATGGTAAATGTTTATAAATAAAATATTTCTTATTTATTATATATTGTTGATTCGATAGTGAATATTTATTTTCATAGTTTCCTCTTATAATTAATGGAATAAACAAAAACATTAGGTATCATTACAAAGATATTTCTATATATCATTGGATTATTTCTATTGTAACTAATTGTATTCCACTTATATGATATTCTTTGAAAATTCCTTATCTTATCTAATTTCTCCCATCAACTAGTAGAATTATAAAATCTTAATGTACCCTATAAACCTTTGATTTCATTTTTTAAACTCAACAGCTTCTGAATATTTACTTATAGAAGATTTTTTTAGTATATACAAGAACTATATTCAAACCATTATTCTCAACCACTTAACTTTTGTGGTTTTAATTTAATTAATTATATAAACCATATATATAAATAAATATTCTATAATTTTATCATATACTACATTCAACTATTCTCCAAAATGTTTTTCAGGTTTAAAATTAGATTTAGATGAAATAATCTGATCAATTCTACCAATTACATAAAGGTCTGTTGATTATATCACATGTTCAAATTCTTCAATAAAGGTGAAAAATTAAATATAAATAAATTAATATTTTGTTTCCATTATTTATTTTAATTTATATTTCTTCCTTCCTCTCATTATTGATATTGGCATAGAGAGGCTTGATATAGACTTCCTTCCCACACTCATAGAAAGTAACATTTAATGAATTAATATATATTAGAAGAGTTTCCTTTTTATACATTAATTTTTTCATTCCTATTATTATCTTAAATTGTATATTATAGGAAACATTTAATATTGTTGAAAATATCACCCTTACCTTTATATATATGAGAAAACTATTCATAATTCATATATAATTCACCAATATTAGAGGATTTAATAGATTAAACATTTATAGATTTTAGTGAAACTCAAATTTTCTTATTGTTTCCCTATTTAACTAGATTCATATACTTAATTTCATATTTCATTAATGAATGAATGAGTTTATCTATCATGTATTCCTCAAAATTATTTATTTCATTATTTTTGATATTCATTTCAAGCCATATATTTAGTAATGCTCTTCGAATCCTTTCTTCTAGTAATAAGTTTTCCAATGTTTCTCTTAAACCACTCATCAAAATAAATATCATAGTGAATTAATATTCAATTATTAATAGTCTCATTATCCAATATCTTAAAGTATTGGAATTTATCTCTTAGTATCCCATGATTTCTTATTAAAATTTTTTATACTATATTATATAACTTTAAGTATCCTCGAAACAACATAATATTCCTTACAAGATGAAACGTGAATAAAAAAATATATAAATAAAAAATAGAATATATTCATAATCCTATATTTCGTATTATATTTTGTATTATTATTACTAACAAGTGCTTGAAAATCAACCAAATAATTATTATAATATATTACCAAGAAGTTCCAGTGATCAATGATTATGTTATTAAAATAAGATTTAATTTAGGTGTTATAACTCATATAATCATTTAATATAAATAATGTGTCCTCTATCATATCTATAAATCACATGTTCTTTAACTATCCATGGAATAGTGATATTTCTCTTAGAAATGATAGTGTCTTGGATAATGGTTAGCAAAATGGTAGTAGATCAAAATTATCCAATGAAATATTTTTACCTAAATAATATCATAGAATGGACAACAAGGGTTGAATTAAATATTATAAAATAAAAAGCAATTAAAATCATAAATATAAAACTTATAATTTTTATAGTTTTCTGGATACAAAATTCTACGCCACATTTAAGACTCACTCTAACTCCTCGAGAGATATAGATAAAACTAAGGGTTTCTATTTTTCAAGGGGAGTTGTAACCCTTTATGAAACTACTTTTAATATATTTTCATAGCCAAAGTCATGAAACTTTCTAGACATGTACTAGAAATAACATATTCCATAACTTTTAAGAAGGTATAACCTAATTATCAAACACTATATTTGTAATATAAAAACATAAACTAGATTTATAATTAAATCAAAATAGAAATAAATAGAAAAAAATTAAAACCTTATTAAAAACAAGAATAAATATAATGAAAAAGTATAGAATGTGGTATAATATGGTTCAAAATTTCAATATAATAATTAAAAGATTCATAAAAACTAATTTAATAATATGAATATGGTTATATCATAGTATTAATTATTCTTATTATTTTATAAACATACTGTTAAATGGTTATCTTCATCACATTTCCTATCCAAATTAATTCATTTTAAATATAATGTCAAAATAATTTTGTATTCTATAAAATGGATTACATGTTATATCATGGGCTTAAGTTTACTTCTTGCATACTAGATTAATATAGCACTGAGAAAATGATGCTGGTATATGACCATTAAGAGTAATTTAATATTTTAGTTTTTCTCTATTGTGGTGATTTGAAATCAAAATTTCACTCATCAATAATAATTTTTATAGGTTGGATCCAAAGTGTATACTCTTTGACAGTATCATTATTTTCTTAGTTGATATTTAATTGGTGTTAATTCATTATTTTTGTTAGATATATAGTATAGAAATATCATGTTCATAGTGTATATTAGGACACAATTGAATATTTAGTTCTTCATGTTATATTAAATAAAATATAAAATAATAAAATAACATCTATAACTCCCCAAGACTTTACAATATACTTCTTTTTAAATAAATTTAATCACTTTGATAACTTTTGTTACACTCAACTTTGAGTCTAAATAAATTGTTACATAGCATACCATTTTAACCAAACTGTTAAATTGTAGGGTATGAATTTTAATTATAAAAATCATGAAAAGAATATGGTTTATATTTTTTGTAAAATATTTTTTTATGAATTGATTTGAAATGAATATAATAGTTATTTTAAATTAAAATAATTTTTTTATGGAAAATATTATTTTTTTTAAGAAATGGTTCCATCACGTTTTGCGCACTTATGTTAAAATTATTTTTTACCAAATTTTGAAAAATTTATTTGAAAAAATGCATATTATTTTTGAAAAAATATTTTAAAAATTATCTTAACATAATTTTTTATAATTTTATAAAAACATTTAATCTTTTTATGAATAGTGAAAAATACTTATTTATTATAAAAAACTACATTTTCATTTAAATTATTTTATAACTCCATTTAGTTTTATTTTTTAAAAAAATTAGTTTAATTATAATTTTATTAATCTAATTTAGTTAATTGTAATTAATTATATACTAAATTTTTATAGATAACATCGTATACATTTGAAAACATTTCCCTGTGAAAACCGTTTTTTCACTACGTATGGGGGTTTAATTTCAAATTAAATTATACTATTTCGGTGAACTAAATTTGCTAAAATGGATTAATTTTTTTTGATTAAATTAAAGTTATTCATTCAAAATGAATGTTTATAAGAAAATTCATTCTTATTTCTATTTCAATATGTTATATTTTTCTTCCATATAAATATTTTTTATAATTGTATTAAAATGTCCTTATTATTTTCTAAATTTTTTTATTAATGATATTTTTTACTATAAATGAAATTTTAAAAGTTTTTAAATGAATATTTATAATTTTTTGAAAAAATTTTGTTTTCAACTCTTTTTACAAGGGTAAAAAAATGTTTTCAAGGTATATTATGATACCAAACTCCCCCACCGCCATAACTGTTATATAAAATTTAGCTTCTTCTATATGTTTTAAATGTTTTTACAAAGAAAACTATTTGATGGTTTTTTTAATATTTCACTTAAATTCCCTTTATTCTTCTAAAAGACATGAATTTACCTCCAAATCTATATTATCTTTCATTAATTTTGTGTTAATTAATATTCTATTGAATAATTCCCATTCAAGAGATGAATTTTCATTAGAAAATTAACTTATCTTATATATCAATATTATTCTTATCATATATATGATTATTTCCTAAAATGTATTTCATTAATACATGCAGTGTTGTATTATGAATGTAATTTTATAGAATTAGTAACATCTAAATAAATATATGCTCTTTAATAAATATGTATATTTGTTGATAATAAATTTTTTTATTAAATAGAATTGAGATTTCAATATTTGAAGAGTGATTTTGAAATATAATTATGTGTGGGGCCCAGTTATAGATATCCCTTGAATGAATTGGTGGGTCTCATGAGAAAAATCTAGCTTCTAAAATATATAGGGTTTTACCTATAGTTTTAAAATATATTGTGAATGGTCTTTAAAGTAGAGGTATCATTATTACTAATATCATAACATCAAATATTAAAAATTTACTTCATAAAAAAATTCATTTATAATTATTACCCATGATATTTTCACATTGATATTATCTATTGATACATTTTATTCTCAAATTATTTATTAAATGACATGTGTATTTTTTTATTTACCATTCCATATTGATTATTCCTAATTTAGTTAAAACGTTATTTATTAAATTGAATATGTTATTAGTTATTTACAATTCCATATTAATTATTTTTTATATAATCAATATATATTTTTATGTATGTAACCATTATTTATAATTTGAGCTTTCCATTAATTTGTTTCTTTTCCCTAGAACATGATGAAAATTCCTCTAATTAGTTTCTAAGATGTGGAAAATTTTCTTTTATTATGCTCTTTGTATTTATTTCACATTATAAAATGGGTATCATGTATGTATCTTATTATTCATGTCTTATAAATTGATCAATACTTTGAGATGAGATAATTTTTATCTTATGCCAATGTAATAATATAACCACCTACTCTGGGAAACAGGTGTTGTAGTTGTTGTAGTTATTATCAATGAAAGATTTGTAGAAACCTTGGGAACTTGATTTAGTAAATCATAGATAAGGGAACATAAACCTTTGAATGGATTTGAGGACATATCCAATTGTATAAAATATCCTGAATGTTTTTTAAGGAATAGATTATGTGGTTTACCTAGAAATGCATACTTGTATGGACACTACTAGTGTAAGTTGTTCTCACATAGATGTATATAGGGTTAATAACTTCAAAAAGGGAATTTTATACATGACTTGAACAATACTAAGTTCCCAACAACATGAATTATTATTCACCTCATTTGACACTCAATGTGGATATTCTTTTATTAATTCACATTATATTTCTAAACCATTATGAATGATATGATAATATTTATATGATTTTGAGATATTTCCATATAATCTAAGATCATGATTATGACATTAACAATGCATTAATTATCAATTTATGTTATGTTTTATAGTAGTTTTGTACTTATATAATAGGACATAAAATTCACAATGTGATAATCCTACATATTCTATATTTTTGAAATTTTTCCTAGAAGAAAGAAGGGTATTAATAGTCATCACCGATATAGGGATATCCCTATTGAATAATCTAATATAGGTGGCATTAGAAATGAGAAGATCATGGCCATATTAGGATACCCTACTAAGGTTATAAAAAATAACCTTATCTAAATGGAGAAACTTTTTTTTTCTGCATCATGATTATCCTATGTTGGTTTAATTTATATAATATAATCCCCTATCATTTAGTGGGACTACAAATATAATAGTAGATAAGTAGTGGATTAAATCTATTGAAAATAAATTTCTATATTTTCAATGTGATGAAATATAAAATGTTATAATTTTAGTATTTTATTTCAAAGGTGATGTAGATAATTAGTGGTCATTGATCCAGAATACTAGCAAGGAATAAGAAATATAAATTATGGAATATAGATCATTTAAAGAAACATTATTTGATAAATACTTACCTTTTGATAAATTAATTGAAACGAAGTTTAAGTTCTTTAGGATAAATAAAAAATAATAATGAAGTATTTCAAGGTATGATACTACCTTTACATGTCTCTCTATGTATTATATAGAATAAATACACAATATGAAATGAAATATTTACCATTAGTTTGAATTGTTTAAGCCATGTCTCGAAGGTCACTAATTTCTCAAACATTTTCATCATATGATGAAATATATTTATCCACCATTAAAATAGAGAAGTAAATTTCTAGATCTTATATGTTAAATGAATATGAAGAAAATAAGTGGTTGTCTGAGCACTAAGAAAAATGGAATACATCAAATATGAAGAACAAAATGATGAAATTTACATCTTTTGAAAACTATGGGAAAAATCATACTGGGAAATTATTGAATGGAATGTGAGTTTTTTATAAGTATAGATACAAGGATCATCATGATAATGATAGAAAATGGGAGGAATAAAAAACTAATATCAAATTATTCAACTATAAAGTAATAGTTCATTACTTGAACTAATTCCCCAAGAATCAAGGTATCTTACAGAGGCTAAGGGAAGAAGTCCGAGCTTATAAAAATACTACAAATATGGTTACAGTTACCCAATATGTGGGGGAAAATGCTTTAATCATAACCTAAAATTGACTAATTTTTTATTTTACTTTGATTCCTCACACTCTTTTATATATTATATATTTTCTATGAAAATTATACATTTCTCTTGCAACTTAAGGAAGGAATTTCCGTGAAAACAACTAGAGGAAGTCTCACTACAATAGGGATATGTATGGAATTTCACATTATGACACATAAACATACCCTATTTTATAAATTTATTATTATTCCTTCCATTTAGTTTAGTATAATCATTCACATGAAACATCTTTTAAAAAATTATGCAAAACATTTATGTGAAGGAGAAGGAAGTTACAATTCATGATGAAGTTGTGGAATTACTTATCTTTAGAGTGGAGACTTCATCATCTTATTCATGTATATATCCACCCCCAATAGCTCATATGAATTATATTCTTATGGAATAAGATAAAACATAATCTATGTATATAGAAGGGAGTATTTAAATTGGGTACGTACCTGTAGTATAGGAATATATTGATGTATTTCATGATGAATTACCTAACCATCCAAAAGAGTATGAATTTATGTTTTCCATTATTTTAATCCCTAGTGAAAAAACCATATCAAAGACTCTTTATGGAATGGCCACTATGGAATTAATGGATTTGAAGAAACAACTTGTGGAGTTGTGTTACAATGAATTTATTTACACTAGTGTTTCACCATTGGGACCCCTTATTCTCTTCATTAATAAGAAAAATGGATCCATGGGGGTGTAGATTTATTGTAGGGAAATCAATGATATTATGATAAATAATAAGTATCATCTACCTCAAATTGATGCCTTATTTGATCAACATCATGGAGCTCAATATTTTCCAAATATTGAACTTCATTATGGGTATCATCAATTATGTGTAAAGAAGGAATATATTCCAAATACAATATTCTAAATAAGGTATAGACATCCTGATTTTACATCAATTCCATTTAGATTGACTATTGAACCCTCTATATTTATGGATATAATGAATACAATATTCAAGGATTATCTAGATAAATTTTTGTTCTATTAACTGATGATATCTTAGAGCATTCCAAAGGACATGAAGAGCATGATAATCACATGACGATAATTCGTGAGAATCTGTGAAAAATGGGTTTTATTGGAAATTCTGCAGGTGTGAATTCTAGCATTACAAAGATTATTTTCCTAGAAATATTTTCTCTAAGAATAGAATAGAAGTTGATCCTAAAAATAAAAAGAAAATTAGACAATTTCATACACTAATGAACATAACTAAAGTATGTAGTTTCATTGGTTTGGCAGGTTACTATCATTGATTTGTTCAACAATTTTCACAACCGACCAATCTGTTAACCAATATTACATATAAAGGGGTTAAATTCATACGAAAAAAGGAAAGTGATGAATGATTTAATTAATTTATATGGATATTGGTTAGCTCTCCAATGTTTACACTACTATTAGGAAAAATTGGTTTTAAATATATTTTGATGCATCAAATAAGTTACTCGGTCATGTCCTTATGAAAAATAATAGTTTTATTTCATATGAATCAAGGAATCTAAAGACTTATGAGAATAACTATCAAACCCATTATATTGAGTTGGTAGATATAATATTTTCATTGATTATATGGATATATTATCTCTATAGTGAATGATTTGAGATATACATAGATTACAAGATCCTAAAATTTATTTTTTAAGGGAAGATATCAATATGATACAAATGATATGGCCTGAGCTACTCAAGGATTAATATTTATCAACACACTATTAACTAGGGAATGAAAATAAGGTAGTGGATTCATTGAGTTAGAATGATAATGGGGTCCCAACTAAAATTAGGATTTAGAGGGATCCTATGATCATGGATCTAGTAAAGGGGTATATGGGGATTATTAATGAAGGGGAGACATAAACCAATTTTCAAATGATTAAAGAACCATATTTATTAGAAAAGATAAAAATTTATCAATATGATGATGGTATCTTTCAAAAGAAAAGTAAAACAATGAATGATGGTAAATTTGAATACATCATTTTTGAAGACGGTGTTCTAAAATTTGAAAAGATATTATGGGTTCCATTTATACCTGATTTAAAAAGAGAATTGTTCATTAATTCATATAGATCGAATTTATCTATACACGATGGTAGCTCCAAGATGTAAAGGGACTTAATGGAACATTTTTTTGGGATAATATGAAATAGTTAATTTTTTATTATATATCAAGATTCTTTTTTTTCGGGAGGTTAAGGAAGTGATATAGTATCCTAGGGGAGTCATGAAACCTCTTCATATTTATATATAGAAATGGGATTACATTACTATATACTTCTTCACTATATTACCAAAGGATCATAGGTAGAATGATGAAATATGTGTTATTGTTGATCTCCTAAACTTATATCAAAATTTATTATCTATAATAGAATAATTACCTCTTGATCTCCCTACATGACTCTATATTAATGATGTTATAAGACTTCATATCACTCATATTTTAATTATGTGTTATTGTGATCCCATATTTACATTAAAATTCTAGAAGTGTATTTAAGTGGATCTTGATACTGAGTTTTATTTTAGCACCACTTACCATCCTTAGACCAATGGATAATATGAATGGTCTATTCAAACATTAAAATACATATTGATTCCATTCCCACTTGAATTTCAATGTATGTGGGATCATTATTTATCGTAGATGTAGTTTTCCTATAACAATAGTATCCATTAAAGTATCCAAATAGAAGTGAATAAATAATTATAAGGAAAGAGGTCTCAAACTCAAACATGTTGCAACGAGGTTCGTGAATGGAAACTTTTGGGTCTAAAACATACTGAGGAGACAATGTAAATGGTAAAGACTCTTCAGGATCATATTAAAGAAGTTCAAATAAGGAAAAGGAGTTATTCCGATAATTGGAAGAATTATTTGGAATTTTAAGTGGAAGATCACATTTTATTGAAAGTATCTCCATGGATGAGTTTCATAAGGTTTAGTAAGAAGGGATAAATGAGCCCTAGAAACATCATACAATTATAAATTATTGAAGAAAATTGTAGTTTTGGATAACTATTTGGAAATTACACCGAGTCTATCTAAAGTACATGATGTGTTCCATATATATTTGTTAAAGATGTATATTCCAAACCCAACGAATGTGATTACCTCTGAATAAATTGAAATAGAACTATATTTTTATTTCTATTATGATCCTATCAAGAATCATGCCACTAGATAGAAAGTGTTGAGGAATTAGATGACTCATCTAGTAAATGTTCTTTGGAGAAATCATAAAATGGAGGAACAAATGTGGAAACCATAGGATTATATGAATAATAAAAATCCAAATTTGTTTATAAGGTAATTATATTGAAAATTTAAAGGGATAATATTTTTCAAAGGGAATTATGTAACACTCTCATTCTTTCCAAAATATTTCCTTAAAAATAAATGTAATCTCTTTGATAGCTTACGATACACACAACCCATATTCTAAATGAATACTAATATAGTATACCATTATAACCTAACCGTTAAATTGATGGTCAAGAATAAAAATACATAATTATCAAAGTAATATGGTTTACATTTGTATAAAATAAATTTATTAGTTATCAATTCATTTAAAATTAAAATAAGAATCATTTGAAAGTAAAAGAAATATTTTCTGAAAACATTATTATTCTAAATAACTGTTTCACCACGTTTTGAGCATTTATATTAAGATTAATTTATACTAATTTAATAAAATGTACATAAAATATTGAAATTTATTTTTAAAATCATAATTTAAAAATTATCTAAATATGATTTTTTGATAATTTTCTAAAAAGATTAATTTTTAGATGAACAGTGAACAATACTGATTTCATATTAAATACTACCTTTTCATTTTATGAATTTACAAGGCCCATTTTTTTTTAAATTAATATTAAGAAAATATTTTATTTATATAACATGTTATCCAAATTAGGGAATTTTAATCAATTATATGTTCAATTTTGATATAATATTTTTTATAATTTTGAAAATGCTTCATTTGGAAGACTATTTTTTCGCCACACCAATGGTTTTAATATTAAATTAAATTAGTACATTTTTTTGTATTTAATTTAGTAAAATGGATCCAATATTTGGACTTATTATAATCAATATTATATAATATGGTAAAAATTATTTTTTTACTAAAAAAATATTGAAAAAAGTAAAAAATAATTACCACGTTTAAGGAGAAAACGAGTTTACTGAGGGTTCAAATTAGAATATAAATGTAAAAAATTACCTAAAAAATGTATAATTATTATTTTATGGACATATATTGACATTATCATATATATATATATATTTATAATGATCCATTTTGGATACTTTTTCATGTGAAATATGAGGTTATAATTTATTCTTTTTCCAAATTTCAATGTGTGTCCTTTCCCCCATTTATTAAAGTTCACCCCATATCCTCTCCTATTGATAATTAAAGTTATATTTAGATTGAAAAATACCTATTAAAATTCATTACAAAATTATCTACCAATATCATAGAAGACATTTTTTATGATAAATCAATCCGAGGAAGGATTTTTGTGAAAACCAAAAAATGTTGTTCGAAGAAGAGGTATCATTTTAAACATCATGTTTCTATTTTATTTGCTATCCACCTCCTCAAATTTATATTAAACCATTATTATACAATAAAAACTTTATCTACCATATAATTAAATGTTATTATTTTAGTGTCATGACCAATATCCATCTCCTCCACCCCTTAAATGGCACATTAAATTGTCAATTAGGTATATGGAGAACAACCACCTCGTGAACCGGTGTAACTTGTTTTCCATAAACACCTATCAATGTTGGATATAATGATGGATAATATATATATATATATATTATATTTATAAAATAATTTTACTCATTTAGTCAGAGAATCATATATACCTTCTTACATTTCATTCTATAGGGGTACAATAACATCACTTGTGTGTACAGTAGACTACTACCTTATGAAGCGATGTGATTTATTTTTCACTTATGATTTAAATGAGAGTTAATATATATATGTTTAATAAATATATGTGATGTAATGGAATTATAATAATTATATCACAATGATTTATCATTTAACATTATTTCATTTTATCCATTGAAAAATGGAAACAACATTTATGCACACGTACACCCTACCATCTCCATAAAAAATGTGTTTCATCTTTCAATCTATAAATTTTATGGGAACAAATAAATATGTATTTAATTAAAATATATTATATTCATATCATTATTAATATTATAGTAATGATATAACTATATATTACTCTCAAGAATTGCAACATTCATGATAAAATTTGCATGAGAAAACAAGGTATTTAACTCCTGAAATAGTAGTAATAATGAACGATTGTTAAATAATGATTGATAATATATTTTAAAAGTATATTATATGGTATTATAAATATTAATATGATTCTATTATTAATTATTAAAATGTTTTAAACCATTATAAATTGGATAAATAATGCAAAAATAAAGGGAAGTGTGAGGTATTAAATTTCATCTCAATTTCCACTCCATTGAGACTTATCTGAATACACATATTTAATTTTATGTGTTGTATATACTAGAACTTTGATGTTTTGAACATAAATATATTGTTATTCATTATTTATTATGATTAAATTCAATTTCTTATTTCAAAATGATTTTTTAAATGGAAATTAATTTTTAATTCTCTTTCGATTGGTAATATATTTCATTATTATTCATATTTTTTAAAATAGTTATACAAAAGTTATTTTTATTTTATAAAAATTTATAAAGGTTATTTTAAACATTAATTGAATTTTTACAAGGTATTACTGGAGTGTATATATATTTTTCAAATAATTTTATTTTTAACTCTTTTTATAAAAATTAAAATGAATGTTTGTTAACATATACGATGATAACAAACTCCCCCACCATTTTAAATATTTTATAAAATTTTGTATCTTCAAAATATTTTCAATCATTTAACAATAAAAATTATTTTATAAAATTTTATTTTAATATTTCACTTCCATTCCATTAATTCTTCCAAAAGATATTAATTTACCTCAAAATATATTTTATCCCACCTTGATTTTGTGGTCATTTACTTTATATTGAAACATTCAATTTATTGAGATAATTTTTTAAAAGGAATTAAATTTTTTATGAAATATCTATATTCAATGTATCAAGGATAATATAATTTCCTAAACTATATGCCATTTTTACAAATGAGGTTTTATTATTAAAGTGTTTTCTTTGCTTGGAAAAAATATTGATAAATTAGTGTTCTTTACTCAATATAGATATTTATTGATAATTAATATTAATATTAAATTTAATTGATCATTAAATATATTAGGAATGCCTTGGAAATGAAGTCACAGGTGGGGACTAATTATAGGTATCCCCTATATTAATTGGGTGGTCTCATGAGAAAAATTAGTTAGACAAATTAAATAGGTTTTTACCAATAGTTTTAAACTATCCTGTGAATGATATTGAATGTAGAGGTATCATGATGCCTAAGATCATGACCTCCAATATTTTTTATTTCTATCATTGATAATTCAGTTATTATTATTACCCATCATATTTTCAAATTTATATTATTTTTGGAATCATTTAATTCTCATGTTATTTATTTAATGGGCTATTTTTAGTTATTTACCTTTCAATATTGATTATGAATTATTTATTGCACAAGTTATTGATTAAATGGAATATGTTTTCAGTTATTTAAATTTTATAATTGATTATGATTTATCTAATCATGATTGAATCATAAATATGTAACCCTTAATGAGCATATATTCTCACACTTATTTTATTTCTTTTACTGGGATGTGAAGAAGAATTATCTGAATGAGTTTCAAGGATGTTAAACATTTTATTTTATTATGTTTTATGTATTTTTTATCCCAATATAAAATATATATCATTTATATATATGTTTCTTCAAGACTACTAAATTGATCAGAAATTCCGGATGAGATCCCTTATATCTTATATTATTGTATGAAAATAACCACATTCTCTAGGTTACTAGAGTTGGGGTTTTTACAACATCAATGCATTGAGTTCTGCACTTATGCTGCTCATGGTAAAATTTCAATACATCTTTTTTAGTTTTTATATCTTCAAGTTAAAATGTTTTCCCCTATTTTTATTTTCAATTAAAATGAATCATTAAATGATTCCATTGAAGTATTTTTATAAAACACACAATAAATTATTAAAGAATAATATTATAAGATCATTTAGTTGTTCAGAAAAATTTAAAAATTAGAAACTAAAATTCCATATATGAACTTTTGAAATATATCATAATAATGTAGATGATTATCCTTGCTGGAAATATTATGGGAATCCACATAGGTTGAATTTTCTTCAACACAATCCTAGGGATTGAATATTTAGAAATTAAATTATTATATATTTAATTAATAAAAAAATTATGTTACAAAAAACTAAACTTTCATAAAAATAATAAATAGTGTTATACTTACTAAAACCAAGATTCACTAGATCATGGATCGAAAAATATTTAATCATTTATTATATAAATATTCCAATCTAATATAACTCATTTATTAATATATTACCATTCTAAGAATTCATTTAAATTCATTTTTAATATTGTAATTTACCTTATACTATGTGGAATATCAATTTATCTTACATGATCCAAATCAAAATTTATCTTCTCTTTTTGGATCCCCTTAGACTACCCTTTGCGTTAACTTTACATGGTTCCCATCCCATCTCACTCAATAATAGATACAATAGTATAATAGAAACATGTGATAATATTTAGACCATCAACCTAAAAAATGATTATATCACTCAATATCCCTTCACTATGGAATATTAAATGCTTCTCAATGAAAAAATGAGAACTAATCATAAAACTATTAAATTATCATAAAAATACCTATGTTAGATCTCTCATAGTGGATAATTAGTTTAATAAAGAATGGTTAAAATAAAGGGGAATGATATACTTGAATATAAACATTTAATTTAATGGTGATCTATTAAAACAAGTGGGGGAGAGGTGGTGTTACATGAAGAAGAATGTGGGTGAGGGTTGATGGACCTTACAAATGTAAGATATAAAAATATGGTGAGGTCCCCTTATATGATCATTTACCATTAATAAAGTTATTTTTCATTAATTATTAATTAGATTCATCTTCACATACTCATTTAATCTCTATCTATTAGTAATATTATAATCAAAATAATTAATTTCCCCATCATTAAATCTAACTATTGAATTAAATTAAATATTGGTGAGATGTATTTAAAAATATGATAGTCTGGGATGTTTTTAAGGAAAGAATAGTTTTTGTTAATGATTAATGACACTATTAAATAATCATTTTTTAGAAGTATACATTAAATAAAAACAAATATATATTGCATGATTCCTATAAACATGTATATTATTTCTTATTTTTTAATAAATATAAACTTATTATATTTTGAAAATAAATTACCTTAAATATTTTTTTAAACACTAGGTGTTACATCAGTGGAACTCTCACATAATGTAATACCAGTCTTAAAACCACTAATAAATTGAGAGTAATGGTCAATATATAGTTATAATACCATTAAAAAGAAATCTCAATCCATGGATTATCTATAAAAACATGGGGGATAATTATTTTATTTTTTTACTAGAGTTCAAAAATATATCCCCATATGCTAACCAGGATAACACGGATTTTGGGATACCACAACTAATCACAACACACTTGCCTCCACCTAGGAACAAAAATCACTATATTAATAGTAATGCACCCAACTCTAGTCATCCAGAGTTGGGGGTCCTTTAATACATTAATAAAATATTACATGATAGTATACATAATATAAAATGTTTAATATCCCTAAGATGATAAATACTTACTTAGACATTACAATATAGTATATGAAATATATATAATATTAAAAAATAATGAAAAAATATTCAAAATATCATTATTTTCATATATAGTACTCATCATGGTCTCCTATAGAAAAAGAAAAAAAAGAAGAGGGTGATCTTAGATTCCTAGTAAGGCACAATGTATCTAGGAATCTATATAAGATAACACAAGACCATGGGATTCATAATATTGAAAGAATAAAAAATTTGTGTAATTAAATGAAAGAGGTAACATGAATCATAAAATATTTGAGATATAATAATGATAAATATTCTATTTATGAATATCATAAAGATAAAAATGTATAATTTCATACACAAAAAACCTAAAGTCAAGGTCTTGCACCAGGATAAAAGGTAAATACACCCCTGTTAACCTAACTGGTTTATCTTTTGAGACCTAACATTACATTAAGGAGATATATAGTTTTAGGATCCACATGTTACCAATAACATAAAATGCACTTAACGATATAATAATATTAGATCTGAAATATATGATATTAAGTTTAATAATTAATTATTAGTCAATACAAGTCTTAAAAATCAGTAAATAATGACCTACATTGTTTAACCTATATAGATTTAGTAAATATAAGAGATGGATAATAATTTATACTATAAATGAAATAATATGTTAAGCTTATGAATACCCTTAAATAAATATGAAGAATATGGATTATATATAATAGAGTTATTATAAAATCAAACCCTATGAATCAATGAAATTTCAACTGATATTAATGATTTTATAAGGAAATTTATTTTAAGGGACGTTTTATTTATGATTGGTTGATAATTTAGAATTGTTTATAATAATGAAACACCCTACCAATGATGTATAAATTACATATAAAATTAGGATTATGTAATCCATACTTATAATTATTATTTTGGAAAAATTATTATTCAAAAAATAATTCTTAGCATAAATGATATCAATAAGAATGGTTCACTTTTATTAATTCAATGATTGAAACCCACTAGAATATGGTAAATATTTAACTAAATATTTATATCCTAACATGTATATGTTTCTTCCCATATAAATTCAATTCCCATAATATCAAACATAAATTAAAATAATTCATATTTAGAAAAAAAATCACATTACTAGAGTCAAAGTTGAATTATTATAGAAATTTATAGGACTCAAAATACTGTCATAAGGAAATTAATGTTGAAAAAGCATCTATTAAACATATTGAAAAATAAAATAATCGATTAAAAATAAAGAGTAAGTATGAAACATTAATTAAAAGGGGTTTTTCACAAAAAGAAAAGAATAGAGTAAAAAACTATGGAAACTCTAACAATGGAGCTTTCCAAGAACTTGATTAAGAACTTATTTAAGACTTAAGACCTTGTTAATGAGAGAATTGAGAGAAAGTATAAGATTACAGACATGTTTACTAGAGTATTATTTAATATAAATGATGTGTATATGGTGGTACTTTTAGTGACAACTGGATAATATATTAATTATTATTGGTATTTTACTTTGGATTTATATTATAAAATATTGAAATAAAATAAATCAAAAAATGGGTTTCCACCTATGTTTTTTATTATCAACATGGTAGATGATTTAAAAAATATATGATTTAATATTATTTTATGACCCCAAAACTGAAATTATTCATTTGTAATAAACTATACATTTGAATTAATTATTAACTATTTTATAATTGATTAATGAACTTATTGAGTTTTATATGTTACATTATTGGTGGGTATTGATTATGATATTTTAAAATAAATAAATTTTTAATGAAATATATATTTATTGGTAAAAACCATAATAGTAATTATTAAACCTTTCATATATCATAATTAACTTTTATAGTATACTGTATACGTATACTGTATTTTAAATTCGACTTAAAAATTGATTGTTTCCAAAAAATAACCCAATGGTCAAAATTATCACATTTTGGAATCATGATTTAAAATTTAATATCTATTTAATAAAATTAAAATTATATTTTTATGAATATTTAAATGTATTATATCACATAGAAAATTATATTTAGGTGAAATTAATTTTATAAATAAAAATACTATATTATTAAATGTGACCCTAACTCCTAGTTATATAACAGTAACACTTTCCTATCGTGGGGTGTCAAAAAAAAATATATCCTAAGTTAAAATTTATTATAGTGCGTTACCTAGGTTATCTCCAGAGTGGAGTTCTCAACAATAGTATTTGTTACTTAAAAAAAGAGAGAGAAGTGATGTTGTTTTTGAAATTGTTTGATTTGGAAAATACAAGAAAGAAACTAAATACAGTAAAGAAATTAAGTGAAAGTTTTAAAACAAATTGAAAAATAATGTGATTTAAATCAGTGATATGAAATGGTGATTAGGTAAGGGTTGGTTTTCCAATTGTAATTCTATCACAGTTCAACTTACCCAATTCTCTTCTACTAAGTCGTTAAGAGTGAGAATCCACAATCATTTATTATTACCCCCTTGTTAAAATAATAACGTGAGAATAAACCATAATAAAACTTCATATTGGTATACTATCCTTCCAATGTGTTATAGAGTTTTAGCGAATATCCCCAATTATCTTAGGAAATTCCCAATCAGGTCCTGTTTATCCTAAGCAATCAAGAACATTCACTACTCCTCAAACACATACTGGTGATCACCGAGTACTTCACCACTAAGTCCTGATCTATTCCATCGTATATAAACTAGAACCTAGTAGAGGGAGATATTTATCATTGACAAAATAAAAATAAACAACAGAATCTAAAATCAGATATAGTCATACATGATAATAAAAACTGTTATAAGAAATTGAAACCGATTTGCAGAAGAGGAAAGCGGATTCTAAAATATTGATTGAAAGAACAAAAGAATTATAAAAGGGTAAACCTACTCCTACCCAATCACTCAGAAGATCTACCCCACCATGGTAAGGGTAACTGAGTTGAAGTGGGAAGAATAAGTTATTACAAATCTTGGAAGAACAAAAGAATGAAAAGCAAGAACAAAAATTTTGATCCTCCAGAATCTATCCTCCAGCAGTTTGCCTCTACTATGACCACCAGCCGATTGAACCATGCCAAGATATCTTATTATAAGATGTGGTAAATTGTTTCTTATGTTGATACTCAAAATAGAAAATCATTTGGACAGGTGTAAAGGAAGGTATGTCTTGATTAGAGAGTTTAACTTCTTCTGGCCGCCAAACACTGTTTCACCCACTCCACTTGGACGCACCCAAAGGATGCCTTAATGAGCTCAATAATTTATTAAATTTAATGTGAACCATCCTTTGGACGTCCTCTGTCTACACCATCTATAAAGATTGGTTGAATGAGATATTCCATATTTAATGCAGTGGGGTCTATTCTTCCATCCAAACTGATTTCTCCATTTGATTGATTTTTCTGTACCACTGGGTTTTGAATTGGGTCTTGGTCCAGAAGATATATTTTAATCCCAAGAGTATATGAATCCTACAAAAAGGATTCACATAAATTTTGGAGGGACCTATACACGTGTGTCTCAAACAATGGTTAGTTAGAAACAGATTGTAGAACATCATTTCATAATCATGATAAGTAAAAAAATATAGTTGCTTAATAAAATTTATTTTTTGGAGTCTAAGGAAAAATAAAAGTTTGGAGTCTAATAAAAAACCATTCAATGTATATAATACATAAATATTCAGATTATGTTTTCCAAATAATTCGTAACCTGAATTATATAGAATTCCAGAGTCTGAATTTTAAGGAAATTCAGAGTCTGACTTTATAAGAATTCAAAGTCTGAACTCAGAAAGTCCAGAGTCTGAACTTTGAAAGTTTGGAGTCTAAATTCAGAGAGTTCAGAGTCTGAACTTATAATGTTTGAAGTCTAAATTCAGAGAGTTCAGAAACTGAACTTAGAAAGTTCAAAGTCTGAATTTAGATAGTTTAGAACTTGAACTTAGAAAGTTCAGAGTATGAATTTAGAGAGTTCAGAACCTGAATTCGGATCCTGAAAACAGAATTCTCTATATATAAGTATTTATAAGATTCTGAGGTTTTAGATATGAAACTGAATTTTCTACTTAGAAATAAAAAGAGTTAGGTTTAGAAAAATTATGTCATGAACAATGAAAAATGGTAAGGATAAATTTTATTTGGAGAAGGAAAATTTCCCTTATGAAATAAAAACGGGTTAAGGATAAAATTTCATCTAAGAAGTAAAATTTTATTAAGAAAAGAGACTTTTCCTTATCAGGATAAAATAAATTTTTCATTAAGATAAAGTGTTTGTCATTTTCAAAACATAAAGGAATGGGAAAGTCATAAGAAATCCTTATTGACTCAACAATGGGTACCTGAAAATAACAAGAAAATCCATCCAAAAAGCAATAATGAGTTCTCCTTACTAATCTATCTAGTATCTAGTCAATTAAAGGGATATGGAAATGATCTTTTCGAGTGACCTGATTTAACTTCCTAAAATCTATGCATACTCTCTAGATATTCTGAATTCTCACAGGGATTAATTCATTCTTTTCATTCCTCACAATGGTTAGGCTAGTTTTCTTTGGAACTACATGGATGGGGCTAACCCATTGTGAATATGATATGGAATAGATGATCCCAAATTATAATAGCTTCTCAATCTCTTTTTTCACAACCTCCATCAGGGTGGGGTTCAACCTCCTTTGGGGTTGTCTGACAGGTTTGGAATCTCCCTCAAGAAAAATTCTATATGAGAAATGTTTTGGGTTTATTCCTGGGATATCACCTAAGCTCCACTATATTGCTTGGAAATTCTATCTCAAAATCCCAATAAATGATTTTTCTTGAGTTTCAGATAGATTATTATCAATTATTATGGGTAATTTCTCTCTTTCTATAAGGTAAACATATTTTAAATCAGTGGGGAGTGTTTTTACTTCTAGTTTAGGAGGATGCTCAAGGGATGAACCTAAATTGAGTTTTCCCACTTCCATTGTTTTGACATCCTTCATATAATAAATAATATCATCTCCATCATCATTTAACAAATTATCATAGAATTCATATTTTACCTCTTCCTCTAACAGGAAATCAGAACCTCTAGGAGTTTGTGCATCCATATGTTCAGTGATATTTTTAATGGAAAAATTATCTCCTAATGATAAGAATTCATGAAACCTACCTGATTCTTCAATTGGTTCTATACCATCTTCATGGGATAGTTCGAAGAGTGAATTATCATCTAATGGGTGCCTCATGGATTCAAAAATATTGAAGTGGACAGTACTGTCTCCAAACTCCATGGTAAGTGTCCCTTCATGGACATTAATGATGGTTTTAGATGTCTTTAAGAAAGGTCTCTAAAAAATTATGGGTGAGTGTGATGGGATCCAATCATCTTCCATATTCAACAAATAGAAGTCAGTAGGGAATAAAAGATCTTTTACTTTTACCAGGACATCCTCCAGAACTTATGCTGGGAAAAATGTTGATCTATTTGCAAGCTAGACCACCACTCTTGTGGGATTCAAGTATCCCATAGCAAAGAAGTGTATACTGAGTGAGGCAATACTTTAATTGATTCACTTAAATCGCACAAAGCATTTGAGAAATTTAATGAACAAATGGAGCATGGAATAGAAAACATACCTCGATCTTGACATTTAATTGATAATTGTGGTGTGATAAGGGTTGAGACACTTCTTCCCAAATTGATCATTTCATTCCCTTGAAGTATCCTCTTCTTGGTTCATGGATACTTTAAAAATTTATCATACTTTGGAATTTTTTTAGTGTTTCATGCAAAGGTATGTTGATTTTCACTTTCTGGAAGGTGTTCAGAATTTATTTTTGTAGTGCTTGTTCTTGAAACCTATTTGATTCAATCATACTTGATGGAAATGGTGGGGGTATATCTTTATTCTACCTTTTTTTTCATTTTAAATGGTGTTTATTTTTTCTTCTTCATTGTCATATCCTTCTCCTCCTCCTCTTTCAAATCTTCTTCCCGATGCATTTTCATAGAATTTTCATCATTTTTAACTTCATTCTCCCTTCCCAGGTGGTCTTGTTTTAGGCTCAATGGTGGATGGTGGTGGGATTTATTTTCCGCTTCTTTTATTTAAAATACTAACATTATCTTTTGGGTTTGGGATTGTTTGAGAAGGTATTTTACCTGGATTTTTGGTCAGAAAGTCTATGAGACTTTCAAACTTGTTGGAAAAATCTTTAATAGTGTCTTTGAGCCCCCCAAAATTAGATTTCTGCTTCTAGATTTGAATTGGAGGTTGTGCACTGGTGGATGGATGATCATAGGGTCTTTGGAAAGTGGTTGGTTTTTGGTAAGAAGGCTGGTTATAAGACTGCTTTTGTTTAAATGGTGGTGGGTTTTGGAATTGATTTTGGAATGGTGGTTGGTTTTGAAACTAGTTTTGGTATGGGGGTCTACTTTGATTCTAGTGATTTCTAAACCCATATTCGACTAGGTTAAGATCTCTCCATCCTTGATTTTTTTGAACTAACTTGGTTGAAAGGATGGCACACATGTTTCCATTCCTTGTATTTTAGAACACTGGTCAGTAAAATGATCAGGTGATGAGCATAAAACACAAACCTTAGTTTGTGCTTGTCGGTCACTAACTTTCTTCAAGGCCATCTGCCTCACCATACTAGTTATCTCTTAAATATTAGTTTCTAGTAAGGTTGATGGATGATAAGTGTGTACCTCATGAATACCTATTGTTCCAATACCTCTTGTTCCAAACCACTGCGAGTTCTGGGAAATCTTCTCAATCAAGCCCTTGGCGTCTTCTGGTGACTTGTCAATCAATGCACCTCCAGATGATTCATCAAGAAAGTTTTTGTCATTTTCCAATAGTCTTTCATAGAATAAGATAATAAATTTATGTTCCTCAATGGATTGATGTGGCTATCTGGAACATAGCTTCTTAAATCTCTCCCAATATTCATAAAGGGTTTATCTAGATGATTGTCGTATGGCGTAGATTTCCTTCCGAATGGCTGTGCTTCTAGAGGTAGGGAAAAATCATTGCATAAAACATCTTACCAGGTCATTCTAGTCATGCACGTATCCTAGTTGTAGGCCATACAACCATTGTTTTTCAGCTCCATCCATTGAAAACAGAAATGCCTTCTACTTTACCTCCACCTCATCAATTCCACAAGGTCTAAAAGTTGAGCACACATGTGTGAACTCTTTAATGTGTTTGTTTGGATCTTCACCTAACAAACCATGAAACTTTGGATTCAATGTAATCATGTTAGGATTCATTTAAAAATAATTTTGTAACACTGGAATGGAAATTTGATTGTTTTGATTAAGGAATTGTGGTACACAGAGGTCTCTAAGAGTTGGGTTTTGATTTTCAGCCATGATGACAAGCTCAGAGTGAACACTTGAAGTTTCAATTGAGTCTTCTAGGAGAATTTTTTCAAATTAAGATTTCAAATTAAGGTTTCTAATTCTATTTAACAAGGTTCTTTCAATTTCAATATATATGGGGATGAGGTCAAGGTTTGTAATTCTAGTCATGCAATAAAAGAGAGAAAAAGGAAAAAAAATGTTGGCACTACCTCCCTGAAAATGGCCCCAAGTTTTGACATGTTCTTGTCATGGGGTATATAAAAAAAATATAAATTATGTTAAAATGTATTGTATTTTTTTACCTAGGTTGTCTCTGTAGAGGAGTTCTCAAAAATAGTGTTTGTCACTTTAAATAAGAGAAATAAGTGATGTGGTTTTTGAAATTGCTTGATTTGGGAAATACAAGAAAGCAAATAAATAAATTAAATAAATTAAGTGAAAGTTTAAAAACAAATTTACAAATGATGTGATTTAAATCAGTGATAAGAAATGGTGATTAGGTAAGGGTTGGTTTTCCAATTGTAATTCTATCACAGTTCAACTTACCCAATTCTCTTCTGCTAAGACGTTAAGAGTGAGAATACACAATCGTTTCTTCTCACTAACTTGGTCAAATAATAATGTGAGAATAAACCTTACTAAAACATTAGATTGTTCTACTCTCTTTCCAATGTGTGATAGACTTGTAGCGAATACCCCCAATTATCTTAGGAAATTCCCAATCGGGTCTTGTTTATCCCAAGCAATCAAGAACATCCACTACTCCTCACACACCTACCGGTGATCGCTGAGTACTTCACCACCAAGTCCTAGTCTATTACATCATATATAAACCAGAACCCAGTGGAGGGAGATATTGATCATTGACTAAATAAAAATAAACAACAACATCTAAAATCAGATACAATCGTACCTGATAATAAAAACTATTATAAGAAATTGAAACCGATTCGTAGAAGAGAAAAGAGGATTTTAAAATATTAAGTGAAAGAGCTCAAGAATTACAAAAGGGTAAACCTACTCCTACTCAATCACTTAGAATATATAACCCACCATGTTAAGTGTAACCAAGTTGAAGTGGGAAGAATAAGTCAATACAAAGATAAGAAGAACAAAATAAAGAAAAGCAAGAATAGAAATTTTGATCCTTCAAAATCTGTCCTCCATAAGTTTGCCTCTGTTATGACCACCAGTCGTCGAACCAAGACAAGATCCCTAATTATAAGATGTATTAAATTTATTTTTCTGTAGATAATATAAATATCAAAGCATTTGGACTGGTGGAAAGGAAGATATGGCTTGATTAGTGAGTTTAACTTCTTCTGGCTGCCAAACACTGTTTCACCCACTACACTTGTATTCCCCCAAAAGATGCCTTAATGAGATCCATAATTTATGAAATTTAATTTTAATTGTCCTTGGGAAGTCCTATGTCAACAAAAGTTGGAATTGGATTATTTGAAGGTCAGTTGAATGAGATATTCAATATTTAATGCAGTGAGGTCCATTCTTCCATCCAAAGTGATTTCTCTATTTGATTGATTTTTATATACCATTGGGTTTCGAATTGGGTATTGTTATAGAAGACATATTTGAATAACATGAGCATGTGAAGCCTAAAAAAAGTATTCATTTCAATTAGACCAATATTATAAAAGTTATACCCTAAAAAATCTATATAAAACTGTCAATTTTATAGAATTACCCCATTTTCACATTTAAGCCCAAAATACACCAAAAACACATAAATGATGCAAATATAATCAAATTGAATAATTGGGAGGGATTAAATCATTGAAAAACATATTAATAATAATTAAAATATTAACTCTATCAAACACCTTAAGTCATCAACAAAAGGTCTAAGTGTGATATAGGTAAAGGTGGTGTTTTTAGGTGATGATTTATTAGACATGGATCATGAAGTAATATCTACTACATTGAATGTCTCTTGTATATGATTACATTCATGATTTATTTGATTTATTTTTTCTTGGACATGATACAAATAAAAACCCAGTGTTGTTAATCCTTACCAAGAATAAAAATGTGAACATCATGTAGAATGTTTCTTCTAATAAAGCCCATGGATCACCCCTTATGAAAAAATCTAACCATTCCATAAATGGTATTTATACACCCCACAAATAATAGTTAGTTGTAATGACTACATTACTAATATTCATATAACATAAAAATTCTCTCATTATAATAGTTATGTAATTACTATGTGACCTATATAAATTCTTATAGTTTATATTCATTTGAGAAAGACTTCTGAAACATGGATTTATTTTATAATACACATATTACCAAGATTATAATTATTTTACAAATGATTTTGAACCGTATAGGTGTGATATTTTTTAGTGACCATAAAAAAGGATTTCCAAATTCAAGTAATGTATTTCCTTTTTTTTATTTTTTTACCTTTACCTTTATCCTTTATAGAAAATTTATATATTAGATTACATATTATATCATTATTAAATAATAAATTTTCTATTTTTATTCTCATTAAAATTTTGAATATATTTTTTTAATTATTGTTTCTATCATAAAATAATTTTTATTATAATGATAATAATATATTATTTATATACAACTTATCTTACGTATTTCTAGAAATCCAAAAAGTTCCTGATACAAAATCTATAATCTAATAAAAATTTATTTAATTTTATTGGTCATATATAGAATATTAATAACATGAATCTATGAAGAATGGATTTGAGAAAATTCATTTTTGATTAGGAAATCCTCATTTACATAAAAAACATCCACTAAATAATCAATATGAAATCATTAATTTTTGGACCTATAATAATTTATTCTCAATATTTATAAATATACAAATAAGGAAGGATGTTGAAACTTGAATAAATGCCAAAACCATAAAACAAATAATCATAACTAGATGTATATCATGGGTTTGATGGTACCAAATTGGGTACATATAAATCTACCTAGTGCTGAATAGAAGTACATTGGGTTCCTTAAAGTCATTTAGTTCCTTATAAGGACCCAATAAGTTATTTTATGCTTAGTTAAAAGCCTATATTTTTCTACCAAGTAACTTGGGAGGGTACACAAGTAACTATTTTTTAACTAACTAGAATATATTCAATATACACTACATATTGATTCTGAATCCAAAATATAATCCACTAAATATATAAAAATACAATTTTAGGGAACTTTATAGTTTTCATATAGTATATATTTATAAACCTCAAAAAGGAATAATAATTAATTCAGTAGTGGTTGGGAAACTAAAATGATAATTTTAGATCAACCATTAACACTTGTAAAATAATTTTTTTGGATATAATATATGTTATATCAAAAACCATTGAATATTCTTACTATTTTTTTTATCGAAAACCTATTATAAATAAGGGTAAAAATATTTTATTTTTAAAGAAAATTTTGAATTTTAAAACTTGAAGAATACATTTCTCTTATCTGAATTTAACCTAAAAAATATAAATTCATCTAAATAATGTTAACATCCACTAAATTATATAATTCAAAAAAGTATTTACAAATTTCACTAAAAATGATTTAATAAATATATAAATAAAAATCATATTATCATTAGAAAAAAATTATTCAAAAAGGTTGAATTACAATTGATAAAGTCCAATCTAATATGATTTTTTTTGTTTTTCTGATATATAAGGAAAATGATGGAGAGATACCAAGGGTTATATTTATATATTTGAATATTTCTTTAAAAAATATATAGGGTGTAAGTATTAATATTATATTTATATGAAATTTTTTGGAATCATCCCAGGTTCGCCGATGTACTTGTTCTGGGTTTTGAAAAAATACAATTTATTTTTCCTAATGTAGCGTAGTGGATGATCAGTTTTTTCTCTCTTGGGGAGCTTTTGAAGTCAATCAAAAACTTTTTCCAATTCACTTATTGTAATGTTGAGTTTTTATATTCTTGATAATAATATGAAAATAAGTGGAGTTTTATAATTTCAATATAAAACTACAATGAAATATTTAGATAAAAATTCAGATAGAATGATGTTAGTAAGAAAGAATTTTTTCTTAAGGGTTCATTACGTGGGTTCATTCATTATCTATTATTTATTGTCTAAAATACATTTCATAGTCCATACCATCTTATATGGTAATTTTATACCAATATTGAGTGTGAAATTTAGTTTTCCTTGGAGATCTCTTTAGTACAGCAAGCCTCACCTCCTGTTATGGTAAGGAATGATGAACAAACCTCAATCGAGGGTGTGATACCTTTTCAAATACCACTCTATCATATGTAATTTCAAACCATTATAATACTCAACACTATCATACGAATAAAAAACCTAAGACAAGGAAGGTAATAGTGATTTAGTAGAGATTATAATGAGATTTAGGGTCATGTTAGGGAGTTATGGATGATTATTCCCCCTACCCAAAATGCTTGTTTATCTCTAGATGCAAATAAAAAATAAACATGGAGAATTGAAAAGTGAGAATTTAGGTACATTGTAAAAACCACCCCAACCAATGTTCCTTAATTCAGTTAGTCATGATCATGAGTTTAATAGATCAATTCAAATAAATGGTATGAAAAAGTGATGGAGGGAGATAGAGATAGATACACAAATGAGAGAATGATGTTTATTAATACTATAAATATTTTTAATACAGTGAAAAAGAAAAAAAATGAAAGTAACTATTCTATATAAAAAATATAAATTAAAATCCTATATAATTCCCAAGAAAAAACCACCTCTAAATTTGAATAATATATTTTCATAACGTTTATGGCTTCATATGGTTATAAAAATTACAAAATGGAAATTTGACAATCGATTCAAATTTAATCCCAATTTTTGTGTAGTGTTGTAGACTTTATATATTTCCAAATTAAATGTGGATCTGATTGAATGAAATATTATTATCTATGTATTTTAATTTTTTTTAAAAATTTATCCCAATTCAAGCATATATGTAAGAGTTATGAATTGAAAATTAAAGTGATATTCAGATTTTATAATCTTGTACTTCATTTCATTTAGTGTATATTATCTCCAGTAAAAAGTGGTATCCATCTCCATATTTTTAAATAAAATATGTAGCTGAAAATATGAATATTTTTGAAGAAAACATATGAATTTATAATTTGACACATAAAGTATTTTATGAAAAAAAATACTAGAGTGTACTTGAAAGAGAAGAACTATAATTTTGTGAAATTTTAAAATTCATTATAAAAATATAGATTCCAATTCATTAATCACATAAAGAAATATGACTTTATCAATTATTTTTATTGATAAATAAAAAATATTGAACTAAATAATTATACCATGTTATAATTCAATATAAATTATCTATTTACTATAAATATTTTACAAATAATATTAAATTAAATATATTTCGGAACATAAAACAGTAAAATTAAAAGAGATATAAAAATATTAACTCTTAATATTCCCTCACACAATCATTTTTCTCCTAAAAAATTCAATTAATTATTCTATAAAAAATATTTATTCTTCAAAGGATCAAACAAAAAAAACTAAAAAAAAGAGAAAAGAATAATTATTCTTAATTAAAAATATAATTCCTCCTCTAAAAGTCATATCCACTCCCCCATGTAAATATATTATAAATTTAAAGTATTAGGTCTATTAGTAGACTTTAATTTAGTGGAATTAATATTTTAACAAGTGGAATTATCATAAATTTTACTCTCCCAATATTCTTATAAAAAATCACAATTTCCCACTTCTTTGATACAACCCAAATGAAATTTTTATATGTCAATTTCCCCCTCTTTATTTGGTGTTCAATATTACCCTCACCTAAATCCCTTCCTTTTTGATAATTAGGCACTTACATCCTTTTTTTTGTTATTTTTTTTGTTATTTTATAAATGTAAAAAATGTCTCTAAAATATATATGGAAACTACATATCCCATTTAACTCTATTTTAAGAGGACTTATATGTATATATCTTGAGTTTTCTACATAAGGTGATTTTTTCACAATGGAAAAGTTAACTAAGATAGAGTTGAACATTCCATATTTCACATCTTATAATTCTAATTCAAGTAAATTTTCTTCCATTGAAAATAAAATTTTGAGTTATAAAATAAAAATACCATTAATAGATTAAAAAAACTCCCTCACTAGTCATGTAAGTTAGAAAACCTCAAAACTAGTGATTTTTTTTAAATAGAATGGAATATGTCACTGGGAAGGATGTAATTTAATGCTTAATTTCCTAACCTAATAAGAATACAAAAATTAAAAATAGGAAAGAAAAAATACATTCCAAATTTTTTTATACCACACTCTCAAAAATAAACTATTCTTATCCCTTTATGATTAAAAAACTATCCTTTAAACACTGCATGAATAATTTTATTAGGGAGTAAAAATGATTATGGAAAAAGGAATGATATAACATATATAATTGGTAGTCATAACCTTCAGTTAACTATTATGTTTCTTCCCACTAAGAACCAATAAACAAATTTATTTAATAAAACATGACAAATTATCTAAAATAAAAAAAGATAAGGGAAAGAAAAAATAATTGATAAATATGCATTTAGGCCCCTAAGTGGGTACTCTGGTTTCACTACCCCTAGTAAAGTATATCTAGTGGATTTCCAAAATTTTATGATATATGTGGTTTATTTTATTTGAAATACCACATATTATTTCATCTAGAACAATTATGATTGGAATTATTATAGAAGATCAAATTGATAGACTATAGAATATCTATTCCATTTATGAAGGAAAAAATTATGTGTTCGGGTTTAGGGAAAATATCGTTCCTCATCTTTTTCTTCGATCATAGATTCATTGACTAAATATTCATCTTATATTTCCTCTTTATAAAATTTTACATTAAAATTTTTATCAAAGGGGTTGTTAGTGAATATTTCTTTTTGAATGAAATTAAAATAGTTTAATTTTAAATTTAATTATCCATAATTAATAGAAGCATTTGAATTTTTTCCATTATGAAAAACTATAGAAAACTCATCATCTTAGATTTATAGTATCAAAATTCCCACAAAGGTGACTTTCTAAAATTCATTGTCACTATCTAGGTAAGTATATAGCTCAAATAGATTTGGAATTTTAGTATATATGGAGTGAGAATCTAATACCATAAAATTTAAAAAAAATGTAATTGATTCTAATGAGTGGTTTACACCCTTGAGTGATTCAACCTATATCATTTATTCTAGATGAAATTCCTCTAGAATAGTTTATATTGGATATGGAATATGGTAATTATAAAATTCATCCTAAACCACTTCATTATCTTATTAGGATGTTGGAGGTATAACCACTTTAAATACATCTACCACTTATTGTAGGAACTATAGAAATTAGTGTGAGAATTCAATGAGCTTCATGGATAAGGATTGAAAAATATTCTGTTTTAAGTCCTCCATAGTGTCCTCTATAAGATCTTATAATTTCTTATCACCATTATTATATTTTTATACACCCCTCATGTTCCCTAAATGTAAATAAATAATCTATACAATGGGTGAGGGTGAGTTAATTTTTTTTATAAAAAAAGTCATGTTCTTTACAACAAATGAAATGTATAAAACTAAATTCTCTATTTGGTCCCAAAAAATGACACCAAATTGACACCGCTCTTATGTGATGTGTATAATATTATTTATTTTTCATAATTAAATATAGTGGATGACTAGGGCCGTGTCTCTTGAAGATATTTTGGAGTCAACCACCAACTATTTCTAATTTATTTATTATATTTTAATGTTTTTTATATATTGGAAAATAATAGAAAAATTAGTGGGCATAGAGAATTTTAATGATAGGATATGAAGATACATGAATAAATAAATTCATAAATAATGAATTATTAAGAAATAATAGAGTCTTATAGGTTAGATACTTGGATTCCTTTATTATTAAATATATATTCTATAAATTTTATTTGATAGTACATCCCATCATAGATGGACTAATAATCCCAAAATTTAGTGTAAAATTTTGTATGATAATGAATTATATTTTTCATAGTAAACCGAACCTCCTCAAATGGTCAATAATGATGAAAACACCTTAATTGAGAATTTTACATACTCTAAGAAGAAAATCCATCACATTTTGTTTCATCCCCCAAACACACATAACACCATAATATGAAAATCATGCCTATGGGAAGGTAGGGAATTATAATTTGGTTGTGAATATAATTATTTTGTGACTAATTCCAAAATTTGGTGAACAATCATCACTCCAAACCATAATACTTTTCTCTCCCCCATAATGAATAAAAATATATTTTAAAATTTCAAGAAAGAATTCAGGAACACCAAAAAAATGAACTTGAAAGAAATTAATTAGGTGAGTCAGTAAACATTGTGAGCATAATAGATCTAGATGATGAGAAATTAAGGAATATAGGGAGATATTGAGAGAAAGTGAAACTAGATAAGTAGAGAAATAAAAGAGAGAAGATAATTAATTAAAACCATAAAAAATTAGTATACAATTCAAGATAAAATAAATAAAATAATATATCTAAAGTTATAAAAGTAAAAAATATCCATCAAAATACCCATGTGAATACCCCATATATAGGTTAATGACTAATATTTATAGAGAATATATAAGGTTATGGTTACAAAAATTACAACATAGAAAGTTGAAAATCAAGTCAATATAAATCCCTATTTTTGATCAATATGGTTTAACCACCAAATGATAGAAATAAATGTATACCTAGTTGAATGAAATATTAAAATTTTAATCTTATAATTATTTTCAAAATTTCAGCACAATCCAAGTATATATGTAAGTGATATAGGATGGAAAATAAAGTAGTATCTAGATTGAAGATTCCAGTATAAAATTGGCTTTAGGACCCATTATATCCATAAAAATGTTTGATCAAACTCAAGGTCTTCAAAGAAAATATGTAGCTTCAATGGATTAAAATAATTAAGAAAAACATTTAAATTAAAATTCAGCATATAAAAAATTATTTGAAAAAAATACTAGACTTCCCTAGAAATAGTGAAATTGGAATTTCTATACAAATTCCAAATTCATGCCCAGATTAAAAATTATTATCAAACCATAACATTAAAATGAATTTATCAGTTAATGGAAAAGTTGAATAAAATAATTTAAATGTCACACTCAGATTTTCAATTACATCCTTTGTTTCAAAGCCTCTTTTGGTTCTTGGCTTTCTCTTCGTTTCCGGGCGTTCCGGGTTTGTAATTTTGGTTCCTGTTGTGTTATTGATCTATGAACTTAGTCTTGGGGGGTCTTTTATGGTAGTTATAATCCTCTTTTTTCCAATGAATGGTGTGATATTGTGGTGTTTTGGAGTTGGATTGGTGACACTCCTAGTGGCACCACTTGTGGGATAAGTTGTTGGGGGTGGTTTATACCCTTGAGTTGGATGAGTCTTGGGTTGAAAAGGTGATTTTATTTTGGGTATTATTTCCCCATGGCATTGGACTATATTTTCCTATAGGTGTACCCCTTGTAATAACATAAATTTTAAGGAGTTTGGACACATTTTGAGTGGACAGAAGGGGGCACACGGTTTGTTAAACCGTGCAATAAAATCATGCGGCCTTGTCCAGGTCATTAAAAATGTTTTTGATTTCAACGTTTTTTCTCCTAGGATTTATCCAAACTCTCCCCTTTCTTCCCCCATTTTACCGTTTCAACCATGGGATGTCTCCAAGCTCCCCAAACCTCCCTTGGAACTCATTTTTGAATGGGTTTTTGATGGGGTAACTTTAAGTTCTCTTCAAGTAAGTGCTTCTATATTTAATTTCTCTCCATTATTTAGGGTTTATTTCTTATTTCATGAAGTTAAATGTGTTTAGAAGTTAGTTTTTCGAACATAGGGCTTGATCCTGGTTTTCGTGGTCTATTAATTTGGTTTTAGGCTCTATTTATCCTCTTTTTGGAGCGATAGTGGTCCGGTTGAAGTTTCACACCAAGATTCAAGGGTGTTAACACTTGTGGTAGGTGATTCCATGGGTAATCAATGCTAGATGAGTTATATTTTCTGAATTTATATTTTTATCACACTTCTTTTTCATTATCCTTATTGTGAAATCTATTTTTGGTGATGTTTGTTAAGAAAATGAATTTTAGGTACCAATTTTGTGCTAAATTGGGTGTTTTCCATGTCTATTTCATGTTGTTCCAATTTTGATTGTTTTATAAGTCATGTAATGGATTTATATAAATGTTTTGGTTGTTTTAAATTTTATTATGATGAATTTGGGTATGCCCATGTTGTTCAAAGTGGGATTTTAAAAGGGGTTTTGGTAAATTGGGTTCCAAATTTGTGTTAAATTGGGTGTTTCACATGTCTCTTTTATGTTATGCCAATGGAGTTGTTTCATAAATCTTTTAATGGGTTTCTAGAAATGATTTTGGTGCTTCAAATTATGTTTTTATGAATATGTGTATGTAAATGGTGTTCAAAGTGGGGTTTTAAGGGATCTTGTGTGAAAAACATTGTTAAATTTTGTGAAGTTGTTTTATTAAAATTCTCAAGGTTTTATTGAGTGGTGTAAGTGGTGAGAATCCTGTGAAGATACTGTTTTGACTTGGTTATGACCAAAAATGATGTTTTTATGTGATAATGGATTTTTTATCATGAGATAATGGTTTTAGAATAGTGGGGGAAGCCCGGGTACATAGGAGGGCAGATATGTACTAGTACGCTAGTGATCCAGATGGGTTTTGTCCCTATTTTACTGAGAACAATGGATGCCGACAACACTAAAAAAACTATGTTGATGATGATTAGGTACCACTAGGTTATGGGTATGTTTTATACTAGTGTATTGTGTATGAGAACATATTTTTCTATGGTTACTTTACATCGAGGTATGAGGTACATGGGGCCCGAGACTACCTAGTGCCTAGGGGTGTTCCCAAGATTGGTGCACATTGACTATTTTGTATTTATCATGAGAATATTGTGGTTTTTTTCTGGAAAATATTGTTTCCAAACTTTTTTATTGAAATGTGAACACTCATGGAAAATTTCCTTGAAAAACTGTTTACATTTGAAAGTTTCATTCTTTAGAAATTATTTCCACCCCTTCTTGTGTATCAAAATGGAATGTTTTTTATCTTATATTGCTTACCCTATGGAATATATTGGTGGTATACAATTGGGATTAGTATGACACTCTACTTACACCCCTTGGGAGTAAGTATACTTTGTCATGTTTGACACAAGTAAAGGAAAGACTTTGCGGTGATGACAGTTCAGGGTGTTAGTTCCCATCCATGGTGCGACGTTATAGAGATGGATTGTGGGTGATGACCCCTTGTCATGTGGATTCCTTTGGGATATTTGTTTCTAATTATTTGTCTATTTTAACCACTTGTATTATTTTTTATTTTATTTATTCAGTTATGTATTTTGTTTAAACCTCGTTTGGTATGAATTCTTGAGATTCAGTTTATCAATTGATTTTGATGTTTTATGCTTCCATATTTGGGTAGATCGTTCACAAAATAAAATATATGATACCCAGGAACTTTTTCTAGCCCATGGGGATAGGTAATTCCCTTTAGGTCTTATCACAGGCTGGGTCTGGCACCCGTTTTGATGGTGACCAGATTTGTTTTGTGATAAAATGGTATCAGAGGAGGTTCACTCTTTAGGTCATGTTATTTGGGGAAGAGTTGAGATAGTATGGATCTATGATTATCGGGATATGACGATCTAGTTATGGGTAGTGTTCCTGGCTATCACACCTCATGACAGGATTCAAGTTTCTAGGGGAATTTGGGATTTATCTGTGTCCTTTGGTTTTCTTGGTTTTATGGTGATTAGGGGAAATGAAAAGAGAGTTGGGATAATGGTCTCAGTGATCTTGTAGGGACTGGAAAACCATGTGGAGCTGAGGATATTTTCCTAGAACACTCTCTGTGATGGGGAAGTTATTGGCGTATGGACACCAACCATATTCCCAATTCACCCATCAAAACCAGTTTCTACTCACATTATCATGTGTCTCTTTTTTTTTGGAATCTTGGAAACCTGGTTTTTAAAGAAATAATTACATGAATTTTAGGAGTGTGAATTTTTTTGAAGTGATTTTATAGTAAAGTGAAAACGTTTTTATTTCTGAATGTAGAGAAGTGAAATTTTAGAATTATTTCAGAAGAGTAAATTATGTGTTTACACCTATTTTGAAACCGTGAATTATATAAAAGGGGGTTTTGAAAATGTGTTTCCAATGTAATTTTCTAAACCATTGAAAAGTGTTTTGAATTTAATTAAGTGTTATAGGATTTTTTGGGGGTTAAAGATGGATTTTAATTTGGTAACTACTATTCATTTGAAATGTTTTATGATATTTTATAACCTTGTTTTGAAATGAGAAGAGTTGAGTATTTAATTAAATGGAAATTTATGAGATGGTGTTTTTCATGAAAGTAGAAGTGTTTTGAAATGGGTTGAAATTTTAGGAAATTATTTTTCAAGGAATGAAAGTGAGTTTTATTGAAAAAATGGGTGATTTTCTAAGATGGTTTGTAAGATTTAAATTTGGTTTTGATTTTATGGTTAACAGTTTTGAGAAAGGGAAAGTGTGGTTAAAAAGGTTTTGATTTTGAAAAGAGGAAAGGTTTGGTTTTGTTCTTTGGTGTTCTCAAGGGTGACCACATTCATGGGTTTATATGGGAATATGGATGGTTAATGGGAGGACTGGATTATTTTTAGAAGGGATATGAGGTGGGTGCCTGGTATGGCATGTAAAAATTCATGTGTGAGGCACATGAGACACCATCGATAAATGTGAAACCCACCAATACTATTTTTTTAAAGAATAATTTTTAAGTAAAGTGATGTGTTTTAAAAATGTGTAGTTGGGAGGTGTGGATTATTTGTTTTCAGGATTTTTATTATAGGATGTTTCAAGTTCAAGAACCCCTATTGTTTGAACAATGTTTTGGGTTGGTGTTTCATTGATATGTTGGAATGAAGTGTTCTTCAGTGGTCTCTTTTGAGAAAAATTTTGGGAGGCCAATGTGGTGGCTCCCGTCATGTTTCCAGTTCAGGTTTGTGGTATTTTCTGACCAAATGAACAGATTTTTTGGGTCCTTGGATTTTCTTGTTGGCTAGGGTATGCACCCATAAAGATTTAATGCATAATTTATATTTGTCCCATGGTGATTCACCATTGGATGATTCTCCAGTTGATCAACATAAGGAATTTCTTATTGATCTTTGGAGATTGAGTTTACCCCTATTCTTTTTCATTTATGTGGATCCCCTTATAGAGGGAGAGTGGTTGTGGTAGGTAGAAATAGACCTTAGTTTCATATGTTTCCTGAGTTGTCTAAGGTGAATGCAGTTCAGGGTTGTTAGTCTAGAATGATGTCTTAAAGGGACTTTGAGTATTTTTTCAGTCTCATTGAAGCAAGAGTTTATGTTAGGACACCGATGTGGAAAATATGTCCAAGGGTAGTTGTTATGGACACTTTCTGGAATTGTGTGCTATTTGGGACTCATCATAAGGTCTCTCTCCTTGTGTTTTGTAGCCATAATGGTCATGTTCGGTGACACCATGCGATATCGTGTGTTCATTTGAATATTAGGGTGAAGGTTGTGAAAATATCCCGAAAGTATCTATTTTATCATATGCGTGTATCCCTTCATGGAATTCCAAAATCCTATGTTCTAGAGGAATGTATTTCAATGTTTCCTTTCATTATATTGTTTTCTATCCGATGAAACAAGGGGTAAGATGTGTGTATCCTCAAATACTTGTATTGGTAAAATGATGGGTTGGGGTAAAGTGGGTTTGAAGTGTGTCATGTCTCATTGAGACCATCTGAGATCACAATGTAATTGTTTCTGGCACTGGAAGAAGAAGTTCCATTTAGAGGGTTTCCAAAGCCTAACTGTGAGGCCGAAGATGCTTTAATAATTTGAGCACCAGCCATAGGTCCTGGAGAAAAGATGGTGTGTATTTCAAGGAAATACCAGGGTCGTTCAAACCCTTGTACAAATTCCTATACATAGTATCAAAGATGGGAATAGTGTAAACCTCTGGTATCATTATATTGCTTCTGTTGTCCCCGTTCAATGGAAAGTAGTGGAGGGCCTCATGCCCATGTTATTGATCAATGTCATTCTTTTCCTCTTTGGTTTCCATTGAGTTTTTAGAGTACGATTGGGAATTTGGCTAGACAGGTTGAGAACATAGTTTGTGAACAATTAGTAGCAACCATGCACCATCCTAGGAAGCTGTGTGATAAGATAAAGTATCCACTAAATGGTCTCTGTACGGCCGTGTGCCTTGGACCATGTAACTGTGTGAATATTCCTCTTTGTATAGAATTCTTTTCACGGTTAGTGCACGGTTTCCAAAACTGTGTGGACTAACCATACGGTCATACCAAATCATTAAATTTTGTGGTATTTTCATGTCGTCCCCTACTGGTCAGTTAAGAGGGTTTTTTATTATTACGGGGAGACCCATCATGGGTCTCACTCAAGTTCTCTTAAAAAAGTCTTGTGTTAGTTTACCACTTATGCTAGGGAGACCGTTCGGGCCTCCCCCAATTGGTGTCCTCAATCTGTCTCAGAAATTATGTTGTACCTTATGGTGGGAAGTCTGTTTGGGTTACCCCATATTAGTGACTCAGTTTTCTACTTGGTGTTTTTTAAATGGATGTAGTTATCATTCGAATCTATCTAGACACCAATTTCTTACTTGGGTAAACGTGGGATTAGAGCACACCCAATAGTTTTGTTTAATAAATGTTGTGGTAGCATTATTTAGTTTTGCTACTCGTTTTATGTGGATTTATTGACCAACCTCTAGTATTGATTACAGTGTTTTGTTTTGGGATTTAGTTTGAATATGTTTGATCTTTTCAGGTAAATAGGGTAGGTTTTGGTTGGTGAGAGTATTCTCTTCCTTTGTCTGATCAACTGGAGGTGTTTGGCCTTTTGGAGGTAGGTAAAAACATAGAAAGGGAGTATGTCTTGGTCTATTGTTTGGGATCTATCTTTACATATAGTGTTTTTGTGGATTTATATGGGAAGAAAGATTTATGTTGGGGAGAATTTTCAGACCTGGACTTTGAATTCCATCCTTTGTTTCAAATCCTCCTTTGGTTTTGGATTTCTCTTGGTTTTCGGGTGTTCCGGGTTTGAAATTTTGGTTCCTATTGTGTTACTGATATATGACCTCAGTCTTAGTGGTCTTGGATGGTAGTTGTACTCCTCTTTTTTGAGAGGTATTGTGTGAAATTTTAGAGTTTTGGAGTTGGATTAGTGACACTTTTAGTGGCACAACTTGTGGGGTAAGTTGTTGTGGTGGTTTATACCCTTGAGTTGGATGAATCTTGGGGTGAAAGGGTGAATTTATTTTGGGTATTATTTCCTCCTATCCTTGGACTATATTTCCCCATAGGTTTCCCCCTTGTACCCCCATGAATTTTAAAGATTTTGGACACTTTTTGAGTGGATAGAAGGGGGAGCACGGTTTGGGTGCACAGTTTGCTAAACCGTGCAAGAAAACCGTGCGGCCTTGTCAAAGTCATTAAAAATGTTTTTAATTTCCAAGTTTTCTCTCATGGGATTTATCTAAACTCTCCCCTTTCTTCCTCATCTAACCCTTTCAACCATGGGAGGTCTCCAAGCTCCCCATACATCTCTTGGAACTCATTTTTAAATGGGTTATTGATGGGGAAACATCAAGTTCTCTTCAAGTAAGTGATTATATCTTTGATTTCTATCCATTATTTAGGGGTCCATTCTTCTTTCTTGAAGTTACATGTGTACAACAGGTTTGTTTTCTAACATAGAGTTTTATCCTGGTTTTCTGGGTCTATCTGTTTTGGTTTTAGTCTCGATTTAACTTCCTTGGGGTGCGGCAGTGGTGCGGTTGAAGTTTCACAACAAGATTCAAGGGTGTTAACACTAATGGTAGGTGATTACATGGGTAATAAATGCTAGATGAGTTATCTTTACAGAATTTATATTTTTAAAACACTTCTTATTCATTATCATTGCTATGAAATCTGTTTTTGGTGATGTTTGTTAAGCAAATGAATTTAAGGTACCAATTTTGTGCTAATTGGGTGTTTTTCATGTATATTTCATGTTGTTCCAATTGGATTTGTTTTCTAACTCATGTAATGGGTTTATAGAAATGTTATGGGTTCTGTAAATTCTATTTTGATGAATATGGGTATGCATGTGGTGTTCAAAGTGTTATTTTAAAAGGTGTTTTGGTAAATTGGGTACCAATTTTGTGTTAAATTGGGTGTTTCACATGTGTCTTTTACGTTATGCCAATGGGGTTGTTTTATAAATCATTAAATGGGTTTATATAAATGAATTTGGTGCTTTAAATTATGTTTTTATGAATATGGGTATGCACATGGTGTTCGAAGTGGGGTTTTAATGGATTTTTTGTGCAAAACATTGTTAAATTTTGTGAAGTTTTTTTATTGAAATTTTTAATGTTTTATTGAGTGGTATAAGTGGTGAGAATCATGTGAAGATACTATTTTGACTTTTTTATGACCATAATTGATGTGTTTATGTGATAATGTATTTTGGTATCATGAGATAATGGTTTGGGCACAATGGGGGAAGCCCGAGTACCTAGGAGGGTGGATATGTACTAGTACGCTAGTGATCCGGATGGGTTTTGTCCCTATTTCACTTAGAAAAATGGATGATGACAACACTAACAAAACTATATTGATGATTATTGGGGACCAATAGGTTATGGGCATATTCCCTACTAGTGGATCATGCATGAGAATGGATTTTTCTATGGTTACTTTATATTGAGGTACGAGGTACATGGGGCTTGAGACTACCTAATGCATAGGGGTGTTTTCGAGATTGGTGCTCATTGAATCTTGTGTATTTATCTTGATAATATGGTGGTTTTTTCTGGAAAATAAATTATCCTATATGATTTATATAAATGTGCACACTCATGGAAAATTCCCCTGAAAAAACTATTTACATTTGAAAGTTTCATTCTTTAGAAATTATTTCCACCCCTTATTGTGTATCAAAAAATGGAATATTTTTTTATCATGTATTTATTAGCCTATGGAATATCTTGGTGGTATCCTATTGGGATCAAGATCACAACCTACTTACACCCCTTGGGTGTAATTATACTTGGTCATGTTTGACACAGGTAAAGGAAAGGCTTTGGGGTGATGACTATACGTGGTGTTAGTTCCCATCCATGGTGCAACATTGTGGAGATAGATTATGGGTGATGACCCCGTGTCGTGTGGAGTCCTTGTGGATTTTTTGCTACTATTTATTTGTATCTTTGGATATCTTGTATTATGTTTTAACTTATATATTTAGTTATGGATTTTGTATAAGCCTCATTTGGAAAGAATTTTTTAGATTCGGTTTATCAATTGATTTTGATGTTTTACGCTTCCATATTATGGTAAATCATTCCCAAAACAAAATATATGATACTCTGGCACTTTTTCCTGCCCATTGGGATAGGTTACGCCATTCAGGCCTTATCACAGGCTAGGTCTCGCACTGGTTTTAATGGCGACCAAATTTGGTTTGTGACATTAATAATCAATAAATATTCTATTTTCAAAATTCTATTCATATTATTCAATTAATACAAAAATGTGAGAAGTAACCTTAAATTGACCATTTTTGGGATTTAAATCATTAAAATTCAATGTGATGTATATGAAAATATTGTCTTTTTCATCAACTTAAATGAATCAAAAATAAACTCTATAATAATAAATGAGATTCCAAACTCACTTGAAACTTTCCATTTTAAGATTAAATTTATGTCCATATTTTAAATACACCATAAATGAAAAAAAAATCATTTTTCGATAAGTTTCAAAATAAAAAAATGACATTATGAATTCAAAAAATAATAATATAAGTAATTTAGGATTTATATATTATATATATTGGATCATATATGTTAAAATAATTTTTTTTGAATATGTAGAATGTATAAATCTTATTTTATTATTTAATATTTTATGTCTAGGTAAATTAGAAATTTATGGTTCCAAATTATATAATATAATCAAAACTCATATGATATAATTTGGAAAAAAGTTACAATGGTTCCAAACGAATAAAACATACTAAAAAAATATTCAAAAGAGATTATTCATCTAATTTAATTATTTCATTGATAAATAACTTAATCCAAAATAACAAGAATTAATGCTCCGTTAAAAAATGTTTCATGTGAACTAAAAAGTTCATTATAAATGGGTCACATTATGTCTGAAACTTTCATTCAAACCTAAATATAGAAATAGTAATGTTTACCTTCCCATAGAATTTTATTTTTTATATCTTTATTAATTAATTACAAGTATGAAACCAATTTTTTTATATTAAATGTTTTTTTAATGTAGGGAAAACAATTATACATATAAAATATTCTTTTATTCCTAAATAATAAAATATATATTTTTATAAAAAATATCAAATAATTTTTTAACACCCTCTTGAATGATAAATGTATCTTTAATGATCAATATATTAATAACTATTTAGTATTATTATAGTACCCCATATATTAAAATGACATGGTGTTTTTGAAAGACTCATTTTTTTAGTTTGGATAATTTGGATGGTTAAAATATTATCCTTAATAGTTTGGTTACTCACAATTCATAGAATAATTATTGGACAAAAAATTAAAAATTAAACATGAAATTAAATAATTATAAAAATTATTTCTTTTACTAATAATGTACCTCATATGAATAAGAAAATAAAATATCTTATAAATTTTATTTTGGAATGAAAATAATTAGCATATTATTTTTTATAGAAATATGTTTACTCAATTAGAAGCGGTTCAAAGTTTTATTTTTTTATCCCTTAAGATACTCTATTTTATATAAATGTTAGGCATGTTAGACTCTATTATATAAATTTTAGGCATTTTGGAGAATAACCTAATAGGTTTTGAATTTGGGTTTATGAGTCTATTCCTTTTTCAATTTATTAAATTTTTATTATTATTTTTATAGTTTGTTAGATCACGGTGATATTTTCTATTCACATCATTTTTATTATAATAAATTTTCAATGAAAAAATCACACATGTTTACAGGACATTCTCTAAATGTGGAGATACCATTCACAAAAAGAACCATCATTTATATCTTATCGAAATCACTTGAATCATCACTTGATTACAAAATATTTTTTGTGGACACACTGCCTCTCAAGGATTTACTTCTTCATATTGAGATTAATTTTCACATCAAATTTTATAATTTTTATTTTAATTAATATATATCATCATGAATGAAATATAACACAATTAGTGTAAATATTTATTAAGATAGTATATATTAATTAGCTATTGTGATTTAATAAATCTTATTTTTCATCAATGTGAAAGTCACTATCTCTATTTAGATAACATTTATGAGAAACATTTTCACTATGAAAAAAAATCCTTGATAAAAAAATATCTCTGAATAATTATTTATTCCAAAATTTCTTTCTCTTTTTATTATTATTTTTATCCCTTTTTATAACACCTAATGATTTTACTATGCATCTTTACTTTTAATAAACATTTTTTGAATACCTTGATTCACATGTAACATCAAAGTAAATTAAATCTAGGAACAATTAATAGAGATAAAATATTAAAATTAAATATAATCATTAACATATTATGATACCAAAGGATGAAACTTCATTAAAAAAAGTACAAGTGGAATAAATCTACATGTATATAAAAATAAAAAAAACATAAAATACTTATCGATGTCGTTTTCCATTAAGAACATAAACCAAATTGAAAAAATTGAAAAAAGGAAAAAAATTAGAATTACAATAGACATGATGATAGAGAATTAAATAAGAAAACTGATTTTAGTGATGACTCTAAGTCTATCTATAGGAATGAAATCCGATCATTATATATATAGGCATTGGATATATGGCCATTGGAAATATAGTTGTTATAAATATGGTCATTAAATATACGCTTACTGAGTATGAATATATCCAATATATATATTATGGTTGTGTAATCTTTAGTGAAAAATTGAATGTAATATAAATTACAAATATTAAATAATTATAGAATGAAATAAAGTTATACTAGTTAAATGAAACATTTTATTATAAAAATATATTTTTATATAGTACACATTATTATTGTTATTAAGGAATGATTTGATGTATCTATAAACATAATTGAAAGATTCTGTGACATATTTATTGATAAAATTTTATATTTAGAATTAAAATAATTAATTTAAAATAGATGTGTCTAAAATCATTTAATGTTAAAAACAATTTTTTAAGAACAATTTTTAATGTTCAATTTTTTTAATAATTCATGAAAATGTTCACTTTTAAATTCTTAATCTAATGTAATGTTTTAGTTTATAATAAAAAAAATAACACTTATTTAATTATAAATTAATATAAAATATTATTAATAAAAAATAATGTATAAAACCTTAATTTTCTATAAGAACTACTATATATATATATATTATGATTTCAATTAAAATTTATATTTCTCATTTTTAGAAATTTAATTATATTAAATGGAGTACAAAATTTTAATTAGAACTTATTAATTAGGTTAAGAGTTCATCTTGATTATTATACATAATTTTTTTTACTGAGGTTAAAAAATTCGAGTTACAATGGTAAAAGTAAAATAATGTAAGAAAGAATAAATTAAGTAGAAAAGGATTAAAATATCATTAAAATTTATCTATAAATTATATAAATGAAAGGATCCACAACCTAACTCAATTATTTTCTACATTTTATCCACATTCCTTCTAAAATTAACACCCTATAACTTATGGAATGAATATTTTTAAAATTTCCACTCAAAACGAACCTATAAAAGGTTCCCTTATATATCCCTCCCAAACCACTATTTTCCTCTAGTTATATATTAATTATCTACCCATTTTACCTCGCCAAAATATTTTGTTTGATTTTTATTGGAGTATGGTTCTAAGAAGGAAGCACAAATCCTTCATTGTGATGGAAGCTATATCATGAAAATGACAATTTATCCAATTACATGGTTCATAACCATCTATTTCAATTTCCTTCTCATATCATCTCATTAGGAATATCATTCTAAACTATAATGATAATATATGAACAATATTATACTTTTGATGAAATGATATTACTATTACATAACTTGACCCTCTTACTCATTCATTGGTAATATAGGTTCTTATATGGGATGGTTTGACAAACTACATGACTGATGCTACAAGATATTATCTATTTCCAACATTAATGAGTATGATGAATATAATAATATTAATATACGATATTAATTTTTTTATCATGATGGTTATGTAAGGGTGAAAAAAATATACGAATGATTAGTATAATATAACTCCTTATTATCCATAAATTACCCAAAAATACTCAATATGTTTTCCATTATTGTGAACCATACTCATACCTATCATTTAATTAACATGGTATTATATAAATAAAATTAAAACTATAATTACACTACACAAACTAATCAGGTAGTAATGAACATGGTATGAATGAATGAGTATCAACATCTCCATTATGAAATTTTTATAAAATAATCAAACATTCAAACATTCGATGATAAAAATAAACAATAACTAACTTAAAGAGAACTAGGATTTTCATAGATTGATATTACAATTTTTTAGACTAATACTAATTACATTACAAAAATACACACCTGAGGAAGATAAAGGTACAATGTCTTTGGAATCTTGGATACATCAACAACTAGTTCATAAGTTAATTTTGTTATCTCCCACTATGCTCCTTATAATTAGTATCTTTCTTAGAGACATCACGCATAATATTGTTCTATATAACACGGGTAAAGGAAAAATAAGAATGGTTGAGCTCAGTTTATAGTAAGGGTAGGGAGGGAGATATATGTCCCACATATCACATAATGAAAATCATATATATATGTTCCAGAATATCATAAAAAATTCATCATATTGATAACCCATGAAAATAATTGTGAATCATAAACATTTCGTCATTAAATAACCTATGGAAAAGAAACAAGGTTCATAGTAATTGCATAATTTTATCATTGAATAACCCATGGAAGAAGAAGTGGGTTTCACAATCATTTTATCACATTATAAAATATGGAAGAGAAAAAGTTTACATAAACATAATTTCATCATAAACCTCAACTATTCAGTTAAATAATAATAATTGTATCCTTGGATCATATTCCTAGGAAGGCATAAGTAATATCAAAGTAATTCTTCTTAGAAGAGAATTTATTTTATAATATCACTTTGGACATTTAATGAGGAAAATAACCTTTCCACTTTGAAAATCAAATTTTAAAACTAAAATTTTATAATCATTTTCAAAATATTTTTAATTTGAAATAATATTTGAATATTATAAAGGAATCCTAAATATAATGATTTTTTTATGATGTAGGGAAATTATGTTCAATCCATTCAAGTTAAAACAATTATTCCTTTCACATTTATGATAATATTCAAAATATACATGATCAGAAAATGTATGATGATTCAATTTGAACTAGTTTTTAATAAGATAAAAAATTTATAGAATGGAATTAAACAATCATTTTAGAATATTAAAAACATTCTTAAATTTTTTTTACAAAAAATGGGTATAACCAAAAATTTATTTTTGACTGAAGATAGAAATAATGTCATTCATTCATAAAATCATTCTTTTTTAGTCTAGATGACATAATTTAACACCCCTAAATTTTAAAATATGAGTATCATATTTGGCAGTGTATTTAACATTAAACACCAAGAGTAGAATGAAATATAATATAATAACCCAGTCTTATTGTACATATAAATTACATCAATTTTGTAGTATACTTAAAACATTATACAAATAGATGCTCAAAGATCATATTTGTTCAGTGCCTTTGGAAAAATGGAAACATAAACATTGGTACATAAATGAGATACATTATCTCCTGCTAGTCTTTTCATGAATACATCCCTTCTTAGACATAAAAAACATAATATATATCTTCATAAACTGGGGAAGGTGACAAAAAAGGGGTGAGCTCAGATACTCAGTAAGGGTACTCAAGGGAGACATGTAAGCATTAACACGAGCATAGGGGTATGAGAACGTGATCATAACATTATAATATCATTCCATGCTTATCAAAGATCATAAAAAAGAAATCATAGAATAAATATTGGTAGTTTACAATCATCAATCCAAAAGAAATGAAGAACATGATCCATGAAGTCATAACATAGGAATAAAAGATGGAATTTATTAAATACAAAAATCAGATAATATGATTTCCATAATATCCAAGTAATCCCTGTAAAGAATATATTAGTTGTATGGGTTCACTCCCCATACCATCATGGTAGTCATAGTTCACTCCCATGGCCATCTTAGTTTCATTAGTTCAATCCTAATACCATATTGGTAGTCATGGTTCACTCCCATGGACATCTTAGTAGTCATGGTTCACTACTAAGATCATATTAGTCTATCCAATGAGATATGAATATATTCCCAATAAATTGGAAGGAGATATAGGAACCACCCATATCATAATGAAATCAGGCATACATGTTGCACAAGATAATAAAAATTAATCAAAACATAACCCATGAAATGAAATGGGTATCACAAACATGTAATCATATCACAACCTATGAAAAAAGATAGAGGTTTCTTAATCATTCCATTGAAAAAATAAACCATTAAAATAAGCGGGTTTCAAAAGCATATAACCTATGAAATAGAAAAAGGTTTTGTAAACATCATTTCATCAAAATATAATCCACTCAGTTAAAGAATGTGAATGTAAATTTTGAATCATTTTCCCATAAAGTCATGAGTAACACGAATATATGTCTTTTTAGATGGGAAATAATTTTGAAATATCCTTCAAAAATATTTTTAGAAGAAAATATAATTTATTATTGAAAAATGAATGTTTTAAAAAATGAAACCCAATGAAAACCACTTTCCTTGAAATCTTATAATAGAATATTGAAAACATTTTTGAAATAATTTATTTGAAAATTTATTGAAAATATATAAATAAATATTGAAAACGTTTTGAAAACAATTTCTTTAAAAATTATTTAAAAATATATAAATAAAGGATGAAAATGTTTTGAAAACCATTTTACTGAAAAACATACAAAATAATATTAAAATTTTTTTAAAACAATTTCATTGAAAATAATTTTAAAACTTATAAATAATTCTTGAATAATTTTTGGAAAACCATTTTCTTTGAAAACTTACAAAAGAAGATTAAAAATGTTTTTGAAAACATTTTTATTGAAAACAATTTAAAAAAATTGAATTTCCAGAATATAAGAAAAAAATTTTATTTTAAAATGAATAACTTTTTAATCATGTAAAGGATGATTCAAGGGATGTCAGTTATGATGGCAGGTAAATCCATACATGCCAAACATTCCTTTTGTACCATAAAATGTTTAGAAAGGTGCATCGAATGGAAAATGACAAAAGGATTCCATATTAAAAACAATTTTGTATAAAAAGGTAAAAAATATGTAAATATTTCTTTTAAATATCATCATAGAATAATGAAATATTTTTGGAAGCATTTTAGAAGACAAGGTTTTGAAGGAACTCATATTTCTGATCAAAGAGAGGGTAAAGTCATGCTTTCTTTAAAACACTTTATTAAATACCTTATGTACCAATGAGTGGAAAATGGTAAAAATACACAAATATATAGTGAATAAGAAAAATATAATAAAATTAATGAGATTTATTAAGATATGGATCATAATAGTTCATTAAAGGAAGAATAATCATAAACAATCTCGAAAAGTGATGAGATTGTTTCAATAAACTCTTACCGCATGGTAAAATTGAACCATAATTACCATGTAATAAAAAGAAAATAAATGAAGCTTAAAATATAATTAAAATAATGAGATTCATTTCATAAAATTTTAAAGGCAGTATGAACACCTCCTGGAAAAATATAAGTGCATAACATGGCTTGTGTCTCAAAGAAGGAAAATTGATACAAAATCACTTTACCGATTTGGTAAATTTTGAACCATAAAATTCATGAAAGAAAGATCATCAAGTGGATATGTAAATATGAATAAAACAAAGTATAATAACCATATAATTATTTAATGGGTAGTATACACACCACCCAAAAGGAATGGGTGGTGAATAAAGAATGTATATCCTAGAAATAAAAAGTGAGATGAAATTCTCGTACCTTGTGTCTTGAATCTCCTCATATTCATACAAACATCATGTATAATAAATATAATTTTTTTATATGTCTATCAAAAAAACATATTATTATATATAATACCATATATTTTTTGATGATGTCATTATATTACCCTCTGGTTAACAATTCTATGTGAAGGTTTCACTTTAGGTAATATATTCATTGTTCTTCGCATGTGTCTTAATTCGTTATATATTTGATTCATATACTTATATCATGAATTATAGAATTTAAAAAATGATATAAATATCATTTATTTTTATTATATGTGTATCATAATAATATATAGAATATAGAAGTATGAAACAGAACACACTGTTCATGGAGACGGTAGGTCCTACGTATAGATGAACGTTTCTTTCATTTTATTATCTCATTGAAAGAAAGAGAGTAAATAACATATATGTATATATATGTACATATAAAATTATTCTAGAAGAATTATTATATCATATATATCATATTTTTTACTAAACACATCCTTAATACATTCCATGTAGTGTGTGAATGAATCACATCGCTTTGAGGGGGTGGTAGTCCACACTTGCTCACACGAAACTAGCATATTTACAAGAAATAGAAAGTATAAATATATGTGTTGTAAAATAATTATAGAAGTTTAAATACATAATAAGTATAATATATATTATATATAGATTTATTATCTATTATAATTCTCACCATGAGAGGCAGTAAAGAAATAATAAACAATTATCGTTTCGTGAGACAATAGTTTGCCGTACACATAAACAATATGTTTGTTACCCATTAGATTGAAGTTTTTATAAGTGTGGGTAAAAAAATTTCATAATAAAAACAAAGTATATTTGGGGTACTATTTTTTTATGTAATCATGTAATATTGAGAGTGGAGGGGGTGGAGAATGAAAATTAATGAAAGGAGTTTGGGAGAAGATGTTACCTTTTAATCGGGTAACTCCTCTTGGTTTGTGTCAAAAAAATTCCTTAGATTGATTTTTCCCATAAGATAGGTTTCATGGGGGAATTCAGGGATATTGGGAACTATATTTTGAACATACTTTCCTAAAAAAGTGGTTTTAGATGTTTGATGAAGTGGGAGTAGTGGTAGCCTTTTATATGGAAGGAAAATGACTCACTTGGTATTTTTAAAAACAAGTTAGGTGTGCCCACATTTTTATCTAAAACAATTCTTCCAAAAACAATAAAATTAAACAATTAAAGGTTAATGGCCGAATAATTTCTATCCAATTTGTGTTGGACAAGTTTTAGGCCATTTTGGAACATAAATTTAAGGTTTATTCTTTTGTTATGATTAAATTTTCCTTAATCGTTGTAATTAATTGTTATTACTTTCACTAATATTTTTGGTAAAAAGATAATTTGAAAGTATTAAAAATTAAAAAAAAATTATTATTAAAAATATGTAATCAAATTTTCCAAATTCCAATCAGATAAGTGTTAGAAAATAATTTAAATTTATCCCTAAAGACCGGATGACAATGTTGGTTTTTAAAGTAAAAACATTGAAAAGTTTTCTATGTTATTATATTCAATTTCACTATCAAATTTATTACAATGAACTAAATTTTATTATATGATAAAATTATTATCTAATTAAAAATTAAATCATATTAAAAATATAATTTAATTGTATAAATAAATTAGATGAAAAAACAATTTTGAATTAAAATTCTCTATTTTCACTATTCATCAAAATATGAAACTTCACTGAAAAATAACAAAACTTTAACATAAACTAATTTTTATAATTCTATATCAAATATGAAGTTTATTATTACATTTATTATTTACAAATTTTCAAAAAATTAGACTTAAAATAGGTTTTTATTTAAAATCTTGTAAAAGTGCCATTATAAAATATTTGATTTTTATGCGAAATTTTGAGTTTTTTCTTATCTAATGCTTATAAAATATATTAAATTAATATCAGAAATATTTTATAAAATATATAAAATATTAATTTCATTAACATCATTCTATAATTATAATTAATTTAATTTATTAGTATAAAAAAACTTTGCATATATAAAATTATTTTTCTGAAAAAATATTTCTTTATGTTCAATTGGTAATTTATTCCATGCATTTATAATAAATTTTTGTCCAGTGAATTCATTTTATATTTTATGTAAACCACATATTTTCATAATTTAGTAAATAATATTCATATCCTTCAAATTAATGGATAGGTTATATTTCATTATATTAAATAATCATATTTTTAATAATATATTATATTTTGGTAACACTCAGTCTTATGTGTTATGCAAGGAAATGAGGAAAGTCAATCTTACATGTAATTTATGCTAACCACAGTGTTTTGTGTAGGACATGTTAACCTTTATGTTTCATGTTGTGAGTGATAACTTGGTGTTTTGTATTGCGCAAGAAAAACATAATGCTTCAATATAAAATCAAATCTATTTTTAGTGTTTTGTTAAATGAAAAGTATCAAAAAGATTAAATTAATTTGAAAAACAGTATTTCAAAATACTCTCATTGTGTTACATTATATACCCCTTAAAATTAATTTCTCCCTCAATTTTTTTGGGTTATCAAATGTTTAATAATTAAATTTTTCTTTTATAGAAACCCACATCATAAAATGAATCCTAAAACTTACTTTAAAAAAAAGAAAGATGGAAACATAATAGTTACCGAAAGTAACATATAACATGGTTTAATCATAAGAGAACATAGGTGGAAAGTGAAAACATGGAAATGGAGGAAAATTGTAAATATTCATTTGGAGTGATTGAGGTTGTCAATCACAAACATGTGAATGATAAATGAAAAGTTGAGGGACTCAAGGTCATAAATATGTAATGATTTAAAAGGACATTGATTCAATAAAAATTAAGGTAATAATATTACATTTTTTTATCATTTTCATGAAATTTTTAATTCATTTATTTACCTATAATATAAGGAAATATAATTAATTGATATATTTCTATAAAAAAAATTTAATTCTTTGGTTGTGATTTGATCAGTTTATAATTCATCCATTAATTCAAGAAATAGATGTCTAAAAATTATCTTTGATTCCTAAAGCACCAAAATAATATTTTAATGGATCATCTGGCCCATAAAATAATGAAATTTATAACTATTTTTCCCTAAAAATTATTCAAAATCTATTAATTTAGAAAAATAAAAAGTAAAAATACAAGTTTATCATTAATATTTATTCATCATAAATAATTACACATTATCTAGGATATCACGTAGGCAAATGGTATGAACGAAACACTTATCATCCTTCAGTCATGGGTTTAAGACCTATGGCCTTACCAGACCTAACTGGTTGTCACTTGACATACATGATTTCTTTTTATAATACCACACTAATATAATTTCCAAAATATTATGGACAACATTGAAATAAGGATAATCACTAAATATACTTTTAACCAACGTTTTAAATACAATAACAATATGAAAATACTTCCTCTAGAGTTTATCTTAACATTTTCATGAATAGTTATCCTTATAATCCTTATAAAAGATGAAAATACAAAATATTAGAAAGATTGTCATGAAATCATGTTAACATTGATCTTCCATAAATCAAAAAGTAGCACTTTTTTGTCGCATTACAAACATATGGATACCCTCATTATATACTCTCTTGAAACATGGTAATGACCTGAATTAAAAGAAATTTTTTTTTGAAAAACATCCATTCTTCATTATTCCAAAGATTATCGGGTAAATTCCATAAATTCAAGATGTTGTAAACTTCATCTATTATAACATAGACTACTTTTTCAACAGATCCATTATCAGTTTTGAGGTAATCAATGTCGTCTAATTTACTTGTTCATATCCTACATATATTTATGTAAACAACATTATATTAACATAAAGGACATATAAAGGGTAATCTTCCCTTAGTAAAAATATCACCTTTTCCTTAAATTACTTTTCTAATACATTTCAAACAATCAACATAATCTTTTAAATCCTTAGATAAGAACATAAACTGGAAAATCCTTATATATTTCACCATTTATATATCATAATTCATGAATCTAAATACATAAAAAAAATTATTATTCCACTTTATCCATAACCCATAATAAGGATACCTCATCCTATTACATAATACCTCACTCTTTTCACATTTCATTTGTAGTATCTTCATCATCAACAATATAACCATTACTCATATCACCACGCTTATTGTCTTTAGTATATTTCCACTATGGTCATTGATTTTCATAATGAACATTTATTCCATACATAAATCATTTTACCATTGATTATTTCTTCAAAAGACCAATATTCCAATTAATTTTGTTAAATGAACCCTTCATCTTTCCTTTGAAGTTACTTGATTTGTGTCTTTCTTTTCCATAGTCAAAAAACCATCTTGTTCCATTAATACATTTACTTAGGTGGCTATTTCCACATTATTTACATAAAGGAAACCAAATATTCTTTCTTATATAGTCTCCATTACCTGAAATCTCAGCGAAATACTTCCTTCCATTATTTGGTGATTCTGAGAGTTGGTTAAGAAACACATTATCGATCATGTTTTTTGAAATATTATTTGGCATGATCACAAGATCATTTACTCCACTGATCATCCCATATGAATTCTCATTAATATATTTTCCATCTCATTCAACATTAATATAGTCCACTCTAGTTTCCTATGTTTATTAAAACTAAAAATCATTGAGTAATAAACGATTATCATAGTGATGATTTACATGATCATTAAAACCAATAATATGATGTCAAAATTATGAAACCTTTCTTAAAAATTGACACGTTATGTTTATCCTATGTTATTAATAGATAAATTCTATTTAAATACTTTATTATGGTTCATGAATAGTCTGTGAATTTCCAAAGAATATCCCCCAGGTGTGTTAAACCAAGTGTGAAGAAAATCCTGTTGTCATGTACCAGATTACCCCGATTGAGGCCCGAGACGTCGTAAGGAGTTTTATCCCCTATGTATATCTGTGTAAGAGTCATATCCACTTGTAGTATGTAGACATGGATGTATTTCTAGGAAACCACTCACACTATCCTTTACCAATTTCCAGGACATTTCCCTAAACGATAACTCATCCTTATATATATATATATATATATATATATATATATCCTAAGATACATCCATAGACACATCCTTAGAAATATACCTTGGGATCTCAATAATGTTTTCTCATCCTAGTTTCCAACGTTTTACTAAACCTTAAATCTAATACTAACTATAATGAACTAGTATTATCATACATAGACATTACATCACTTTGGTGGAATACTTAAAACGTTATACAAATAGAAGCCCACAGATCATATTTTTTTAGTGCATTGGGAAACATAAAAACATAAACACTCATACTTAAATGAGATATATTATCTCCCACTAGGTTCTTCTTGACTAGAACGCTTCTTAGCCTGAATAGCCTAAAGGACTTAATTTTTATTTATTTTTTATAACCCCCATTTTAAGGGATGAGGGGGAACCCTTACAAGTTCCATATGCTCAGAGATTACATGGCCCATAGGCTTAGGAGATTACATGACCCGGAGGTCTTAGGGAATTCAACTAGACTATCTACAAGGAACTGCCCATCCCCAGCATCTGTATCATGATAGTAGCTCTCCACCTTCGCATGATCGTCTGGATAGGATTCCCATGAAATCACAGGCTGGTCCCAATGACATAGCCATACCCTCTCATTAGACACATCAAACATAATGAATATATTCATAACCTAGCGATGGAAACATAAAAATGGGTGATATCATATTTTCAGTAAGGGTATATAATGGAGACATGTAATCATAAACATGACCATATGGGTATGAGAACATGATCATAACATTATAAGATCATACCTTGCATATCAAAATCATAAATAGTAATCATGGAATAATTATTGGTAGTTCATAAGACATTAATCATAAGGAAATGATGAAAATAAGCTAGGAAATCATAACAAAGTAATAAAACGTAGAATTTTTTCAAACACATAAGCATATAATATGATTTTTATAGTATCCAAGGAATCACTTACAAGACTATATTAGTAGTATGGGTTCACTCCCTATACAGCTAGGGTATTCATGGTTCACTCTCATATACATTTTAGTATCATGAGTTCACTCCTCATACCATCATGGTAGTCATGGTTCACTCCCACAACCATCTTAGTAGTAAAGTTTCACTCCCAAGACCATATTTTCTATCTCATGAGATATGAATCTCTACCCAATGAATTGGAGGGAGATATAGGTGAAAAATATCTCATAATTAAATCACACATATATGTGACACAATATCTTAAACATTAATCATAACATAAATAATAAAATTAAATAGGTATTATAAACAAGTAATCATATTATAATTTATTCAGAGAAATAATATGAATGGAAACATTGAGTCATTCCCAAAAAAAAGCATGAGTAACACTAATATAGGTCATCTTAGATGCCAAATAATTTTGAATGATATTTTAAAAAAAGTTCTTCAAGAAAATATCCTTTCTTCTTGAAAAATGTTTTTTAAAAAAAACATAAACCATTTTGAAAGATATTTTCCTTGAAAAATGATAAAATAATCTTGATTTTTTTTGAAAATAATTTCTTCAAAAATAATATTAAAACCTATAAATATATCATGAAAATGTTTTGAAAAACATTTATTTGAAAATACATTGAAAATGTATAAATAAATCTTGAAAAAAATTTGAAAACCATTTTCCTTGAAAAAATATAAATGAATATTGAAATTTTTTTGAACACCATTTCTTTGAAAATAATTTGAAAAATTATAAATAAATATTTAAAAATGTCTTGAAAACCCTTTTCCTTGAAAACATACAAATGATGCTTAAAAATTATTTTGTAAAACATTTTCATTGAAAATCATTTTAAAAACAATTAATGTACATAATATTAGGAAAAAATTTTCATTTAAAAAAAATAACTTTTAATCATGTAAAGGAAGCTTCAAGATAATGGTAGTCATGATGGCGGTTAAATCTGTACATGCTAAACATTTATTTTGCATGGTGAAATGTTTAAAAAGGTTCCACAAATGGAAAATGGCAAGAATATTACTTATTAAAAAAAATTTGTTTCAAACTTTTATACATGGTTAAAAATTTCTTTTAATTATCATCAGATAATAATAAACCTTTTTTGGAAGCATTTTAGAAGAAAACATTTTGAAGGAACACAGATTTTTAAACGAATAAATGGTAAAGTCTGGCCTCCTTAAAGACACTTTAATAACTATCTTATATACTAAAGAGTGATACAATGGTACCAATACATGAAGATATAGTTAATAAGTAGAGGATACGAAAATTCATGTGAGTTATTAAGATATGGATCATAATATTTCATCAAAGGAAGCATAATCATAAACAATGTCGAAAAGAGATGAGATTGTTTCAATAAAATATTACCACTTGGTTACTTTGCACAATACTCCCCATGTAATAAAATTAAATTAAATGATGTTTAAAATATCATTAAAATAATTATATTCATGATATAAAATTTTAAAGGCAGTATATACACCTCATGAAAATATATAGGTACTTAACATTGCATGTATCTCAAAGAAGGAAAATTGTGACAAAATTACTTTATCGATTTGGTAAATTTTGAAAAATTAACCTCATTAAAGGAATATAATAAAATTCAAAATTAAATAACCATTAATTTTAAGTATAATAATCATATAATTCATCCATGTTCTGTATACACACCACAAAAAATGGATGGGTGGTGAAAAAAGCATGTATTTCATAGAAATAAAACCTGAGATGAAATTACCTTACCTTGTGTCTTGACTCTCAGCGTATTTGTACAAACTTACTGTATAAGAAATATAATTTTATAATAAATATGTCACTAAACAATATTATTATATGAAATTCCATATATTTTTTGATTATGAAATTATATTACTCGCATGTTAATAATTCTATCTTAAGGTTACACTTTGGGTAATATCTTATTTGTACTTCCCATGTGTCTTAATTTGTTATATATTTGGAAATTATACATATATCATGATTTCATTAATTTAAAAATGATATAAATTTTATTTTTACTATAATAATATATTGAATTTATAATTATGAAATAAAATACACTGTTCATGGAGACAGTAGGTCATACGCATGCATGAACCCAGTTTTCGTTTTATTATCGTATAGAAAGAAAGGGTGTAAATGAAATATATATATATATATATATATGAATATATAATTATTAAAATATCATTATTATATCATATATATAATATAACATTAATAAAACCATACTTAATACATTCCATGTAGTGTTTGAATGAATCATATCTTTTTGAGGGGGCAGTAGTCCACACTTCCTGAAAATAAATTATCATATTTACACAAAATGGAAAGTATGAAGATATGTGTTGTAAAATAAATTAAATAATAAAAATTAAATAATAAGTATCATATATATTATATATAAATATAGTGTCCATCATAATTCCCACTATTATAGGCGGTAAAGGAAGAACTAACAATCATCATTTCATCAGGCGGTAGTTCGCCGTACACATAAACAATATGTTTATTACCCATTAGATGGAATTTGTGTAAATTTAGGTATAAAACATAGGAAAAAAATAAAATTTTATGTGGATTATAATGTTTTTTTATAATAATGTAATAAATAGAGTGGATGGGGTGGAGAATGAAAACAAATGAACGGAGCTTGAGGGAAGACGTTACCTCTTAATCGGGTAAGTCCTTTTGGTTTGTGCCGAAAGGATTCCTTGGATTGCTTCATGAAAACATTGAGGCTTCAAGGAGTAAGGAAGGGATTTTGGTAAGTTTAATGGGTAGATATTGTCTTAAACTAAGTGGTTTTAGAGATGTGAGGCAGTGGGAGAGGTATGGACCTTTTATATGGGCGGAAAAGGACTCACTAGGTATTTTTGTAAACAAGTTAGGTGTACCAACGGGTTTATGTAAGAAAAGTAATAAAATACAAAAAATAATAATCAATGGAAATTTCATGGCCTAATAATTCCCAGAAAATGGGTCTTGGACAAGTGGATAGGTCATTTGGGTCTTTAAGATTAAGGTTCATTCCTTTGTTAAGCTTAATTTTTCATTAATCATTGTAATTAATTTTAATTGAATTCACTAATAATTTTAAAAAAACTAATTTATCCTTATTTGAAATTATAAATGACTATTATTAAAAATATTTTATCCATTTTTAGAAATTAAAATCACATAACTGGTTGAAATTAATTTAAATTTCACCATGAAATTGGCGAAACAATGCGAGTTTTTAAAGTAAAGACGTTCAAAAGTTTTCTATGTTTTTATATTAATTTCATTTTGAAATTGATTCCAATGACCTAAATTGTATTACATGATTAAAATTTAATCTAATTAAATATTAAAAAAATTACAAATATAATTTAACCATATAAATAAATCAGATGGAAAAGCAGTTTTAAATTAAAATTTTGTATTTTTCACTATTCATAAAAATATGAAACTTACAAAAAGGTATGAAAAATTTACACTAACCTAATTTTTATATTTATATTTCAAATATGAGTTTTATTTTTACATATTTTATTTATAATAGTTCAAAAAAATAATATATTTTCTTCATTAAAAGGTGGTAAAAGTTCCTTTATAAAATATTTGATTTTGATGTGAAATATTGAATATGTTATTTTCTTATGGTTATCAAATCTATTGTATTAATATAAAAAATATATTATTAAAAATTAAACAAATATATTTAATTAATATAATTATATAATTGTAATTTATTTAACTTATTAGGATAAAACATATTTGTGAGTTTAAAAATTATTTTCTTTAAAAATATTCATTTATATTGAATTGGTTATTATATCCATTTATATTAAAGTTTTAAAAAATTAATTCATTTTATATTTTGTGTTAACCACATATTTTCATATTTAAGTTAATACTATTTATAACCATCAACTTAATGACTAGGTTATATTTCATTATATTAAATAATAATATTTTAAATAATATATTACAGTTTGGTAACACTTTATATTGCGTGTTATGCGAGCCATCAAGGAAAGTCAATATTGCATGTAATGAAAAATAACCTTGGTGTTACATGTATAGAATGATAAAATTTATGTTTCATGTAGTGAAATATAACATGGTGTTGCATATAATGCAAAAAAAACATAGTTATTTAATATAAAATCTAAAATATTTTTAGTGTTGTATGAAATAGAAAATATCAAAAAGATAAAATTAATTCAAAAAAACATTTCACAAAATATAGAGGTGTTAGATATAACAACTCAAGACTATAGAATATATTTAATAGTTTAAATAAATAAAATCTATGATATAGCTTTAAATTCATGCAACACTACGTTATCTTTTATTACACACAACCATGACTTTATTTGAAGTATTGTGTTATATGCTAGAATGAGTTTTACTGAATACTATTAAAATTATTATTTAAATTGAAAATTATCTCATAGTCATTAAATTGGAGGTTATTAATAGGAATAAATAAATTATGAAAATATATGGTTGAATTGATTGGTTACTAATTGACTAGAAATTAAAATAAAAAAATATTTTATATAAAGGAATTTTTTTTATAAAAAGCTATTTTTTATGAACCTAAAAGTGATTTATCGTAAAAAAATAAATAAATTACTATCTTTTAATGATATTAGTGAAATTTATATGTTTCATAATTTTTTTTAACATTCTTCCAATATATTTGTTAGGAATAAGATAAGAACAAATCCAATTTTACACATAAAAAGATTTGTTTTTTCTAAATATAGTTTTTCCAACTTTTCATGGTGCGCATGTTTGAAAAATAAATTTTACACATTTAAAAATTTTATTCAAAAAAATAAAATTTCATTTTTAATATAATAATTTCAAAAATAAAAAGGGTTATTTTTTGGTATTTGTATGAGAAGTTTGATTTTTTGATAAATGGTGAAATAATAATGATTTTTAACTGAAAACATACATTTAATATAAATAATTTATATTTTTAAAATAAATTTTAAATTGTTTCTAATGTATAATTATTTAAATTATACATATATTAATATGGTTTATGTAATTTTTATCTATTTCATATTTAAATTGGGTATAAAAAACTTTAATCGTTTGAACATTTTCACTTTAAAAACCCTCTTTCCCATACAGTATGTGAGACTAATTTTAAATGAATTTTAGTCACTTATGTGAATTTAATTTGAAAAAATGGATTACATATTTTTATTCAGATTAATTTATAATTTCTAATAGTTTTATCTTAATTTTTGACCATAATTATTATTGAAATAAGTTAAAATTAATTATAACAATTAATAAAAAAAGAGTTTACCGAAAGACCATACATTAAACATACCGATGAAACTGACCTAGAAACTTATCAAAAACTCATTGGATGGAAACATTTTGACATTAGACCTTATCTTATCAGAATTGTTTCATTATTGGATCCACTGGTCATGAATAAAATGTTGTTATAATTCACTATTTAATATAATTACAAGTGGTACTCACTTATAAAATAAGTCCTCTATTTATTTATGTTTAATAATGTTGGTTTGACCATGAACTGTTTTTTAAAAAATAAATAAAATTACATCCATCCGATGGCCCAAAGACCTTCATTTTTTGTTCATTTTTGATAATCCACCTTTCAAGGGGTGAGGTGGAACCCTTACAAGGCCCGTAGGCATAAGTGTTACATGTTCCATAGGCCTTAGGGGAATTAATTGCCCGTAGGCTTCAAATATTATATACAACCCATAATAACTACTTGGAACTGCTCCTCCCCAGCATCTTCATTGTGAAATCATATCTCCACCTTCGCATGTCTGTTCGTCTAGGCTTTCCCATGCATGCACAGTCTTGTCCCGATGGCAGGTGCAATACCCTCTCATTATTGCAATCCGTTTAGCTTATGCTATGGTGAAATCTCCTTTATCCTCCTCCTTCTAATGTTTGTTCCTTGTAGGTTTTCTTGGATACATCTTCACTTAAGGTGGCCCGAAGGCCTTGAGGTGGAACGAAGGCCTTAAAGGATTCACGGACCAAATCAGTGGCCCGAAGGCCTAAACGTGGGAATATTCCCAGATGCTATAGTGCCAAATAGTGCCTGCTATAGTACCGCTACAGTACCTGCTACAGTACTGCTACAGTACCTGCTATAGTACTTGGAAATTAGCCTCTGCCTGGATTTGATCTTGGGTCTTCTGGATGCACTTAGTGAGTCCTTAGAAACTGGGCGAAGGCTCATGTGAAAAAAATAAAAAATAAATAAAATTACAAGAGTGAAACTCACCTCACTTATAAAAGGCCACTCCCTCTCCTCTCTAGTTTACACCATAAAAACACTTTGGTTCGGCCATGACCAAAAAAATCAATCCCCAAAATACATTACCTAATCCTATAAGCATTATATTGGTATTAAATCCAAATTATTAAGGAATTAGTGCAGACCTAAGGAGGATACCCAAAGAAGTGTTAATGTTTTTATAAAACAGTTATTATTTTATGTCCTTCTCCACAACCTTCAATTATTCTTATATCAAGATTGAATAATAACCTCAGTATCTCCAATACACTAATATGTTGTTATGTTAATATTATGAACTAAAACCACACAAACTTACATATAATGGGTTATGAAATCATCATCCTTCCATATGATAGACTACCACCTTGCGAACAGATGTTGTTCATTTTTCTGTTACCACCATTCAATATAGGGAATAATGATAGAAATTATCTTAATATATATATATATATATATATATATTTATATTTATTATGTTATTATTATCATTGATTTATTATATCACACATATTTTCATTCCTTTCATTCTGTGGGAATACGATAACATCGCTCATATGTACGGCGGACTATCGCCTCGCTGAGTGATGTGATTTTTATACTTTACATGGAATTTATTATTAATGGTTTTAATAAAAATATGTGATATGAATGAAATAATAATAATAATTTAATAATAATAATAATATATATATTATTTACTTTAATTTATTTCAATATGACATGAAATTGGAAACAATGTTCTTAAATATATACGACCTACTATCTCCAGAAATGGTGTATTTCATTTAATATCACCGTATTTTATGGATTACACTAAATTAACAGATACTGATTATATGTAATATATAAATCATGTATTACCTTATTTATATTATGAAATAATTATCTAAGTAATAAGAAAAAAAATAACAACATAAAACATACTCGAATAAGAAAGATGTTATTACCTAAAACGATGAAAATAATGATAGATTTTTAATAAACGAGTGATAATATGTTATAAAAGGATAATATATGATATCAAAAATATTAATATGGTTTATGATTAAGTTAATAACATTTTTAAACCATTATATATTTAGTTAAATCATGTTCAACCAAAATTAAGAATAAGGTAAGGGATTTGACCTCAATTTCATTTTATTGAGGTAGTGTAATGTAATGCACGTAATCACATTTATATGGAGTATATACATCCCATTAGAAATTTAATATCATTTATAAATCATTATTAATGATATATTATTTTTGAAATTTTCATTTTTTGATATAAGGGGATTTTAATTAAAAGTTAAAATGTGGTAAAGAATTTCATAACTCAATTTCTTATCATTGGGTTATATTACTTCCTCGTTGCCTTTAATATTCTAAATCATGAGTGTAATGAATTTTGACTATATACTTTTGTATTTAAGCTTGGTTTATGTGTATTAACATTTGTAACACATAATAAATTCATTGTTTTATTCTTACTTCAATGCTATAATCCTTGCAAGGGTTTACTTCAGAATCTCATTTTATTCGGGGTTGTTTACACTTGTATTTACATTAATGTAAATGATTTTAATTTTTTTAATAAAATAATTAATATTAACATACTCGGGTTATTTATGATAATTTTCAAGTAATATTACCATTTTCCAACTCTTTGGTCCTTATAATGTTTTATAAAATGTTTTTATGATAATATGACGTCATTTCTCTATTTGGTTGGAAATATGTTTTCTTCCAAAAACATGTTTTATACAAATGTTTTTAGAAACTTTTCCAAAATTTTAAAATAATTTATCAAAGTAATTTTAACCCACTTATACTCTTTAAAAAAATTCAAAGGGACCTTATGTTTTTTTAAAACAATGCCTATTTTCTATTTAATAAACAATGTAACAAAATCATATTGTCATTTTATGAATAAGTAACTTTCCAAGCCTTTTTACAGGGGAAAAATAATTTCATTTTTACTTTTATATAATTTATAAAATTACCCTTAATTATGGCCATGAATTATTTGGAACTTACATTACTTTTTGATACAGATCTTTTTTAAATGACAAAGTTTTTTAAAAGTGATTTTGAAAGAAAAGTATTTTTCAATTTTGTTTCAAAATGAAATTTGTTTTCCCTCAAGATTTATTTTTAGGATATTTTAATTTTATTTTTATTCATCAGTTAAAAATTAAAATTAATAGTACTCAAATGGGTATATGTTGCATTGATACTATCCTAATTATTTATATGGATCAATTATGATCATTCTAAATGAGGAAAGTTCTGATATTCAATTCCTTAATTTATTTTAGCCAATAATTTTACTTTTAAATGTTTAATTTCCTGTGACTATTAAACAATATATTTTACATAAATATCTACATTATTTATGATGGATATGATCATTGCCTAAAAAATATTCCATTTTTATATAATTTGTTCACTTTGAATATTATTTTATTAGCTGGTGAAATATTGATAAATAAGTATTTTTTACTCATTATATAAATTTGGTAGGGAAAATTGATAATGAATTAAAGAAATTATTTGATATATGAGTACTTCTTTGTACTGGTATCACAATGGTTGGGGACCATTTAATATAAGCCCCTTGATTCATTGTTTGTCTCATGAGACAACATCATTTGGTCAGGAAAACTTTGAGATTGTAACCAAGAATGTTTTAACCTGTATTGTGAATTTTCATGACAGTATTATGCTAAAAATCATTGTGAAGGGTATTTATAGTTATGGAATCATGTTCCTGGGAAACATTTAATCCAATAATTAATCATTTCCATCTTTTATATTTAGTTATTATTATCAGTGAGATTTTCACTATGAGATAATCTATGTATTCATTAACTTATCAATTTATTGATTAAATGGAATGTGTTTTCAGTTAATTACCTTTACATATATATTATTATTTATTTGGTTATTTAAATGGAATGTGTGTTCAATTATTTACCTTAAAATATTTATTATTCCTTATCTAGTTATTTAAATGGAATGTGTTAAGTTATTTATATTATTATATTGATTATTCTTATTGCTTGATGATAACTTACGTTATACTAAAACCTTATAGATCACTTGAGTTAACCCTTATTTGTTTCATTTCACAAGGATTCTATGATGTTTACTATGAATGATATGTAAGGATTCAGTAGAATGAATAATGTTATTCTTTAAAAAATATTTGTTTTAATTTGTGTATTCAAATGTAATATAAGGCTCATGTATGTATCTTGCTAACCAAGATAACTAAACTGATCATTCCATTGAATTTGATTCCTTGTAATCATGCCAATGTAATGGTAGAAGGAACCTACTCCAAGATTACAGGGGTAAAGTTTCTAAATTTGGTATCAAATTCGTTTAGTAGAAACCATGAAAACTATATTTGGGAAAATATAGATTAGGTAACATAACCCTAAGATATAATTTGAGGATAAGTATAGAAGAACATCCTCATGTTTTGGTAAGGTAAAGATTATGTGGGTCTCCCTAAAAATAAATATACATCTGGATACTACAAGTGGAATTAGTTCTAGAATATATGTAACTAGGGGTAATCACTTTAAAAAGGTTGCGTTGGTCTTAAATAGAGCATAACTAAGTACACGACCATGGGTCTTAATGCACTGCTAGTCTGATACTCCTAAGGGATATTCTTAGGATAATTCCCACTATCTTTACGAACCACATGGAAGGATTTAAATAAATAATGAAAATTAATGACCTATGTTTAACCCTAGATAGAGGAAGGACCAATATGGATATATAATGGTTGAAGTATTTATTGGTAATCTAGAATTAAATTATACAACTATTTTAATTATGGTATATTAGTTATAATAATCATGAAATAAGTAAGGTATGTGTTAAAATTTTAGAATCATATGTGTCTTAAGTACCTTTAGATTTTTGAATACCATCATGTCTTAATAATTTTAAGATTGATAATGGTTCCAATGTCATAAAAACCTCTTTTAAGGTTTTATGTTATTGGATTATACCAATATTAAGGATATTTGAGGATAAATTTATAGCAGTAATATATTTTAGTGGAAAACTTATTTTATAAATAATTCCTTTAAATTTTTATGAAATAAGCTTAATTTTATTGATAACCCTTAGGGTCAATATGATCCTTATAGTAAATATGATTTTAAGACTTTGGAACAAATAGGTATTATTGAATACCATAGTAAAAAGGTTATTTAATTTTTAATTTTATTTTAATTATTTCCATCTTATTTTTTATAAATGTTATATGAATTATTTTAATAATGTTTTTGAAAAAGGACGACATACATGAAGGGTGATGATAAGACTTTTTGTATACATTTTTTGATATATTTTTATATATTAATTCATTTAATATTAATTGATTTAATATAATATTAATTCTTGATATTAATGTTTTGTGAATTCTTATACATGATTGAGATTTGGAGGAATACCGAAGGAAAAAATAGGAATAGACGAAAAAAGTGCCACTTTGTGCTGTGAGCGAAGCGAAGCTGCATGACAACATATGTTGAGAATGTTCATGGAGCACTTATGGAGGAACAAAACTAAAGAAGAAGGAGAAAACAAAGATTCTAGTTCTAATCATATTTTAAATGTCATGTAATGAAATTACAAGATGTGTAGTTTCATTTCACTAGATGATGCAAGATGTGAATGCAAGCTATGAATTATCATTACACGGCGTGACATCCAGTTACACGACGTGAGGTGGGTCAAAGTTCAAAATTTTAGCTGGGATTCACACAAATTAAAAATTAGTGTATAAAATATTAGATCAGTATTACACGATGTGAATACCCATTACACATTATGTAATTCCCCAATAGAGAAAAAAACACAGTTTTCTAGTGTAAAGTTTTGACAGAATTTTATGATTTCTTTTGACTCGGTCGGCCATTTAACTCCATTTTTGACACGAACTAACCATATAGATGACCATGAGGATTATAAAAGGAAGATTTTACCCATGATAAATGTATTTGATTATATTCAATGCTTTAGGAATGACAATCGGGAGGCTACCATAGGGTTCTGACCTAGTTTTCTTCTTTGATAGGTTTTGTTTATTTTTTTATTTCCTTTCATTGATGTAATCATTGAATGATTTATATTTTAATTATAATCACCCTTTATATTATTTAATTTTCATTAAATTATAATATATACCCTATGATTATTGGTTTATTAATCATCTATGACCACCTGATGATGATTGGATGAACCCTATACGGGAGAGAGGAATCTGTTAGAGGGGGTCCGTACGATCATAGTTTGATTTACCTTTACTCATAATAATAATATTATGCAATAATATCATGTAGTTCCTACATTCCTATTTTATTTTTCATTCAATTATTGACTAAGTGTTTTCAATAATTAATGATCCCCATCATGATTGAGATAATTTATTCACAATCATTGAATTGAATTACTCTTCTGAATTTAGAAATTTGAACTAAATGCACTTCAGAAATTTTGATTCACCTAACCATGATGAATTGGTATTATATGATAGTTTGATAGGGAGTGACAATTTCCTATATCAACCTTTATATTCCTTCTCCTTCAATATTTTCTAATCTCTCCTCTATGGATATTAGTTTATTCATCATCGGTGACCACCCAATAATGATGGGATAAACCCCATAGGGGAGAGTGGGATTAGTTAAAGGGGGTGCGTACCACCATTAATTTATTTACCTTTTCTCATAAATATTATTTCATTATATATTATCATGTTACACTTGTAGGTCTATTTTATTCATCATTGAATCATTGGCCATATGTTTTAAAAATGAATGAACACCAACATGATTGAGATAATTTTTTCCTGGTCTATGAATTTAATTACTCTTATGCATAAAGAAATCTTAACTAAATAAACTTTAGATATTTTGATTCATCTTACTAGGATAAATTGGGATTCTATGGTAGTTTAATAGGGAATTAACAGTTCTTTTATCGATAAAATCATTTTCTTGCACAACTATTTAATATAATTATTTTTTGAGTAAAGTGGAATTAATTTATTTATAAAAAACACCACTGGAAACTGATTCCCCCCAATTATGTTTCTCTATTTGAATTAATTTATTTTAATTTCACAATTAGTTTAATAAAATCGATTAGAAATTGGAGCGACCCAACCACTGGTAGAGAGTTTTCATCACTTGGTTCCCCACTCTCTATGGATTTCACCATATACTTCTTCTATACTATGCCTTTGTAGTTAGTACTATTCGAGATAAGATAAATTTATAAATTGAACCATGCCTAGAAGAATTAATGACACCTTTAGGGCACATCAAATTTTAGCACGGTGCCTAAAGAATGGAATCGAATCGAATCACTATATCCTAGAAGAAATACTACTTTTATAAGCCTCACATTCATCCATAGGGTTCACTCAGGTCAAAAAAATAGAGTTAAATGGATGACTGAGTGAAAACAAATAATAAAATCCTGTCAAAATGTTATGCTAAAAAATATGTGTTTTTTGCTGTATCGGGGAATTACATGACATGTATTGGGTATCACATCATGTAATGCCAATAAAATATTTTATATACTGATTTTGAATCTACATGAATATCGACTAAAATTTGGAACTTTGAACCATCTCACATCATGTAACTGGATGTCATGTCAGGTAATGATAATTCACAACTTGCATTCACAGCTTATATCATGTGATGAAATAAAACTACATGTTTTCTATTGCCATTACATGATGTGTAAAATGTGATTAGAACCAGAATCTATGTTTTTTCTTTCTTCGGTTTTATGCCTTCAAAAGTGCTCCATGATCATTTTTAAAATCCATTGGCACGCAACTTTGCTTCGCTCATGGTGCAAAGTGGAGCTTTGTTCATCCATTCCCTTGTTTTTCTTCGGTATTCTTCCAAATCACAAACCTGTATAATAATTATAGAAACATTAATATTAGGAATGAATATTATATTATATTAATTAATTTGAATTTAATTTATATATAAAAACACATGAAAATATGTATACAAAATCAACTTATCCGGTGACAACCCATTACATTTGGAAAGGTGGTGGGTATGAAGCCATGGCCAAAGGATCATAAAGGTTTCACACTTACCACTGGACAATATAATGTTCTGATAATATTTAATTTTTCTTCGTTAATAATATTTATGAATAAATATTAATGGTGAAATAGTAGTGTTAATTTTTAGGTATATAAATTAATATAATAGAACTTTTTCTAAGAATATTTGTCTTGGAAATTTTTTAGAGAAATATGGAAAGTCCCATGACTCTTTTATGGATCTTATGATCTATCAAAAGTTATTTTTATTACTTCAGGTGCAACAATTTATTTTTATATATTATTTTCATGGATTAAGAGAATGAAGAAAAACAAAAGGATGAAATTGTGTTTATGAAATATAAATATATAAAGTATGACTATTTCCTTATATTCCTAGATAGTAAATGAATTACTCACTTTTATAAAAAAAGGATCTTGAATAAAAAATATTATCCTTTTACATTCATATCTTAGGACTCAAATGGCCGTTTAGATAATCATATATTTATATATTTTAGGACCTCAAATATTTGTTGATCATTCACTTTATTGTGTTCAATGACCTCAATCACTACCTATAATTATTTATACTTTTCCTCCAAGTCCATATTTTCAAATTCCCCTAATGTTATCCTATATATAAACCTAGTTATATATTATTTAATATGATTATTATACTTTCCCATCTCTTTTATTAATAGGGTATTTTTATTCACCCTTTTAAAATGTGGGTTTAAAAAAAATAAATCTTAAAAAATAAAACCATTAATTACCAAGACGAAGTTTAAATTACGACGATGAAATTTAGTTATGGTGGGGAGAATGTAACACTGTAAAATTTTAAAATAAGAGTATCAAATTCAATATCATGTATGAAAAACAACACCATGAGTAGAAAGGAATATAATATACTAATACTTTATAAAATATTTAATTTTTTTTTTAAAATTCACAATATGATATAGCTGGAAATGCAGGAAACCCTAAGTTAGCTTGAGTTACACAAAATAATGACTTTCATTGATGGCTTGTGTCAAATGCCAAATCGAGTTAAAAAATAATATATATATTATTATTGAAAAAGACAATTATCTTCTAGCTATAAAATTAGATTTTATGAATAATATTAACTTTCATATGAAAATATATGGTTGAATTTATTTCTTAATAATTGATTAGAACTGAAAATAAAAATAAATTGAATATAAAGAACTTGTTTTGATAAAAATACTATTTTTATACACCCAAAGTAATTTTATCATAATACATTAAATAAATTTATATTAGTTAGTGATCATAGTAAAATTTATACATTCAATAATTATTTTTCACATTCATCCAATATATTTCAAAGGCTTATGAAAAGAACAAATCTAATTTTACGCATCAAAAGTTGTGTTTCTTAAATCCATTTTTTCTACCTTTTTATAGGGAACTTTTTCTAAAAATAAAGTTTTACAATTTTTAAAAAATTATTGTTCAAAATAATATTAATTTTTAATATAAAAATGTCATAATTTTCTTATTGTTATTTTTTTGGTATTTTTATGAGAGGTTTCAATTTTGATGAGTAGTGAAAAAATAATGAATTGTAATTGAAAAATGACTTTTAATATAAATAATTTGTAATGTTAAATTATATTTTGAATTTTTAAAAAATATTAATTATATAAAATTTACATCTATGAATCTAATTTAGGTCACCATAATGAATTTTATAATTAAATTGGGCATAAAAGCCTTTTAAACTTTTGAACATTTTAACTTTAAAAGTCATCTTTCTTGCCCCATCTATAAGATTATTTTTAAATTAATTTAATGCACTTATGTGTATTTAATATTGAAAAATGGTTTACATATTTTGAATAAATATAATTTATAATTTATAATTGGGTTAACTTAATTTTTTTCCATTATTATTAGTGAAATCAATTAAAATTAATTATATCAATTAAGAGAAAAATAAGTTTAAAAAGAACCTAAATATTTTAATTAAGATCCAAAATGACCTATAAACTTATCAGAAACTAATTTTATAGAAATATTTATACATTATACAATATTTCCTCTGAATTGGATCATTATTGGAGCTATGTGATATGAAAAAAAAATATGTGTATAATTCACTCTTTCAAAACATTATAAGAGTGCCAGTCACCTCACTTATAAAAGGCCACCCCCCTCCTATCCACTTTACACCATAAACCACTTTTCAATAAAATGATATCCCAATAACACCCAAAATTCCATCACATAATCCTATAAGCATTATATTGGTCAAAAATCCAAATTAGTATGGAATTTGTGCAAACCTAAGGAGGATTCCTAAAGAATAGGTAATATTTCTGAAATAGAATTTTTATTTTACTTCCTCCTCCACCTCCTCAAATTCTTCTAATACCATGGTTAAATAAAAATATATTTAACTAAAATATACTGATATTTTTTTATGATTAATTTGCATCTACAACCACACACACTTACATCAAATGGTATATGAAATATTCATTTGTGTGTATGATTGACTCCCACCTCATGAACCGATGTCATTCGTTTTTTACATTACGACCTTTAAAATTTGATAAAAATGATGGAAATAAATATTATATATGATATATATGATATTAATGATGTTACTATTATTTTGGATTTCACATATCACACATACCGTCATGGATTCCATTTTGTGGGAATACGATAACGCAAGTCGTGGATACGGTGGACTATCGCCTCATAAGGGGATGTGATTCATTCACACATTACATGTAATGTATTAAGGATAGATTTAATAATAATAAGTGATATATATTAAATAATTATGATAATAAAATGATAATATATATATATATACATATATAATTCACATTTCTTTCTTTCTATATGTCAATAAAATAGAAACAATGTTCATACGTACGTACAACCTACCATCTCCCAAGATAATGTATTTCAATTATTATCAAAAAATTTGTGGATTATTATAAATAAAAATAAATTGAATATATATGATATTTAAATCATGTATTATATTTTTTATATTATTAAATAATTATAAATTTAATTTGATCAAAAAATAACCATTTAAAACATACTCAAAAAACAAAATATTTATTACCTAAAATGATTAAAATAATGAAAGAATATTAATGAACGGTGATAATATATTCTAAACAGATCATATATGATATCAAAAATTTTAATATAGTTCTATAATAAGTTATTAAATTATTGAAAACCGTTATATATGAGTTTAAATAACATTCATCCCAAATGAAGTGTGGGGTAAGGGACATCATCTTAATTTCATTTCCTTGAGGCATATTATAATGTTACATAGCTAATCACTTTTATATGGTGTATATACATCCCATTTGACATGTAATATCATTAATAAATCTTTCTGAATGGTAAATTATATTTAAATTTTTGTTATTTAATCTAAGTGTATTTGAATTAAAAGTTGTGATGTGTTAATAAAATTCATAAATCAATTTGTTTTCTTTGAGTTATATTACTTCCTCGTTATTATTATCATTCTATGATTATATGTGTAATGGATTTTAATTTTTTTTTGTATTTACACTTGTTTTTTTGGATTTAAATTTTATACACATAATTGATTCATTTTTTGATTTTCACTTTAACATTATGATATTTTCAAGGGTTTATTTCATAATATCATTTTTTGGAGATTGTTTACACTTGAATTTCCATTGAAGAAAATTATTCGATCATTTCTTAGTAAATTATTTAATTTACTTCTCCATTTAAAATTCATGATTATTTACAAGTAATAATACCAATTCTATACTCTTTGGTAGTTAAAATGTTTTAGAAAATATTTTTAAGAAAAGTTGACTTCATTTATCTCTTTGGTCAGAAATATGTTTTCTTCCAAACAATGTTTTATTAAAAAATCAAAAAATATTTTTAACCTTATAAAATGATTTAAAAGGGAATTTTAAATCATATTTACTCTTTTATTTTTTTTCCAAGTAATCTTATATCATTTTTAAAACATTTCAGGTTTTTCTTTTATAAAAAATGTTAAAGGAATATTTTTATCATTATTAAACATGGAACATTCCTAAACTATTTATTGTGAAAAATGAATGTTCTTTTTTACTTTTACGGCATGTATGGAACTACCCTCAATCATGAAAATTATCTTTTAATTTAATTTTGCAGGTTTATGAGGATATTTTTAAATGAATTTTTTTTACTGTTATTTTTTTAATAAAAATGATTTTTAAAAATATTTTTAAAATGAAAAGGACATTTTCCACAAGAATTTTTTTAAAGAATTTTATTATATTTATATTAATAAAAAAACCTTTATTATTTCTCCGATGGGTATAGGGTATATTTATTACATCCTATTTTGTTTTTATGGGAGGTTTATATTTATTCTGACTATGGAAAGTATTGAACTTCACCTCTTTAATTAATGTTTCATTCAAAAACTTTCCTTTGAGACATGAAATTTCCTATGATCATTTGAAATTAAATTTCCCCAAAATTTCAATATTATTTATCATAGATATGATCATTTCCCAAAATTCATACCATTTTTTTCATATAGTGTTCGCTTTAAATGTTATTTGATTATCTGTGGAAATATCGATAAATCTGTATTCTTCGATCAATATGGACTGTTGATAAGGAACATTTTTTATGAATGAAATCAATTATTAGATATAAGAGGAATTATTTGGAATAGTAAGACATGGGTTTGGGACCATTTAAATTAATCCCCTCGATGCATCAGAATTCTTATGAGAAGAAATCAATTTAGAATAAACAATAAAATTTTAAACCAAGTATGTTTTAAATTGTCTTGGGAATGGTCTCGAAAGTAGTATGATAAAATGTCTTAAGAATGGACTTGACAGTAAAGGTAATTTTACCTTGGAAACATGGAATCTAATAATTAATCATTTCTTTAATTCAGATTCAATTTTTATTTTCCACTAAAATTTCAATATGAAAAAAATATATTGTTCCATTTCATTATGAGTTTATAGTTTAAATGGAATGTGCGATCTATAATTTACCTTCCATATTGATTATTCATTATCAAATTATTTAAATGGAATGTCTGTTAAGTTGATTAACTTTCCATATTTATTATTCTTATTTATTGATGATATATTCTATTTTACTTATCCTTTACTAAGAATTTTAGATCACCCTTATATTGATCATTTCCCTAGGATTCCATTAATTTAACAATGACTGATTTGTAGGGGATACATTAGAAGGAATAAATTTATTTTCAAAAAAATATTACTTCCTAATTTTTTTATTCAAATATAATGTTATACCCATGTATGTATCCATTTTACCAAAAATACTAAACTGATCGGACATTCGGTATTTCATTCCTTGTAATCATGCCAATGTAATGGCAGTAGGCACCAGCTTCAGGCTTACTAGGGTTAGATTGCTACAAATAAAGGGGGGGGGGGGTGAAATGAAAAAAATTAATTCCATTAAATAACCATTGGAGAAAAAACCCATGTGTTTCTTGAGATATATATAATAAGTTATCATAATCAGAAATAATTTTATAAACAATGAGATTGCATCATGAAATCATTACCACATTGATAAAGTTTTATTCATAATCCCTAGGAAGGAATAAAATTAAATAAATCATTATATAACCTGAAAAATTAATTCATTATATAACACATCCAAGTGGTAGTATGCACACCCCATAAAATAGTATAGGTGCATAACATAACTTATGTCCCAAATAAGGCTATTTGAGAAAAAAATTCATTTCTTAAAGTAAAAAATTACTTCATAAAGGTTTTATCCTCTATAATAATAAATATAAGTTTATCATAAATATATTACATAAACAAAATATTATGTATCATAATATATATGACTTACTTATGACCTTTTTTTACTATTTTTTAAACAATTCCTTATTAAAATCTTGTTTCGTATAATAACTGTTTCATTTTTTATGTATGTTTTGATTTGGTATTATATTTCCCTTTAAATTGATAATGGTAACATCATATTAATAAAGTTAACTCTGATATTAATATAATATTTATTATTTATTTATTTATTCATATCATTTAATTAAAGTTATATATAGAATATGAATTACACTATTCATGGGGACCGTAGGCCATATGTACGCATGAATGAAGTTTCTATTTTTTCAATGGATAAAATAATAGAAATGTAAATAATATATTAAATTTAAATTATCATTTTTAATTATTATATATCAAAAATTTTCATTAATTTGTTTTATTACGTTCGATGTGAAATTGTATGTGAAAAATGAGTCACATCTTTTCGTGTGGTGGTAGTCCACCGTACACATGGACAACGTTATCATATTCCAATAAAATGGAAGTAATATAGTTATATATTATATAATAATTGTAAAAGTATAATTATTTTATAAATATCATAAAAATATGTTAAATACATCATTATAACTAGTCATGAGTGGTGGTGATGGAAATTGAATTACATCGTTTCGTGAGTAGGTGGTTTTCTATACACATGATATGCAGTTTTATTACCCATTTGATGTAATAATAGGTTGATATAGGTTATTAAATTAACATAATAACATCTATGTATATGTTATATTTTGTTTATATTATCACAATTGAAAAATATTTTAAGGAGGTGGAAGCGGAAATAAAACACAAACATAAGTTTAAGAATTTTACTTCTTCTTTAGAGAACCACTATAGGTCTATATAAGAGTGTTTACTAATAAATATAAGGCCTTTATTATGTTGTGAGGTATGTAAGGAATGTATTTATGTGGGTATTGGAATATCCAAATGGTTTTACAATTTAGTAAAGTATAGGAGAGTTGGTAACCTTTATTAAGTGAGGGATATGACAAATATGATATTTTAAAAAAAAATAAGAAACAACATTTTTTACATGAAACATGGATCCAAAATAGATAATTCTAGAACCTTATATGTTTTAATGTTTAAATATATCCATAAAGTTGGTTATGTACAATTTTATTGGTCATTTAACCCCTTATCATTTTACTTTAACCCACTAGTAAACATGTTTTTTGCATAACCGTGGTTATTATTTTTTACTATTTTACTAATCATTGTCTTTAAATATTTATTTGAAATTATTAGATAATATTAATGATGATAATAAAAAATTTTGAATTAGATTTTTTCAAATTCAAGTCATAGAAATTTCATAATTCAATTTAAATTTAAACCCATAGACACAATGGACAAAGCATTATCTAAAAAACAATCATAACTGTAAAAAGTATTAATAACCAAAATTCAATATGAAATATATTAAAATGAAACACAATGTATTATTAAATTTACTATTGAAGTAATATTATGTTTTAATTTTTTTAAATAAGATGGAACATTGTTAATTATTTAAAAGAAATGACAGTTTTTAATAAACATCAATATTTATTTAATATCCACTGAAAAATTAATCTTTTTATAAAATATTCAGAAAATAAATAAAAGATAATTTTGAAATATATATTTCTAAAAAAAAATTATTTATTAGAATAAATATTTTAAAATTTTGAAAAATTAGATTTATTTTTTGAAAAAAATGCAATATTTTTTTAAGAAATTTTTTTTTGAATGATATAAATGATTTGAAAAAATTAAGTATTTTTTTATCAATATATTTTCTTATATATAAACATTATACAAAATATTTAAAAAGTGTTTATTCATATTCATACCACCATGTTTAATGGACATTTTATAATAGACTTTAATAGATAATAATATTAATAATATATCATGATTTATTTAAATTTAGTGTTTCATGTAATACAAGCTATCAAATAAATTAAATATATTTGAAAAAATTAAAAAATCATAAAATATCCACATGCGACATGACTAATATATTTATAATGAATGATTATAGTTTAAGTGTAAAATGGTAATATTTATTCATAACATTCTAAAACAATTTATTAATATTGTTATGTTTATTTTACAGGAGGATAAAGTGCTTTCACAGAACATGGGTGTAATGGAAAGGGTTTCTTTACAAATCTCATTTTAAAATTGTCATTTATTCTATTTTAAAATCCATCTGGGGAAATTGATTTTTATTTATTTTTAAAAAACCACATATTTTCCTCTCATATTATTATTCATGGTTTTTATATGCATTCATATCATTTTATACACATTAGTTCACAATCCAACTAAAATAATTCCCATAAATGTAGACTGAACTTCTATACAATTTCTGATTAGGAATATTTCTCCTCCAAGTCAGTATTATTTATATTGTCTTATAAAATCCATTATTTAAACATAAATAATTACTAAAGGTCAGATTATATGTTCTTTGACTTAATTCCACAAATTTTTAAATAAGTATTTTGGAATTTTTTCCGGATCTATTTTCTCATGACATTGTCTCTATTTAGTAAAGTATGAAAAAACATCCATTTTAAATATTTATATATAAACAAATTTTCCCCAAATTATATAAAATTTTCTTAGCGGAGATTCCATTAATATTTTCATCATATTCCAATAATAATTATTTTTCCTTTATTTTAATAAATATTTAATTTAAATATATTTTATCAAAAAGTAATGGATATTTATTCTTACTTTTAAAATAATTTTTTTAATGCTCTTATAAAATATTTTTTATGTATGCGAATATCCTTAAAAATTTCATAGGTTTCACTGGGGATATTATCTAATGATATCATCTACACCCACTATCTGGATGACTTATAATCATGTTCTATGGAAATATTTTTGAAATATGATTCCCTCTCATGGGTTAATTAAGCTATGATGTGGTTATCAATGTTTTTAATTTCTTATGAACATAAATTTTCAATTTATCCTTATGTGATGGGTGGGTTTAATATATCCCTCTAATATATTGGGTAATGTATTATATCATATGAGATTTGGATAAGACAAGGGTTGTTAGCCTAAAATGACTATATTTTCGACATACGATTAGACCTGTCTTTTATGTTATGAATTTATTGGTGGTTATACTTTATAAATTTTATGACTTCTATGCTTATTTTTATTACATATTTTATTCCCATTTTATTTTTTCAAAGCTCATAACTACCTGATCTTGTTTTCACAATCTTAGTACTAGTGTCTTATGTTATTCCAAAGTTGTATTCCATGACTCATGATTTATGATATACATTTTATTGGGAAAGATTATATTATATTCCATTAATAGAACATGATTATGTTTTCATACTCACATTATCATCTTATTCACACTTATTATTTGAAATTTTTATCTCGCATGTCTGCCATTACTAACCATCTCAACCCACCCTTTCTTATATTTCCACTCCGCATGGTATAAATAAGAGTATTATATATGATGTGTTTGAAAGGGTATCATGTGATAATACTATTTATGGGATATGTTGAATGTTTTTTAAAATAATTATTTATGTATCTAATCTTTAAAGACTCTAAAACTATATTTTTCTTGGATGTTTTTTATTGGGATATATAAAAATTATTCCTGTTAAATGATATAATATTATTTTATATAATTTTGTGGTCACCTTAGTTGATTTTAGAGAGGGGTTTAGTTATTCATTTTAGGATTAGTATATTAAGAATAAGTGTATGGAACTGAAAACAACTTATAATGAACTTAATGTGACGTAGGATGAACCTAAAATGTCATTGGTTGAAATGAACATGTCATGAAACACCTCGAGTTTTTATGGACCTATTTATTTCAAATAAATAAAAATTTTCATTTTTATCTTATAGTGAACTAAGTAAAATATTAATTTCACACTAATCCAACTGGTCATATGAAAAATTGTGTTGGAATACAATACATGCAACCTTGAGTTGGTGTTCAATGCACACAACACTGAGTTGGTGTACGATACACTCAACACTGAGTTTCTATGAAACATATTTTTTTAATTTTTTTAAATAACATAATTATAACCTAGAAATTAAACATAGTTATATTAATATTAATAACTACTTTTAAAATATTATTATCAATTTATATAAATAAAACTTATTGATAATGAAGGATAAGAGTTTTGGTAAAGTCCTTTTATGATAAAAAATATTTATTTTTCTTGAATGAACCGTCTTTAATAATAAAATTAATTTTAGACAAATTTATAAATTTAATTTGATAAAATAAAATTTATTTTTGAATTCAAAACATCTAAATTATCCTAGGGAGAATTTTTGTAATTTTCTAAGAAACTTCATTTTTCTATAAATAGTGAAAAATACTGATTTTTAGTTAAAAAATGCCTTTTTGATTAATTAATTATTAATGTTAAATGATATTATGAATTTTTTAAGGATAAATTAGATAAATATTATTTCTATTAATAAAATTTAATTCATTATAATCAATTTCTCTTTGAAATTTAATATAAAATCTTAACAAAATTTTGAACATTTTTCTAATTTAAAAACATGTTATTTCATCCCGTTTATGGGATTAACATTAATCTTAATTTTTCCAATTTTGTGAATATAATTTTGAAAAAACAACACACACCAATTTATTCGGGGTAATATTTATATTATAATAAGACCAAGTTAATTTTGACCCAAGTTATTAGTAAAAGTGATTAAAATCAATCACAATAGTTAAGCCCAAATAAAGCTTAACTAGGGACTAAACCTTAAAATTAAGGTCCCAAATGACCTAGAAACTTGTCCAAAACCCATTATCTGTACATATTTCTCCCATAAACCTTCAATTATTGAGTTTTTTTTGTATTGGTAATACTTTTTTTAGGTAACAACATGTGCACACCTAATTTTTTTTCTAAGAATTTCAAGTGTGTCCTTTTCCTTCCTTATAAAATGCCACCACCTCTACCCATTCATCACACCTCTAAAACCTATTATTTGCATCCAAGGTATGCCCAAGTAGCCTAAAAAAGTCCATACATTATACTTTTATGCCTCCCTCTAGGTAGAAACAATCTAAAGGAAAACGTTTTTCACAAACCAAAAGGAGTTAACCGATTTATAGGTAAGATCTTCTTTCAGGCTCCTTTCCTTTATTTTCCTTCTTCACCCCTTCCACTCTATTTATTCCATTCTTGAGTGAGAAAAACAGTATATTAACCAAACTAGGATGTTTTTAGGTAAATATTTATACCTTAACTTGTACACACCTCCATCCAATTCATGTTGAACATACTATTCTTGTGTACGATGAACTATTATCTCATGAAACGATGATTGTTCATTTTTCATTTACCACCTTTCATGGTGTCCATTATGATGGAAAATATATTTATAAATGTCATATATTATATTTATTATGTTTTTAATCTTATTTATTTATTTTAAAACACACATATCATTACTTTCTATTTGTTGTTAATATGATAATCTTATTTGATGATGTGTGGACTACCTCTACCTCAAAGAAAAGTGATTCGTTCACACACATGGGATGTATTAAGGACAAGTTTAATAAACTTATAGGATATATATTATATATTCATGATAATTTAATAATGATATATATAAATGTACATACACACAAATATATATATATATATATATATATCATTTTATCTGGTTCTTTCAATACAATAATTAAAAACAGAAACATCGTTCATGTGTACGTATGACTTACCATCTCCATGAACGGTGTATTCCATTTCATACATATTTTTTCTATAAATTATTATAATATACATATACTAGATATAAATGATATTTATATCGTTATTTATATACTAGAATCTTGATAAAAGTATAATGACTAATGATATAAATTATTAAGGCACATGCTAAGAACTAAGCGAATATTGCAAGAAGTAAAATTTTAACATAGGATCTTGAAGAAGAGGGTAATATTAGGTAATAATAAAACCATATATGGTTCTATATATATGAATATTATTATATAAAACATTTATGTTAAACATATATTTTTTATACAGGAATCTTGTACGAGTATAGAGAGAGAAAAGACATAAGGTAAGGGGATTTCATCTCTCTTTTGATTTCTGTGAGATACAAGATTTGTTTGACACTCATTCCATTTTTGTGGTGTATTTAATTCCCATTATGTTATTATATTTATATTATAATTAAATTTATGGGTATTAACATGTCCATTTTATGATCCTTATTTCATGGGGTTGAACTTTAAAAAGTTACCAAATCTGGATTGGCCTTCTTTGAGACTTATGTTTTATTATGCACCTAAACTCTTTTTCCGAGGTGTATATACATCTATTTTACATATTATATCGTGAATATAAATCTATTCATGATAATTTATGCTTAATTTATTTTCATTTCTTAAATGAAGATTATGATCCCAAGTTACCATGTTCTAAGAGTTTATTGAGACAATCTCATAGATTTTCGTGATTATTTATGTTTATGATTATTTTGATTAATTATTATGATCCATATCTCAAGGAAATTCATTAATTTTAATCTCCTGTGGTTATACATGATATAATAATGTATTTTTACCATATTTATACTCGTTTTTCCATTATATAGTTAATAATTTATTTTCAATAAATCCCGAATTTACCCTCCTTTCAGTCAGAAATCTATGTTTTCTAAAAAGGGTTTCCAAGAATATTATACAAATATCCTATATGAGTTAAAATAAATTTTTACCCTTTTTTTATTTTACCAATCTCTTAAATTGAATCTTCTTAACACTTTCTGAATAATTCATTCCTTTTAACCTTTTATAGTGAAAAAGGAATGTTATTTTTACCTCATACAACATGTACGAATTGACCCTTTTTCATTCCTTTGATGATTCCACTTCACTTTTAAATGGTTAATATTTAAGAAATTGTTTTTAATTGTAATTTTCAATGATAAAGGTTCTCAAAATGATTTTATATTTTCCTTATATGTTTTTAAGTTATTTTCTGAGAAAATTATTTTTAAATGGTTTTATGTATTAAAAAATCTATTTCAAATAAGAAATGATATATTACTCAGGAAAAGTTTTTGAAAGATATTTAAAAAATATTATCAATATAAGATGACATCCGTTGATGTTACTCATTCCCTATCTTGGAAATTCCCTAAAGGTTACATTCATATCCTTTCTATGAAGGGGTTAAGATTAATGTCACGGTCTTTATGAAACCTATTTCTCTTTCACGAGTTATATGTTTATAAAATCCATTTCTCTTTAATGGGTTATGATTCAATGAAATGTCCATGAAAACTATTTATTTTAATTTGGCAATGATGTGATGAGATATTAATGATACCCATTTCATTTTATGGGTTAATATTTTATTCTTATAAGACCTATATCTTTTTATGGGTCATGATATGATGAATGTTTTATTATCATGTCGAACATGTGTGAATAATTTTACTATGAGATCGGCAGGGACTGTATCTCCCTCAAATTAATTGGGTAATGAAAATTTTTACATGATCTCAAAGGGTATATGGGTCATTGTGAATGAATTAAAATAAAGAGGGTGCATGCATTGTAGCTCAAGCGTAAAAAGAAATAGGGCGTACGAGTTGTAGCACAAGACTGAAATGAAATAAGGTACACAGGTTGTAGCCCAATCCCAAATAAGAGGGTATATGGGTTTTATCCTAAGTCTAAAATAAATAGTGTACACGATTTGTATCCCAATCCTTAAAACAAGAAGGTATATAGGTTTTAAAACAGGACTAAAAGAAAGTGGGTACACGGGTTGCTAGCCCAAGCCTGAAGTAGGTACATGGGTCGTAGCCCATTCATAACATGTTATAAAGGTCTTGGTAGGTAGCCTTGATATAAAGGTTTCTATTCTTATATGTATACCACAAATTATTTGTCTTATTTCTTAGTTATGATTTTATCAGTATTGATGTTTATTTCTTTATGATTCATGTCCTATGAACTGCAAAGATTATTCCATCACTCATGATTATGATCTTTGATATAAAGGGTATGATATCCTAATTTTATGATCATGTTATCATACCCCCATGTTCATTTTTATGCTTACATGTCTTCCTTTTTTACCCTTACTGAGAATCTTAGATCACCCCTTTCTTATGATTACTTTCTCCAGGTTATGAAGAATGTTTTTTGGTATAAGTATTAAAGTTGGAGATCTTTATGGGAGATATTGAAGATATTTCATCAGGAGAGAATATTTTGTTTCCATGTTTCAAAATACACTAAACTATTATGGTCATCTTATTGTACTTTTGTAATGTATTGAATATTAATCTAAAATGATGTAATATCCATGTATGTTAAGCTCATGTTTCTATAGGTGGTATCAAAGGAAAGGTTTAGTCATCCTTTATAAACTAGGATATGAGAACTCTATTGATATCCCTAGGTCTATTTCTAAGGATATGTCTAGGGATGTCTCTAATGATAAGTATAAGGATGAGTTAACATTTAGGAAAATGTCCTGGAATTTTGGTGAAGTATAGAGTAAGTGGTTTTCTAGAAATACATCCCTGTATGGATACTACATGTGGATGTGGCTCTGGCACTTATGTACTTAGGGGTAAAAACTCTAACAAGATAATATGGGTTTGACTCTGGGTAATTTAGTACATGAAAATGGGCCTTACAACACACCTAATTTGACACTCGTGAGGGATATTATTTGGGAATTCACAAACTCTTCATGAACCATTATGATAGATTTAAATATAAGTTGACTACAAATAACCTAGGAAGAACCTAGGGTGTCATATATTAAGGAAGGTGTCATGATTTAGATATGATATAAGTAATTATTTTCATGACTATATGGTTTTATTTTATGTTAAGAAATGATCACACTATGATTATAGTTTTAGTTAATGGAGAGAACAAGAAGAAAATAGATTAATGTTGAATTTTATGGAAGATTTTCTGATGACCAGTCAAGTAGGATGATCAATGGAATGAAAGATGTTGTGATCATTCCTAGTAAGTTTTTAGAGAACATGATTAATAATGTTTCCCTTAACCAAATAGAGGAATCTCCAAGGAAGATAAATAAGGGGTTTGATGAGAGTCCAGACAATAGAGATCACAGAGGAAAGAAGATTCAGTTTCATTTGTGTCTAGAATGTGGAAAGAATCACCTAAGTGAATGTACTAAAGGAAAAATAAGGCGTTTTGACTATGGGAAAGGACACAAATCAAGTGAATTCAAGGGAAAATGAAGAGTGAAGCTAATGAAATCGATGTAAATTTTTGACTCCCTAAGTCTCCATCAAAGGTTAAGTGTTTTATGTTCAGAGAAAATGGTCACTATGCAACTCAATGTCCCAAGAGGAAAGTTCCTGAAGGAAAACAACAAGGTGGTATAAGTAATGGTTACATTACTAATGATGATGAGACTATAGATGAAATGTGAAAGTAAAGAGGTATTATGTAATAAGATGAAGAAGAATTATTAATTGATTTAGGAAGATGTAATCAAAGTATTTATTTGGATTACAGAATTGAGAATGGTGAATTATATATGGATTGCTTAGTTTATGTTTTTTTGTAAAGGATTTAAAAGAATATGTTGAATTGTCCTGATGGACTATAAAGGTATAATTTTGACTAATGGAAATTAAAACTTAATATGTTATTTAAGTTAATATAATTTTTATCGATTAAGGTATGTGGGATATGGGTAAGAAAATTGGATGGTAATGAATTCCATGGAACTAAGTAAGGACTTGTTCATAAGTGGTTTATGCTATCACTAATGAAGTTTACAACATTTTTTGATTTAAGGAGTAAATCCAATATACTATGGAATGAGGAAGAATTCATGTTTTCCAAAACGATTTATGATAGTTTAGGTGGTTACCATGTTTCAAGAGAATATATGATGTGGGTATTCAGAAGTTTGGAATGTGAAAATAAAGAGCCACTTTTTGATATATATATATATATATATAGGGGAATCAATGTTAAGATAATTTCATGACTCTATTTCTTAGGTTTTGGATTTTCATCTATGGGAAGGGTTAAAAGGTTAACCATTCATGAAAAGTTTTTGATAAACGTCAGAGGACGTTTTCGGCGCTCTGAGCTTGTGTTGAAAACCTTAGTGGAATGATAACTAGTGATTAAGCTTATTTCAAGGATGTCCATATTATATATTATTTTAGTGGGGTTTTAAAAAAGAACATCATATATGTCAGGTGACAACCAATCAAGGCCAACAAGGTTGTGGGTCTTAAACCCATGATAAAAGGATGATAAGGGTTTCATGCCTACCACTAGACTACACGATTTCCCAGTTAATGTATATTTATTTTTAATGAATAATTTTTTATGATGAACCAGCAGTGTTACTTTTTTTGGTTATAGATTAATGCATGTTTATAGTTATACATTTTATTTTATTGTGGGACTTATGATCCATTAAAGGTGTATTTTAGTTATTTATTCGTTAAAGTTAGTTTTTGTACATTCATTCCATGAGGTAATGGATGTATTTAAAATTTTCAAATAACAACCCAAGAATGAAATTTTGTTTATATAAATATATTAAGAATTACTCAATGTTATTAAAGTGATAAAAAATGTTTTCCTCATACATTAAATTCTATTGAACCAATAGAAACTGGAATCATCACAGATTTATGACATTGTTACCCTCAAATTTCCATTTACCATTCAATTGTTTTGGATTTATGACCTTAATCACACCCTATAAATATTTATGTTTTTCCTCCAAGTCTAATCCTCACTCCCAACCTATGTTCTCATATGTGGAAAACCAGTTATATGTTACATTGGGTAACTGTTATGGCTCCAAATTTCCCTTTTTAAGGGGTGTTTTAGTATAAAGTTTTATGATTGGGGTTTCTTTGAATGAAACTATAAAGTATTAAACCTTTGATAACCTAGATGAATTTCAAGGATGAAATTCATTTTAAGGGGGGGTAGAATGTAATGCTCTGAGTTTTTATGGACCTGTTTTTTTTAATAAATTAAAATTTTCATTTATATCTTGAAATAAACTAAGTCAGAGATTACTTTAACACTAAACCAAGTTTTAGTATGCAACATTGAGCAGGCGTACAATACACACAACCCTGATTTGGCGTTCGATGCATGCAACACTGACTTGGCGTACGATACACACGACACTGAGTTTCTACGAAACATCTCTTTTTATTGTTTTAATTATTTAAATAAGATAATTATAACCTAGAAATTAAAAATATTTAAGTGAATATTAATAACTAATGTTAAAATATTAAAATCTATTTATATAAATAAAAATATTGATAACGAAATATGATATTTTTGGTAAAGTCCTTTTATGATTAAAAAAAATTCTATTTTCTTGAATGAACCATATTTAATAATATATTTAATTTTAAAAAAATTTAAAAATATAATTTGATAAAATAAAATTCATTTTTTTAATCCAGAATTCCAAAATTAGCCTAAGGTGAATTTTTGGGTTTTTTCTAAGAAACATAATTTTTTTATGAATAGTGAAAAATAATGCCTTTTAATTAAAAACTACCTTTGTTTATTTATTTATTAATGTTAAATGATGTTATAAATCTGTTTTTAGGTCAAATTAGATAAATATTACATCTATTAATAAAATTTAATTCATTATAATCCATTTCTCTTTGAAATTGAATATAAAATCTTAACAAGCTTTTGAACATTTTTCTACTTTAAAAACCCATTATTTCATCCTATATACGAGATTAACATTAATCATAATTTTTCTACTTATGTGAATCAAATTTTCAAAATATAACACACACCATTTTATTCAGGGTAATATTTAGAATATAATAAGACCATATTAATTTTTTACCAATGTGATTAGTAAAAGTGATTAAAATTATTTATAGCAGTTATATCCAAATTAATCTTAATTAGGGACTAAACCTTAAAATTAGGAAGCCAAATGGCCTAAAAAATTATAAAAAACCCATTTTCTGTCTATAGATCATCCATAAACCATAAATTATTAATTGTTTTTGTTTGGTATGACTTATTTTAGGTAATAACATGTGCACACCTAATTTGTTTCTAAGGATTCCAAGTGAGTCATTTTCCTTCCCTATAAAGGTCCACTACCTCTACCAATTACTCACACCTCTCAAACCTCTTAATTTCATCCAAGATCTGCCTATTTAGCCTCCCAGAATCCTTTTCTTATACCTTGAATCCTCCCTTTGGTCATTAACCATATCAAAGAAACCTTTTTGCCCAAACCAAAACAAGTTACCCTATTTAGAGGTAACATCTTCTTTCAAGCTCTTTCCCTTTATTTTCCTTCATCACCCCTCCACTCTATTTACTCCATTATTGAGTAAAAAACTTTATCATACACATAATATGATATTTTTATATAAATATTTCGACCTAAACTTACAGACACATCCGTATAATAGATGTTGAACATATTTTTTCTCTGTACGGTGAACTACTGCCTCATGAAATAACGATTGTTCATTTTTCATTTACCACCTTTCATGGTGGCCATTATGATTGAAAAATTATTTATATATTTAATATTTTATATTTATTATGTCTTTAAGCTTATGAATTTATTTTACATCACCCATCTCTTTACATTCAATTTGGTGTTCATACAATAATCTCGTTTGAGGGAGTATAGACTATCTCCCCCGTAAAGCGATGTGATTCATTCACACACCACATGGGATGTATTAAGGATGAGTTTATTAAACTTATATGATGTATATGATTTATTAATTATATAAATACCTATACATATATACCATATATATATATATATATATTCTTTTTCTTTTGTTCTTTCAATATGACAATTAAAAACAGAAACAACGTTCATGCATACGTACGACTTATCGTCTCCATGAACAATGTATTACATTTCATACTTAATTATGAAATAAATTATTATAATATATATATAATGGATATAAATTATATTTATATCTTTATTGAAATTTTGGAATCATGATATAATTATAAGGACCAACGATATAACAAATTAAGACACATGCGAAGAACAAAGAGAATATTACCTGATGTGAAACTTCAATATAGGATCGTGAACAAGAGGGTAATATAAGGTCATAATAAAATAATATATGGTAATATTCATATTAATATGATTCCGTAAAATATTTATAATAAACCTGATTTTATTATATAAGAATCTTGTATGAGTATGGATAGAGTCAAGACATATGGTAAGGGGATTTCATCTCACTTTTAATTTATGTGAGATACAAGCCATGTTCACCACTCTTTTATTTTGTCTGGTGTATGTACTTCCCATGATTGTATTATATGTATCATATAATTAAATTTATGGGTACTCACATTTCCATTTTACGATCCTTCCTTCATGAAGTTTAACTTTTACAAGTTACCAAATCGATAAAATGTTTTGTCTCAATTTTCTATCTTTGAGACTCATGTTTTGTTATGCACCTAAAATATTTATTCGAGGGGTATATACTTCTATTTTAAAAGTTATATAATCAATATATATTTTTACTAATATTTTAAACTTCATGTAATTTAATTTATTACATGGAGAGTACGATCTGAAGTTACCATGTTATAAGAGTTCGTTGGGACAATCTCATCGCTTTTCGTGATTATTTATGTTTATGACTAATTTGATGAAATATTATGATCCATATATCAAGGAAAATCATGAATTTTGTTATAATATATTTATCGATGATATAATCATGTATTGGTACCATATTTTTAACCTTTGGTCTAAAAACTATTTAATAAAGTGTTTTAAAGAAATCCCGACATTACCCTCCCTTCGGTTAGAAATATATGTTTTCTAAAAAGGGATTACAAGAAAATTATATCATTATCCTAAATTATTTAAAAGTAATTTTTAAACTTTTTTACTCTTAAAAATCTCTTCAATTTATTCTTCTTGTTTCTTTATAAAAAATGCATCCATTCTAACCTTTTCTACTTTGAAAAAGGAATGTTAATTTTACCTCGTATGACATGTACAAATTTACCTTTCGTCATTCCTTTAAATATTCCACTACACTTTTAAAAGCACAATCATTAAGAAATTATTTTATAAATGTAATTTTCAATGAAAAAGGTTTTCAAAATTATTTCATGTCTTCTTTATAAGTTTTCATGGTATTTTCTAAGAAAATTATTTTTAAATGGTTTTATGTATTAAAAAACCATTTTCGAAGAAGAAAGGATATATTCCTCAAGAAGAATTGTTGAATGATATTTCAAAACAATTTTCCATCTAATATGACATCCATTCATGTTAATCATTTTATTTTTTGTAAATTCCCTAAAGGATAAATTCATATCCTTTCTACGAATGAGTTATGCTTAATTTCATGGTCTTTATGAAACCTGTTTCTCTTTTACTGGTTAAATGTTTATGAAATTCATTTCTCTTTCATGGGTTATGATTTGATTAAATGTTCATGAAAACAATATATTTTACCTATGTTATTATGTGATGATATTTTAATGACCCCCATTTAATTTTATGGGTTATGATTTGATGTTTATAAGACCTATATATTTTTATGGCTCATGATATGGTGATCATTTTATTATCTTGTGACACATGTGTGAATAATTTCACTATGGGATGGGTGGGACCTGTATCTCACTCCAATTAATTGGGTAATGATATGTCTTACATGATCTAAAAGGGTACATGTGTTATATCCCAAGACTGAAAAGAAAGAGGGTGCATGGGTTGTAGCCCAATCCCGATAAGAAATAGAGTGTACAGGTTGTATCAGTGGACCGAAAAGAAAGAGGGTACTTGGGTTGTAGCCCAAGACCAAAAAATAAGGTACATAGGTTATATCCCAAGACTAAAATAAGGAGGGTAAACGGGTTGTATCCCAACCCCAAAAACAAGAAGGTACCTGGGTTATAGACCAAGACTAAAAAAAAGTTGGTACACAGGTTGCTAGCTGAAGCCCGAAGTAGGTACACGGGTTGAAACCAATGCCTAACACGTTATAAAGGTATTGATTGGTATCCTTGATATAAAGGTTTCTATTATTATATGTATTCCACACATCCTATGTCTTATTCCTTAGTTATTATTTCACGATTCATGATGATTATTTCCTTATGATTCATGTCTTATGAACAACCAAGCTTTATTCCATAACTCAGGATTATAATCTTTGATATGGTGGGTATGATCTCCTAATGTTATGATAAAATTATCATACCCCTATTTTCTTGTTTATTCTTACATGTCTTCCTTGTTTACCCTTAATAAGCATATCAGCTCACCCCATTCTTATGTTTCTTTTCTCTAGGTTATGAAGAATGGTTTTAGGTAGAAGTACTAAAGGTGTAGATCTTTATGGGAGATGTTGAAGATATTTCACTGGGATAGAATATTTTGTTTCCATCTTTCTAAAGACGGTAAACTATTATGGTATTCTAGAATGTATTTTTGTAAAGAACTAAATATTCATCTAAAATGATGTAATATCTATGTATGTTATGTCTGGGTTACTATATGTCATTATTTTGGAAATATTTTTATTTATTTTCAATTTCATATTATTATTTACTGTGATTATTGTATCTTTATACTCAGATATATATTTTTATTTTTATTAAATAGTTTAAATACGGAGTAATTGAGTTAATAATGAGTGCAATAGAAAATGTGATGATTGTCCCAATGATTAAATTAACACGGTGGGTGTTGGAGTGAAACATTTCATGTCCATGATAACCCAACTCCCTAAAACTATGAACAATAAACTAAATGATGTCAAACTATCTAATACACCAAGGAAGTTATAGCACCCAATTTTCTCTTACATAAAAACATTTCCACCTTCCTTAAGTGGGTCCTCAAATCCACTAATTGATGAGAAAAATATCAATACAAAATAAATTATAATTTATATTCATTAGTGGTCAAAAAATTATGATTTTTTATCTCCTCTTTATTTGAATGGTGAGGATGGCCAATGGTGGACTCTTATTTAGAATATGAGGAAAAAGAAAGAATTAAACTACCTGAAATGGTAGGATTTTAGAAGTTTTTTTTACAAAATATTTTTGTCAAACTATTCTCAATAAAATGGAAGGATTATTTCTGGACCTGAAATAAAAGTGGAATGAATCTATCTGTACTATTGAGTAATTCTTCATTGGAATTAGATAGTATGCATCTAGTTTTATTATTGACTTGGAATGAAAAATATATCATTTCATTATTGTACTAAAACCAAGTCTCCAAAAATTATTTTCAATAATGATCTTTGATAGCTATGAAATAATTTTTCATTATGATATCAACATAAATAATTTAAATATGAGACTCCCATTATTCTAAATTTTTTAGTTTAAATGAAGTGGAAATTAGAGTATCAATGAAAATAAATTGTTAAATTATATATAGGAAGGAATATTTATCTTCCAACATGATAATTATATATAATAAATCATGGTTTGAACTATCTCAATATAACATTTAAATGAATAAAGTGTATAATAGAAGTCCATTAAGCACATGAAGAGACTAATTATAGGGATGTATAAATATAAATCTCATCCTAATTAAACACTCACACTCTAAATATATAATTTTAATGGTTATGGAAATTATTCCAACATGTGAACGAAACTATTTTTTAATGATAACAATCAACCTCTAAAACTACTTAAGTCAAGGTAGAAATAAAAATCCTCTTAAATCACCACTACTAAGGTAGGGCACGAAAATGATGTGGAGAAAGGTTCAGTCACTATCCACTCTAGAACTATAAATTTATTATTTTATTTTAGTTATAACCAATATTTTAAATCTATAAATTCTAATAAGGGGATCAAATTACCACCCCAATATTATATTAAAAACTCATAGTGTTATAATGATTGTAGCTCATGTCCAAAACTCCTCCTAGATATAAATATTTGGGAATGTGCTTCCAAAAAAACTTATTATTCTCCCTTTAGTGTAATTTTAAATGATATTTTTTCTTTTACTTTCACTCTATACATTGATATCATATTAATTACTATGATAGTAATTTCTTATATCATATATAGAATCAACCCATGATCATCAATTGGTTCAAGGCAGACCATCAACGGCCAATGATAATTTAATTTATTATATGGGTATTAATACCAAATAATGATGGGGTATTTAGCTCAAATGGTTAGGGATGAAGATGATATTGAATATATTCCAAATTTGTGAGAATATGTTGATATATTTAGAAAAAAAAAAGTTTCTTGGTGTTCCCTTAGAACGTGAGTTCATTTTTTAATAAACCTAATTCCTTGTGATATTACTATATCAACGAATCTATATAGAATGTATTTGATTGAATTGGAGGATTTTAAGAAGAGAATACAATATATTCTTGATTAGGGGTTTATACACTCAAGTGATTCACAATAGGGTGAATCTGTTCTATTTTTTAAGAATACATATGGATCAATATATATATATATATTGATTATCATGAACTTAACAAGATCAAAATCAAGAATAAGTTTCATTTACCACATATTGATGACTTGTTCGATCAATTATGAGGGGGATAAATACTTATTAATGATTTAAATTCAATCTGAATATCATCGATTATGGTCCAAATCTAAAGATATATTAAAGGAAACCATTTATTTTACATATGGACACTTTAGATTCATATTAATACCATTCAGACTAAATAATTATTCCACTATGTTCATGGATATAATAAATATATACTTTATAAATTACCTCAATAAATTTGTGGTGGTCATTATAAATACTATTATCATATATTGTAAGACAATGAAAGATAATTATGATGATTTGATGATTTTTCTATGGACATTTATAATGGTAATTTTTTTTTGAATTTTATCAAGTGTAGATTTTGTATATAGGAAGTATCATTTAGGGTCCATGTAATCACATGTGAGGGTTTATCTATGAATCATTAAAAGATTATGGTAATTAAAGAAAGCCCCAAAATGGAAAACACATGATTTTACTATATATTTTTCCATTAAATAAATACTATGTTGAATAAAATAAATTTACGGAGATATACAATAAGGAAGTGAATATTTAGGAGTTAATCTTAGAAAATGAGATTCAGCAAGTGAATATGTGTTCCATCAGTACCAAAATTGAAGGAGTTGTTTTTTGATACACCAAGATCATCATTCTCTCTCCATCCTCGAGGCATAAAGATGTATATAAATCTTGAAAATCATTTATAGTGGGAAATCATTAAGATGGATATTTCAAATTATGTTTATTAATGATTATTATTATAGAAAGCTAACGAGAAATGATATAAGTCTCTATGGATAATCAATCCATTACCCATACCTATATTTAAATGGTGGAACATCACCATCAAATTTTCAGTAAAACATTTTAATCATACTAAAAGTTTTAATTCAATTTTTTTATCGATTATCGCCTTGTGATATCCATTATTTTCATTCCTATTCATAGAAATTAATCTCCTTTTCAACATTCCAAGATATACATGAAAAAAATTGTAAGGATTAATAAAGTCCCAATCTCAAATGTATCTAATCGATTTCTAATGTTTATCCCAAAGTTATAGAAAAGTATTCAACAATCATTGGTAATATAAATGAGAATCATCAATACCGATCATATGTTGGTTGATGGTAAGTGTAAAATTATAATTCAGTCGATGGAATATATATTGAGATCATATTCAATTCATTTAAATTGAGTATTTAATCATTATATCCCCCTATTGGAGTTCTTATATAATAAATTTTCCATTCTAGCATTCAAAGTGAACCATATGAGGCTCTAAAAGAGAATTGGTTTAGAACTATGACATGGTGGGATAATGTAGAAGAGCATATAATGTTAGGAACATATTTCCCTCATGTTATGGTGGGGAAGATTCAAACTATTCAAAATTATATTAAAACTACACAGAGTTGATATAACAACTATAATGATAATCATCACTGATATTTATAGTATAAAGCTGAAGAAAAATTATAAATTCAAATATCAATATGAAAAATGGTTATAAGATTTGAGATGAAGGAAATGTTGATCCCTAGATTCATTATCCCCTTAAAAATACTTGATCCTATGGAGAGGGTATCTTATCACATTAAAATTCCCAGGAACATCTACCAAGTGAATTATGTGTTCAATGTATCACTTTTTAGGAAGAACATAAAAGTTCCATTACATGTATTATACTCAGAGGTTTTATAGTGTGAACATGATCATTATTACAAGGAGAAACATATGTAAATCTTGGATCATAAAGATAAAGTATTATAAAGAAATACCACTCACATGGTTAATGTTATCTGAGAAATCATATGTGTAAGGAACCGACATGGGAATCCAAATATGTAATGAGTCCAAAGTACCCTCATTTTTGTAATCAATGTAATGAAATATTCATGGAAAAATTATTTTACATTGTCTAGAATATAACACCACATGGTTTTACTATGTATTTTTTTCATTAAATAAATAATATGTGGAATAGATTATTTCACATGAAACATCAAACTAAAAGGAACCAAGATACATTTTTCTGAGATAAAATATTAAAATATTGGATAAAAATTAATTAATTGAGAGAATACAACATGAATAATCATTAAATTGTTTTGAGAGAAATAAATCTTCATGTAAATAAAAATTCCATGAACATAAAATATTAATCATTGTTTTCTTCCATAAAGATCATAAAATCAATTTCACCTATAGAAAAAATATAAAAAAAGAAATTTAATAGACATATTTATAAAAGAAATAAATTATAGAATCCAAAACTAAAAATACATATAATTTTTTTATAATTTATTACATCTAAAAATGATCTCACAATCCCAAAAAACAATGGATTTGTGTCTTTAGAGATAAAATTCATAAACATTTTAGTACACATTTTTTCTACAATATTTCCCACAAAATTTTCAATGTAAAATTTTATTCTTTAAAAATTTATATATATAATATCACTAGGAAGTTTAAAAAAAAGGAGGGATATCTAATTCTCGATAAGGTAAAATATTATCAATATTTTATTTAGGTATAGACTAAAAAATTTGAGAAAATATGAAATGGATGAAGCATTTGATTAAAAATAACATATTATCATAATCGATAATCAAAAGTTGGAATAGAACATCATAGATATGGGAATGAGATCATATGACCAAAAAAGAACCATCATGGAAGCATAAAACATATAAAATGTCTTGGGAACATATGAAAATAATCATAATCTATGAGAAAATAAAATAAAAAATGAACTAATATGGAAATGTGTCTCAAAAAATAAGAATATAATCCATATTATATAAAATTGATAGCCACCAAGGCCATCATAACATAGTGGATAAGTCATAAATACATGTTTCCTTTAGTAGATAGAGCATCACAATTCATTTCCTATAATTATATCATGGGATATAAAGTTTTACCAAATTCATTGGAGGTCTATATAAGAATCTCCCATCATACTTTAAATATATTTTAAACATAATTAAAACATAAATAAGGTATAATAATATGAAAACCCCATGAGGAATAACACTACAAGAAAATAATGTTTTAGAGATGGTTTTTTTGCGGCAGTTTGAAAAACCGCTGCTAAATATTTTTCGAACAAAAATTTTGCGGCAGTTTTTAGAACCTCCGCGAAAAAACCGCCGCAAATTTTTTTTAAAAATATTTTAATTTTTTTTAAAAAATATATTATAAAACTTTTTTAATGGCGTTTTTTTAAAAAACTGTTGCAAAATAGAGGTAGTTTTTTGAAAACCGCCGCAAAATTTAAGATTTTTTTAAAATTTTTTTTTAAAATATTTATTTTTTATTTTTTATTAATTATTTAAAATAAAATATAGTTTATTATTTATAATTTTATATATTTATAATGTCTTAATTAATTAATATTTATAATTATTAGTTAATAATATTTTTAAATGGAAAGCAAATCTTAAATAAGTAAAAGACCAGACTTCGACATCAAATGACCGTAACTTCTGATATGAGAGTCCATTTCAACTACACAACCTGTAAAAGAGAAGTTTATCAAATGAGAAAAAACAATGTCATATTTAAATCACGTGATAATCATAGGAAAAATTATATATTCAAAATTCAAAATTCGAAAATCGAACTCGAACTTCAAACGACTATAACTTTTAATCCGGGTGTCCGTTTGGGCTCTACCACATATGAAATAGAAGCCTGGGATGAGCTCTACATCACATAGGTATGGTACTATCATTTTGAGTATTGTACCCCTTTTTTACCAAAAAGTCCCAAAAGGCCTCCGAAACAGAGGTTTTAGTTGCAGACACGGATTTCTTAAAATTCAAATGGTTATAACTTTCGATCCAGGTGTCTGTTCAGCCTGTACCACATATCATATCGAAGCTCATTTCATGATCTTCGATTTTACGAGTTATGGTACTATAAAATGAGTATCAGATCATATTTTATAATCATTTTAGTGTTTTTAGGGTTTTTAGAGTTTCTTAACGTTTTATGATTTATTTAATTAATTGTTTATTTTTTTATTTATTTATATATTATTTATTTATTATTTAGTTATTATGTGTACATTAATTATTAATTTATTATTAATTTATTAATTAATTATTAATTATTTGTTTTTTATTCATTTTTTATTTATTTACTATGTATTTATTTATTCGTTATTCATTATTAATTAATTAATTATTTATTATTAATTAATTAATTATTATTTATTAATATAAGGTTTTAATTATTAGTTGTTAATTATTATTAATTATTATTTATTTATGTATTTATTTAGTTATGTATTTATTTCTTTATTATTTATTATTTATTATTTATTATTTGTTATTTAATATTTATTATTTATTATTTATTATTTATTTTTAATTTACAAATATTAATTTATTATTAGTTTATTGTTCATTTATTAATTATTAATTATTAATTATTTATTGATTATTGATTATTTATTGATTATTTATTTATTATTAATTAAGTTATTATTAATTAATTCTAAATTATTTATTAAATATTAAATATTGAATATTGCATATTAAATATTGAAATTAAAATAATAATTATTAATTAAGAATTATTAATTTTATAATTATCAATTATTAATTATTAGTTATTAATAATTATTATTTATTAATTAGTTATTATTTATTTATCTATTTATTTATGTATTTATTTATTTATTATTAATTATTAATTATTAAATAGTTATTATTTATTTATCTATTTATTCATGTATTTATTTATTTATTTTTAATTATTTATTGATTATTTATTAATTAAATATTAAATATTTATTAACTATTTATTTAATATTAAATATTGAATATTGAATATTAGATATTAAAATTACAATATTAATTATTAATTAAGAGTTATTCGATTTATAATTATCAATTATTAATCATTAGTTATTATTAATTATTAATTATTAATTAATTATTATTTATTTATCTATTTATTTATGTATTTTTGTATTTATTTATGTATTTATTTATTATTTATTATTTCTTCTTTCTTATTTATTAATTTATTCTTAATTTACTAAATATTAATTTATTATTAGTTTATTATTAATATATTATTTATTTAATCATTCATTCATTATTCAATATTTATTAATTCATTATTAATCATTTATTAATAATTTTTTAATAATTTATAAATGTGTAAATATAAATTATAAATTCTTAATTCTTAATTCTTAATGATCAATTATTAAATATTAGTTATTATTTATTATTATTTATTAATTATTAATTATTTATTATTTACTATTTACTATTTATTATTTATTATTTATTATTTATTTATTATTATTTATTTATTTATCTATTATTTATTAATTTATTATTATTATTTATTTATTTATTATATATTAAATTATTTTTTAATTAATTTATTATTTATACATTAATTATATATATATTATGTTATATATTATATATTATATATTATATATTATATATTATATATTATATATTATATATTATATATTATATATTATATATTATATATTATATATTATATATTATATATTATCTATTATCTATTATCTATTATATATTATCTATTATCTATTAGATATTGTGTATTATATATTATCTATTATTTAATACATAATACATATTATATATTATATATTATATATTATATATTATATATTATATATTATATATTATGTATTATGTATTATATATTATATGTTATATATTGTATGTCATAAATTATACACACACACACACACACACACACACACACATATATATATATATTATTTATTATTTATTATTGATTATTGATTAATAATTATTGACTAATAATTATTTAGTTTGTATCTATTTTTTATGTATTACTTGTTTTTCCAATTAATATATATATATATATATATATATAAGTTTATTAAATCAATTTATTGACCACATGAAGAGCCTGCTGGAGTGGTAAAGTCTTTGGAGAATAAACAAGAGGTAAGGGGTTCAAATCTCACCCAACAGAATTTATATATATTGCTTGGCCATATTCCTGGACATAGAATTATGCATAGAGATGGATGGGTATGTGCATGGTAATAATAATAATAATAGTAAATAAATAATGAAATTTAAAAATTTAAAAAATTTAAAAAAATTTAAAAAAATTTAAAAATGATATAGCGACGGTTTAAACTAACGCTCATTAAAAAATTAAAAAAATTGAAAAAATTAAAAAACAATTAAAAACTATTTAGCATCTGTTTAAACTGCCGTTATTTATTTCCCAACACATTAATTAGTGGGGTTTTTTCAAAACGGTCGTAGAACGATTTCGCGGTGGTTTAAACCGCCGCTAAATGAAAAAAAACCACCGCTAAATACAAATTTTGGCGTAGTGTAAATTGGAGATGAAATCTTATCTCAAAAAATAATCTTTGGATCTATCATAAAAATTACCAAGAGGACAATGAATTAAATATTCATACATTTTTATTTCAAATAGATAAAAATGGTTTTAAATATGGATTATATGTTAATAACATTTTATAATAGAGGGTGTAAATGTTGGTATATAAATGAAACTCTTGAACATCGTTTTAAGAAATGGGTATATAACCATATAATAAGGAATGAAAATTGATTTTTTCCATTAAACTAGAAGTAAAACATAATTTTTTTATATAAAATATTTATAATTTTTATGAAATAATTTAATTAAAAAAACTTAAAATTTTGGGAGATGATAAGGAATAATGATTAGGAAGTTTCCCATAAATAGGTTTGTTATAAATAAAATTTAGATGGGAACTTAGAAAACATGTATAACTGCAATAATGAAAGGGAAAATAAAATGGTTATATATGAATGAGACATATATATATATATATAATATAAAATTGATACATGAGAATAACATCAGGATAAAATTAGTTTTAGAGAGGGAAATTATAACATAAAATAAATGACGATCCTTCGGAAGTTCCCTTATCATAGATCCGGAAGGATTTGGTTGACATGTATTACCTTTTGAATAATAAATATAATTTTATTGAATAATTTATTTATAAATTTTTTCATTTAAATTTTATTTATTACTAATTTTTTTGGTTTTTTATAATCATATTATTAAGAGATCATGTTTATTCTTACTGTCCCATGGCTGTTCGTTACATGGTTTCAAGGCTTCGTCGATTTGTTCATAATTATGATAATCCTTTTAATATAAGAAAAAAAATCAATAAGTGAATTAAAATGGTATTAATTTTAGTACATAATTTTAAATTCTCCAAGAATCATGATTGACTATGTATAAATGTTATTGTTTGATGGCATGTTCATCAATTGGATTTTACTAAGCATTATGAAAAAAATTTGTTATATTTTATTTAATATTTATTTACAAATTCCAAAACAGTAATTAATTTTTAATTGTATTATTATAATAATATTTAACAATGAAATTATTTCTATAACCTACTATTAAGGATCTGATGAAAAAAAGAACATGTCATCTAAGGAGGGGGTAGTGTAAACATAACACAGGTGAAGTTTTAATTTTCTAAAGAATAAAAGGAAGGTAGATAGTGGATAATACATTAAAATAATAAAATTTTATTATATTTCTGATACTGATGTATCTATTTCTTGTTTTTAGAATAACATTTGGAGTTTATAGAAGTAAAAAAATATTAAAATAGCTCGGTTAATAACATTACTTCCTAATTTGACTATCCACTATTAGGCAATACCTTAAGGAAATATGGACATGTCTTTTGGTGATACCATAACCTCAAGGGTGTGGGAATATCTTTTAATGAGATATTTTGGTAGAAATGTACAATCTAAAACGATTATAGAAAATAGATAAGTGGGTTAGAAAATATGTCCTTTTATAGGTGGGAGGGGTGGTATTTTTGAAAATAATACTTTTTTAATATAAAATGTAATTTCATTTTCAAGGAATGTGGATAAAATAATTATAATTAATGTTAAAATGAATAGTTAAGGTCTTTAATAACCTCAAAAATAATTTAATAATGGTATTGTTTGATAATTAGTGACATTCCTCTTTATTAATCATTCTTAACTCATTTTATCTTTTACCGTGGTCACTAATTTTAACTTGTAACTTAATTTTAATCCCAAAAATTAAAATAACCATTTCACATAATATTGATTATGATAATTATCAATATGAGATCAATTTTATAAAATTAAATTTTGAAAGGTGACAAAATTTAACTTCAGTATAAGTTATAAATAAAATGGTTTTCATTATTAAGTAAAATAATATCAACTTTTAGAAAAAACCCAAAGGAATCAACTAAATGATAAATTTAACAAGATAAAACCAAAACTAAAATCATTTTTATCAAAATAAAATTCTAATTTTTTTAAAAAAAAAATCTCAATAAAATAATATAATTCATGTATATGGAATTTATTTTGAAAAAAAAACAATTTCTTTTGTTATGGGTGATTACATTTATATGTATTATTATTACATATTTATTATATCACTGATAATTGATTTTTTATTCAAGTAAAATAGTATAATTGTAACACAACAAAATTATAAAATAATAAAATTCTATTTGACAGAATATATTACTTACAACACCTAGTTTATCATGTGATACATGCTAAAACGACTTTCTTTGAAAGCTTGTGTTACACGAAAGGTCATGTTTTACGGAACCACAATATATTATTAACAAAATAAATTAATATGAAAATAATTTCCATACCATTACAATGGTGGGTATGAATAGAAATAACTAAATTATGAAAATATATAGTCTCCAAATTTTTATTATCTATATATTGGTTATAAATAATATAAGAATTATTTAAAATAAAAATATTGTTTTTTAAAATAATAATAATTTTTTTTCTAAAAGATGTTTTAGTCGAACTATGAAAACATAATTTAAAATTAATATATGAAAATTCTTGAAAATTTATTTTATAAAATAAAATTCATTTTTAAAATTAGTATATCAAATTTACCATTGGGTGAATTTTTGGAATTTTTCTAATTTTTTTATTTATATTAATATTGAAAATACTAAATTTTAATTGAAAATTTCCTTTCCATTTAAAATTTTTTAATGATAAATTATATTTTTAATTAATTATAAATTGAAATTATTTCAATATTATATCAAATAATTAATTTTAGGTTAATATAATAAATTTCATATTGAATTTAGTTATAAAAAATTTATAAAAATCCAAATATTTTCTCTTTAAAAAGAGTCACTCTCATTGTGTTCACAAGATTAATATTAAATTTAAAATTTTCACTTATTTAAATTGAATTTTAAAAAATGTATTCTATATTTTTGGTCATCATAATTTATAATTCCTAACATGTTAAACATAATTTTTGTCCAAAATGAATTTTGAAAAAAAATATTATTGTGGTTAAGGTAAAAATTGATTTACTTAGGGCGGGTTAAACTAAGAATATTTGGGTTATAAATTACCTAAATACTTGTCCAAAAAAATATTTCTAGACATATTTACACATTATATTATCTATGTTTTATAATTTACAATTTTTTGTTCCATTTTCGATGATAAAAATTTGGTTATGATTGAATCTTATCAAAAAATTACAATTGGTCCACTCACCTCACTTATAAATGACCTTCTCCATCTCCTCAATTACTAACACATTAAAACCTCTTTGGTTATAAAAATACCCACACAAATAAATTAAAAACATACCTAATCTAATCCAATATTCCTTATAATGGGATGAAATCTATAGTAGGATGTCATTATTGTAAATCTAAGGAGGATACCTGAAGAAGAGATAACATTCTTCAATGAGTGTTTTTATTTTATTTATTTCTCCACCTCTTCCAATTATTATTTGAAAATTATGATATACTAAACTAATTATATTTACTATATATGGATGTTTTTATAAAAATTTAACAACCTACAAAAATTCCCACTTCTATAAAATAGATTTTGAAATCATCATTCGTGTGTATAGAAGACTACTACCTCGTGAATTGATGTCATTCATTTTTCAATTACTACCTCCCACGATTGGATATGATGATGGATAAAAATTATATATATCATATTTATGATGTAATTTTATCTATGTATTAATTATATCATATATATACCTTTTAAATTTTCATTCCATTGGGGATACGATAACGTCACTCGGGTGTACGACGGACTGTTGCCTCATGAAGTGATGTAATTTTTCTTTCAATAATTTTGAACATGGAAGGTGATAAGGTAAAATTTAATAATTATATGTGATATGAATGAAATAATTATTATATTTATAACATATTTATCATTCTGAAAATAAAACATTTATATATATATATATCAGTTTATTTCATACATTTTCACTCAATGATTGATGATAACATTGTTCGTGTACTTATGGACTATGAAATTCACGGATCGATGTGACTCTGTTTTCAACACCAAACCACATATTTGATATATATATGTATATTCAAAAAATAAAATTCAATGTAAGGATAAAATATTACATACCTCCTTTCAAGAATGATCATTCAAAAATGAAAACATTACTTATGTGTAGGTACGACATACCGTCCCTATGATCATATCATAATTAATTTTTCATAAACATAATTAATGATTAGTTTTAAAAGTATAATTTATATTTAAAATATTATATTTATTTCATTATTATTATTATGGAGATGATATAACTATATAACATGTGCATGAACCTAAACCTTCATAACAAAACATGAATGATAAAACAAAGAAAGTAACACTTAAAGAATGGAAATAATGAAATATTATTAATGAAAAGTAGATAATATGTTATGAAGGGATAATATTTGATATTATAAAAATTAATATCATTCATAAATATCTTAATAACATGTTTAAAACAACAATACTAGAGGTTAAAACACTTTCAACCGAAAACAAGTGTAATGTAAGGGATTTTGTCTCAATTTCATTTCATTTAGGAATATTGTAATGTTATCCACCTAGTTTCTTTTATATGGTGTATATAATTACCATTTGACTTATAATACCAAGAATAATTCATCATTAAAGGTATTTTATGTTTAAATTTTAATTATTTTATCTAAGGTTATTTGAATTGAGGGTTTCAATGTGGTAAATAATTTCCTAACTCAATTTATTTTCATTGGGTTATACTACTTCTTCGTCACCATTATTCTCATAAGATTATATGACTAATGAATTATGATTAAATTATATTGTATTGAAAAATGTTTTATGGGGATTTAATTTTGACACAAATAATTGATTCATTAGCTAACTCTCACTTAAACATTATGATCATTGTAAGGGTCTATTTCACAATGTCATTCTAATTGAGATTATTTTTTATTGAATTTCAATTAAAGGAATTTATTTGAGAATTTTCTAATAAATAAATTTATTTTTATTATGCAATTATTATTCATGATACATTCATATAATATTTCAATTTTTAAAATCATTGGTAATTAAAATAATTCCTTAAATATTTTCTATAAAATCTGACCTCAATTTTCTATTCGGTCGGAAACTTGTTTTCTACTAAAATAATATTTTCTAAAAATGGTTTAAAAAATGTTTTTAACCCTTTTATAAATAATTTATTAAATATTTTTTTACCCGTATTGACTCTTTAGAATTTATTTAAAGGAATATTCTTATTATTTTCTAACTAAGGAACTTTTTAAAACTTTTTACAACAAAAATAGAATTTTATTTTAAACTTGTTCGGCTTGTACGGACTACCCACCACCATGATCATAATTTATATGAAGATTAATTTTCATGTATAGAAGAATATTTTTAAATAAAATTTTTATCCTAATACTTGTTGATTTTTTTTTAAAATTTATTTTCAAATAAAAGTATTTTCAAAATGATTTATGTTTTAAAGAGAGATTCTGAAAATAAAAAATAATATTTTCCTCAAAAATGTTATTGAAGATATTTTTACATTATTTCTATTCATCAGTAAGAAAACCCTTTATTTTACATATATGAAACTGCAAATAATGTTTATTTATACCATCCTTATTTCTCCTCTAGATGGTATATGATTATTTCAACTATATATACTATTGAAATTCACTTCCTTGATTCATTTTTGTAGTCATTATCTTCCACATGAAATTATTCACATTCCTCTGATCATTAGACTATAAATTTCACATAACAATACATATCATTTATCATGGATATTATTATTTATTAAATTATAAATCATCTAAAAATATGATGTTTTACATTTAAAATTATTTGTTTATTTAGGGAAATGTTGATAAATTTTATTCTTTACTCAATACAAATATTTTTTGAAAAGGCATATTGATTCAAGAATTAAATAAATTATCTTAAATATAAAAAAATATTTGAAACTAAATTGATAGGTGGGGCCTAGTGTTATATATACCCTTGATCCATCATTATAAATTATAAGAAAAATAAGCAAGTTTCCATTAAATAGGTTTTGCATGTAGTTTAAACCATCTTGTGAATAGTTTTGATGGTAGAGGTATGATGTTTCTGTGACATGATGTAAAATAATTAATAATTTCCATAATTTATAACCTAGTTATTATTATCAAAGATATTTTCACAATTATATTATTTCTGAATGTATTTCACTCTTATTTATTGTTTAAATTGTAGGTGTTTTCAATTCTTTACAATTCCATGATGATTATTCCCTATCTAATTATGATAGTTATGTTATTTATTGAATTGAATGTGTTTTAAATTATTTACCTTTTCATATTATTTATTATCTATGATATTATCACATTGATATTATATATAGATGTAATTAATTCTATTTTATTAATTACAATAAACGTGTGTTCATTTATTAACATGTCCGTATTGATTATGATTATTGATTCATGATACATTCTACTATATTAACCATTACTAAGTAATTGAGATCATAATTATTTAGTTTCCTTTCATAGTAATCCATGATGTTTACTAAGAAATATATTCAAGAATATTCTAGATGGATTAATGTTATTCTCAAAAATAATTATGTTGTAATTTTTTTTCCAAATTTAATGAGAGTTTCATGTATGGATATAGTTTACCAAGACTACTCAGCTATTTGGTCCTTACTAATGTGATTCCTTGTATCTTATGATAATGTAATAAAGCATACAATGGCTCTAGGATTTTGGGGTCAGGGTAGATACAATCAATATCAGAGGAAGTTTAGTAGAAACCATGAGAACTAGATTTTTGAAAAAAATAGTTTAAGGAACATAAAAAAATAATAAGATTTAAGGATAAGTCTAGAAGAACATCATATAGTTTTAGTAAGGTAGATATTATTTGGTTTTCCAAGAAATGAGTCCATATCAATACAATACAAGTGGACATGGGTCTAGAAGATACATACCTATTGGTAATAACTCTGTAAATGTTTCATTGGATTGCACCTGATCATCACCTACTGTGTAAAAATGAGCCATACTACTCACCTGTTTATCACTCATAGGGGATATGATTAGGTTAATTCACATTTTCTTTATCAACTATTATGAATGATTTTAATATTTGATGAAAATAAATGACATAGGCTAAACCTGAGGTGTATTATATTAAAAAATAATTTTTTTGAAAGGAATAATAAAATGTTTTATATATGGAAAATATTTATAAAGAAAATAATTTCTATGGAAAAATTAAGAATACAATGGAAAGAAACTTATCTCATATAAGGGGTACTTTTATAGTTCTTTGTCTCAAATGTGGATAACATGTGAATTATGAAAGACAATACTCTATTCTAAAGGTTAAACACTAGAGAAATGAATGACCTATGTTGAAATAAAATTGATTAAGTATTTATTTATTAATAATCTAGAATTAAATTGTAGAAGTAGTTTTAATAATGATATTTTTCTTAAAAGATTCATGAAACATCTATAGATTGTTTTAAATTTTAGAAGTAGGTAAGTCTTCGTTAACTTAAGATTATGGATACCATTATGGGTTTATTATTTTAAGATTGATTATATGATAAAAATATTAATAAACTAGTTTTTAAAAATTGTGTGGTAGGAATGTAACATGATTAAGGAAATTTTGGAGAAATTCCTAGAAAGTATTTGTTTCAGTGGAAAAAATTATTTAAGGAATAATGATTTACATTTTATAGATATTAGTTTAAAGGTATTGATAACACTTATAAATGATATGATCATTATTATAATTATAATAATAGTGAAATAATATTATTAGACATTGCGAAAAAAGAATTAGTTTTATTGAAAACATTAGTTAAATGATTATTTAATTATAAATTTTATTTCAAGTATCTATAATAATTTTTCGGAATGTTATGTGATTTATATGAATATAATTTAGAAAAATGACAACCTATATATTGGGTGAAAACCTGTCACATATGGTTAGGCTATAAGGCTTGAACCTATAGCTGAAGGATGATAAGCATTTAATGCCTACCACAAGCCTACATGATGTCTTGGTTCACATGTCATTGTTTTTAATTAAAAATTTTGATGAATAAATAGAAATGATATACCGGTGGTATGTCTATTTAGGTATATATATTAGTGTTTTATATTGGATAACTTGTGATAACCATACTGGTTATATAGAATAGGATTATACATAAGGAAAGACATATCACACTTTTATGAATCATATGATTCGTTAAAAGTAGATTCTAGTGCATCATGCATAAAAAATAATGTTTGGGTGTTAGCTTCTTAGATAAATGGATGAATTAGAAATTGTTCAAAGAACAACCAATGGATGAAATTTTTCATATGAAATAGAGATGCATCAAGTAAGTATATTTCCCTATATATTTTGACATTAAATGAAATACTCAACTTTAGGGAAAAAATACTTGAAAACAAATTATTATCATATTACATTGAAATTTGATAAATCATATGGTCCATTAAATCAACATAGATTTATGTTTTTTAGGATCTTAGCTTTCCCTTAATCCTTTAATTTCTTATGATCAATGGACTCACTCGATCTAAATAATTATTTATATTTTTCATTCATGTTCATATCTTCACTTTCCACTAATGTTATCATACTTAGAGATCAAATTATATGTTATTCAATATAACCTTTTTTACTTCCATTTTTAACTTTTTAAGAGTATATTTTATTGACCCTTTTTATGATTTGGGTTTTTCAACAAAAAAATTTTCTAATGTAAAATCCTTGATTTCCAAGATCATGTTTGAATTACGAGGGTAAAATTTATTTAAGGTGGTGATAATTTCATACCCCAAAATTATAAAAGAGTAAAATTTTATTTGATAGAATATATTAAATGAAACGATAACTTTATCTTGTTTTCTACATAATAATGAGTTTCTTTGAAATCTTACATTACACATAAGGTTGAGTATTACTGAACAACAACATACCAATAATATTATTATTTAATATGACAATTATCTCCAATCCATTGGAATAGCTGGTAAGAATTTTTGTTACTAAATTTTTAAAATATATATTTTAAGCATGTTTAACAGTTATCTATTAATTATAAATATAAAAAGATATATTAAAAAGAAAAAAAATTTAGATAATTTTCTTTTCAATAATATGGTTTACTCACTCTTTGTAAACATAATTTAAAATTAAATTCTCCAACTTTCCAGAAATACATTTTTAAAAAATAAATTTAGTTTTTGAAATAACAATATAAAAATTATCTTATGGTTAGTTTTTGTTATTTTTATAAAAAGTTTCGTTTTTTATGAATATTAAAAATACATAATTTTAATTGAAAACCGCCTTTCATTTAAAATATTTATAATGAAAATTTTAAATTGAAATATTTTTAAAGAAAAATTAGTTCAGTTTTATATTTATTTATACAATTTAGGTCTTTGGAATCGTTTTAATATTAAATTTATATATAAAAACATTATTGACTTTGGAACATTTTTCATTTAAAAACTCTCTTTCTATTCGCGTTTGTGGGATTAATTTTAAATTAAATTTTGACACTTATGTGAATTAAATTTTAAAAAATGGATTCCTTACTTAGAATCATAATAATTTATAATTTATAATAATTCATACATAATTTTTGACCAAATGAAGAGTGAAAATAGATAAAAATAATTACAGTGGTTAAGGTACAAACTGATTTCTCGGGGTTAAACTAAGAACATAAGTGTTAAAAATGAACTAAAAACATTTTTAAAACCCTTAGGATGAAATAATTTAGACATTATATATATTATTTTAGAGAATGGACCATTTTTTAGTCGTGTGTAAGGATAAAAACGTGGTTATAATTGAATATTTTAAGAGAATTACAAGTGTGCCACTCACCTCACTTATAAAAGGGAACACCCTATCATCTCTTATTCACATCATAAAAACTCTTTGATTCATCCAAGGACTTTCAAAATCCTTTAAAAAATTACCCATATCATATTATAATCCTCATTTTGATCATAAATACAACCTAGGATGGATTTAGTGCAAACCAAAGGAGGAAACTTGAAGAAGAGAAAATGTTCTTGAATAAGCGTTTTAATTTTAATTATTTCACCACTTATTAAAATTATTATTAAACCAAACTGATATAAAAACATAAATATATTCCATATAATGTTATTTTTTTAATATTTTTTTCATTAATTGTAACTATCCCTAATTCTATAAAATGGGTTACGAAATCATTATTCATGTGTATCGTGAACTACCTCCTCATAAACCGATGTCATTCGTTTTTCCATTACCAACACTCATGGTTTATTATGCTGATAGATCAAAAGTGTATATATAATATTAATAACATAATTATACCTATAAATTAAATATATCATACAAATATTTTTAATTTCCATTCCCTATGGGATACGATAATGTCACTCGTGTGTATGTCAGACTACCGCCTCATGAAGCGATGTGATTCGTCCTTCACTAACACTTAACATAGAAGGTGAGAATGATAATATTATTAATTATATTTTATATAAATGTAATTATTATTAAATTCATGAAATATTTATCATTATTAATAGATAATATATATATATATATATTTCTATCTCACCTTTTCACTCAATGAAAGATAATAAAATCATTTGTGTATGTATGAACTACCTCCTTCACAAAACGATGTGAATCTCTTTTCATCACCACAAAAATTTGATGATATATATATTTATAATTATAAAAATAATAATACATTTAGGATTTTAAGATCACCATGAAAGGATAAAATATTACAAAACACATTTCTATAATGATCATTGAAAAATAAAAATGTTACGCATGCATACATATGAACTACAATCTACTTGATCATAACATATTTCATTTTTTATAACCATTATTAATGATTGGTTTCAAAAATATAATTTATTTATAAATATGATAATTATTCCATAAATAGTTTTTGGATAATATATGACTACATAATATGATAAAGTACCAGAACATTCATAACAAAAGGTGCATGAGAAAACAACGTGATTGACACCTAAAACAATGAAAATAATGAAATATTATTAATGAAATAGTTATAAGATGTTATGAAGGGATAATATATGATATAATAAATATTATCATGGTTCTAGTATAAGTTAAAAACCTTTTTGAGACCACTATACATGAGACAAAATCATATTCAACCAAAAGAAAGCATAAGGTAAGTGATTTTGTCTCAATTTCATTTCATTGAGGCATATTGTAATGTAATTCACCTAGTTTTTTTATATAGTGAATATAAATCACCTTTTACATGTAATATCATGAATAATTCATCCTTCATGGTATTTTATGCTTCAATTTGAATTATTTCATCTAAGGGGATTTCAATTAAGGGATACCAAGTTGTAAATTATTTCATAACTCAATTTCTTTTCATTGGGATATATTACTTCTTCAATATATTTGAAATTATATGATTATGTGTGTAATGAATTTTTATTATCTTATTATTTATTTCTTCTTGTTTTTAGTGGATTTAAATTTTATACACATAATATATTCATTGATTAATTATCACTTCATTATTATGATCATTGCAATGGTTGATCTTCTAATCTCAATCTAATTGACATTATTTATTCTTGAATTTTAGTTGAAGGAAATTATTTACCCATTTCACAATAAAACCAATTAATTTTGATCTCCTCTTATAATTCATGATATTTTCTTGTAAAAATACCATTTTCCCACTATTTGGATCATAAAAAATTGGGGAAAAGTTTCTAAGAAAATATTAATTCATTTCTCTCTAGAGTCGAAAATTTTTTTATACCAAAAAAATATTTTCTAAAAGGATTTTCAAAAATGTTCTCAAAAATGTTTTCAAATCTTTTATAAATGATTTTTAAAGACATTTTTAGCCATTTTTACTTTTTAAAAAATGTTTTGAAAGAAAAATTTTTGTTGTTTTCTGAAAAATGATATTTTTTAACATTTTTATATTGTAAAGGGAATGTTCTTTTTAACATGTACGACATGAAATAATTACCCAACATCATGACCTCAATTTATTTAAATATTAATTTTCATGTTTTAGAGGAAATTTTTAATTAAAATTTCTATTCTAATATTCTTTAAATTCATTATTTTTAATAGAAATTTTCGGAGATAGTGATATTTAAAATGTTTTATGTTTTAAAAAGGGATTCTTGAAATGAAAAGGATAGTTTCCCCACGAATGTTGTCAATTTTTTTTTGATATTTATATTCATCAATGAAAATAACCACTCATTTTACATATACTAATGTGGGTATATGTTCTATTAATACCATTCGTATTCCTCCCCTGGATGGTTTATGATTACTTGGAAAAAATATAGTATTGAAATTAAATTCATTATTTATTTTTTATCCCTTAACTTTCCCATGAAATATTAAATTTAATATGATTGTGGAAATTAAATTTCCCCAAATTATCAAAACAATCTTTCATGTATGTTATTATTTCTCAAACCGTATATCATTCCTATATACCGTGTTTTACATTGAAAGTTACTTGCTTATCTGGTGAAATATTGATTAATATATATTATTTACTCAATACTGATATTTGTTGATAATTCATATTTATTAAATAATTAAATCAATTATTTTATATATGTGTAATGATTATGACCTATAGTGAAGGGTGGGCCTGATATTATATAGCCCTTCAATGAATTGGTAGGTCTCAGGAGACAAATCAGTAATGTAGCATTAAAAAGTTCTCTACTTGTAGTTTTAAATTATCTTATGAATAGTATTGAAGTTAGAGGTATAAATCCCCATGTTTTTAATAGGTAAAACAATGTTAGATAGAGTCTATGATACATAACACCACACCCAAACAAAAAATGATTATTTAAAGATGACCATTTTAACCATTCCATTAAATATCTGGATATGTGTAGAACTAACTAATTTATGATATATATATATATATATTTGTGTCTGTGTTATAAATATACTATTAAATTATTAGTAAATAATAAATCAACTTTTAGTGTTGTCTCTTCATTCTTCAAAATATATTTTCTTAAAAATGATTTTTTTTTGTAAAAAATATTATATTTATTTTCTAGAACATTTAAAAAATTTATTCGATAAAAAAAACCCCGTATTTGATATTATTATATAAAAATTATCCAATTAATAAATTTTGGGTTTTTTTAGAAATATTTATTTATCAGTGAATAGTGAAAAATACCATTTTTATATAAAATTTTCATTTCTTTTGTTAAATTATTTTATCTAAAAGTCCAATTATTATTTAAATTTTATTTCAAGGTAAAAAAATTATTATTTAATTATACTTAATTCAATTAATTAAATTTAAACCATACTTCTACTGGATTTTAGTATATGTTTATTTTTATGCATCAATACTCATTTTTTTCTGAAAACTATTTTAAAATATATATTGTTCCCCGATGACAATTAATTAAAATAAAAACTATTGATAAATGATATGAATGAAATTTTTAGATTATATATATATATATATATTAATTTAAATTAATATAATGAATCTTACTAGTTATAGAGTGGAATAAAAATAATCTCTTCGCTAAAAAACACTTTTTTTACAGAAAATTGCTTTCTATTGGAATTGTAGGTTTTATTTTAAATTAAATTATTCCAAATCTATGAATTGATTTTTCATAAAATTAGTCCCACATTTTGAATCATAATATTCAATATTAGGTAATGTGGTCAAATTAATTTTTGAACAAGATGAAAAGTAACCATAGTAAATATTTGTTACCACTATAAAAAGAAGATATGTTAATTAGGGTAAAAATAATTTAATAAATAATTGAAACAATGTAAACCTAATAGTATGAATATTTATATTTTATTTTAATTAAAATTATGATTATATTTATTCATTATTTTTTTTACTTTATAAATGATTATTTAATTGGTTTGATAAATATTATATTTTGATTCAGTAAAACACAAATTGTATTTTTGATTAATATTAAATTTCAATAAAGAAACTTATTTTTATGAATTAATAGATTTTTAAAATAACTGATATTTTGATAAATTATTATTCATTAATGTATTGATATTATAAATTTTATGATGTGTAATTTAATTTCTATAATAGTTCAAAAACCGTTATTATAAAAAATATAACATATCTCAATAAATGTAAATTCTATTTTAAAAGTGAAAATTCATATACTGATAAAATTATTTTGATAAAATAAATATTATTTTTCAATCATTCAATAGAATTACAAAATAATGAATTTTTCATAATTTCCTGAGAGTTGAATTTCTGGGTGAAAATTTAATATGGTATAAATGTACGATTTGTATTACGACATCGTAATAATAAAAAAATGATGTAATAAATGGTATAATGAGAATCCGCGACAAAACATATATTTACCATTTAAAATAATGATATTTTAATTTTATTTTATTAATTTTATAATTCATTTATGAACCCTCCAAAACCAATAATATATTTTATGGTTTCAAAATCACTTTTTTAACGAAATGACTCAATTTCACATTAGAAAGGATATTATTTTAACAAGTTTTCAAATTTTCACTATATAATAATTATATCCACCCATATTTGGTAAAAACCATTGGAAAAACCCATGGGAAGATATATAGTGCTAGTTATTTTTTATATAGAGTCCAAAACCTATATTTGAGAAATAAATAAGAATTCCCCATGTTTTATTATCTAGACACACCCATTCTCTTATTTCTATTCACTCAAAAACCACGGAGCTTGTATATACTCATAAATCCTCCATAAATATTCCTAAAAGGTTCCCCCATGATCCCAAGAAGATCCTCTCAATCTTTGGAAAAGACCATCTCAATGTAAGGGATTTCTCACTTCTCATTTCCATTTCTTCACCCTCTTTATAAATATACTTTTTAATATCAATTGGTTGTGTTTTTATGTCTTTATAATGATCTTAATAATCTAAAATTTATTCTTTAATAATGATATAATGGTTATCCCCTCTCATTATGGAATTTACCTAAGCCATTTTCATGATGAAATTTATTAAGGGATTTCCCTCTCTTCATTTCATTCATGAACCTATTTTATGTTATGACTCTTAATTGCAATTTATTAATTTTATGATATATTCTCCCACATCTATTTTAATATTTATTTTTGTCTAAATTATACGGCACCCCTTTAATTATCATTAAACTCTCCCATGAACCTTTATGTTCACCTATTACAATGATGAATTTTATAAAGGGATCCTCATCTTCTACTCTTTATTCAAGCATCTTCAATATCTTATTCCTTTTATATCCATTTCATAATATTGGGATATGTAATCCCATATCCCCCTTACTTACCCTAAGATTAATAAATTATGAGAGACCCCTTTCACTCTCATTAATCAACCCCATTAATATTTATACACCCCTATTATGATTCTAAAATTTCACCACGATTTTCAATGCCAAAACAACTGTGTAGTGAATACCTATAACCACACAATATATAGGTTGTTCAACATTATTCACTTATAATTATTTTATTTGGAAAATAAATTTATTTATTCCAAACCCCTATGCGATGTAATAAAATGTGATGATAAACTATTCCTTGTTTTAGATTATATATATGGAAAACTAATGCATGTGAATGAAATATTAGTGAAAGGTCCACCAAGAATTATACAGTACTCCAATGAATTTGGTAATGTGTTTGTCTAATGATAAGTCATTCAAGAGATTAGGTAGTGATCCTAATTAATAATTGGAGTTTATCCATCATGATCTATTGGTGGTTATCCTTCACCTATGTTTATGATTCCACATTTAAAGTAGTTGTGACATTTTCCATGTTGAATTTATGTTATCATACTATGGCATGCCTCATTGTTCATGTTTATGATTCTCACCCGTTTTATGTATCAAGGATATGAATATTGTATAACATTTATCAATATCTTCATTTTATGTTTATTCCATTATTGGGATTTATAACTCACCCCCTTTTTATTTATTTCCACATGTTATCACATGCAGTTTTAAGTATGGTTGAATAATATGAGCAAGTTAAAGAAGTTTTGAATAATGGTTACATATTATATATTATATATTGATATATAATGTACCTAATTCAAAAGACAGAACAATTATTGATCATCCTAGTTTTAATATGTGTAATATTATGTAATAAATCATGAAATAAAGAGTATTAAATTCATAAGTTGTCATAGTTTGTATTAGTTAAAGGTTTAGTTATTTTTGGGTTTCAAATTAGAAAAATCTATCAAAACTCATAAGGAAATGTCTTAACATAAGAATAAATCCATAAATTTTGGTAAAGTATAGTGTTAGTTATTTACTTTTAAACATATCACTTTCTGGATACTATAAGTGGTTGTGGCTCAGCCATTGATGTACCTAGGTGTAAAACTAGAAAACACCACATTAAGTTAGAATTGATCAAGAAATAGTGCATTGAAATGTGCCTTATTACACACCGTATTTAACACTCTGGGTGGATATGCTTTGGTAATTAATAATCTCATTATAAACCAATATTATGGGAACAATAATTCCCATAAATTATATATTAGGAAATAGATAATGGCTAACTTAGATTTAATCCAATAAATTCCTATGCTAATGAAATACATGTCATTTATAAGTTATTCGATTAATATTATTAGATTCTTGTTTATCTATTTAATAGTTGAAATTTACTCATATCTATTTTTAACTTTATTATAGTAAATGGATAAAAATAGGGATAACCCAAACAACAAACAACCTGATGGTAAATTTGATGACTTGCCAAATGAGATTCCAAACATAAAGGAAACTCAAGTAGTACATATTGTGATTATGCCAAACCAGCTATCCAAAATCACAATTCACAACTGGAGCATAGGTGAACATACAAAGGCATTAAATATATGGAGGATGGAATCTCAATCTAGTTTATCAGATAAAGGTGATAAAGGAAAGAACATTCAATTTACTACATGTCAAAAATATGGAAAGTAGAACTAGGGAAATCCCACAAAGATACTCAAATGTGTTTCACGTGTGAAAAAATAGGGCACAAAGTGGATACTTCCCTAAAAAGTAATTAGTGTGATGGAAAAGAATAAATTACATCCTATAAAAACCAATTTTTTTCAATGTCTTATGTGTTGAGAATATGGTAATTCTCATAGTCAATGCCATAATCCAAGGGTTAAATATTATACCAAGGATCTATGCTATAGAAAATTTTAAAATGTAAGGAATAAAATATATATGTATTGGAATTTAAGAAGTAATTTATCAATTTCATTATTTATATAAGAATCATCAATCATATAAGGATTGTTCCGCAATAGTTTTTATTTAATGATTTGATACATATTTTGAACAGTACCAATTACATATAAATTTGATTTAGTAATATGGTAGTATTTAGTAAGATACATGATGGAGGGATTGAAACCCATTAACAGGTATTTGGTTTTGGGATAAACCTAAGGATTCTTATGATGATATGTATAATTCTATTCTTTAAAATAATTGTAACCACTTGTGAAAATTTATGTGATTAAAGATATTTTGGGAAATCATATTATAGGATCAAATATTTTTGATTCTGGGGTGAATAATGATATTTTGGGAGTTTTTTATTTCGTTAAAGTATATAAAATCATTAGTATTATTTAAGAATAATGCTATTATGTTTTTGGAGGTGTAAGATGAGGGGTATGATACAAATTTGGATGTTAAAACATTTGTTAATTTTGAGTTTATTAGTGTTATATGTGGGTATTTATTTAAGGAATTATCTATGCTATGCGTTGGAGATTATTTTTGGTATTTTTTAGATTAAGGTATTAAGGTATTAAATTAATTTATGCTAAGAATTTTGGAATTAGTAAAGATGGGAGGAATATCTTGTTATTATTTGTTTTATCATGTGATCCGTTAGAATTTTCTCCTAGTTCTCCAGGCACAAAAAATTTGAGTTCTCATTATTTAGAGAAGAAGATTAGATTTTAGTTGAAATTAATAAAAAAATGGAATACTACATGTCAAGAAATTATATTTCCTTACATTTCTAGTCAATATGATAAATTAATTTATTAACTATAGGGAACAAATCATAAAACCAAAATTTTGTAAAATTATAATCATTTTTTATGAATTAATAGTCATTTTATCCATCACATATTTATATTTTTTTTGTAATTGAGTTTCTCCTAACCATGTTCTCTGTCACAATTTATTAGTTATTTTGTGTTACTTTTCCAATCCATGTCTATGTTTTCACTTCCCACTATTGTTATCCAACTTGAAAACCTAGTTATGTGATAACCTCCATACTTACCATTCTCTCTACTGATGTGGATGTTTTATTAACCCTTTTTATAATTTGAGTTTTCAATATAGATATTTTTATTTATTTTTTACTGAGTTCAAGTAGAAATTGTGAGAAAACAATTTATTAAAAGGGTAAGAATGAAACATGATTTTTTAAGAGATAAAACTATATTTGATAATGTATGTGATACGCCACACCAAACCCAAAAAAACAATGAATATTGAAATATGAATATTTTAAAATTTACATTAAATTTGTGGATATGTGTATGAATAACTAATTTATGAAATATATATATATATATATATATATCCTAAATATATTGATAAATTCTTTGTAAATAATCATTCATTTTTTTCTAATTTTTTTTGTTCTTCAAAAATGTTTTATTCAAAAATGGGGTTTTATGACTTTTTTTAAAAACATATTATAATTATTTTCTAGAAAATTTATAAAATGAATTTTACAAATAGAAATAATTTTATTAAATCAGGATATCTCCATTAAGCTAGGGTGAAAAGTTTGTATTATTCAGAAAAAAATATATTTTTTAGTGTGTAGTGAAAATTACCATTTTTCTTTAAAATTTTAATTTATTTTGATAAATAATTAATTAATATTTGAAATTATTATTTAAATATGGTTTCTAGGTAACATAAGTATTATTTTTAAATATTTAATTCAATTAAATAAATGTAAATCATATTTGTACTTGATTTTAGTATAAGTTTTTTTTAGTTTCAAAACTCATTTTTTTAAAAATAGTTTAAAATGCATAATTTTTATACATTTTAATTAATTAAAATATCCAATAATGAGAATTTATTTAAATTAAATTTTTATATTATATATATATATTTTTATGAATTGAAATTTTTATAATGAATATTATAGTTATATAGTTAATGGAAAATCATCTCTTCCTTAAAAAAAATACTTTTTTTCCTGAAAACTGCTTTCCATCATACTTGGAGGTTTTATTTTAAATTTTATTCTTCAATCAATATGATTTTACTTTGATAAAATGGAATCCATATTTTTAATAATCATATTTAATATTTGGTAATATGTTCAACTTAATTATTTTAAAGTATGAAGAATAATTGTAGTAAATATTTATTACCATGGTAAAAGGAAAATAGGTTAATTTAGGGTGAAAATAATTTAAGAAAGAATTGGAACAATGTAACCATAATTATATGAATATTTATATTTAATTTTCATTAAAATTATTATTTATTATTTATTGTTTTTTTACTTTATAAATTATTAATTAATTAGTTTGATAAAAAATATATTTTGATACGATAAAACACAAATTGTATTTTTGAGTTATTTGAAATTTAAATTAAGGTATTACCTTTCAGGAATTAATGAATTTTTTAAATAAATTATATTTTAATAATTCATTATAGATAAAAAAAATTGAGATACAATTTCATGATCACAAAAAAGTTTCTATAATAGTTTGAAAACCTTTAATTTCAACACCCAACATTTCTCAATAAATATACGTTCAATTATAAAAGTGAAAATTAATATATTTATAAATTTATTTTAATAAAATGAATATTAATTTTATAATTAGAACTTATAAATTTTCAAATGTTGAGATTTTCGTAATTTTTTGAGTCAGTTGAATTTTCAATTAAAAAATAAATACGAAAAAATACACAGTGTGTATTATGGGACTATAATACCCCAAAAGTGATGTAATAAATTCTATAATGGGAATAAACTACAAAAAAATTGATTAAAATTTAATATAATATGATTTTAAGTTTATTTTACTAATTTTCTAAAGCCTTTATGAATCCTTCATAACCTATAATATATTTTATGGTTTTAAAATCCATTTTTAAGGACATCACTAACTTCCACATCAAAAAAAGGTATTATTTTTATAATTTAGACCCTTTTCATTATACAATAATAAAAAACACATGTGTTTGGAAGAAACCGTGGGAAAAAACACTGGGATGTTTTGTGGGTTTGGTAATTTTATTATATAGAGTCCAAAACCTATGTTTGGAAAATAATAAACAACTCACCTCTATTTTCTTATATAAACCCACCAAATTATTCATTTAATTTCGCTAAAAACAACAAAAAACATCATTAATATATCCTACCCTATCTAATTTACTCATAAGGTTATCTCAATTTTCTAATAATCTCATTCCATGATTTTGGAAACACCCTCTCAAGGTAAGCGATTTCACTATTCAGATTTCAATTCAAGCACCCTCTTTATAATTAGCCTTTTCAATCTCAATTGGTTATGTTTTCATATCATTATAATTTTCTCTCTAATGTAAATTTTTTATCTAATAATTATATTCCATTTATACCCTCTTATTATAGCATTTTCTGAAGACTTTACCATGATGACATTTATTAAGGTATCTCCCTCTCTTTTTTTTATTCAAGAACCAATTTTATGTTATTAATATTAAAATAAATTTATTCATGTTGGTATAAATTCCACCATCTCCTCCTTACTGGTCTTTTTTATGTCTAAATGATTATATTCCCATTTCACTCTCATTAATACTTCCCTTGAACCTTTATGGACACCTGTTACAATACGGACACTTAATATGGAATCCTCTCTTTATCCTTCTTATTCAAGTATCATCATTATATTATTCCTTTTATCTCTAATTTCTAATTTCTAGATAAGATCTACCATATCACCATACTTACCATATGATTCCTAAATTATGAGAGACCAATTTCCCTCTCATTAATCCCTCCCATGAACATTTATACACCAATGTTATACTGTTGAAATTTCACCATGTTTTCAATGCCAAAACAATTTTTTCGTAAATACATATACCCATTTACAATCAAGGGTGTTCACCTTTAGAACTTATAATTTACTAAATGGGTTCATTCATTTATTTATTACACACACCTTCAACATGGAATAAAATTTTATGATAAATGATTTAATTTTTTATAATATATGTGGCACACTAAGGCCATGTGAATGAAATTAGAATGAAGCATGAACCTAGAATTTTATAGCACTTAAATGAATTAGGTATTGTTTTAGTCACCTAATACTTCATGAAAGGGATTAAGGAGTGAAAATAATCAATAATAATACTTTTTTCCATCATGATTTATTTGAGGTTATCCTTGCACTGTGTTTATGATGCCATGTTTAAAGTAGTTTCACCATTTTCCATGTTGCCTTAATGTTACCATGGATTATAATTCCTTATAGTTTGTGTTTATGATTCTCACCCCTTTAAGTATCATTGATATTTGTATTATATAACATGTAATTATTTATTCATGTTATGTTTATTCGTTATTGGGAATTATATCTCACTCTTTTTTTATGAATTTCCCTAGGTTATCCCATGCATTTTTTTAAAATGATGGAATAGTATTAGCATGTTATGAATTTTTTTAACAATAGAGTTATATTACCTATTTTAATTTGTTATAAAATGTACCTAATACAAAAATATAATAGACTTATAAATATTAATCATTGTATTATGTTTCATATTATATAATAAATGAAGAAATAATGTGTAATAACGAAATGAGTTGTCATAAGTGGTATCATGTGCCTAAGACATGACTTCTAATAATTAAGGAGTATTTTAGTTCTAAATTAATTTATTATTATCCATGATATTTCCTCAATGATATTATATCAATATGCATTTCAATTTCTATTATTGATTAAATGGAATGCATTTTTATTAATGTACATTTCTGTATTGATTATGCCTTATCCAGTTATGATAGTCATGTTATTGATTAAATGCCAGGTGTTTTAAATTATTTACCTTTCTATATTTATTATTATCCATGATACTTTCACAATGAAATTATCTCTAGATTCACTAACTTCTTATTTTATTGATTTCATGGCATGTTTTCCCAGTTACATACCTTTATATATAGATTATGCTTATTAATTCATGATAGATTCTATTGTACATAAACCTTAATGTATAATTGAGCTCTCCCTTATTTTGTTTCCTTTCAAAGGAATCGATGAAGTATACATTGAATGATATGAAAGAATATTCTAGATAAGATAATTTTATAATCGAAAAAATTATATTTTAATTTCTATTTCAAAATGTAATATGAAACTCAGGTACATATTTATCTTAATAAAACTAAAAAACTATTACTCCCTTTGGGATGTGATTCCTTATATATTATTCCAATTTAATAAATTAGACACTAAATATAGACTACTAGGGTTTATATTATTATTATTGGTATCATTTGAAGTTTATTAGAAACCATTAGAATTAGGTTTAGGAAAATATATATTAGGGAACATAACTCGATAAAAGAATTTGAGGATAATTATATAAGAACAACCTAAATTTTGGTAAGGTATAAAATATGCAGTTTTTTAAGAAATGTATCCTTGATTGGATACTATAATTGGACATGGTTTTGGAATAGGGGTACCAAGGGGTAAACCTCAAAATATGGCATATTAGTCTAGACCCAAACGTCACCTGGTCCACTAGAATATGCCATTCTACACACATGGTTTGACACTCCTAGGGGATATTCTTAGGATAAATAAAATTTTATTTAAAACACATTATTAAGGATTTCTATAGATATTGAAAATATAAGAACTAGGTTATACCTAAGGTCTATTAGATTGAAAATGTAATGCCCCAACCCCATAAGCCCAGAGTCAGATAATTATTTTAATACATTGGAATGATTATAAAGAATAAAATCCCAAAGGACCAAGTAGTTCAGTAGTTTTGGAAAACCATATACATACATAGGATCAACATTAAAACTTGAAAAGGACTATAACATATATGTTTTATTGGGAACATCCACAACTCTATGTTTATCCTTGCAGGTCATTCATAATAAACATCTTCATGTCCCGAGAAAATGAAAAATAAGAAAGGGGTGAGCTTAAATACTCAGTAAGGGTAAGAAATACAGTGGAAGATAACATAAACATAAATATTAGGCATGATGGATATCTAAAACACATGCCTTTTAAAAAATAAGAAATGGTAGGAAGAAGAGATTAATAACTAATGTCATAATAAGACATACTCATGGGCATTCTTCTAATCGAATAACCACATGAACTATCAACTTCTAGATTTATAATTAGGTAAGTACATATGCCTAACATTCTGAAACATATTTTCAAGGCCTCAACCAAGACTTCTAAAAATTATTAAGGCCTCTGCCAAAACCACATCACAAAATGGAAAAGGCATCAGCCAAGTCCAAATTTATTTGTCTCATGAGACCAACCAATGCATTGAGGGGATATAGCGGGCCCCACCCTTTACATAATAAGTCCAATTAATTTTTCATATTAAAGGGGTGAACATAATTATCATATACATTCATATTGAATCTAACATATGAAATGTAAATAACTTTCCCTAATTATTGAACATAAACACTAACCATTCATAATAATATGGTGAATGGTATCAAAATAGTACAACCATAGTCAAAATAAAAATTAAAAATTAAAAAACATATTTTAGATGATATAATAATAGATAAACCTCAATGAATTATAATTTTCAACAATGTATGTTGACATAGATGAAGATATTTTTAAATGAGACCATTGAAAAATTCTTGAGGAAATAATCCTTAAACATTCGAAAGTGTCCCATACAACCTTGAAAATTTAAAATCATATTCCCTTAGAATATAATGATAATAAAGATAATATTGATTTGTTATAACAAAGGGAAGTATATACACCACATTCAAGGAATTATTGGTAAACAAGAAATATATTTCATAAAAGTTAATGTGATATGAGAAAAATCCTTTTTTACTTTGGAAATAATAGTTCTTTTGTAAAATCATTTATATTTACCATGAAATCATATTTTAACTATGTAAATCAATGAAAATAAAAGTATAATACATTAAAATTATATTTGAGGAATAAATGGTTTCCCATTTCAGTGAAATCATGTAAAAAAGTGTTCTTAAGAATCATTAGAAATAAAAAATTTTAGAGCATTTTAAGGAAAGTATTAAAGATAATTTTAAAGTGGAAAAGAATGTTTGTTCTCATAAATCAAGAAATTATCCAATATAATTTTTCAAAATAAAATTAGTGTTTTTATAAAAAAAATGGTGACTTAAAAAAATATTCTGTTGAGAACTTGAAAATGGGTAAGAATTTGAGAAGTTCTCTTGAATTGGGCTTACATTTCAGAAGAATTTTTTAAAGATTATTTAAAAAGATGTAAATCCAAATAAAATAAAGAAGTATTATGATTGGTACAAATATATATAAAATTAAAACATAGTTTATTAATATAAAATAATAATAAATAATAATTTCATTGAGGTGAGTAGATAATATGAGCAACCAGAATGAAAATGGGGGTTCAGGTATAAAATACATAAAACTTTGTAATCAATTGAATCGTATGACCCAAAAATCATAATCCTAAAATGATACATTAAATATAATTCAAATAAATATATTAATGATATGAAACATAAATGGGAATTATATACACACCATACACAATTAGTAGTAGTGAATAGGTAATATCTCACAAAAATGGAAGTGAGATGAAGTAACCCTTACCTGAAGTCTGAATGTGTTCTGCTGTCAAACATAAGCTCCTAGAATATAAAATTAGACTTATTAATAACTTAATTGGGAACCTATTAGACATTTATTTAGTTTATCATTATTTTTTTGAGTTCATTTATGTTCTAATTGATATGTTATAATATTGAATTCCATCATTCCAGAGTGCTTGTTTTCTTTATTTTCATAATCGATTTACTTGTCTTTAAGTAATGGAGTTCATGTGGAATGGATGTAAATATCCATAATTGAATTTAAAAATTATTTATTAACATAAATATGTGCTAATGTTCATTTATATAATATTTTTACATGTAATGAGGATGAATCATTAGATGAAATATTAACGACAAACACTTAGATTATTTTAGCGGTATTTTGATTATTAAGAACTATTTTGGTCATATGATTTAATATTATGTTCATATAATGGTTCATGAATATTAAGTAGGTTATAATACATATATTATAGTCATTTTAAAACATAAAAATAGTTTCATTACCAGTAATGAAGGATAAATTGAAGAACAAAACTTTGTCGTCCAAAAAGGTTTTAAATTAGTACCTCACACACGATGATTTTGTTTTTAATATAAAAGAGAGAGAGTGAGTATATTGATGAGGTTTGTTCCATTAACATGATATAATTATAGTATATAGATTATAATGGAGTTATCATGGTCATTTGGATATATTAGGTTCAAAGAGAATAAGAAAATAAGATAAATTGAAATGAAATTAAATGAAAAAGAAAGATGATTTACCTCTTGTAATAACCTCCTTGGGAACCTCCTTAAGGGAAGGTGTTTTTGTGTTTTTGAATGAGAAAGATCTCTTGGAAGTGGGGAGTGATTAATTAAGAGTATTTTTGAAGATATTAGACTATTCACAAGGATTTAGAGTAGTGATGAGAAGAGGAAGTGAGGGGGGTGGTTTATAGTGGAGGTGAGGAGTAAATTTTGAATATTGTATTCATTATTTTATTAATTCCATCAAGACAACCAATGTTGTTTTTCATGTGACCCCTAGTAGTAATAAATTCTTTTTATTTAGAACCTCATGGTATTAAATAATCATTACATCACTTATAATCCAATAAATCAGGTATTTAGTATTTATCGTAAACTATCGTATTTTACCATTGACCCAAAATTCTTGTATTTTAGAAAAATCCCAAAAATTCACCCTAACCATTTTTCGACTTGTAGAATTAAAAAAAGAAATAAATTTTTTGAAATTAATTTCTAAATTTTATTAATTTATTTTTTAAATAAAATCACAATTTATTCCAAAAAAACAACATTAAAACTATAAATCATTTTATAACACATTGAGAAATTAATCAACATCCCATAAAATTATCTTATAACCATAATAAAACAATGTAAAAAATTATGATTAAATTTTATGAAAATACATTTCTATTTTAAATTATGAAATTAATCATAAAATTTTAATTAAAATATTTATGACAAACAAAAATACCAATACTTATACTATGATAGTTTTTCACTTTTAAGACATAAAAATTGTATTTATACATTCACAGTTGAAATTTCTATTTTTTACCCAATTTAATATTCATTAATATTCATTACAATTCTTAAGGGTATGTTACTATTCATAATGGTGTGTTACTATTCACCAAAAATTACGTTTCTCTTATCGAACTCTAAATATCTTACTAAACGCAACCGTGTATGTCAATTTTTTCAAAATTCAAATCACAAAGGTAGAAAAATTATGTTTACTTATCTAGGTTATAATAAAGTGGTGTTTTTTAGAGTCTCATGGTTTCATGCATCATATATTAAATCTATTTGTAAATTCTTGAGGTGTTACATTTTCCCCTCCTTAGAAAAATTTCATTCTAGAAATTTGAAATTGAACATTGAAATTTAATGGTTGATATTTGAAAATTCCCTTATGGGAAACCCACATAAAAAATATGGTTAATAAAATATCCTCCTAAAAAGAGTTTAAGGGAAATGAGATGGTCACCAAAAAAATTATGCTTTTAAATGTGGTGACATTATTTGGGAGTAAAAACCTAGACCTGGAAGAAAAATCTAACTATAAAGTTCTGATGGAACGTGATAGAGGACATGTTCACACGAATGTTTATTACTACAAAACTATAAAATTCTATAAAAAAATTATTGATATTATTAAAGATTATTATAATAGGATAGAATTTCATTTAAGACTCTTTTCTACAAGTCGAGTAATTATTCCACTCTATAATAGTATAAATATACATTTCTATTTACAAACTCATCCTTTGATTTCACCTTGAACTATCTATGCCTCATCAGTTAGTATAGGTTACACCATATGGTAAAGAAATACATTAACATCTAAAATCTCATACAATGATCAACTTAAACCATTTCATAAATGGTTAAAAAATTACAAAATATACTGATTCAACACATTAGAATGAAGATCTCTAAATTTCCATGATGAACTTTTCATTAACCCTTCATCAACATGAAGCAGCTCTAAATTTTCACAATCCCAACATGTGAATAACTTCATCATATATCCTCTTAAAATATGTTAATAACATGAATTACTATAAAATAATATTGAAAACATTCATTCTTCCATATTTTTTAAGTAAGACACAGGTTATTGGATATATTCCTTAAATTGAAAAGTATTGTAAACACCATTAATGATAGCATAAAAAACTTCTCAACAAGTCAATAATCAGTTCCAAGGTAGTAAGTAATTATCCAAATCAATCATTTCTTCATCATTATCTCAACATCAGATATTTTTTAAGGGTTGACTTTCCCTTAATCATGTTTTTTTCTAAAAAGCATAAATTTCTACTAAATCACTTTTCCTTTGTACTATTGATCATACGACTTCAAATCCTTTGTCAAATAGTACTGCAGTACAATCCTTATATATCTCATAACTCTTATAACTAGTACATTACTGAAAAAATATTAAAATGACATGATTATGGACTAGGCATATTAATCATTCTACTTCATATATGGAACCATTAGAACTTGATTATTATCTAGAATTATCATTTAGGGTATATTCCTTTGATGCTGGGAAAATTGATTCGCATAGTGTCCCATCTCTTTGTAGTTGAAGCATTGAATATAAGAAAATTCTTTCCTTGTCTTGTAATTATAAGCATGGTTTCCTTTTTCTCCACATTTAAATAAAAATACATTTCCTCTAAATAATATACTCAGGTGTTTCCTTCCATAATTATCACATGTGGGAAATAAATCATTCCCTTGTTCCCTTTATCCATGTTTTTTCATACCATCCACTTATTCTTTTGCTTCTCTTCAAATCCATAGGGCTCAGGGAAGTCTATACATACCTTGTCAACACATGATACTATTTCCACATATGATGAGGATACTTGGGAGACAATATTCCTCTGAAATGATGTCTTAAGACCATCAGAGATATGATACTTATTACACTTCACATCTCATTCATTGGTGAAGTTATGATTCCTTCTGTTAGGGTCCATTTCTAATCAATTATATATTATATATTAGCTCATAAAATTCTGAACTCTCTATATCTCTAAACATGGTATAACACATAACATAAATTTATGCATCATATATCTTAGAACCATATACTTTGTTTACTTTGGGGGCCTAAATCCTCCATAATTGTTTGTAATAAGCTTATGAATTTACCAAAGCATATCCCCAAGGAATGTTGAACCAAGAGTGAAGCAAGGCCCATTTTCGTGCACCAGTTTCAGTTTGAGTTTAGCTTAAAGTTTTATTTTTGGGTTTTAACCCTAGATACATCTATGCCAGATCGACCTCTACTTGTTTGTATCTATAAAATGATGTATTTTCGTGGGAAAACCACATAATCTATTCATTACCAAAATTATAGTATGTCCTTGTATTCTTATCCCAAAAGTCTATCTTAGGTTTTTTTTCACTAATCTACTTTTTATTTATCTAGTTTCCATGTTTTCTATTAAAATTCCACTGATACCAACTGTAGTGCCCCGACCCCAGAAGCCCGGAGTCAGTGAATTATTTTAATTCATTTCCACGATTACAAAGAATCAAATCCCAAAGGACCAACTAGTTTAGTAGTTTTGGAAAAACAGATACATACATAGTATCAACATTATAACTTGAAAATGAAAACAATATATAAGTTTTATTGGGAACATGCAAAAATCTAAGTTTATCCCTACAGGTCATTCATAATAAAATTCTTCATGTCCTTAGAAAATGAAACATAAGAAAAGGGTGAACTCAAATGATCAATAATGGCATGAAATACAACATAAGATAACATAAACATAAACATTATCCATTGTGAATAACTAAGACACATGTCTTTAAAAAAATAATCCATGGTAGGAATCATAGCTGAATAAATAATGTCCTAATAAAAAAAATCATGGGTATTACACTAATTTAATAACCCCATGAACTATAAAATTATAGATTTATAACTAGGGAAGTGAATATGCCAAACATTCTAACATATATTGTCAAGGCCTCAACCAAGAAGTCTAAAAATGATTAAGGCCTCAACCAAAACTATATCAGAAAATGGGAAAGGCCTCAACCATGTCCATGTTTATTTGTCTCATGAGACTTACCGATGCATAGAGGGGATATAGAGGGAACCACTCATCCCATAATAAGTCCAATTCATTCCTCATATGAAAGGGGTAAACATTATAAACATGTAAATTCATATTGAAACTAATATATGAAATGTAAATAACTTTCCCCAATCATTGATCATAAACACTCTCCATTCGGAATAATATGGTGAATGGAATCAAAATAGTACAACCATAGTAAAAATAACCAGAAACCCTTCAGCAACATAATGTAGATGATATCATAATAGATAAACCTCAATGAAGTATAATATTAAACAAAGTATGTTGACATAGGTGAAGATATTTTTAAATGAGACCATTGTAAAATTCTTGAAGAAATAATCCTTAAACATTCAATGTGTCTCATACCACCTTGAAACATTTAATTAATATTCCCATAGAATATCATGAGAATAATTATACTATTTATATCTTATACCAAATGGAATTACATTCACCACATGCATGGAATGAGTGGTGAACAAGGAATATATTTCATAAAAGTTAATGTGATATGAGAAAAATCCTTTTTTACTTTGGAAAGAATAGTTATTTTAGAAAATCATTTGTATTTTCAATGAAATCATATTTTAAACATAGAAATCCAAGAAAATTAAATTCCAAGACATTTAAATTATATTTGAGGTATAAATGGTTTCCCACTGAATTGAAATCATGAAAAAAATATTTCTTAAGAATCTTTAGAAATAAAACAATTTACATCATTTTAAGGAAAATATTAAAGTAAATTTTAAAGTGAAAGTATGTTTTGTTTTATTAAATACATAAATTATACAAGATAATTTTTAATAAAAAAATTAGTGGTTTTATAAAAATAATGGTGACATGAAACAGATTCAGTTGAGCACCCGAAAATGATTAAGAATTCGAGAAGTTCTCTTGAACCGGGATTACATTTCAGAAGATTTTTTATAGGATTATTTAAAAAGATATAAATTGTTATAAAATAAAGAAGGATTATTATTGGTAAATATATATAACATTAAAACATAATTTATTAGGATTATATAAGAATAAATTATAATTTCATTAAGGTGAGTAGATAATATGAGCAACCCAAATGAAAATGGAGGTTCATGTAGAAAATACTTAAAACAATGTAATCAATTGAATCATGTGCCCCAAAAAATAATAATCATCAGATGATACCTTGAATATAATTAAAATAAATATTTTAATGATATTAAACATAAATGGTCAGTATACAGATTCCATACACAAGTAGTATTAGTGAATACAGAATATCTCACAAAAATGGAAGTGAGATGAAGAAACCCCTTACCAGAAGTCTGAATGTGTTCCACTATTGAACTTAGGGTCCTGTAATATGAAATTCGACTTATAAATAACTTAATTAAGAACCTATTGAATATGTATTTAGATTATCATGATTTTTTTAGTTCATTTATTTCATAATTTATAAGTTATAATATTGAATTTCGTCATTCTGGAGTGTTCGTTTTCTTTATTTTCATAATCAGTTCACTTGTTTTGAAGTAATGGAGTTCATGTGGAATGGATGTAAATCTACCAAATTGAATTTAAACATTTTTTATGAACATAAATATGTGTTAATGGTCATTTATATCAATTTTTTTAGATGGAATTATGATGAATCATTTGATGAAATATTAATGACAAACACTTAGATTATTTTAGCGGTATTTTGATTATTAAGAACTATTTTGGTCATATGATTTAATATTATGTACATATAATGGTTCCTTAATATTAATTAGGTTATAATACATATATTATTATTTTTTATACCATCTAAATGGTTTTATGACCAGTAATGAAGGAGAAATTGAAGAACGAAACTTCATCGTCCACAAAGGTTTAAAATTGGTACCTCACATACGATGATTTCATTTATAAAATAAGAGAGAGAGAGAGAGTAAAGGATATTGATGAGGTTTCTTCCATTAACATGATATAAATCCAGTATATAGATCATATTGTAGTTATCATGGTTATTTGGACAGAGGAGGTTAGGAGAGAATAAGAAAAGAAGATAAATTGAAATGAAACTAAATGAAAAAGAAAGAAGATTTACCTCTTGTAATAACATTCATGAGAACCTACTTAAGGGAAGGGGTTTTGGTCTTTTGGAAACTCCAAGAGCTCTTAGACGCGGGGAGTGACTAAGGAAGGTTATTTAAGAAGAGCTTAGACAAGGCACAAGGCCTGAGAGAAGTGAATAGAAGAGGAAGTGAGGGGGTTTTTTATAGTGGAGGAGAGGAGTGAATTTTTAATATTTTACTCATTATTTTATCAATTCCTTTAATACAACCAATTATGTTGTTTCATCTGACAAATAATAGCAATAAGTGCATGTGAGTTCAAACCTAGTGGTATTACATCATCCTTACATCACTTATGACCAAATAAATCATATATTTAAGATATATCGTAAATTACCATATTTTACTATTCACAAAATATTCATTTATTTTAGAAAAATCTCAAAAACTCACCCTAAATTTTTTTCAATGTGTAGAATTATAAAAGAAAATCCATTTTTTGAAATTAATTTTCTTAATATTTTTAATTTTTTTTTCAAATAAAATCATAATTTATTCCAAAAAAACTACTTTAAAACTATAAATCGTTTTATAAAACATTGAGAAATTAATCAAGGTCACATAAAATTATCTTATAAACACAAGAAAATACAGTGACTGTTTATTACTACATTTTATGAAAATATATTTCCATTTTGAATTATTAAATTAATCATAAAAATGTAATTAAAATATTTATGATATACAAAAAATACCAATACTTATACTGTGATCGTTTTTTCACTTTTAAGATTTCTAAATTGTATTTATACATTCATTGGTGAAGTTTATATTTTTTATCTGATTTAATATTCATTGCTATTCATAAGGGTGTGTTACTATTCATAAGAGTATGTTATTATTCACCAAAAATTATGTTTGTCTTATCAGACCCTAAATATATTACTGAACGCAACTGTGTATGTCAGTTTTCGAAATTCAAATCACAGAGGTGGAAAAATTATGTTTACTAGGATAGCTTATAACAAAGTGGTGTTTTCTAGAGACTCAATGTTTTATTCATTCTATATTAAAATGAGGAAATATTTTTACTAATGGTACTTTTCAAAAGAGAATCATGATACATCTGAGGATTGTTTTAAATTTTAGAAGAAAATATGTATTCAATAAATAATGATTTGTGGATACTATATTTAGTTTATGAGTTTCAGGTTTATCATAATTTCATTTTTTTAAACACCCCCTTTTGAAAAAATTTGGGTATGAATGTTACATGATTAAGGAAAATTTGGGGTAGTTTATCAAAAGCATATGTTTTAGTAGGAATGTTTTTTTGAGAAAAAATTCCTTTACATTTTGTATACATAAGTTTAAAGGTATTGATAACCTTTAATGTTGAAAAATCATTACTAAAATTGTGATAATATCCAAATATGATTATTAGACTTTCTGGGAAAATATTAGTTGTATTGAAAACCTTAGTAAAAATATTTTTTAACAATCAATTTTCTTTCAAAGATATCCATCATAATTTTTTGGGAAATTTATATGATTTATATTAATATAGTTTAGAAAAAGGATAAACTATATTTTTTTTTGAAAACCCTTCATTTCTGGAAAGGTCTTCGAGTTTGAACCTAGAACCAATGAATGGTATTGTTTTTATGCCTACCACTGGCCTATATAGAGTCATGGTTAATATTTCATTTTTTAGTCAAATAAATTGATGAATAAACGATAATGATGAACAAGTGGTGTTTCAATTGAGGTATATTGATTAATATTTTGTATTGGAAAACTTTTCTAATAATATTGGTTTTAGAAAATAGATTTATATAGATGAAAATAATTTTCACACGTTTTTTATCTTACGATCTGTTAAAAGTATACTTTAGTGCATTGTTAATAAAGAAAATATTTTTTTAATATTATTTTTTTGGAGAAAGTGATGAATTATAAATTGATTGAAGCACACCAAAGTTTGAATTGTTCTCATGAAATAGAAATGTTTCAAGTAAGTATATTTCCTTGTATTTATAGACAGTAAAATAAATCATCAAATTGAGGAAAAACATATAACAATCAAAAAATTCCTATTAAATTCATATATGATAAACAATATGGTCCTTTAAATCATCATATTTTTATGGTTTTGTATCCCTTAAAATTCAATTTATCATTCACTTTATGGTGAAAAATGATCCCAATCAGTCTGAATAATTGTTTATACTTTTCTTCCATTTTTATATCTTCACATGCCACCAATGATCTCGTTCTTGGAAACATAGTTATATGTTATTACTTATGAACTTTGAACATACATTTATATGCTTTAACATGAAATTTTATTAACCCTTTTTATGATGTGGGTTTTTTATCTAAAAAATTTCCAAATTTTAGACCCTTGATTTCCTGGATCAAGTTTAAATTAAGGGGATAGAGTTTATTTAAGGTTCCCCAAATTTATAAAATTAAGAAATTTTATTTGATATAATATATTACATGAAATACTATATTGTGATTTTGTTACATGCAATAATGATTTTCTTCTTATGTTTATGGTACACGCAAGGCTGTGTTTTACCAAAAAATAATATACTATTAATATTATCATTTAATATGAAAATTATCACCTAGTTGTTTTAATGGATTTTTATAATAGAAATAAATAACTTATGATAATATATATTTTAGACAAGTTTATTACAAATCTATTGAAAATAAATAAAATAATAATCATTTAAAAGCAAAAGTTTTCTAAAAAATAATATTTTTTCTAAAAGATATTTTAGTCATGCTCTCTCACTTAATTTAAAAATAATTTCTAAAACTGTTAAAAAAAATATTTTTAAACCTAAAAATCATTTTTGAAATCATAATATCCAAACTCTCTTAATGTGATTTTTTTGGGTTTCTTCTGAAAAGTTTCATTTTTAATGAATTGTGAAAAATAATTAATTTTAATGGAAAATTGACCTTTAATTTATGTTATTTATAATGTTAAATTTTATTTTTATGTAAATTTAATATAATTTAATAAAGTTTAGTTCATTTTAATTATTTTAATGTTTAATTTATATAAAAAATGTTTTAAAATTTTGAACATTTTCTCTTCCAAACCCCGCTTTCTCATCGCATTCATTGGATAAAATTAAAATTAAAATTTTCTACATCTAGGAATTTAATTTTAATGAATTGATTCCTCATTTTTAATAATCATAATATAAAATTTCTAATATGTTAAACTTAATTTTTTACCTAAATAAACATTGAAAACAATAAAAATTAATTGTTTTGGTTAGGGTAAAAACTAATTTACTATGGGTTAAATTAAGAAAACAAGGTTATAACTGACTTTAAAACGTGTAAAAACACATTGGTTGGAAATATATATACATAATGTCCTCTATGTTTTATAATTATAATTACCCAATGTTTTATCAATGTAAATTCCATTCTTATAAAAATTTCATATAATCACATGAAATCACAACACAATGAACAAATAAGTACCATGTGACCTTTAAACATAAGTTTGTCACTTATGTGATTTGAATTTCGAAAAATGGTCCTATAAGATAGTAATTAAAATAACCTTATGTATAGTCACATACCTTTATGAATATTAATTAATAGTAATTGAAGAAAAATAGAAACTTAACCCATGAATGTATAAATACAATTTAGACATTATAAAAGTGAAAAAATAATCATAGTATAAGAATTGGTATTTTTGTATGTCAAAAATATTTTATATACAATTTTATGATTAATTTAATAATTTAAAATGGAAATTTATTTTCATAAAATGTAATCATAAAATTTTACATTATTGTGTTATGGTTATAAGATAATTTTATGGGACCTTGATTAATTTTTCACGGTTTTATAAAATGTGTCATAGTTTTATTGTTGATTTTGTTAAATAAATTAATATTTTATTTAAAAATTAAATTCAAAATATGTAGAAAATTATTTAAAAAAACAGAGTTCATTTTTTAATTCTACACGTCAAAAAATGGTTAGGGTGAATTTTTTGGATTTTTCTAAAATACGTGAATTTTTCATGAATAGTAAAAATATAGTTTTGAGTTTTCGGTACATTTAATGACATCATAATGATGTATCAATTAAATTAAAATTCTTGTTGACTTGTGTAAATTAAAATAATATATGAGGTGTCCCAAGTTGCTAATACCATGGTGAAGCCCCTGGTTTTGCAAAAACCGCTAATGAGGTGTCCTTTGAAATTAATAAAAAAACTCTCTCTCTTTTACTATAAATACTCACTTTTCCTTCATTTTCTAGAATTACATATACATAATAATCAAATATCTTGTGGTTTTACCTCCCTAGGATCCTTACCAAGGTGTTCTGAATCCCCCAAGGTCCCAACCTTCATGTTTTAGGAGTTACTCCACAAGGTAAGGGAACCTTTCTCCCTCCTCTTTTAGTTAACACTTCTTTTATGTTATCTCTTTGAATTTCCATTTTCATATGTTGGGTGTTTGATATTATGTAGGCCTCTTACTGTATTTTTATGTCCATATTATGAGATACCTTTTTTTCTCTCATCAATTCATTTTATTAAATTTTAAGGGATGCAATTTGGCTGCCGAATTTTCATAATGGATCTCTCAGCTTTTCTTTTATTTTTATCTTTATTTCATTTATTTTTCTTGACTCACCCCCATTCATAAAAATTTTGTGATGAATATAGTACCTTAAATTTAATGTAAATTTTTCATTATAAATGAATAATTCTTCATCATCTCTCCTTTCCCAATCTGTTATACTAAAAATGAAAACACCATCCGAGATGTGCTAATTTACAACATTCAAGGACAATGGGTTTTAAATTTCTGTTACAATCATCAATTCTAGTCATGAAACCATTTTAATGGTTTAAAAAGACCATAATATATGTATTATGTCTCATATATGGTTATGGAATCCTTTTTTACTCATGGTTTTGATTTAAAAATCCAAATGAGTACGTTGTGTTAAAAAAACCGCTAATTAGCTCAAACGATTATCATTAAATAATTTATATAGTGATTCATCTTTATGAAAAGTAACCAAATGAAATTTACCACCATGTAACCTCCGATATTTTCACTAATAAAATTTAGCATTAATTTTGGACAACCATCCCCATTTTACATGATACTCCGGATGTGAATATAAGTAAACCCATCATTAGAACCAAGGAAACAAACGGACTCGAACAACGAAATTGAACCTCATAACCAATCAAAAGGTTATGAATGAACTAAAATAGGTTTTAATAAATAATTTTAATTTATAATATGTTCTATAATTATTAATTAGTGAACCTAATTTCATTATTTCGGTCATTAATATCAAGTTGAGAACACCATCATACTTAAGGTAAGGGATTCTACCCAAACCACCTTTATTCCTTCTGGTTGCTCCAATGTTCTTTTTACCCAAATGAATTTGTCCTTTATTTTTATGTAAAACTTCTACATACTGTTTATATGACCCAAACTCATGTATTGTGATCCATCCTTCATTCTCTTTCTAGGATATACATGTTTTTAAGTGATTCCCTCCTTAATTCTTCCCGATAAGAAAAACCATTTTTGAGGGAACATCCTGAATTCTTACCCGATTTCAAGTTAACTCTATCATCTACTTTAAAGAACCATTATCTTTATAAAATCAGTCTTTTTATTATTAAAACCTTCATGTTTTACTTCTGGTTTTATATAAAATATTATTCCATTTTTTTATTTTAAATTCTCTTTATTATTTTCCTTAAAACCGAAATAAAATGTTTTAATGCTAAGAATTTCCTAAATACTCTTATTACATGTTGTCACTTCTGTTTTACATCACTTAACATGATATATTACTATTTTAACTTAATAATTTCCATGTATGTTTTTATTCTTTTCTCTTATGGACACTTTTATGATGCTCCCATTCATTATGCTTTATAACATGAATGTGATACCCATTTCTCTCCATGGGTTCCCTTATGTTTAAGTATAATTGATTATGTATAATTATTTATATGGAAGGAATATTCATGAACATGTTAAGATGGGTGCACCCAGATAGAACTCTAATGGATTTGGTTAAGTGGGGTATCATGAGACATTATGTGCGGCGATCATGGCTGTTAGCCTTAGGTTGTGCTACTATGTGCAATGGTTTTGGTGGTTAGCCTAGGCTTGTGCTACTATGGGAAACAGTCTTGGAGGTTATCCTTGACTTATAATAAATTCATGTTTTATGTTTTTACCACATTACTATGATTCAATGTTTATATGATCCCAAGTTTATATGTTATAATTCTATATCTTCCATGCTTTTGTTATAATTATGTCATGCCTTCTAACCAATGTACTAAAGCCTTATTATTTCTTATACTCCATTACTAGACTTTTTAGGTCATCCATTTGTTCATGTGTTCCCCAGGATATCCTATGCTGATGTTTGAGAACAATGGAAGATAGGATCTCATTTTGGAGTATAAATAAAAATTTGTTTTTATAATGTTTGATTATGTACCTAGTCTTCAAAGACACTAGAATTTACGATCCTTGGATTGTACTCTGATGTGTAATTATGATTAAAATCATGTAATGTTATATTTGAAAGGAGAGGGTATCTATAGTTGGTATCAGAGGATTTTATAGTTATTTTTAGAGATTATGAATAGAGAACCTTAGTGAGAATCTTAAGGATGAGATGAAGTATAAGAAAACATCCATAAATTTTGGTAAGTATAGAGTAGGTTTTTTATCAAGAAAAAACATCCCTTTTTAGATAAAAAATGGTAGAGGTGGCTATGGAACAGATATAACTAAGAGTGAAAACTCCGACATGGAGTTTCGGGATTGACCTCGGGTATCTTGGCACACGACAATGGGCTTTTATGCACTCTTAGTTTGACACTCCCATGGGATATGCTTTGGAAAATTCATGATCTTAGTACAAACCATTATTAAGGGAATAAAAAATACCATAATAATAAAGTTAAGAAATATATTAACGATAACCTAGATTTAAACCTAAGGAACCACAAGTTAGGATATACTTCTCCTCTACAAGTTTATCCTTTTATGTTCAAAAGTTTCCTTTTTATATTAAATAACTAAGTAATCAAGACCTCTAATTGTATGTTCTTTTTCTTTGCTAATGGTGGGAAATAAAAGAACACAATCCAACAATCAATGTGAAAGGGAATGCGATGAATTCCCAAATGATATGCCTGATATGATAGGAACATGTGCTCAAAACTTTTTTATAGTTCTTGCTCAGTTGGATCAAGTTATGAATAATATCTTGAATCATGTGGAACACCCTCCTCCTCTAAGGAAAGAGAAAGATGATGTAGAATCCTTCATGGTTAAAAGGCATCCCATTTTCAGCGTATCTCTTGATCCCCTCCTCACAGAATAATGTATTAACTCCATTAAAAATATATTTTTTGTCCTCTAGTGCTCAAAAAAAGAGAAAGTTGTGTTGGCAGTATATCATTTTGATGAAGAAGATGATCAATGGTGGACACTGATCAAGAATACAAAGTCCTAAGAGAAAATTGATTCAATGGATTGGGAGGAATTAAAAAGGATGTTTTTCAATAAATATTTTCCTCAAACCCTCTGTCTCAAGATGGAAAGAGAGTTTCTTGGACTCAAGAAGAACGAAGATGAGTCTATTGGGGTGTATGAAGAAAAATTTAATAGGATTTCAAGGTACACCTCTGACTTTATTATGAACACCAAAAGCAAGGTGGATCGCTTCATTAGTGGACTAAAGCCAAGTCTATGAAAATAATTGGTGATTTGAGACTTTGATAGTTATGAAGAGATTTTTCGTTGTGCCCTTAAGGTTGAAATAGATATTGGTTACTCACAGTGGTCTCCTGGTCCCAGTGGCAAGAAGAGAAAAATGAATAACATCATGGTTGGTTCAACAAAAAAAATCCCATGATGGAAAGAATCGTGAATATCCCACTTGTAAAATTTGTGGGAAGAGGCATACTAGGAACTATCTAAAGGGATCCAGGAATTGCTTCAAGTGTGGAAAGTTGGTAAATTTGACCAAGAACTGTTGAAGGGATATAAAAAATACCACTAATGTGGAAGAAGAAAGGTTCAGATCAACACTCAGCCTATAGTGCAGTCTTACAACTGTAAGGAGGATGGGTATTATGAAAAAAAATCCCCAAACCAAGAGTTGGAGGATGAAATCAACAAAAAAATCCAAGGAAACAAATAATGAATTATGCTATCACTACAGCTAAGGTGGAGTCAGACAATTATGTATTGACAGGTACACTATTTATTCATTCATGAATAGTGAATGTACTATTTGATTCTGGTTTTACACATTATTTCATATCTTGCAAGTTTAGTATAACTATTAAAACACCAAATCAAAATTTGGAGGATAAGTTATCTATGAGAATAGAAGATGGGGAAATTATTTCATCTATGGTTTATAACTCCTACCTGGTTAATGTTTGTGGATTGAGCCTCCCATAAAATCTTGTCATACTCCCTTTAGTGGAGTTTGATGCTATCTTGGGCATAGATTGGATATCTTTATACAAGAAAACATCAACTGTTGGGAAAGGGAGATCACTCTTCACATCCCGAAGCATCATCGAATTCTTTACAAGTGTAAGGAGGAAGATGAATCTCATTTAGAATCAGTGTCTCAATTGTGGATATTAATTCCTTATGAGCAAGCATTTCTAGCTCAAATGATTGAGACAAAGGGGAGAATCATGCTTGAAGACATGACCATCGTGAGGGATTACACTGATGTATTCCCTGATGAGTTTCTTGGCCTTCCTCCTGACCTAATGGTCAATTACTTGATGGAACATATTCTTGGATCTATGAATATATCAAATAAACCTTATAGAGTGGCCACCATAGAGCTGGAAGAGATGAAGAAGCAGTTACTGAAGAATATGGAGAAGGGTTTTTTATGCCCAAGTGATTCACTATGGGGTGATCCAGTCTTCTTTGTGAAGAAAAATGATGGATAAATGTTCCTCTCCATTTATTATTGTGAGCTAAATAAAATAATGATAAAGAACAAGTATCCCCTTCCACGTAAAAATGAATTGTTTGATCAACTTCAGGGGGCTAGCTATTTCTATAAGGTAGTCCTTTGGTTGAGATATCACCAATTAATGGTGAGGAAGGAAGATATTCCAAAGACTTCCTTTTTAATGAGGTATGGACATTATGAATTCATAGTGAATCCCTTAGGAATCACTAATTCTCCATCAATTTTTATGGATTTATTGAATAGATTCTTTAGATATTACCTCAAAAAATTTGTGTTAGTCTTTATTGATGATATTATGATATAATCGAAGAGCAAGGAGGGATATGAGGAGTATTTGAATACTATGTTAAAAACATTGTGAAGGGAGAAGATGTATGAAAAGTATAGTAAATGTGAGTTTTGGATAAAGGAAGTATCATTATTGGTGCATGTTATCACTAGGAAAATGATATCTATGGACCCTTCCAAGAACAAGGTGATTGAAGAGTGGCCCATTCCAACAATTGTAATGGAGATTGATAGATTTCTGGGTCTAGCTAGGTATTAAAGATGATTTTTGAAGAACTTTTTATGATTTTAAAACCCAATGACAAAGCTGAAACGAAAGGGAGTAAAGTTTGTATGGACTCAGGAATGTGAAGACTATTTTAAGGAGTTGAAAAAGAGGCTAATCACTGCGCTAGTACTCACACTACTAGTAAGTGGAGAAATTTTTGTGGTATACTGATGCTTCTAAGAAGGTTTTAGGATACGTGTTGATGCAACATGATAAAGTGATACCCTACACATCAAGGAAGATAAAAATTCATGAGAAAAACTATCCAACGCATGATCTGGGGTTGGTGGTGATGATCATTGCATTAAAAATCTAGAGGCATTATCTCTATGGGGAGAAGTATGAGATATATACAGATCACAAGAGCCTAAAATATATATTCACACAAAAAGAGATTAAAATGTGATAGTATCTATGGATAAAGATCATCATGGATTTTAAATGGTCAATCCACTACCATCCTGGTAAGGCAAACAAAGTGGCAGATTCTCTAAGTAGAAAGGATCCAACCTCTTTATCAAATTGAAAAGGATCCAATCTTATTAGATTTGAAAAAAATGGACATGGGAATCATTAAGGGAGGAACATAATAAATCCTTTCTCAAATGATTTCTCAACCATCCCTCGTGGATAAAATAAAGGATTCTCAAGGAAAAGATGTGGAAAATCAGAAAGGGGTAGAAGCTATCAGAAATGGGAAATCCTCTTATTTCAAGATTGATGAGGAAGGAGTTGAAAGAATTGGATCACGATTATGTGTACCATATGATCTAGATATAAAGAAGGAGATTTTGAATGATGTACATAGATTTACCATCTCTATTCACCCAGGGAGAACAATTATGTATCGAGTTCACCGAGAAAAATTTTGGTGGGACAATATGAAAAGGGATATTTCTTAATATACATCAAAGTGCCAGGTATGTCGACAAGTGAAGGATAAAAGATAGAAGTCTAAGTGGATGATGAAACCACAAGCCATACCAACAGGAAAGTGGGAGAACATCACCATGGACTTTGTCAATGGACTTACAAGGACATCCAAAGGAAACAATGATATATGGGTAATTGTGGATTATCTTACAAAGATAGCTCACTTTATTGCGATTCGATAGGACTTATAACTGGATCAAAGTGCATGGATTTACGTCATATAATTTATAAGCATGCATAGAGTACCACTATATATTGTATCTGATTGTGATATGAGATTCACCTTGAAGTTCTGGAAAAGTCTCCAACATGCTCTAAGCACTAAACTGAACTTCAATATGGCCTATCATCCTCAAACTGATGTCCAATATGAGCAAAATATTCAGGCACTAGAAGATATGTTGAGATTATGTTCTTTGGACTTCAATGGAGGATGGGACCAATATCTTCCAATAGTTTAATTCTCCTAAAACAATAGTTTCCACTCGAGCATCCGAATGACACCATGAGAATCCCTTTATGGGAAAAGGTGCAGAGCACCGATGTGTTGGGATAAAGTCGGTGAGCATAAGCTTCTAGGTCCGGAAATGGTTGAAGAAATGGTGGAGAAGGTGAAAACCATTCAGTATCATATCAAGGCAACCCGAAGTTGATAGAACAGTTATGCAGACAATCTTCGACGAGAACTTGAGTTCAAAGTTTGAGACATGGTATTTCTATGCATATCTCTGTGGAAGAAGATTATGAGGTTTGGAAAGAAAGGGAAGTTAATTCCTAGGTGCATCAGCCCCTTCGATATTCTTGACCGTGTCAGGTATGTGGCCTATCAACCATCACTTCCACCTACCATGACCAAATTACATGATGTATTTCAGGTTTCCCTCTTAAGGAAGTACATACCAGACTCTTCACATGTACTCTCTTCAGAGGTGGTACAGTTGGAGGATGATCTTTCTTACGAGGAGAAACCAGTGAAGTTCTTAGATCATAGAGATAAATTTCTACATAAAAATACTACTCACCTGGTCAAATTCCTATGGAGGAACCATAAGTATGAAGAGGCAACATGGGAACTGGAGGAAGCAATGAAGGAAAATAACTCGAACCTATTTATGGCCTAAAATGTATAACACAATTTTGAGGGTGAAATTTCTTAAGGGGGGAAGAATGTAACGACCTAATGTTTTATCAATGGAAATTAAATTCTTATAAAAATGTAATATAATCACATTAAATCACATCATAATGAACTACTAAGTACTATTTTACCTTTAATCATAAGTTTGTCACTTATGTGATTTGAATTTCGAAAAACAAACATCTACAATTGTGATTAGTAAGTTATTTGGAGTCTGATAAGAAAAAATTATTTTCTGATGAATAGTAACATAACCTTATGAATAGTAACATACCTTTATGAATAGTAATGAATAGTAATCATCCAAAAAAAAGAAACTTCACCCACAAATGTATAAATATAGATTATACATCTTAAAAGTGAAAAAGTAATCATTGTATAAGAATTGGTATTTTTTATATGTCAAAATTATTTTATTTGCAATTTTTTGATTAATTTAATAATTTAATATGGAAATTTATTTCCATAAAATGTAATCATATACTTTTACTTTATTATCTTATGTTTATATGACAATTTTATGGGATCTTGATTAATTTTTCAAGGTGTTATTAAACGAGTCATAGATTTAATGTTGATTTTATTGAATAGATTATAATTTTATTTAAAAATTAAATTAAAAATATTTAGAAAATTGTTTTAAAAAAATGGAGTTAATTTTTTAATTCTTCACATCAAAAAATTGTTAGGGTGATGTTTTTGGAATTTTTCTAAAATACTTGAATTTTTTGTGAATAGTAAAAATATAGTTTTGAGTTTTCGGTATGTTTAATGACATCATAATGATGTAATAATTAAAATAAAATGATGGTTGACTTTTGTAGGGTAAAATAAGATATGAGGTGTCCCAATTGTCTAATACCATGTGCAAATACCATGGTAAATCCCATGCTTTTGCAAAAACAACTATTGAGGTGTCCTTTGAAATTAATAAAAACCATTCTCTTTTACTATAAATACCCACTCTTTCCTTCGTTTTATTGCATTCCATATCCATAATACTAGAATATATGGTGGTTTCAAATCCCTATAATCCCTCCCAAGGTTTCCTCAAGCCCCCAAGGTCCCAACCTTCATGTTTTAGGAGTTACTCTACAAGGTAAGGGAACCTTTCACCCTCCTCTTTTAGTCAACACTTCATTTATGTTATCTCTTTGAATTACCATTTTATTATGTTGGGGTTTGATAGTATGTATCACTCTTACTGTAATTTTTATTTCCATATTACAAGACACCCTTTTTCTCTCATAAATTCATTTTATGAAATTTTATGCGACGTCGTTAGGCTGTCCAATTTTCATAAGGGATCTCTCAACTTTTCTTTTATTTTCATGTTCATTTCATTTCTTTTTCTTTACTCACATCATTTCATATAAATGTTGTGATGACTTTATTAAATTATATGTACAAGAATTTTTTCATGATATATTAATATTTATTCATCATCTCTCCTTTTCCTATATTTTATACTAACAATTAAAACACCATCTGAGATGTGCTAATTTACCACATTCAAGGACAGCCTATTTTCAATTTCCATTATCATCTTCAATTATGGTCTTGAAATCATTTTCAGGGTTTACCCAGACAATAATATATTTATTATGTGTCATCTATGGGTTAGTAATCTTTTTTTACTCATGTTTTATATTTATGAAGCTAAATGAGTTTGTTTTGTTAAAAAACCGCCAATTAACCCAAACTGTTATCATTAAATATTTTATATAATGTTTCATCTTCACACCAAGTAACAAAATGGAATTTAAAATCATGTAACCTACTGGATTTTCACTAATAACATATAACTCCAATTCTGGACAACCATCCCCATTTTACATGATTCTCCAAATATGAATATAAGTGAACAAATCATTAGAACCAAGGAAACAAACGGACCCAAACAATGAAATTGAACCTCATAACCAATCAAAAGGTTATGAATGAACTCAAAAAGGTTTTAATAAATCATTATAATTTATAATAGGTTCTTTAATTATTAATTAATGAACATAATTTCATTATTCAGGTCATTAATATCAATTGGAGAACACCATCAGACTTAAGGTAAGGGATTCTACCCGAACCACATTCATTTCTTCAGGTTGCTCCAACATTATTTTTACCCAAATGAATTTGTCCTTTATTTTTTTTAAAACTTATACATAATTTTTATATACTATAGAATCATTTTTCAAGATCCATCCCTCATCCCCTTTTAGGGATATAACTGCTTTTTTAAGTGATTCCCTCCTTAATTCTTCCCGATAAGAAAACCTATTTTTGAGGGAACATCCCGTATTCTTAACCAATTTCATGTGAAATATATACTGAATTTAAAGACACAATTATATTTATAAAATAAGTCTTTTTATTATTAAAACCTTCTTATTTCAATTCTCGTTTTATATAAAATATTATTCCCTTTTCCGATTTTAGATGCTCTTTAGTATTCTCTTTAAAACCACACGAAAATGTTTTAATGCTAATAATTTCCTAAATATACTTCTTACATGATATCAGTTATGTTTTACATCAAATACCATGATATATGCCTATTTTACCTTACTAATTTCCATGTATGTTTTAATTCCTTTCTATCATAGACACTTTCATGATACACTCATTCATTATTCTTTATAACATGAATGTGATATCCATTTCTCTCCATGGGATACCTTATGTTTAAGTATGATTGATTATGTATGATTATTTATGTGGGAAGCATATTCATGAACATGTTAATATGGGTGAACCTAGATATATCTCCAATTCATTGGGTAAAATTCAGTCTCATGAGACGTTATGTGCAATGGTCTTGGCAGTTAGCCTTGGCTTGTGCTACTATGGGAAACAGTCTTGGCGGTTAGCCTGGACTCATATTAAATTCATGTTTTATTTTTATACCACATTCTTATGAAATGTGGTCCAGTAAAGGAACTATAAAATCAAGTAATACATTGATTTTATTTTTATGTCTTTAAAAATAATTCAGAAACTACAGCACGCCATATGGATTCACGAAGAATGGATCAAATATAAAGAGACAATGTACCCCAGATGAGAAGAATTATCTTTCATTTGTACAATTAGAAAAATTAACTCTATTTCATTCTCAAATTACTTGTCACAAAGGTAAAATTTATATTTATATACATTAATGAATCACTAAAAGAGTCAACCTAAATTATAAAATTTCAACTAGGAGTTAAATTTATGTTATTAGAATTATTTAAGAAATATCCTCACGGTTGATTCAGTTATATTTATGATCATAATTGATCTTATTATTGTAATTTCCTGTGGTTAAATTTTATTTTCCTGGATCAAATAAAGTGTTAAATGTTTTAAAATACAAAAAAATGAATAAAAAGTGAAAAACATAATAGTAGGGTGGGTACTATTTTAACTTGATTATTTTTTTACATCCGGTATTTTTAATCACATGATTTCTGAAAAGGATTTGAATTGTTTCATGGAAAATAATGAATATGTATCTCTCGAAAAATGCTCTATTTTGTTTATAATCACCGATCTAGAAGACATAAATACTAAGGAAAATTATCCATACATGTGGGAGATTTTGAAGTATCCTTACAATAATTTTTTGAGATATAAATGAAAATTTTAAAATCCAAATTATTTATTCAATTTTGAGATTCATAAATATGATTGCTGATATAATTTCTATTCTTGATATGGATCCCTTGATGCATATATAATGTTAAATAATTATTTATGTTCATTCAATGACCTGATTAAAAAAATTAGATATTCCAATTCCAAACTGGATTCCTGAACAAATATTTATTATTTTTATCTAAACCTATTTCCTAAGTAAAACATGGGTAATGTAAACCTACTATGACATTCAATGATATCTTTTTAAAACTATTACTTAAAATATATTCAATTTTAAAATGATTGAAACATTTTATTGATGAAAATTTTCATGTTGATATGGACTTGTTCATTGACCCTTCTTAAGTTGTAGAATCCACGGATGACCTATTATGGAAGATCCATGATAAAGGTTATTTTATCCTTTCTGAAACTACTCTATGTTGTTTTAATTATATTCAATACGATGAGTGTGAGGGTCAGGTTAGTTTATGGGGAAAATGGAATGTAATTTCCAAAGAGCAGAATTTATGGTGTTTTAAGGGGTATTGAGGTATGTTCATGATATAATTCATTTTATTTAATTTTTTATTCTTATTATTGAAAAAATTACAATATTGAAAAAATATAACAATTAATGGGTAATTCTTGGGTATTATTAAAATTCACCATTTCCAAACAGATGATCTCAAAATAATATACAGCTAGGTTGTGAATTTGAGACTTATACCAGGAATATATATCTAAATAAAAGAAAAAAATTTTAAAATAAAAGAAAAAAATTCACACAAATAAAGGATCGTTATTCATTATTCTTACATAATTTATGATCTTTTACATTATTGATTGGGTGTGTGGGAGATGAAATTCTACTTTGGTGAGTAGAATTTCATTGATAATTACTTTTGAGTATCATGCATTATACTTTAGAGCTTGGCCTCCTATTTCTGTCTATATTCTTTTCATGAATCAATCATATCTACTGCAATAGAGTTGTTCATTATTAAAATGTTGGTTCAATGATTGAATAATAAATAATGTAAAATTTTAATCATACCAGAAAACTCATGGAATCAGGTAATCGTACGAGAAGAGACAAAATTAAGAAACATAGTATACACCCCTTTCGACCAGATCTTATATCCCTTATAGGTTTATCCTGTCATTATTGGGTGATCATCAATGAAAAATAAACAAAATAAATTGAGAATAGAATATAAAAGAGAAAAATATTTGAATAGAGATAGAAATAAAAAAATAAAATGATATATATATATATACATGCAAGAGACGAGGAAAAAATAGAGAATAAATTTTAAATAAAAAATGAATATAATTACATATATAAACAAAATTTCATAAAAATAGGAAATAAAATCCTATCTATGGAGAAGGTTCCTCTGTCGGAACTAAAGAATCCTCCTCCTGATGGAAAACTCCTCTCAAAGAATTATCATTTTTCTTTGGCCAAACCCCTTTATTTATATTCCTAGAAGTCCACCCTACACTGTTATATTCAAAAAACATCCAAAAATACATTAAAAGGATAGAAATAGAATTTATAATATATTTATGTGGTAAATTCACACTTTGAATTCCCAATTCACATGGTGGATTGATCAGAAGTCAAAAACCTGAATTTTTTCACATTGCCAAAAAATTCACAGGATGGAAGGGTGTGTCAAGAATTGATTTTATATGTTTCACCATGGGCACTATTTTTGTTCATATCATCTCACATAATTAATTCTTAAAGGTTTTCACATCGTAAATAGGTGTTTCATGGTGTTAATATTTTTATTCCAACACATTTCTCTTTTTTTAAGAAAGAATCATTTATTTCGAGCTATGAATTCATTATATAAACATATCATGATGGTATTTCTCCTTTTAGGATGTAAATATTGACCTTATTTGAATTTTTTATTTATCTTAGCTCCATGCATGTTCTTTTAATGTCATGCTACGTTGTCCACACTGCGGTGTGAAGTGTCTTCATGTTACCATAATATAACCTTTTCATCCAAATTATTACAGATTTATGAATAATTTGTAGTCTTCCTTGAAATAAATAAAACAATGTTTTAGGGAATGAATACCAAATTAATTCAATTAATATTAAATTAATACACATTTTAGTTCCCTAAAAATACTTATATATTAGAGATATCACTGTTGTAAAATCCTTATTTGATGAAAAATATAGAGCCACGTTATAAGGCATGTGATCTTTTATATTCCATTTTAGACTCTAGATTTTTTAAATTTCAATACTATTGACTTTTGACCTTTCAAACCCATATACATAATATCATTAAATGAAGAATCGTAATAAAAATAATTTCATCATCCAGTTATAGTTTCATTATTTATTTCACTCTAATGTTGTTGAGATACCATAGAGACCAAAACACTAACATAGACCAGAATAGTAAAAATAATATTCGAATAGAACTTGTTGTCGAAGTTTGATTACTAGTATTAAGAGAATTAAAATAAAAATTTTATAAACTCCACTCCACTAATAGAATTAAATGGATGGTTTCTAAAGATCAAGAATACTACAAAGCCTCCAATCTCTAGACACATAATCCTACATCATGCATAGCCAATATAACTAGAAATCTCAAGTTACTAGATTGATGAACTTATAGGGCCTATACTTCTAGAAAATTAGAAGAATATGTAGTATTCAACTCCTATATATTTTATTTCAGGGTTACTGGATGCATTGAACATAGACACAACAACAACAACCTCTAACTAAGGTGGAACTTTTATCATCATAGTAAAATTTGAAGGGGATTCATAGTTCATTACTCCTAGATGTTATGTGACCCTATGATATCATTACCCGACTAAATCAAAGAATCTAAAGTTAATCTAGGATTTTATTTTAAAATATTCAGTCACCCCTAAACTATATCCATTAAAGCACATTTTCCACCATCTATAATAGACAACAAGATGATATAAATATTATCTCTAACTTCTAGAGATTCATCTTATAAAGAAAAAAATCTATAACCAAAAATAAAGTCCCCTCGCTTGATTTTCCATTTGATACACTTGGGTGTACATGTTTCTTTTAGAACCTAGAGTCATAGTGCCCCATGTTTTTATACTCCGAAAAAATCCATGAAACATTTATATATATCATTTTTAAGGAGAAACTATCCTCATAAAAAAATAAGAAGGTATTAAGATATAAGACCCTTTATGCATTTCTAAAAATACATAGCAAATTTACTAATATGTGTTTGTTGATAAATACACGAAATTTTTTATTGAATTAAACAATAGTTATATGATCAAATGCTTCTATAATTTCAAGAGTATAAATAAGAACATGCTCGAGATAAAATTAAGGATAAGTAATGAAAATTCTCCACATCAACTGCTCACTGAAAAAGGATGAAAAAGAAATACTTGATTGAGTTACTAGTTCTAGTCGAGGTAGTATACATGCCTTAAATATGATAGAAACAAATTGTAATTTACTTATGGATAATAATTTTATCTATGAAATGATATATCCAAAACCAATTAATGTTTAATGTTCTATCAAATGCGTCATTGAACATATATAATATATTAAATCATATTAAAGTTAAAATAATTAGTCTGATAAGTGAATGGTGGGGAGGGAGTTTTTATTAATTCCATTAATATAATGAATATAGTTACCCAATATGTTCTAAAATATGCCTATTGAGCACTTTTATTGGGATTGTTTTGTCTATCACTGCAACTACATGACCCATCATGGGTAAATACTCTATGTATATAAATATTTTCCCTATTTTTTCTTATATGAATTAATATGTGTTATAAATTTTTTTCTATCATTATTTTTGAAGTTGATTTAAAGTTATGTTTAATATAAGTCACAATTTAGATATATGATCGAAATTATTTTTCAATACCATCCAATTATTTTTTAATACCAATATATTACCTGAAAACATTTATTAGAGAGATATATTCTGATTCAACTATATTCAATGATATAAAAAGAATCTTTATTATCCCTAAAATATACATTCTTATATGATTGAAATCCTCTTCAAATGTAAATTATTAATCATCCACCAAACCATATCAATCTAAATAAGTAAACTCTAATTAATCTTATGTTTTTTAGAAATATTAGAATCAATATTTTATCAAATGATTTATATAGGAAATAATCTATTTCATAATGAACAATAAGAATTATTTCATATCCCTTAGGTATTATGTTTCATGAAATATTGAAAATATAATATCCAGTCTGAAATCCATCATATTGAGTATACTTCCAAATATTTTTATGTAATCTATAATGTTATCTGACTTTCTACATTCATACTTGGAATAATTTACCCTTATTTCAATAGGGTTTTAATTGGGTTTTCTACACCCCTTGTGAAAATGTTTCAAAACCAAATAGGAATATTTTGATAAATAAATAGAAGTCCCATTAGTATGTTGATTTAATCATATTCTACGGAAACCCATGATTTTACTAACAAAAAAATATCTAATTAATTATTTATTATTAGAATTAATTCCATTATAATACCTTTTCTTTAATAAAAAGAGATTATATTTTTAATATATAATAACAAAAAAAATCCTATCATCATAACTATTTTTTCAATAGTGGTTTTGATTAATTCATTCTTGTTAAAATCCATGTTTCATCAAAAATAGATCAATAAATGAACACCATAATCTTGTAACTTTATTTAAAACATACAATGTCTTATTGAGTTTTTATACCATTGATTGATAAATATTTTGCATCAATCCATCCAATTTCTCAATGTATATATAATATTTTAACAACCCATTGATAAATTATAAATTCTCATCCATTTAGAATATTTTGAATTTTATTTGGACAATAATAGTTAGGAATGCCATTATTTATTTTAATATTTCTACCATATAATAATTATATTAAATACTAACGCTTTGGATTTTATAATATCCCATGAAAAAAATAATTACTATGTTCCAAAATACCTTTCCACTTTCATTTTCTTTCTTTTTTTAAACCCCTTGCTTTTAATGATGTAATTTTTTATTAAAAATAGAAAAAATCCATATGATATTCTTTTGTTTTTGGTTAAGTTAATTATTTATTAAAATAACAAAAATCTCAAACGATTATGTTCTTTAAAATTTTATTTTTCACAAAAATATATATAAATGTCATTTGAATAAAAAGATCCACTCTCCTAATTTTAACTGGGGTAATTTTATCTCTAAAAAAATGATTTATTCATCAATATCATCTAATTTTATTGATATTTATTGTATCTCTAGAAACTAAAATTTAATTAATCATAATAAAATATAAAAATATATTTATAAATCACCACATATTGATAATAGAATTTGATTACAACATTTCTCTTCATCATCATATCCATAATTTTTATCATTAACTAAACAGTTAATACATACCTCTTTATTACCATTGACATATTGTATTTAAATAATATTTCCTTTTTACTTTTATTAACATCTATGATCATTTCATTGGAATTGATAACAATGAAATACAGCTTTATTAATTATATTTCTGAACATTTATCTCTTCCCTTCTTTGTTTATGATATAACATTTAATTATAAAGAATAGAATTTACATAAATAATAGATTTTGTTTAAACAAAATATCATAGGAATCTTCTATTCACTAAGGAATAGAAATTATATATTTTATATATAAATAACAACCATACTATATTATTTACAAAATTTTTCTAAAATCCCCCTTGTAATCAACATCTTTTTTTTCATGTTATCTAAATTCCAATTTATTTTTCAAAAACTATGTTTTATTGGGGTTTCCTCATATCTTAATATTTATATAAGATCCAATGTTTGTCAAGGTACTTTTATACTATATGATATGAGAACTCCAAACCATTATTAAATCTCAATTTCAAAACCATTTTACCATATATCATCTTAATAATCATATAATTAATTTTTATTTAATCTACCACTATCTATTTAAGGTGTATAAAAGATAGCCAAACCATTTTATAATATTCATTAATAAATAAGATAAAATAAAAGGGATCTTTATTCTCTTATGGATAAATTAAAATACACACATCCATATGAATATGTTCTAATAATTCCTTATACTTCCTCCTCTAAGGTCTAGATTTTTCCTTATAATTTTACTATCTTTGAAAGTAATTAAAATTTAATGTTGAACTATTTTAATTTTAATAAAATCTTTGGAAAATAATAATTTTACAATATTTTCATTTATTATTGATTAATGTGTCAATTCCATTGATACCAAAATCTATTTTTATTATCTAATAAGAGGAAACTGAAATCCTTTTCACTATTGATTTGGTAAAAATTTCCTCATATTATTCTTCCTTTTATGAAAATATTTTCACAACTATAATATACCCCAATCATAGGGAAAATATGGGTACCAATGCTAGAGATCATCACATGACCATTTGACCACTTCCCTATATTATAATTGCTACTGACTAGCAGTAAGCATCTATTAGGTTATAGTGGTGATATTATGCCCTCTAGTGATAATATTTATAATATTACAGATCTAAAAGTACCCTCAGGAGATTATACCCTATGGTGATAAAAATCAACCACAATGGTAGTAATTTGTGTTTAGGGAATAATGAGCCAAAAGTACACATCATATAAGATAGATAATATCTATATTTCATGCCAGTAATAAAAATGTAAACATGATCATCTGTGTCCAATCATATATGTACATGAACAAAACAACCCAAAATTTCACCAACTCGATATTGAGGTACCACTAGGCTTATCCTCTAAAAGTCATTCCAATGATCTTGTTCACCTTATGTCTTACACTGCTCACAATGGTCTAAACCTTGACTATGATTCCTTCATTGTACTCAAAACCATAATTTATTCACTTGTCGCAAATGTCCCATGAAGGGTGTGAGTATGAAATTTTTATTACACCATAAATGGTGTATCTATCTTAAATCCATACATAAACAAGTTTATAATAAAATAAACAAAAACCAACACATATCATATAACCCAGATAACCTGTTCCTCCCTACCATAAAAGAGTTGTTACCAATCTCATCCAATGCTAGTGTAGAATGATTCATCCATAGTCTATTATACCAAAAGATCCATCATTATACCAACATTTTCCAAATCACATTGAGTCACATTCCAACACAACCACATACAGTACATGGCTCCACCTACCAACTTTTCCTCATAGTCCATTCCAAGTTATATTAGTTTTCTAAAGGGATTCTCATAGGTTTGACATCCTTGACCTAGATGCCACTCAAAGGTGCCCCAATCCCAATGGGCCATAAGGACTCAAGCGCATCTCGCTAAACACCACAGGTATCCAACTAGCTAGGAGGGAATAGGGTGTGTCCGTGGGGTGACAATTCACTCATTACTAGAGTGTATCATATAGGATAAGTAAACAAAAAAATATAAATAGAGGAAGAAATATAGAATAATCAGATCGAAGAACAAAAGAATATTGTAATAATAAATAACTGAAGGAACTGATATAAATGTACAAAACCTAATGATTATATGACATGTATCTACAAATCCAGAAGACATGGATACTAGGACATAGGTATAACATGCTATAAAAAAACTAAAAAAATGAATCCAAAAACTATCCCCAACATCCTAATCCCTAGATCAATCATCTTCTACCAACTCCATCCAATGAAACCAAGAAATCAATTGTATGAAGCAAAAAATTCCCCATTTCTACACCAGTACATGAAATATGATCGAAATCCTATGGAGTCCCAAATCGTGTGTGAGATAAATATCAGTAGGCTACCACCAATAATGTCTATAACATTTAATCATTGTAATTTAAACATAAATAGTGTGCATCATGTATATATAAATGTAATGTATTACAGTATTGAAAATAACCAAGTACCTACTTCAGCCCTTGGCTAGTGTCTAAACATCTAACCATTTCATTAATTAATTAAGATCTAGTTTATATTTATATAAGTCATGTGAGGCATAACCAACACTAAGATCCTAATGTGATACTATTTGTAGAGGATCCTTGATGTAACAAGGAAACTATGATAATTATAAAAAATAAAAGGGTTCCAAGGTATTAACCAGGGAAACTGAGACCTCAAGGGTTTCTAACTCAGTAGAAACTCCAACTTGGATAAAGGTTAAGAGTACAATCCAAGGATAATTGTATAAGGAATTCCACAATAGTAGGATCTAACTGAGGCCATAGAATACATTGATGGTAAAATGGGATAAGCAATGGCCACACCCAAGGATGTTATCAAGGGGTCTCATGTCTGAAGAATCCATTCTAGATCTAAGGAATGTATCCTCAAAATATTGTAATATTAAATGAGGGATCCTATGGTGTCATACTAGGAATCCACTAATAGATAGAGATCATGTTCCTTGGTTGGTATCACCCTAGGAAAAAGGCATCTCAGAATCAGAATAGAATCTCCATGTACTCAAAGAATTCCCTCATGATTCCAAAAGTTGACTGTAGTCTGGCCACTCATATAATAGTGTCCAGGTCTATATATATAATTAGGAACCTTGAAATTGATTCAATTAGTTATTTATTCCATGTAAAGGTAATTCCATTTAATAAGTTGATAGGTTCAAGCCTTGCATGTCATTAGTTTGAGAAGGAAGAGGGAGAGAAACCATTCAATTCATTTCATATAAGTCATAATCAGTTCATTTAGTTCATTTTTATAACTTCCATCATAATTTTCATGGGTGCTATAGACATGTAACCAATATTTCATTTATCTTTAAAAATGACATGTCATATACTTATCATACTTTACAATTTCATTTAAGATTGAATAATCTATTTGAAGAACTTAACTTCGGCGAGTCAAATGGAAATCAACATGGTCAAATTCATTCAAAAATTCACAATTAAGTATTCATTTCATTAAGAGAGTATTACCATTATTAGGGTGAATAAGAATCACACCCAAATGGTGGCATAGGCGCACACGTTAAGTGATAAAAGCCTCAAATGGAAATCACCCTGCATGGGGTGGTCAGTATTGTGGATGTAACCACAAAATATAAATAAAAATAATAACCTGAGTCCTATAATATGGTTCTAAAAACTTTAAGAAAGGAATATTAATTAAGTGGGTGATTCCAGATAAAATCGGAGCACCGACATGACAATTTATGAAATGAAGAATCATGAGGAATGATTTATAGACTACCTACATTATACTCATATGACTCTCCTCATCAAATATCAACAATTAATTAATCCTAGATTGGAAGATAAATGAATAATGGTCTAACAATCTAAAATTAGAGCATATGTTCCTACATCTAAATAGAATCATTGGTAGGATTAAGTATGAAAAAATATTAAAAAAGTAATTGAGAACGTACTGATGTGGATCCAACAAGACGAACAATAATCAGTCCAGACTCTGGATGGATGATTGATCTCTAATCCTAGTTTATTTCTTCAAAGAGCTCAAAAGTGGAGAAAAAGGATGTGTGGTCTTCTAGAAAACCTAACGAGAGTAGGGGTGTTTAAAATTATATTTTTAGGGGAAAATTCCTAAATTCACCAAAAAAAAGCCATCACATGATTTTACCGCACGTATTTTCCACACAGTTTTCCAAACCATGCACCAATAGTGCATGGTCTTCTATACAAAGGGATAAAATGCATGTTTAGCTACACGGTTAGGAAAACTATGCACCAACTATGCACCAAAGGCTATGTAATTTGTTCTATAGATTTTACTAGGACATGAAAACCCAGGTGCATGGTTAGGGAAAATCATGAAATCCATAACACTCCACTATCTAGCCTCTCACGGTTATAAGTAACCATGAAACCATCCCAACATAGTTTCTTCTAACCATTAAATTTGACTTTTTCTCTAAAAAATTGGGTTCTGGGCTCCAAACAAGACTCAGAAAAACATGAAACCTCCAATAACTCAGTAGGAATCCATTTTTGGTACATAAAATAAACTTGGACCAAAATTTAATGGAACAATACCTGAGTTAAAATTTTGGTTCTTATAGTCTTCTACCCTTAAAGGAACTCATCCCCAGGTTCACCTTCCAAGGGTGATGAAACACTATCTTGGAAAAAATCTAGCCACAGGGCTTGTATGTCAGCCTCTTTCTCCCAAATCTCATAATTTTCATGGTTGTGTTGCTATATCACCCTTACTAGAGGGATATACTAGACTCGTAGAGCCTTGATCCTCTATTAAATGATTTGTTTAGGATATTCTTTAAATTTATCATTGAAATCTAACTCATCTTCCTTGGGATCAATAGTATGACATGGGACAACATGGTACCAGAGAAGCTATGAAACATGTAATACATCATGCATGGAATAGTACCTATGAGGTAGTATTAATTGATAGTCTATCAACCCCACTCTTTCTAGAATATCAAATGACCCAATAAAGCACAACAAAAAATTCTCTTTCCTAAGTATCCATCTATGCCCTACCCTGCGTGATACCCATACAAAAATATGATCCCGACCTCGAAATCTAGATGTCCTCGATGGTGATTAGAATAATATTTCTATCTAGTCCGAGTAGTATACATAAAGTTCTTGATTAGTTGATCGTTATCTAAAGTCTCCTACACTAGATGAGGACCTAGTAGGGCTACCTCTCCTACTTCTAGCAAACATAGGGGTGAACAGAACATCCTACTATACAAGGCCTCAAAAGGAACCATCTGAATTACTTCCTGAAAGCTATTATTCTAGGTTAAATCAATGGAAGGGATATGCTTATCCCATGAAACACTGAAATCAAGGATGCATGCATAGAGGATGTCCTCTAAAACCTATATTTTGTTTCTGATTTTCCATCAGTTTGAGGGTAAATGAATGTGCACAAAATCACCTGTATACTAATAGCCTTCTACAACCCCTAATAAAATCATGAAATGAAGTGGGAATTGCTATCTAAAAAAATAGTAAGAGGGACCCCAGGTAGTCGATTGATCTCACAAACATGAAATATTCCCACCTCATCAATTGGGAAAGTATCTTGGATAAGATGGAAGTGGTATACATTCATCAGTAAATCAATAACTAACCAAACAGTGTCGCAACCTCTCGGTGACCTTGGTAAGCCGACTACAAAATCCATATAAATATCTTACAATTTCTATTATAGAGTTAGAAGCAGGTGTAGAAAGCCTGCTAGTCTCTAGAACTCTAATGTCACCTACTTAATAGTTGAACAACTAGTAATAAAGTCTACTATCTGACTTCTCATCCTAGACCACCAATACTGGAATCATATATCTTGATACATTTTGGAGATTACTGGATGAACTACCCAATGAGATGCATATAAATCATGCATAAACTACTATATCATCTATTTAGGAAACTAGATGTGATCATGAATATAGATAATCTCATCCCCATCGACTAACCAATCCAATGGTAGTTTATATCCTCAAATATTCTCTTAGAGAAAAAAATCCTTCAGGATCTGAAAATTTCATTCTCTTCACCTTATCAAGATGGAAGAGGAAACTATCAAGGATGAGAGATAAGAATTCTCATGAATGGAATGATAATCCAGATGTATCTTAGAAAAAATTACCATTAAAGTTCATTCAAAATTGGATTCTCATATATCTTGTTCATGAGTTTTTTAACTTAGTGAATCCACTATCACATTTCCTTTTCTAGGGGTATAAGAAAGATCAAAATCAAAGGATTGAAGATATTCAAACCATCACTACCATTTGAGATTCAATTCATGATATTTAGTGATATATTTTGGTCTCTCATGTTCCATATACCCCACATGGTTCTCACCAATAGATAGTGTCTCCAGCAGCATAAGGCTTGGAAAATTGTTTTTAGCTTAAGGTCATGTGTTTTGTAGTTTCTGTCCTGAGGCCTCAACTATAGAGATCCATACACAAAAACTCCATCCTCCTGCATTAGAAATACTCCCAATCTAATTCATAATGCATCATAGAACACTATATAGCCTCTACCAAGATCTGGGATAATTAGAATAGTTTGCGAGACAAGCCTGCCATTCAGAACCTGAAAGGATTTCTCACATTCTTCCGACCATAGTAACTTACCACCTTACATTTCAAGTCTTCTAAGAGGTGAATATGTGTGTGATAAGTCTTGTATGAAATGTCTATAATATCCAACCATCCCCAGGAAACTCTGTATATCAAACATGTTCTTGGTATTCCCCTATAAAACCAAAACACTAACCCTCTCTGGGTAAACATAGAATCGTTATTCCAAGATAAATTCCCCAAGAAGTGAAAATTTTCCGTCCAGATGTGGCACCATGAAATCATAGCATAAATATGATTCTTTCTCAGTGTAATCATAAATATATCAAGGTGCCTAACATGGTTTCTATGAGTGTGAAAATACACCAAGATATCATCCATAAAGACAACAATAAAATAGCCTAGATAGGACTAGAATACCCTATTAATTTGATACATTTAAATGATAGGCATTTTTATAATACCGAACGACATAACAAGGTACACATATAGACCATACCTGCTACTAAATTTTATATGAGTTGTGTTTGATGACCTTACTCAAAACTAATGATATCTCGATCTCAGGTTGACCCTAGAAAAAACCATATCTCTATCAAGAAGGTCAAATAGATCATCTATGTGAGGAAATGGATACCCATTCGTGATTGTAATCTAGTTCAATTATCTTTAATCTAGGAATAGATGAAGGGTCATATTAGACTTCTTGGAAAAAAGAATGAGGGAAACCCAAGAGGAAGTAATAGTGTGTATAAAACCTTCAGTCTCTAAACCCTCTAACTACAGATTTATCTCCTGAAGCTTAGTATGTGTCATCCTGTGTGGAGGAATGGACACAAGAGTTACTCCTACAATGAGACCAATCATTAAATATAACTCTCTCTTAGGAGGTAAGACAAGAAAATCATCAGGAAAGATATCCCTGAAATGATCTACTATCGAAGTGAATTCAGCATGATGTAATCCTTGAACCTCCAAGAAGAGATCAACAATATGGTCAGTCACACCACCTAGCTTATGATGTTATGGTCCAACTCTACTATCCTAAACATCCCCATCACCCATGTGTTGATAACTGATTTCCTCTAGTGATGTAAATGATACCTTGTGGCGATAGGAGTCTACAAATTCGTGATACAGAACCAACCAATCCATCATGATAATGACATTGAAGTATATAATCTCAAGAACAAAGAGGTCCCACAAGAAAGGTTAACTACCTACCTTAAGGGGAATGTCCCTACATTGGAATATTCCCACTGAAAATACTCCCAATGTTGTATATATCAATACACCACTGTAATACTATAATTCTAGCCAGAGACTTTCTACGGTAGACAAGGATATGAAATAGTGTGAAGCACCTATATCAAATAAATATTATAATATAGTGGAGGGTACTAGAATAGTACTTTATAATGTAGATGGTCATATAGTCTAATCCATATGTATTGGCTATAGTGCATGCAACTAGCCCGATCCACATCTCTATTTAACAATTGGACTACCATGATCAAAGTTACTCTACTGGAGTTGCTGGTGATTAGGTGTCTGACTACCATAGCCATGACCTCCTCCTCAGCCATTACTACACGTTCTACTTTAACTCCCCACCTAATGCAATGTAAAATAATCTTCCCCTGAAGGTTGATTTGGTGTAAATCTTCTTCCACTAGAAGCCTATAGAAAGGATCAAAATTATCTCTGGAGATGCCCTATATGACCGCAAGCTCGACGCTCCAATGGGCCTCTATCACACCAAGGCTTTAGATACCCTTATCATCCACACTGATGAGAAACCATAGAGATACTAGTACGAGTACTATAGATGCCACTACCTTTATGAAAAACCTTGAGGGATCTTATTCGGCTACTGGAATAACTAATGGCTGGTCCTCCATGCTCGGTACTATCACCACACCTCGGGTTGTATTCATTAATAAGAGCATGATTGACTATTTCAGATAATTTCGGAATTAGAAAATCATTTACCTAAGTGAAAATGGAATACATGATCCCATCCTCGAATATCGTATCACACGAAATCTCATCAGCAGCTAAAAGCTATGAAAAGTGTTGTAACTCAGTGGAACACACTAAATACTCTTTAACTAACATAGAAACCTTCTTGATATGCATGAAATTGATGGATCTATCATCTATCAGTTTATGAGGAAATACATAATCATAAAAGGAATTCTGAAGTCATTACACACCATACCCTATTGGAGACCATCCAAGGTAATCACATCCCACCAGTGCCTGGTTGAACCCCACAGAATGTACACAACATGCTTTACCCTCCTATCTAGAGGAATCTATAGATTCTCAATGATAGAAAGAGTGGACTCTAGCCAAGACTCAGTAGCCTACAGACCACATTCCCTTGACAAAGTTGGATGATGTTACAGTTGGAACTCATGTTTCAGCTAGACCATAGTAGGTGCAGGTCATGAATCACATTACATGGACTACATCAAGCATATGAAACTTTCATGAAATTGAGTGTCAAATCCCATATCAAGAACAACAGGCAGTGCTTAAAGTGGAACTCATGGAAGTAAAAATGGACATTCACAACCCACAATGTATGAAGCATGGTCATATCCACCTTCCTAGTTCATGACCAGATGAATTCATGGTAACATTGGTCTACAAACGCTAATCACATGCCTTATATATTTTTTAGAAGAAGATAAATAGAAATAGTGGAAGAAAATCATAACAATAAGGGACCACTACACTTGGAATAATTCCCCGACTACCCTCTAAAAATGCCAGGTTTTGGTAAGTTCTCAAGTATAAATTATTGGGGTTTTAGTATATAAAGGGTCAACTATCCCTTACCTTATAAATTACTGGAAACCATTTCATTTTATAAGACAAATTTCACTTTACAATGTTCATTTAACTATTTCCATATATCAATGTTAATTTTAAATTATTTTTCCATCCAAGTGAATCATGTCCATACTTTTTATCACTAAAATCAACACCAATGTTAATTCTAATATATAGTCTTGACTCGGTAAATTAATCATTCATACCCACAAGGGCCGATAAACCTCATAAATTAAGACAAAAAATCACTCAATCACAGCCATAGAGTAGCATAAAATATATATACAATCAAGGACCAATCATCAATCAAAGGAATATCATGTAATAAAAGTAGTGAAATGCATCTATATGGAATGGATATATACATGGAATGTGAATTCTAGTTGCCTATTATGATTCATGTAACATTGATCCATTCCCTCGTATCATCAAACCAAGTATGAAATAAGATCCTCAATCAGAATACTAATAATGATCGAAACATATCATGTGTGTCACACAGTGGTGAAATAATACCAGTTTTAATAAGTAAAAACATTAAAAAATTATAGTTCAGGAAAATCAGTGTTCACCCTAAACATTGGTTTGTGATGCCAAATCACGACCTGTGACCAGGTTCCAAGAATTCCTAATCTTTAATCTATTGTATCTAAATAGTAATGAAAAAAAGGAACTGGCCTGATACCACATTGTGATGTCACATACATGGATGTAACTCAGAGTTTCCATGATCTTGATGGGCTACATAGCCTCAAGTGTATCTCCCCAAACACTAGAGGCTATTGAATAAATGTGAGAGCCTAGGGCGTGTCAGCAGGGAGACTATTTCCTCATTACTAGAGTGTGTAACTATAGATAAGTAATAAAATAGAAGATAAATAGATGAATCATTATAGAATAACAATATGGCACAACAAAAGAAGACTAGAATAATAAATAACCTTAGAAACTGATATAAATATAAAAAAGATGATGATGATATGTCATGTCTATATAAAGAAAGAAAAAATTGATACAATGAAATAGGTATAACAAGCGATAAAAAAGTAGTAAAAATGAATCCAAAAAATATCCCAAGAATCCCAAGCTCTAGCTCGGTTATCTTCTACCAGCTCCATCCTATGCAACCAAGCAATCAAGTTTCAGAATCCAGACACTACCCATTGTCAACAATTATATACATGTAATCTATCTAGATTCCAATGGAGACAAGGATAAGTTTCAAGATAAATATCAGTATGCCACCACCAATGGATTCTATAACATTAATTTTTTGTAATATAAACTGAAACAGTGTACAACATGCATATATAAAAGTAAAGCATTACTATAATGTGAATACCCAAGTAACTGATTCAGCCCTTTACTGGTGTCTAAACATGTAACACTTTCCTTAATTAATTATGTTCTACTGTATATTTATAGAAGTAACTTAAGTAAAATCAAGTTCTAACATCCTACGTGATACTAATAGTACAGGTTATAAGATGTTACAAGGAAACCATGGTGATTATAAAAATGATATGGTTCCAAGGTAAAATCCAAGGAAACCAAGACCTCAAGGGTCACCAAATTAGAATTAACTATAGCTCGGATAATGGGTGAGAGTGTAATACAAGGATAATTTTCCAAGGAATTCTACAATAGTGTGATCTAACTGATTCATAGGAATACATCCAAGGTAAAAATGTAATATATAATGTCTATACTCAAGGATGTAACCAAGGAATGCCATGTCTGTAGAATTCATGCTGGATCCATCAAGTGTATCCAATGAATCCTACAATAGTAATGGAGGGATCCTATGGTGCCATTCTGAGAATCCACTATTAGAAGAATATTTTGTTCCAAGGTGGCTCTCACCATTAGAAATCAACATCTCTGAATTGGAATGGCATCCACGAGTACTCAAGACATTCCCTTGGGAATGCAAAAACTGACTTAAGTCTTACCTCTCCTATAATAATGTCAAGATCCATATACATAATTATACAGCATAAAATTTATTAAAATAGTAATTTAGGCCATGTGAAGGTCATTCTATTTATTAAGTCAAGAGGTTCAATCCTTTCCTTTCATTAGTGTGATAAAGCAATGCGAGAGAAACCATTCTATTCATTTCATATAAGTCAAAATAATTTCATTTGGTTCATTCATCTACCATCCATAATATGTGGAAAGGGGTTCTATATACATGCAAACAACATTTTATTTATATTAAATAAGTGCATGTAATATAAAAATTATACATTCAAATTACATTTATGATTGATTAATAAATTTTAAGTGCATACCTTAGGTGGGTCAAGTTGAAAGAACCATAGTCTAAGACATTCAATAATTTAAAATTTAGTTTTAATTTAATTAATGGAGGATTACCATAAGTTGTGGTTGGCCGAAGCACATCCAAACGGTGGCACATGTGCAGACGTTAAGAACTAAAACCCCCAAAATGGATATCACCATGCATGGGGTGGTTGGCATTATAGACATAACCACCAATGATAGATAAAAATAATAGCATGAGTCATAGAATATGGTTAAAATGAGTATAAGAAAGGAAAATTTATTAATGAGGTTATGGCTCATGAAATCGTCTCAATGAAACAACAATTTATGAAGAAAAAAATCATGATGAATGATTTATAGACAACCTACCATGTACTCGTATGACTCTCCTCATCCTGTATCAGCCTCTAATTCAGCCTAGAATTAAAGAGATATAAATAATGGTCCAACATCCTAAAATTGGGGCATATGTGCCAGCATCTACATAGCATCTTTGAAAGGGAGAATAATGATGAAAGATTAAAAATGAATCGAGAATATACCGATAAAAATCCAATGCGATGAATGAAAATCAATTCGGAGTTTGGAAGGATTCTTGATCCCAAATCCTAGTTTTGGTATTCCAAGAGAACTAAATAATAGAAAACAAGGGCTACATTCTCTTGGAATACCAAATGATAGGAGGGGTGTCTAAAATTATAATTTTAGTAGAAAATCATAAATTCACCCAAAAATAGAATTCGCACAGTTTGGTTGTACAGTTTTCCAAACCATGCACCAACTATGAATGGTCTGTTGTAGGAAGGGGAAACCACAAGGTTCGGACACGTAGTTAGTGAAACTATATACCAATAATGAAAAACACCTATGCAATTTGGTCTATAGTTTTTGTATCACCATGTAGAACCTGGTTCATGGTTAGGAAAAACTATACACCCCTTACCACTCCACTATCTAGACTCAAACAATTATATGTAAGCAGGAAACTTTCCTCCAATGCTTTCCTCTAACAATTAAATAAGACCTTTTCGCCCAAAATCCAAGTTCTAGACACCTATCAAGACCCAAAAACCCTTAAGACCTCCACTAACTAATTAGGCATCCATTTTTTGTCTATAAATGAAATTGAGACCAAAATTAAAAGGATCGATACCTGAGTGAAAATTATGGTTCTTAAAACATGACATATAAAAAATCCCATGAAATTATACTTCCTTCAATTAAATTCCATATCAATAGACTAATAAACCCAAGGCATTTAGATACCCATCCATATATATATATATATTCCAATGTACCCAACATTAATGGAAATCCTCAACTACAATCTGACGGTTTCATGCCACATCAATCACGGTTTTCTATGTTGAGGACCTTCGTCGTACTCATAATAAACACCATCCCCTATGCCGATTAATTTATAGAGGCCTCCAATCAAAATTATTGGTCAATACCCTCTCATGTGGCCCAATCCGGTGTGAAAATGACCTCAACTACACCATTAGCCAACCAACATGAGAGGCATCACTAAATGTTCTTGGATACACCTCCAGTGAACCCTCTTCACCACATGAGAACCAAGTAACTAAACCACGACTATGGTCAAAACCATCCACCTCATCAAATTAAACCATTTGACACCACTTTTGGTGATACAAATCACCCATAGTAATAAAGGAAATGAAAAAGATATTCCTATTGAACTAACTCATGATAACCTCACTTTACTAAAATTCTATAAATAGAATCATCATACCAAATTAGCAATGGAACCACATTTCACACCTTCCATTCCATACCAGTCTCACCCATAACTTTTTACACATGTGACTACCCTATAGATTCTCCGATGAATAAAAAGGACTAAAATCATCATATATTTGGTCTCACCTAGACCACCACAATCATTCCCATTTACTACACATTACATAAACATGTGTAAATTTTGAAAAATATAGGAAGCACTTACCTTATGATTGAAGAAACCTAATAATTGAATATTGAACTTTTATTAAATATCAAATGATTTGAATTAGAAAAGAAGATAAAACCCTTAAAACATGATATAAGACAATAAAAGGATAAAATCCCCAAGCTAGTGAGGGATATCAAATAAAAACTGATACATAGTGGTAGAAAAACCCTGAGTCACCTCATATAAATAATGATACCAAAATTTGGAATGAAACACATGATTTCCTTCACTAGGAAACCAATAATGAGAAAAGGATAGTCAACTGTTTGGTAGCCGAATGCCCCCCCTTCATCTCTTTTAAATGAAATATTTTATATTGTATTTTTATTTTAGGAAGTTTTCATAGAGTGATCTCAAGTTTCACTTCATGGGATTTTGTGGTAGGGGGCTCCTTCCCTATCTCTCACTTTGACATCATGATATATTTATCATGATGTGAATCATTGTAGTCTGCAACCATTTATTCTTCAGACCATCCCGATTCACCCAATGCTATCATTAGGTTAATACTATCCATAGAAACATTTAAAACTAGACAAAACTAGTGGATTTAAGAAAATTTTTAATTTATTTGAACCATAAATGAAGCCTATGGTGCTATAACCTCCATACATATGACAATATTTCCTCAATATTTGTTTGGGTATACAACGACCAAAAACACATCCATCCCTAACATATTTTTCTTATCTTTCACAAACACCAACTTGATATCGAATGAATTTTTTCCAATCCCAACATCATAAACTACCTCATCTATGAAACTTAATAAATTGATTCCTTCCATGGGAACTCCCCACCATAGGAATCAACTACCTGACCACATCCCATCCTACTTCTCATTATCATGAGAGTTTCAAACTTGCATTCTTCCTCGAACACCAATGTTTCATCCACTATGCATAATTACTCCAATATACCATGAAATTATCATCTCATAACAACATCATACATAATTCCCATAAAATATTTCATCATTCTCAATGCTCACTCAAATCCTGTATCACACTTGATTCCTAAATAAATCTTGCATCGATATCGATGTCGATATAAATATTTCCTCATAACTAATGCCCAAATAAACCATGCATCACTCTCAATTCCCACATATTAACAGACACTAGGTTAATTAACTTATCATACATGCACCCCATGCGCTATTATTCATCACATAAGACCAAAAAATAATGAAAAACATGATATTTTACTAATAACCATCATCATATCTCCAACATACTCTAAATATTTCTGATCAACTGCATATAGCTATCTCAAATCATGACCACCTGATGCATATAATACCTATAGAGTTATACTCACTATTATCCATTAACCCACTACATAGTATTTCTATCACTGCAAAATCCTATTTTTCTAGTCATATCTCAACTACAAACTCCTTGCACTACTCCCGGTGCTACATAGTATCCAGATTCTAACCCTTTCACTTAATTTGATCTAACCATGGTGTTTTTTAATGAGACCTCTCCAAATTCCCCATATTTTTCCACCACAAGGACTTATTCAGAGGATGATTACATGGATCTAGAATGTGTCCCATCAGGGCACACTAGAAAATTACTATGGATGATCTACTTCCTGGTGGCATCCTCAAGTCACGGGTCTGAACACCCTACTAGATCTCATCGAGGCCCCACTTCCACCTACTCAATCCTCCACTACCACTCTCTCCTGACACAACCTTCCATTTTACCATATTCTCATCATTAATTTTGAACTCGACTATATGTGTCTGATACACTACCTCTAAAAATGTTTACATGCACCCTAATAGCATGTCGTAAACAATCGTCAAACCATAGTTATGTGAAAATATCATATTGTTCCATAGTCGATGTAAAATGTAATAGGTCTGTGAAATTTAAATCCTTTTACTTGACTGATTTCTCTTCCAAAAAAAACTTTATAAACTCATAGACTCAATCCTCCCTCAATGTTTAATAAAACAAGTTCTCAAAGGAGATAGCCTCAAAGTCCTTCAACATTTTTCTCTCATTCATTCATATTTTTTCCTATATGCCCCACAACCGCTTATAAGGACCCTTGATCATATTAATTATCAAGAGGTGTCTTAATATGATAAAATAATAGTGTCTACAGACTCTATAAAATATTTGGTTACTTTTGTTCCACCATCCCTATGAAATAAAGGAGGAAGCTGCAACAAAAACTTCTGCCTTAGATATTCCATGGACAGCTAAGATCCCCAAGCACTCCAATCTATTCTCTAAATGAATTACACCAACCACACCCTGAGATTCTCATCCCCCCTAGCCCAAAAAAATCTTCCAACTATGGCCTAAACTGATATTCATGTTATGAATTTCATTCTTAATACAATGTTTTGATGTGTCCTTAATTTGATATAGTTTTCCACATGTTTTATATTATTTTTTAGTAATTTAATTATTTAAATTTTCAATTTTTACTAAATAATAAGACTTTTGTAGTTTTATAATTAAATTTATTAATTTATCAATTTTTATAATTTGTTTTGTATTTTTAGTCTTTAAAATAATTAACTTAATCTCAATAATTTTTCTAATACAATAATTCATCAATTAGTTTAGTAATTTTATTTTACTTTACTTTTAATTAAGTTGACGTCATTTATTATTTAACCAATTAATCCTTTTGTTAACATTTAATTAACTCAGTTTTCAATTCCAATATTTAATTTTTTAATTTTAAATTAATTAATATAAATTAACTGTTTATTTTTTTCATTCTAATAGATTTTATTGCATCCTTTAAATTTAATTTAACAAGTTCTTGTTATAATTAATATCCAAACTATTCTATTTAATAACTAAGATAAATTTTATCATAACTTAAGAATTTATGTTTTAATTAAAATGAAATATTGTATTTTTAAAATACTTATTTAATTAATTATTTATTTATTTTAGATCTTTCAAATCATCAGTATTTTAAATTTCATGTATAACTGTTAAAAACAAATTGATTAAAACATGAAAATGTAACTCACATCACATCCTTTAATTTTATATGATTTATTTTATTAAAATGTAATTATATTAATTTATTTATTTAAATAAATTCTAAAATGTAGCATTAATTTAGTGAGTTAATTACAACGGAGAAAGACCTAAAATACACGATCTCGAATCGGAGGTGGCACAACTATGTGAGGGAGAAAGACATGTGAGCTGGAGCCGAGGGTGAACCAACAGCCTCACCGCTGACCAGAACGCCATCCCTCTGCATGAGCTAGTAGCATCGCCGATGTGCGTCACCGGTGCCGAGGAGACTGAGCCACACTACCATTGTAAAGGAATAGGTTTCCACGGCTAAAGCCAAAGCTGGTCACTGCTTACCACTGGTCGGATGTCTCCACCACCAATAGGGAACCACTGTCCCCATTGTGAAGAAGGGCTACAGCCCAAGTTTTCTTCTATAAGCCTCCTAAAGAATCGAGACCCGCTAGTTGCGTGTTGGAGAAAGTAATGGGGGGAGGAAGAGGATAAACTAATAAAAAAACATAAAAAATCTTAAAACGAAACTAAATAAATAGTAAATATGTAAATAAATATATTAAACTAAAATAATAATAAATTATAAATTATAAATAATACTAAAGTAAATAAATTTTAGTAAATTCTAATTTAATGTTACAAATTAAATAATTATAATAATATAGTTTATTAATAAAATAAATTAACTAATTCATCTTAGTTAATAATAAAATAATTTTAAAAATATAATGAAGTTATAATAAATAATTATTAATAATACTAATAAAAAACCAATAAATAATATTTAATTAAAAACTTAGTAATTTTATCTAATTAAAAACCATGTTGCAAGGTAAATTATTGTAATAATATAGTTTATTAATAAAATAAAATAATTAACTCATCTTAGTTAATAATAAAATAATTTTAAAAATATAATGAAGTTATAATAACTAATTATTAATAATACTAATAAAAAACCAAACAAATAATATTAAATTTAAAACTTGTTAATTTTATCTAAATAAATGATTAATAATAAATTAACAACTATACACATATTTTATTTAAAATAACTCTTGGTAATATTTATATAATACTACTTTGATAATATTAAGTAGATAATTTTATAATTAATTAATGTTTTATCAATGAATAATTTGAAAATAAATAATAATTATCAACTAAAATATTTATTTATTAACTAATAATTAATAAATTTTAATTGAGTAATTTGACTATAATAATAATGAATTCTTTATGTCATTTTTCTATTAACAGTATTAACTATACCTTGTTTTTCCTTTCTATGCAGGTACTCACTATTGATGAAATCACTTCAAAGTTCAGTAAAGTAACATTCTAGGAGTTAATTACAAGTGAAAAGCTAAAACTACGTGTGTTGCACCAGAACATACACGCGTGCGGGTGTACAGTGATGAACCGTTCTAATGTTGGTGGAACGAAGTGCAGACGAGAAGTAGATGACCGTTGATATATTAAGGAGAAAATAGAGAATTCAGGAATATACGACACCATTCACTTAAAATTCATTCACTCATTAACACGACATAGCAGAGCAGAAGAGTAGATCTAGAAGGTCCTTAGAGTACCATTCTTGGAGACCCGAGGAGCTCAAGAGCATCAACACGAGCTTCTAGAAGGAAATTTCATCCTCTGTTTATTTTCAATTTCCTATATTGTTGTAATCAAATTATTTTAATATCTATTATGAACATGTTTTTATTCTAGAATATTAGGCTTGGGGATTCTAAATTCTACCAGTTCAACTTTTAAATGTCTCTGTATTGTATTTATTTACAAAATTAGAATCAATCGGTGAGACTGATTCTAATTATACTTAAATTCTTCCCACATCACATTTCCAAACCTAAAAAGAATTCAACATCAACTAGATAATTGAAATTGAATACATTAATCAAATATTAACTTCCATATCATAGGGATTTTATGACGGATTTAATTCCAGTTGCTCCCTTTTTCAACATCTTAAGTAGTAAGATTAATTCTGAAGTGGCGAACTATGGGAATTAACCTTCTAATTGGTGAACTTTATGGTGTTTAAGATTCAAAAATATACTCTTGTGGTGTGATTCAATTAAGAGTATTGATAAAGTTATTCTTTAAATCCATTGGAATAAGAAATCTTGAGTGCTTTCCCAGATTCGTTTAATCCAGTTCATGTTTCCCTATCTTATATCTATGAAACTATTAGTCATTATATTTTAGATATGACTTAGTTTTACTAAATAAAAAATAAAAAAATTAGAAAATTTAAAAATATAGAAGAAATATAAAATTTATCCCACTACTGACAACAATGGGGTGTTTGGGAAAGTTTTATAGAAAATTGTTAGTTCCACCTTCCTTATGTGTTCGAACCTACTTACCATTATACAATAGTTAGTATGAAACATAAAATTTTAAAATTTTACCCAATTCAATGACATTTGAGAACCAATTTTTGGAGACATTTCCGAGGAAGGAATGATCCATTACATTTATAAGTTTCTTTTTTAAAAAATCATATTAAGAAACACCAAAAATTTGAAAAAAATAATAATTGAAAATTTTAAAAAACAATATGTTGCGTGTCACTGTTTGATTAAATTTTGATGTTAATTATCTATTACAATTGTTATTGTACTTCTATGCTACTATTATTGCTGAATTCCAACTGTTATACCAATTCATTGTATGAGAACTAGGTCAACTATTGATAGGTTAGAGCCCCTGAATTTAGAAATAGAAAAACATCTCACTACTCTTAGAAAGAAACCCAAAACTGAAATGGAGAACTTAGATAATAGGGTTCTTGCACCTAATAGCTTCAAAAACAAACCAAAAATATTATAAAATGAGATTTCTAAGATTTGGGAGTTCGAACTTCCTCATGTTTCAAGAAATCCATCTTCAATTAGATTATCACCTAGGGCCAGAAACTATGATATGAAACAATCACACATTTCGTTGTTGCTTGCATTCATTGGACTCTCTAATGAGGACTATATAGCCTTTATTAAAGACTTATATAATAATGTTCAACAATTTCATCTTCTAGGACTCATGTAAAATGAGATGATAATTATATTATTTCCTTTTTTCCTTAATGAGAATGTTTGGAATTTGTTTTTGAGCCTAAATTAGAATATTTTTGAGAACTAGGTCTAAGTGTACAATTATTTTATAATGAAATTCTCTCCCCAAATACTAAAAGGAGAACTTTGAACAAAGATCACTAGTTTTTATCAATAGGATGGTGATGTTTTCCGTAATGACTGGGATAGATTTAGGGGCCTTCTTAGGCAGTTCCTCCATCATCAACTCTCATCCAACCCTCTCATGGGTACCTTTTATAAAGGGATGTCCTCCTCTAGTCAGAACATAGTGGACCAAGCTACTGGGAGTAATTACAATTATAATACTGATAATTAATTGAGACAAATCTTTAACAATCTTTCTTTAAATCCCAACATAAAAATTCAAGAAGAAAAACAGTCAATGGAAATGTTAATGTTAATACTAGTTCAATGAATGAAACTCAATCACAAGATGGATGAAATCACCAAAAAAATTCAATCTTTGATGAACCATAACTCAAAACAAACTGTTAATCATGTTGAATGTAAAAACAAAACTTGATCTCTTAGAGAAAAATGTTCACAATGTGGGATGTTTGGTTACATAGACAACTTTTTCCCAAAATTTGACATGTCATCCCAACAATAAGAAAATTAATTTTTTTTCAATTATGATCCTAGAATAACTAAAAATGAAGTCCCATTCTCTAAAAATTACAACCAAGGATATAAGAACCATCCAAAATTATCATGGAATAAACAAGGTTTAATCAAACAATACACTATCCCTAATTATCAGATTTAACCAAGAAAAAACATTCCAAATAAACAAAGGGGTGAGTCTCCAAATTCACAAGGTAATAATGATGGAAAAATTTATTCAAAGTTAGATATAATTTTAAATAAAATTAATTCTCTATAATAAATATTCAAGACTCGACTGAATAAACATGAAACCAAATATGAGTCTAATAAAATGAAAAATAATTCTAGAATTCAGAATATGGAAACTCAAATAGGCTAATTTTCTAGAGATTTTACTTCTAAGGATAAAGGTAGCTTTCCTAGAACAACTGAACTAAACCCTAGGGAAAAAATCATTGTTTTTGTCACTATAAGTGATCTAAATGCACAAAATGTATCTAAAAAGACCTTAAAATTTCCCAAAATGAAAAACTATGAAAATTTGAAAATAAAAACCCACTATGTACTCATTCGGGAAATGTTCAAAAAAAAGTGTTGAAAATGATCAAAATCTGAATTTTTCACCTGGAAATCACTCTGAAAATTCTTCTAAAATTAAAAAGTATAATGGAAAATAAAATGTTGTTTAAGAGTTGAGGGATATTCCTTTTATCCTAAAAAACTATCCCACACCCATCCCGTTCGCTGAAAAGCTCAAACCTCGAAGTAACACCAAGGATGAACTTCTTCAGTTCCTTGACCTCTTTTCCATGTTCTATGTTAACATTCCATTCACCCAAGATGTAATTCAAATCCCTTCATACTTGAAATCTCTTAAAGAAAATTCAAACCAAAATACCCTTTAATAATTTTCCACATAGAGCCTCACTGAAGAGTGTAGTGATGTTCTACAAAATAAAATCTCACACAAACTGAAAGAATTAGGTAGATTTGTCATCACTTATACCATATGATATTCTGATCAACTCAACTACTTGTGTAACTTAGGTGCTAGAATTAATCTGCTCTCATACTCACTGTTTTAATAGATTTGATTGGGTGATCTTTAACCCACTACACTCACAATTCAGTTAGATGACTGTTCTTTCAATAATCTTGTGGGTAGGGTAGATGACTTGGTAGTTGGAGTTGGGAAACTATTTTTTCTTGCAGACTTCTTAGTCCTTGATATGGAGTGTGATCAAGACATTCCCATCATCTTGGACAGGCCCTTCTTAGCCACTGGTGGTGCAGTTATTAATGTGTCTAAGGGTGAGATAATTTTTAAAATTGGAGAACAAGAAGAGTTTAATGTATTTAGAAATGTTGAAGGACCAAATTTTTTCTGAAAACTGTTTAATGGAATATTCCTTAGAAAATGAAAATTCAACCGAAATCTTAAAAGAATCCAAAAAAACCCTCTATTTAAGAATTAAATTTGTAAATTCAAAATCAATATTTTCCTGTTTGACATGAAAAAAAATTCTACTCAAACATTGAATTTGGAAAATTTTCTAGAACTGGACAACTATCCAATTTTTGCTGTATAAGAGTCCTCTGTTTCTAAACATACGAGATTTTTGAGTGAATTATAGGGTGTTTCTATTAACACCAAAACTATTGAACATTTTGATGATGTTTATGGATATTTGTTATGAAAACTTGATGATTATTCATAGATAAATATATTAAACTCAAATCTATAAAATCTAAATAGTGTGTTGTCCACCTTGGACATCAGCATTGTCAATTTTGAAATTGATCATGAAATTGAAAATTTTCCATCTATTCAAAGACCTTATAAGAGGTTTGTTGAAGTCCTTGGCCCTCCTAGGCCCAAGAGCCATCCTTTGAGTGTAGAACAACCCACCCTTGAACTTAAATAACTTCCTCCTCATTTGAAATATTCATTTTTGGGTGAAAATTCCACACTCCATGTCATAATATCTGATGAGATTAATGAAAATAAAGATGAAACATTGCTGAATTTTTTGATAAAATTTAAATCTACTATAGGTTAGACTAGTTATAAAATTAATTGTATTTTTCCTTCATTATTAATGCATAAGATACATATGGAATCAGATCATAATCCTAGGGTAGAGTATCAAAGAATATTGAATCCCAATATAAAATAAGTTGTGAGAGAGGAGGTTATCAAATTTCTAGATACTAGAAAATTATGCTTGGGAATTTTAAATTCTACTAGTTCATCTTTTAAACATCTCTGCATTGATCTTTCTTTAAAAAATTAGAATCAATCGGTGTGACTAATTCTAATTATACTTAAATTCATCCCACCTCAAATTTCCGAATTTAAAAAGATTTTAAGATCAATTGGATAATTAAAATCGAATACATTAATCAAATATTAACTTCCATAGCATAGGGATTTTATGGAGGATTTAATTCCAGTTTCTTCCTTTTTCAACCTCTTAAGTAGTAAGATTAATTCTGAAGTGGCGAACTCTGGGAATTAACCTTCTAATTGGTGAACTTCTTGGTGTTGTAGATTCAAAAATATACTCTCAGGGTTTTATTCAATTAAGAGTATTTAGAAAGTTATTCTTTAAATCTAGTGGATTATGAAATCTTGAGTTCTTTCCCAGATTTGTTTAATCCAGTTCATGTTTCACCGTCTTATATCTATTAAACTATTAATCATTATAGTTTAGATAATACTTAGTTTTCCTAGATAAAAATAAAAAATTATAAAAGTTAAAAATATAGAAAAAATATAAGGTTTATCCCCCTACTGACAACAATGGGGTGTTTGGGAAAGTTTTATAGAAAATCGTTACTTCCACCTTCCCTATGTGTTCGAACCTACTTTCCATTATACAATAGTTAGTAGGAAACATAAAATTTTAAACTTTTACCCAATTCAATGACATTTGGGAATCATTTTTTGGATACATTTCTGAGGATGGAACGATCCATTACATTTCGAAATTTCTTTTTTAAAAAATCATATAAAAAACACCAAAAAAAAATTGAAAAAAAATAATAATTGAAAATTTCAAAAAAAATATTTTGTGTGTTACTGTTTGATTACATTTTGATTTTATTTATCTATTAAAACTGTTATTGTACTTCTATGCTAATATTATTGCTGAATTCCAACTGTTATACCTATTTGTTGTATGAGAACTCGGTAAACTATTGATTGGTTAAAGCCCCTGAATTTATATATAGAAAAACATCTCACTACTCTTAGGAAGAAACCAAAAACTGAAATGGAGAACTTATATAATAGGGTTCTTGCACCTAATAGCTTCCAAAACCAACCAAAACTCTCAGAAAATGATATTTCTAGGATTGGGTAGTTCCAACTTCCTCAAGTTTCAAGCAATTTGTCTTTAATTATATTATCACCTAGGGCCAAAAACTATGAGATGAAACAATAACACATTTCCTTGTTTCTTGAATTCATTAGACTCTCTAATGAGGACTATATAGCCTTTATTAGAAACTTCTACAATACTGTTCAACAATTTCATCTGCTAGGACTCATGTAAAATGAGCTGATAATTAGAGTATTTCCTTTTTCCTTAATGGGAATGTTAGGAATTTGTTTTTGATCCTAAATTAGAATATTTTTGAGAACTAGGTCTAAGTGTACAATTATTTTATAATGAATTTTTCTCCCCAAAGACTAAAAGGATAACTTAAAACAAAGATCACTAGTTTTTATCAATAGGATGGTGATTTTTTCTATAAAGACTGGGTTATATTTAGGGGCCTTCTTAGGCAGTTCCCCCATTATCAACTCCAATCCAACCCTCTCATGGATACCTTTTATAAAGGGATGTCCTCCTCTGGTCAGAACATAGACGACCAAGCTACAGGGGGTAATTACAATTATAAGACTGATAAAGAATTGAGACAAGTCTTTAACAATGTTTCTTTAAATTCACAATATAAAAGTTCAAGAAGAAAAAGAGTCAATAGAAATGTTAATGTTAATATTGGATCAATGAATGAAAATAAATCACAACTTGGATGAAATCACCAAACAAATTCAATCTTTGATGAACCATAACTCAAAACAAACTGTTAATCATGTTGAATGTAAAAACACAACTTGATATATTAGAGAAAAATGTTCACAATGTGGGATGTTCGGTTACATAGATAACTTTTTCCCAAAATTTTACATGCCATCCCAACAATAAGAAAATTAAAATTTTGTCAATTATGATCCCAGAATATCTAAAAAAGAAGACCCTTTCCCTAACAATTACAACCATGGATATAAGAACCATCCAAATTTATCACAGAATGAACAAGGTTTAATCAAACAATACACTACCCCTAATTATCAGATTCAATCAAGAAAAAACATTCCAAATAAACAAAGGGGTGAGTCTTCAAATTCACAAGGTAATAATAATGGAAAAATTTCTTCAAAGTTAGATCTAATTTTAAATAAAATTAATTCTCAATAATAAATATTCACGACTCAAATGAATAAACATGAAACCAAATATGAGTCTGATAAAATGAAAAATTATGCTAGAATTTAGAATATGGAAACTCAAATAGGCTAATTTTCTAGAGATTTTACTTCTAAGGATACAGGTAGCTTTCCTAGAACAACTGAACTGAACCCTAGGGAAAATATCATGGTTTTTGTCACTATAAGTGATCTAAATGCACAAAATGTATCTAAAAACGACCTTGAAATTTCCAAAAATGAAAAACTGTGCAAATTTAAAAATAAAAAACTGTTATGTACTCATTTGGGAAATGTTCCAAAAAAGTGTTGAAAATAATCAAAATCTGAATTTTTCCCTTGGAAATCAATCTGAAAATTCTTATAAAAATAAAAAGTATAATTGAAAACAAAATGTTCTTGAAGAGGTGAGGGATATGCCTTTTATCCTAAAAACATTCCCCCACCGATCCCATTCCCTAAAAAGCTCAAACCTCGAAGTAACACCAAGGATGAACTTCTTTAGTTCCTTGACCGCTTTTCCATGTTCTATGTTAACATTCCATTCATCCAAAATGTAATTAAAATCCCTTCATACTTGAAATCTCTTAAAAAAAATTCAAACCAAAACACCCTTTAATAATTTTCCATATACAACCTCACTGAAGAGTGCAGTGATGTCCTACAAAATAAAATCCCACACAAACTGAAAGACCTAGGTTGCTTTGTCATCCCTTATACCCTAGTATATCATGATCAACTCAACTAACTGTGTAACTTAGGTGCTAGAATTAATCTGCTCTCATACTCACTGTTTTAATAGATTTGATTGGGTGATCTTTAACCCACTACAATCATACTTCAGTTGGATGACTGTTCTTTCAATAATATTGTGGGTAGGGTAGATGACTTGGTAGTTGGAGTTGGGAAACTATTTTTTCTTGCAGACTTCTTAGTCCTTGAAATGAAGTGTGATCAAGACATTCCCATCATCTTGGACATTCCCTTCTTAGCCACTGGTGGTGTAGTTATTAATATGTCTAAGGGTGAGCTAATTTTCAAAATTGAAGAACAAGAAGAAGAGTTTAATGTATTTAGAAATGTTAAAGGACCAACTTTTTTCTGAAAACTGTTCAATGGAAGTTTTCTTAGAAGATGAAAATTTAACTGAAATATTAAAAGAATCTAAAAAAGACCTCTATTTAAGAATTCAATTTTTAAACTCAAAATCAATATTTTCTTGTTTGACATGAAAAAAAATTCTACTCAAACATTGAATTTGAAAAATTTTCTAGAACTGGACAACTATCCATTTTTTGCTGTAGAAGAGTCCTCTGTTTTTAAACATAGGAGATTTTTGAGTGAATTTTAGGGTGTTTCTATTAACACCAAAACTATTGAACATTTTAATGATGTTTAGGGAGATTTGTTAGGAAAAATTTATGATAAATCATAGATAAATATATTAAACTCAAATTTATAAAATCGAAATAGTGTGTTTTCCTCCTTGGACATAATCATTGTCAATTTTGAAATTGATCATGAAATTGAAAATATTCCATCTATTCAAAGACCTTATAAGAGGTATGTCGAATACCTTGGCCCTCCTAGGCCAAATAGCCTTCCTTTTAGTGTAGAACAAACCACCCTTGAACTTATATCAATTCCTCCTCATTTGAAATATTCATTTTGGGGTGAAAATTCCACACTTCATGTCATAATATCTGATGAGATTAATGAAAATCAAGATGAAACATTACTGAATTTTTTGATAAAATTTAAATATACTATAGGTTAGACCATTGATAAAATTAAAGGTATTATTCCTTCATTATTAATGCATAAGATACATATGGAATCAGATCATAATCCTAGGGTAGAGTATCAAAGAATATTGAATCCCAAAATAAAATAAGTTGTGAGAGAGGAGGTTATCAAATTTCTAGATACAATAATAATTTACCCTATTTATCACAGTAGTTGGGTTAGTCCGGTCCAAGTATCCCCTAAAAAGTAGGTTTCACAATTGTTAAAAATGAAAATGATGAAGAAATTCATGTTAGGAAAGCCACCAAATGGAGAGTCTATATATACTATAGGAAGTTGAATATAGTCAATAGGAAAAACCATTTTCCAATGCCCTTCCTTGATCTAATGATTGAGAGACCTGATAGGAATTAATTTTTTTTCCTTGGATGGGTATTCTGTTTCCAACCAGATTCCTATTTTTCTAAAGGATCAGGAGAAAAAAAAATTCACATGCCCCTTTAGGACATTTTTTTATAGGTGAATGCCCTTCATATTGTGTGGATCCCCTGAAACTTTTCAACGATGTATGATGGTTATTTTCTCTAATATGATTTAAAGAATCATTGAAGTTTTCATGGATGACTTCCCCATTATGGGTAGTACTTTTGATACTTTCTTAGTAAATATGGAGTTATTTTTGGAAAGATTCATTGAAACCAATCTTCTTCTTAGCTGGTAAAAGTGTCAGTTCATAGTCACTGAGGGAATTGTGTTAGGACATAAAGTTTCAAAGAGAGGTTTGGTGGTTGAATATGCTAAAATTGAATTTATTCGAAAACTACCATGCCCTAAAATTGTAAGTGGTGTTAGAAATTTTCTAGGGAATTCTGGTTTCTATCATAGGTTTATAAAATATTTCTCAAAAATAACTAATCACTTGTGTTCACTACTTATTAAGGACACCCCATTCAACTTTGATGAAAATTGTTTGAAATAATTCAATTAGCTTAAGGAAAAACTCACCACATCACCCATCATCACTACACCTGATTCGAAACTCCCTTTTGAACTTTTATGTGATGCTAGTGATGTGGTTTTTGGTTCTGTCCTTATACAGAGAATAGATTGAAAGTTACATGTGGTATATTATGCTAGTAGACTTCTAGATGAGGCTTAATGAAATTACACTACTATCAAAAAGGAGTTGTTAGCTGTTGTGTTTTATATTTAGAAGTTTATATAGTACCTCTTGGGCTCAAATGTTTTCATTTTCACTGATCATATTTCCTTAAAGTACTTGATGTCTAAGAAAGAAACCAAACCCAGACTTATTAGATGGATAATTTTGTTTCAATAATTTGACTTGGATATTAGGGATATGAAAGGATATGAAAACATAGTTGAAGACCATTTTTATAGGATTCCTTATACCCATTCTGATGATCTAAGGGAGATATACTCTTCCTTCCAAGATGATAAATTACTCACTATCTCAATTAGGAAGTCTTCATGGTTTGCAGATTTTGCAAATTTCCTAGTAGTGGGTGTCCTTCCCCAAAAATTTTCCAATAACCAAAGAATTATATTCATCTCTAAACATAAGTATTACCTTTGGGATAACCTTTTTCTATTTGATAGGTGAGATGATGGGATACTTTGGAGGTGTGTACCTGAGGATGAGATGTTTCCTATTCTAGAAAGTTTCTACTCCTGACCTTGGGGAGGTCACCTTGGTGGTTAAAGGATAGCTCAAAAATTCCACCAATCTTGTTTTTATTGGGCTACCATTTTCACGGATTCTATGATCTTTGTAGTTAGTTGTGATAGATGTCAGAGGTTAGGTAATATTTGAAGGAAATAGGAGTTACCCCAAAAGGGTATTGTAGAAGTAGTGACTTTTGATGTTTGGGGTCTAGATTTCATGGGCCCATTTCCATAATCACATGGGAATGAGTGAATTCTTGTTACTATAGACTATGTGTCTAAATAGGCTGAGTCAGTAACACTGTCCAACAATCAAGAAAAAATTAACATTAAATTGTGAAAATAGTATCTTTTAAAGATTTGTAGTACCCAAATCCCTTGTTACTAATAATGGGACACATTTTGAAAAATAAAATTTTATGTCTTTGATGAAAAAATATGGTTGTTCCCATAAAACTAGTACTTATCATCCACAATCCAGTGGATAGGTATAAATTTCAAATAGGCAACTAAAACAAATTCTATAGAAAATTGTCTCTAACACTAAGAAATATTGGTCACTTAAATTGGATGATACTTTTTGGGCCTATAGAATAGCTTCTATGACCCCAATAGGTATGTCTCCATATAGGATTTTATTTGGAAAATACTATCATTTTCCTATGGAGTTCCAGCACAAATCATATTGGGTAATTAAGTCTCTAAAATTTTATTTTAAGAGTAATTTTGAGAGGATATTACTTTAGTTGAGTGAATTAGATAAAATTAGGATAGATTCATATGATAATTCTTGAATTTAAATGGAGAGGAATAAAATCTTTCATAAGTATATCATACAAACCAAATAACTTAGACCTGGCCAGAAGGTCCTCCTCTTTAATTCAAGACTCAAAATCATTCCTAGAATATTAAAATCCAAGTGGCATAGTCTTTTCACAACTATTAGAGTGATAAAGAAATGACCTATTGAGATTATAGGTGAGGAGAATAAGCCTATGCTTGTTAATGGGCAGAGAGTCAAACTATATTTTGAAGGACAACCAAAGGGTTTGGACGCCTTCATTATTCTTGAGAACTGACCCTGAATAAAGTTTGGATGAAGACTTTAATCATAGCGCTGCATGGGAGGAAACCCATGGTTCTTGTTTTCTCCTTTTCTTTAATTCATTTTCAACTTTGAATAAAGTGATTCTTTCTTGATCTATTTTTGTGCATTTTCATACAGCTGCTTGAAATTTGTGCTCCAAGTTCTGGTTTTAGAGTTACAAGTTTTTTTTTCTGATTGGTGCCACATATGAGTTGAATTACCATGTTGTAGCTGTAATGATAATGTTTAATAGGTATGTACTTTAATTTCTACATTTATTTTCTTTCACTGTTTACTTTATAATTTTCACTGCTAAGTCACAATTTTCACTGCTTTCAGTGAGTCATTGATTCAATGATGCACCCAAGCCACTGATACACTACTGTCAGTGACTCATTAGTGTTAGTTTTGGTGATTCAAAGAACTTTAGCTACTAAAAAACCACTACATGTTTACTATCTGAAAATTCTGCTATTTATGCCCCTTCGAAGGAAATTGAATTACTGAATTGCTATTGGAAAATTATTACTGCATGTGTTGTTGCTGAACTTTTTTACTTCATGAGCTGTATTGTTTTAAAAATAAAATTCTGTTGTTCTTTATTGTATATAATTGAAGTTTTTTTATTAAATTCTCTTCGCTACATGAAATTAAGTGGGGGGGTACATGCAGGATGAGAATTTGTTTTATTGAATCCAATTTGGTATGTAGGGTGTATTGCATGACCTTTTTCTATGCTATTGAACATCTTATTGAACCTAATTATTTGAAATTTACTTCAAGCAATACATTTTATACTTTAATGTTTTACGTGAAACTATGTGAACTATAATTGTAAATCATTATTACCGACTTAATTGATAATGCTTGTCTTTGGGAAAGTGAACCCTCTATAAAATAATTAAAGATTCACAATTTCTATGGACTTTATTAAGACCCTTAACTTGTTGTTAATATACTATGTTAAAAATATACTTTCAATGCTAAGACCTGTAAATTTCAAGGGAAATTTTTTCTTCATTTGTTTTTGGGATTTTACAAGTGCGCAGTTTCTGACGGCACCTGATTACGAGGCCCGGTGTTCCCGGAATCAATTCCGAAGTTTAGCTCGGGTACATTCAGTGAATGAACGAGCGGGTTTTCCTAACTTTTGAACCGGTGCTTAGAATCAAAATCCGAAGGCACCAATGGAACCGCAGGGCCGATAATTTCTTAGGAACACCTTTTCTGGAGTTGCGTTTTCTCGGGTGTGGTTTTTAAAAAAAATGGGTTAACTGGTGAATAAAATAAAATTTGTGCAACAATTTTTATTTTCTATTCTAAGTAGTATAACCTATGCATGGTGGTTGGAGTGGGACCAACTAATATCCTAACTCCACTAGGTAGGATATTAGTGAAGTGGGGCCCACACGAGCCCCACCCCTTCAAATACCTTAAAACCTCCCACATGCATTTAATTTTGTAACTCACCCGCAACCCCTTTTTAAATGGAAAGTCAACCCTCAAATTTAATTTGGATTAATAAACACTCTTCAGTTAAGTGAATTAATTGAATGAGTTTCTTTTTTGAATTTCAAATTAATGGCATGCATGTGTGATAATAAAATAAGACAAGACTTATTTTATTCGGGGGTTGATTTGTTGTGCGGAAAGAAGGAAAAGACTCTTGCGCTCTTGAGGAATATCTTCATCCTCGTCGAAGAACGCGAAGAACTCCAAGTCTATGATGAAGAACTCTATCACCGCAAGGGAATCACCGTGCCATCTCCTCAACTCTCCGCAGCCAGTGAGAGACACCTTCTTCGGAGAACGACGACGTGCCGCATCCTTCATCGGGTGAACGCCGACAACGTTAGGACGTCGTCTTCTATGACGTCGTCTTCCGCGACGTTCTTTTCTTCGCGACGACCATCATTCGACAACTCCTTGAGGTTGGGGTTAAATTTATGTTCGTGGATTTTTCTTTGTCATTCTTCATCTTTTATCTTGGGCCGCTTGTTATCAACTTAATGAGAGGAGGTCGGACCGCACGAACATGGGCGACCCTCCTCCCCCTTTGTTGTTGTGTTTGTTGCGGCTCGAAGGAAGGAGGAGCGGTGCAACATCCCCACGTGGAAACATGGAGGAATGCGATGAAGAAGCACGGCACCGTCGCGCCACACCGGAGAACCACGAAGAGACCGCAGCCGGAGCGGGGCCGCAGCGGAGGGACGCGACGCCGTCGCGCCGCGCCGGTCGGACCAAGGCCGTGGCCTGTGGCCGCGGAAAAGCAGGGAGCGGCAACCGGAACCGCCGGCCACCAGTGCCTCGGAGGAGCGGGACAGTGGGGTCCCAAGGCGGCGGCACCGTCCGACCAGTCGGCCCGGTCGATCAGAGGATCTGGGGGTCGTAACCCCCGGCTGGCAAAGGAGCGGCCCCCACGTGGGGGCCGTGGTTTCAATCAGGGGGGCAGCGCGCACCCCCTTTCCGCGACGGCTCGGCTAGCGCCGAGCTAGCCATGCGGGACGCGTCGGCCGGGCCGGGCCGCGCCCTAATGGGCCGGACCCGGACCTGGGTCGGGCGGACCCAGGGGGTCTCGGGCCGGGTCGGTCTGGGCCCAAAACCCCCTAAAACCGGACATGTTCGTTCTTTTGCCCATATCATGGGATACGAACCTCCGATCAATGCACTGTTAGTTGCGATGCGATCCTTGGATCGAGAAGTTCGTTTCGGTATATTATACTCATGGTTTCAAAGAACTTGGGTACGACCGGGTTGGTTCGAACAGGAAACCAACCGGGCCCTCGGAGCGGAAACACTCATAACTTGAGTTCCGGACGTCCGATTGACGTGACGTCAACATCGTTGGGTTCCTCTTAGTGAGATGGACCTTTTGTATTACTCCGCTCAAGGTTTGGATGCAGTTGGAGTGCAGTCGGGTTGGTTTTGACTTAAAAACCAACCGGGCCCCCGGAATGAAAAAGCCAATAACTCTCAGACCGGGCATCCGATTGACATGCCGTTTGTCGCGTTGTGTTCCTTTTGACGTGACAGAACTTTTCAATACATCAAATCTGGTCTACGTGATAGTTGATGTATCAAACTCTTGGCTCGTGGAGCGGACCCTCCCAGAACGAGCGTGTTGTGTGCGGAAACCCTAGAGCTGGATGAGACTTGATGACTGCTGATCGATCGACTCAGAGTGTTTCGATAGCCTAGTGGGGAATGCTTGGTTGTAGCGGCAGACCCACGACAGAGGAGTGCTTAGTTGTAGCGGCAGACCCGCGGTACTCAACAGAAGGATTACCTCTGTAGGCTATGAGGGGGAGCGCTTGGTTGTAGCGGTAGACCCATAGTGGGAAGAGCTTGGTTGTAGCTGCAAGCCCACAATACTCGATAGGTGGAGTACTACAGTAGTCCAAGGATAGTGGGAAGTGCTTGGTTGTAGCGGCAGTCCCACTATACTCGATAGAGGAGGAGTTCTCCAGCAGCTATGGGTTCGACGGTGAAGAATTTCGTACTGGAATCTCCGTGGGTTCGACGATGATGACAACCGTACGGGAATCCTCTGTGGGTTTGACGGTGAAGACTTTCGTACTGGAATCCTCCGTGGGTTCGACGACGGTGACAACCGTACGGGAAACCTCTGTGGGTTTGACGGTGAAGACTTTTGCACTGGAATCCTTCATGGGTTCGACGAAGACGAAAACCGTACAGGAATCCTCTTTGTGTTCGACAGTGAAGACTTTCATACTGGAATCCTCCGTGGGTTCGACGACGACAACAACCGTATGGGAATCCTCTGTGGGTTCGGCGGTGATGACTACAGTACTTGTATCCTACATGGGTCCGACAGCTTAGCTGGTCTAGTATCCTACGTGGGTCCTAGCTTAGGTGAATCAGTGACTAAATCTGACCATCTCTATCACCTTACGAAGAAGTATTCATGTGTGATCTGAGTCTTGAATTTCAATCATTATATTTGATATGATTGACTTGCTTATCCTCTGTGGATTGGGTTGTACTATCCTGTGTGGATGTGATCAAACTTGGGCTCAAATGTTGGAGCCGAACTGGAATTGATGACTTAGGTATATGTATGGTCATATACCTAAGTAGTGTTGGATGTTACTTCGTGATTGTATCTTTCCTTTGTGGATTATCCTTTGAAGATTCTGGGAGACCTTCAGGGGTCTCGGGGTCCCTACTGAGTATCGTATACTCACCCCTGCACGGGCTTCGCCCACACCACGTTGTGTTGGTTGTAGATGACGGACATCATTGATCGTGGTTGAGGCTTGTAGAGATAGACGGTACCCGAAGGTGGATCTCACGATGAGTCGGTACCTGGAGGTGGATATCACAACGAGTCGGTACCCGGAGGAGACGGACGGATGGACGGTCGAACACGGAGTGTTATGGAGGACATCTGTACCTACCCTTCAGGTTGGATCCGTGGTGGATGATCCAGGAGCTTCTTGTCACCTTTCAGCTATTGTCCTTGAGTTTTACTTTACTTTCAGTTGTAGCTGTACCTTTCTGTTGGACTTGTATTTCCGGCCCCTTTGTATTCCAGCAAACTTGTTTTCTGCTTTACTTAGTGTTAACTTCTGCTTATACTCTGTTGTGTTGTTTACTTTTATAAAGTAAATTCCATACCTTTTTAATGGGATTTACTCTTTTGGTTCTAGTCTCCATCCCCTGGCCTATGGAAGGCGGGCTTGGGGTAGTCACGGCACGGGCCCCGAGGACGGGTCGAGACAAATTGATATCAAAGGAGTTCAGTTCTACCACAGAACTCAGGACTCTGATCTTTTATGTGAGGAAATAGTGTTAAGGGTAATGAGTGTGGTTATCAGTCCAGGGAATCCGGTGTTGGTTTGCCGGCCGACGCATCCGTACACCAGGACCCTGATTTCTGATTTCCGACTCAGTGCACGAAAACACTGATTGCATGTGTGTTTCAAAATTTTTCTTTGTGATTACTTGTGTCAGCTCACCGGGTATACTGTTTTGACCGTGGAACACCAGTCTCTTTCCAGGATGGCCCCACGACAGCAGCCAGCTAGGGTTCAGAGCTTTGTGTGAGACAATAGCCCACCGAGTGATGAGGCCTCGGTGCAAGGCCCCATTACAGCGGAGGCACCGGCGGTACCTCTACCCACCTGGCCACCGATGCCATCAGCCCCAGCCGCTGAGAGTGCATGTCACCTTAGTGCACTGCACGAGTTTTAGCGTCACAGAATGCCCAGGTTCCTCCGGGAGATGGACCCTCAGGCAACAGAGGATTGGCTGGAGGCTGTTGTTCAAGTTTTCATGTTAGTGGGGACACCAGATGACCTCATGGTGATCCTTGCAGCGAGCCTCCTGCACGCGGTAGCAGGCAGATGGTGGAGCTTGATGCTCCAGGTGCACGACGAGGCATCCCTTCTATGGGAAGACTTCGAGAGCCTGTTCCGGGCAGAGTTTGTACCAGCCACCCTTTGAGCGGTGCGCATACATGAGCTACTACAGCTGCGGCAGAGCAGCATAACAGTAGCGCAGTATTAAGCGAGGTTCACCGATCTCTCGCGTTACTCTACAGATATGGTACGAGACCCGTTCTTCAGGGCTCGAAACTTTGAGTAGGGGCTCAGGCGAGAGATTAGAGCTTCAGTTGTTTCTCACAGCATCCCGACGTAGACAGGGGTGTTGGAGCGAGCCCTCTTAGTGGAGAGTTCCCTTGGTGAGCAGTCTCCAGCAGTAGGACCCACCACTAGCCGGCATGCGGAAGAGTCTTCTGCAGTGGGCAGTAGACAGATGAAGCATAGGTCCAAGAGGACCAGACCTACATGTGGTCGACCGCATGACACAGGATCGTGTGTTCCAAGCACCCGGGGTAGAGAACGACTTACCAATAGCAGACAATGTTACTCCTGCGGCGGGGTTGGTCACATGGCACGTGATTGTCCGACCCACTATACAGATGACCATTGGATAAATGAAGGACCTACCAGGCAGAGGAAGTGGTTCGATCAGGGAAGATCTCAAGGAGTAGGAGACCGAGGCAGGGGAGTTGGCCGTGCAACTGGAGGTGGACGACGCTTCGAGGTGTATCCACCACCACCACCAGGAGTTCCACCCCGACCGTAGAGAACAGGTGGACAGGGAAGAGCTCAGCTTCAGGCATATGATGCTTACGACCATGAATCTCTAGGAGCTGATGGACTGGAGTGGGACTAGCTCAAGACGTGGGGACTTTTTTTATGTTGCTTCTAGCTTTGTTGATGTTTTGTTAGTGGATGCCTTGTGTATTTGTACTTTGAGCTGCAGTAATAAAAGACACCTTTCTTTGTGGTGTTTACTTTCCTGTCCTCTCTTTTTTTGTTACTAAGAGGTTCTGGTTTAAATTGTTAACTTGATCCTCACTTTTGAGATTCCTACTAGGGGAATCCCAGTGACGACACACTGATGCAGACAGTGTGACTCAACCCTTAGAGGCGAGAGTAACAGTTGGATCTATTGGTAGTAGCGTCGAGGCCTTACAACGTTATCCTTGGTATGGATTAGTATCATCCATGTTGGGACTGACTGTATTAGGTGAAGAACGTGGTTCATCCTGGGGATGAGACTGGATTTCTCTTATCAGCAAAGATGAAATCTTAGCAGCTCTTGTAGTACCAGAGAAGGTCCAGGTCATCCAAGAGCGGATGAGAACAGCTCAGAGCCGACAAAAGTCTTATGCTGACAAGAGGTGGAGACCATTGGAGTTCGAGGATGGCGACCATGTTTTCCTACAGGTCTCACCTCGACATCGATTGCGGAGTTTTAGCCGTGGTGGCAAGCTATCTACGCGCTTCATCGGACCGTTCTAGTTCCTCAACAGGGTAGGCGAGGTGGTTTAACACTTGACCCATCCACCTCAGTTGCACCAGGTGCAGGACATTTTCCACGTATCTCAGCTGAGGAGATACATGCACGACCCGGAACATATCTTTGACGATGGGGTGACTTTTGCGGAGGTCCCGGTGGAGATCGAGGATCGACAGGAGCGGGTCCTATGTGGATGGTCGATTCCTCTAGTGTGCCTCAGATGGAAGAACGAGAACCTCCAGGAGAGAACTTGAGAGCTGGAGGCTCAAATGCGTGCTCAGTACCCTCATTTGTTCCCCTAGTTTGTGATGTATCTTCACGGGGACATAAATCCCTGAGGTTGGAGTAATGTAAAGACCCGTAAATTTCAAGGGAATTTTTTTCTTAATTTTCTTTGGGATTTTACGAGTGTGCAGTTTCTGACGACACCTGATTCCAAGGCCCGGTGTGCCCAGAATCAATTTCCGAAGTTTAGCTCGGCTACGTTCTCTGAACGAACAAGTGGGTTTTTCTAACTTTTGAACTGATGCTCGGAATCAAAATCCGAAGGCACCGATGAAACCACAGAGCTGGTAATTTCTTAGTAACACCTTTTCTGGAGTTGCGTTTTCTTGGGTGTGGTTTTTAAAAAAATGGGTTAACTAGTGAATAAAATAAAATTTGTGCAACAATTTTTATTTTCTATTCTATGTAGTATAACCTATGCATGGTGGTTGGAGTGGGACCCACTAATATCCTAACTCCACTAGGTAGGATATTAGTGAAGTGGGGCCCACACGATCCCCACCCCTTCAAATCCCTTAAAACCTCCCACGTGCATTTAATTTTACAACTCACCCGCAACCCCTTTTTAAATGGCAAGTAAACCCTCGAATTTAATTTGGATTATTAAACGCTCTTCAATTAGGTGAATTAATTGAATGAGTTTTTTTTTGAATTTCAAATTAGTGGCATGCATGTGTGATAATAAAATAATACATGGGTTATTTTATTGGGGGGTTGATTCATTGTGCGGAAAGAAGGAAAGGACTCTTGCGCTCTTGAGGAATATCTTCATCCTCATCGAAGAACGTGAAGAACACCGAGTCTATGACAAAGAACACCATCACCCCAAGGGAATCTCCATGCCATCTCCTAACCTCTCCACAACCGCTGAGAGACACCTTCTTCAGAGAATGACGATGCGCCACATCCTTTATCGAGCGAACGCCGACGATGCTTACGACGCCGTCTTCCGTGACGTCATCTTCTGCGACGTTCTTTTCTCCGTGACGACCATCGTTCTATAACTCCTTGAGGTAGGGGTTAACTTTATGTACGTGGATTTTTCTTTGCCGTTCTTCATCATTTATCTTGGGCAACTTGTTATCAACCTAATGGGAGGAGGTCGGACCGCACGAACACGGCTGACCCTCCTCCCCCTTTGTTGTTGTGTTTGTTGTGGCTCGAGGTAAGGCGGCGCGGTGCAACGTCACCGCGTGGAAACATTGAGGAATGAGGCGAAGAAGCGCAGCGTCGTTGAGGCTGAAAGAAGCTGCAGCCGGAGTCGGGCCGCGACAATGGGGCGCGGCGCTGTCGCGCCATGCTGGGGATCCACGAAGAGACCGTGGCTGGAGCGGGGCAACAACGGAGGGGCGCGACGTTGTCACACCATGCCGGTCGGACCAAGGCTGCGGCGTAGCAGGGAGCGATGGCCGGAACCTCCAGCCGCTAGCGCCTCGGAGGAGCGGGACCGTGGGGTCCCACGGCGACGTCACCGGCCGGCCAGACAGGTCGGCCGATCGGAAGAGCCGGGGGTCGTAACCCCCGGTTTGCAAAGGAGATGCCCCCACGTGCGGGCTGCAGTTTCAATCAGGGGGGCAGTCCCCCCCCCCCCCTTTCCTGGACGGCTCGGCCAGCGCCGAGCTGGCCATGCGGGCCGCGCCCGCGCCAGGCCAACCTCCCGCACTGGGCAAGGCCGCCCAGGCCGGGCCGGGCTGCGCCGGCTGGGTCGCGCCCTAATGGGTTGGACCCGGGTCAGGAAGACCCGGTTCGGGCTGACCCAGGGGGTCTCAGTACGGGTCGGTCCGGGCCTAAGACCCCCTAAAACCGGACATGTTCGTTCTTTTGCCCATATCTTAGGCTACGAACCTCCGATCGACGCACTGTCAGTTGCGATGCGATCCTTGGATCGATATGTTCGTTTTGGTATATTAAACTAAAGGTTTTGAAGAACTTTGGTATGGCTGGGTTGGTTCGAACACGAAACCAACTGGGCCCTCGGAGCGGAAACGCTCATAACTTGAGTTCCGGACGTCCGATTGATGTGCCGTCAACTTCGTTGGGTTCCTCTTAGTGAGATGAACCTTTTTTCTTACTCCGATCGAGGTTTGAACATAGTTGGACTACGTTCGGGTTGGTTTTAACTTAAAAACCAACCTGGCCCCTGGAACGAAAAAGCCAATAACTCTCAGACCGGGCGTCCGATTAACGCATCGTCTATCGCGTTGTGTTCCTTTTGACATGACGGAACTTTGCGATACATCAAATCTGGTCTACGTGACATTTGATGTATCGAACTCTTGGCTCATGGAGCAGACCCTCCCGGAACGAGTGTGCTGTGTGCGAAAACCCTAGAGCTGGCTGAGACGTGACGACTGCTGATCGATTGACTCGGAGTGTTTCGATAGCCCAGTAGGGAGCGTTTGGTTGTAGCAGCAGACCCACGGAGGAGGAGCGCTTAGTTGTAGCGGCAGACCCACAGTACTCAACATAAGGAGTACCTCTGTAGGATATGATGGGGAGTGCTTGGTTGTAGCGGCAGACCCATGGTAGAAAGCGTTTGGTTGTAGGAGCAGGCCCACAGTACTCGACAGGTGGAGTACTAAAACAGTCCAAGGTTAGTGTGAAGCGCTTGGTTGTAGCAGTAGACCCACTGTACTCGATAGATTAGGAGTTCCCCAGCAGCTATGGGTTCGATGGTGAAGAATTTCATACTAGAATCCTCTGTGGGATCGACGACAATGACAGCTGTATGAGAATCCTCTATGGGTTCGACGGTGAAGACTTTCGTACTAGAATCCTCCGTGGGTTCGATGATGACGACAACCGTACGAGAATCCTCTGTGGGTTCGATGGTGATGATTTTCGTACTGGAATCCTCCGTGGGTTCGACGATGACGACAATCGTACGGGGATCCTCTGTGGGTTCGACGGTGAAGACTTTCGTACTGGAATCCTCCGTGGGTTCGACGATGACGACAACCATACGGGAATCCTCTATGGGTTCAGCGGTGACAACTACAGTACTTGTATCCTACGTGGGTCCGACAGCTTAGCTGTTCTAGTATCCTACGTGGGTCCCAGATTAGGTGAATTAGTGGCTACATCTGATAATCTCTATCACTTTATGAAGAAGTATTCCTGTGTGAGCTGAGTCTTGACATTCAATCATTAACTTTGATATGATTGACTTACTTATCCTGTGTGGATTGGGTTGTACTATCATGTGTGGACGTGATCGAACATTGGCTCAGATGTTGGAGCCAAACTGGAATTGATGACTTAGGTATATGTATGGGCATATACCTAAGTAGTGTTGGATGTTACTTTGTGATTGTATCTTTCCTTTGTGGATTATCCTTTCCGGATTCTGGGAGACCTTCGGGGGTCTCGGGGTCCCTACTGAGTATCGTATACTCACCCCTGCACGGGCTTCGCTCGCACCTCGTTGTGTTGGTTGCAGACGACAGACATCACTGATCGTGGTTGAGGCTTGTAGAGCTAGACGGTACCCGGAGGTGGATCTCACGAAGAGTCAGTCCCCGGAGGTGGATCTCACAACGAGTTGGTACCCGGAGGAGACGGACGGTCGAACACGGAGTGTTATGGAGGACATCTGTACCTACCCTTCAGGTAGGATCCGTGGTGGACGATCCCGGAGCTGCTTATCACCTTTCAGATGTTGTCCTTGAGTTGTACTTTACTTTCAGTTGTAGTTGTACCTTTCTGTTGGGCTTGTATTTCCGGGCCCTTTGTATTCTAGCACACTTGTTTACTACTTTACTTAGTGTTAGCTTCTTCTTGTACTCTTTTGTGTTGTTTACTTTTATAAAGGCAATGCCTTCCCTTTTAATGGGATTTACGCCTTTGGTGCTATTTTCCTGCCCCTGGCCTATGGAAGGTGGGCTTGGGGTAGTCACGGCATGGGACCCGAGGATGGGTTGTGACATTCAACTTTATTTTCTAAATTGTCTTCTTTACTTTGGAATTCAACTTTGATGAAAAAGTTGGGTTTTAAGTGTGGGGGAGGGGGTCAATCTACATTGCTAAACTATGCTTGATTGCAATCCCTTCAATTCCCACTTCTCTTCAAACATTTTGTAAAAAATAATGGTTATATTATTTCAAAATACATTCATAATTTTAGGTTTTACTTTGAACATTGATTGGTTATTTCCTAAGGATGACCATTCTGGTGGTTATGAGTGGCTCTGAATTTGAAACTTACGAGGGTGGAATATTTCTGAGTGATTTTTCTTAGTGATTTAATGAAAATTCGGTTTTGGAACTATGTTTGAGAGTAATATAGGACACCTTTTAGTGGATTTGAGATCATAAACTTAGGGGATGTATGTTTGAATTTAATCCTAGGTGACTCATTTTATTTTATTTATTAATGAAATCACCTTAATGAGTTAATGAATATGGTTTTTATATAAATCTTTTGAAACTAGAGTAATTTGGGAATTTGGGATCCCATGGTGAATCTCTGAGACCCTAAGGACTTGGTGCATCTCCGTTTAATAAAATAACTATGTACACCTTGAATAAGTGCACATGAACCGTGATTAACACATGTTACATGGATTTGGAAAATTATATAAAGTTCCTAGGGTAAAAAATGAGTACATTAAGGTAAGGGGAATGCTGAACACCAGATAAAGAAGGGGAAAATTGGTTTATATGATAATCATTTAGGTTTTATCAATAAGGTGATTCAAAAACATATATATATTTTTTTTGGAAACTAGGAAAAAGTCAACATACCAAGTTCTTTTTATTAGGTTTTTTAATTCCACCAGATTTGAACCTGTTGTCACTCTTCAACATAGAACTTGGATTTGATTGAAATAAATCATTAGGTAGGTTCATATACGAGTCAAGACACCTTCAATGTTGGATGATTCTCTTCTCTCTTCATTACTCAGTAAGTACTTAATGTTAGGAAAGACTTGATTTGAAGATATATTTTCTAAATCCTATTGACAGTCCTTGTCCTCTATTTTTAATGTAATTAAAATGTTACAGTTTGAGCTGATTAATAATTACATTAATACAATCATGAGATTTTTTAAGGACTAATAATGTTTAAGTGTGAGGGAATTTGATGTGCAATTAATTTGATAAAGTTTTCCACATCTTTTATATTAGTTTTTGGTAATATAAATATTTAATTCTACACTTTTTACTTAATAATAATACTTTTGTTTTTTTATAATTAAATTTATTAATTTATCAATTATTATAAAAAATTATATATTTTTAGTCTTTAAAATAATTAATTTAATCGATAAAAGTTTTGTAATATAAGAATTCATCAATTAGTTTAATAATCATAATTTTCTCGACTTTTTATTAATTTTACATCTATTATTATTTAACAATAAATCACTTTTTTACATTTAATTAACTCATTTTTCACTTCAAATATTTATTTTTTTAAATTTTAAATCAATTAAAATAAATTAAATAAATTAATTATTTCATTCTAATATATTTGATTACATCCTTTAAATTTAATTTAACATGTTCTTGTTATAATTAATTTTTAAACTATTCTATTTTATATCTAAGTTAGCTTTTATTATAACTTAAGAATTTAAGTTTTAATTTAAATGAAATAATTTATTTTTAAAATCCTTTGTTAGTTATTTAATTAATTATTTTAGATCTTTCAAATCTTTTATATTTTAAATTTCATTTATTGTAGTTAAAAATTAATTGAGTCACACATGCACATATAAATCACATCACATCCCTTAATTTTCATTGATTTCTATTAAAAAAATTTAATCATATTAATTTATTGATTTAAATCAATTATATAATCTAGAATAAATTTAGTGAGTTTAATCCATGTAATACATTAAATCTAGTGGATAAATTAATTTTGTTTTTTCATTCAATAGTTAATTCTTTTTAATTTTGATAATTCCACTTTTATTGAATAAGTTTTTAATTTTTATTAAATTTGTATTGTTATAATTTTTATTATTTAACAGTTCATTTATATTGTGAAAAATTTTATTCCACTGAAAATGAATTTTTTATTACACAACGACTCCGACTCTCAAACGTTAGTGTCGTCTCTCTTGCACAGTCTCTGCCTCGCCTCCTCCACACACGATTAAAGATTCAAACCAAAAACATATACAGATTCGAACTAGAGTTTGAGTTTGAAAAATTTCACATTTCAATAACAAATAAATTTTCAAAAATCCTAAAATCCAAGATTTGGAATCGGAGGCACGTACACTATGTGAGTGAGAAGGACCTGTGAGGTGGAGCCGAGGGTGAGCCAACAACCTCGCTGCTAGAGAGCAACGCCGTCCCTCTGCCAGAGCTGGCCGCCTCGCCGTTGTGCGTCGCCGGTGCAAAGGATACTAAGCCACTCTACTACTGTAGAGGATCGGGTTACCACTACTGAAGCCAAAGTTAGTCGATTCTTACCACTGTTCTGATGTCGCCGCCGCCTGCAGGGAACTGCCGTCACCACCGGGAAGAAGGGTTGCGGCCCGGGGCTTCCTCTGGAAGCCTCCTGAAGAATCTAAACCCCCACTTTTGCGTGATGGAGAAGGGAAGGGGGAGAAGATAAACTAATAAAAAAACTAAAAAAACATAAAATTCAACTAAATAAATAAAAAATATGTAAATCAGTATATTAAAATTAAATAATAATAAATAATCAATTGTAAATAAAACTAAAGTAAATAAATTTTAATAAATTCTAATTTAATGTTTCAAATTAAATAATTATAATAATATACTTTATTAATAAAATAAAATAATTAATTCATCTTAATTAATAATAATATAATTTTAAAAATCTAATTAAGTTATAATAACTACTAATTAATAATACTTATAAAAAATAAATAAAAAATATTAAATGAAAAATAGATTAATTTTATCTAATTAAAGACTTAATAATAAATTAATAACTATAATAACTTTTTTAAAAAACTCTTAGAAATCTATATATAATACTACATTAATATTAATAAGTAGATAATTTTATAATTAATAAAAGTTTTATTAATGAATAATATGAAAATAAATAACAATTATCAACTAAAATATTTATTTATTAACTAATAATTAGTTACATTTAATTAATTAATTTCACTATAATAATAACAATAATCAATTCTTTAAGTAATCATGCTTTTAACAATATTAACAATTACTTGTTTGTCCTTTCGATACAGGTACATACATGCGATGAAATCACATCTAGGTTCATTCAACTAATGTACCAGGAATTAGTTACAAGGGAAAGGCTAAAACTATGTGTGTTTCACCAAAAAATAAACGTGTTCGGGTGCACAATGATGAACTAGTCTAATGTTAGTGGAAGGCAGTGGTGACGAGAAGTGGATTACAATTGACATATTAAGGATAAAATAGAGAAATGGGGGCATATACGACACCGTTCACTTATAATTCAGTCACTCATTCACACAACAGAGAAGAGCATAGGAGTATATCCATAATGTCCTTAGAGTACCATTCATGGAGACCTGAGGAGCTCTGGAGCATCAACACGAGATTCTAGAGGGAAATTTATAAGGACCCGACCTTAAACATTACATAATCTTGAATTAAGTAAATAATTTACATTGAGGATCTTTTAAGGTTTAGAGCTTTAGAGAATTAGGTCATAACATATACATAACAATTTGAAAATTACACTTAGACACTTCTACTCAGTATCTATTTTTTTCATAAAATAAAATCTCTTAAAGGAAAAGAAACATGTTTAGTTCCATGTTTTAATCATTATTACATTTCCTTGATCCCATACTTAACACTATTCCACTTTAAGTCATGTGAAAAACATTCCAAAAACTTGGGATGAGCATAAAAAGATTAGTAAGGGATACACAAAGAAGCAAAACTGTTAGTTTTTTAAAACAAAAAGTAAACCATGAAAACATTATCATAAGTAATAATTTTCACCTTTATGAAGTAGTAAATACTCTTCACTGAATAAAAGCTCATTGGACCCATGGATCCTCATGGGTGACTTCTACTCTATTCTTAATGGAGATGAAAAACTTGGACACATGTATAGTTCAATCTCTATAAGAGATTTCAAATTCCATGTTGAATCTTATAATCTATTTGAATTTAACCTGATCGGTGCCAAATACACTTGGTATCCTAGACATCATAATGGGATGAGGGCTAACAAAATTGACCGAACCTTTGGGAATGAAAAAACTCTTACTTTCTGGAATCATATTTCCTAATGCACCTTAGCCAAATATAATTCTGACCACCACCCTATCCTGACTACTTTGATTAATAAAAAGGATTCTATCCTTATCCCTTTTAGATTTAATAATGTTTGGTACTCTATTAATGAATGTTATCATATAGTCAATGACTCTTGGACTTCCAACAACCAAGAAAATAACCCTCTCGATTGCATTACCAAACTAAAAACTCTCAAAATCAATTTAAAACTCTAGATCAAGCAGAATTTCTCTTTTAAAGATCAGTAGATTGACACTTTGGAAACTCCCTTCATGCTTTGCAGCAGTCTAATACTCACGATGATTTCACTAGAGACCCTTCAAAATGGAATCACATAGCCTATAATCTGGTTAACCTGATTAATATTAGGGATAATATAAAGAAAAATCTCTTTAAGGTTTAATGACTTAATGATGGTGACCGTATTACTACATTTTTTAATACCCTGTGTAGGGTTAGAAAAACTAACAGATCACTATCTACCCTTAGGGATTGCAATAATATTCTTGACACTTGGCCTATGCTAACAAATCACATCGTGTCTTATTACATGAAAATTTTTTATGCTTCTGAAACAACCAGACATATTAAACCGGGAATTATTTCGATATTAGTCACCAATGATGATAATATCAATATGATTGCTACTCCCCTTGATTGTGAAATCCAGAAAGTTTTCTTTAGCCTTAATAAGGATAGCTCTCCAGGTCCAGACTATTTCACTAATCACTTCTTTCAAGCACACTGGAAAGTGATCCAAAGCTATGTTTGTAAGTTGGTTAAGTATTTTTTCAAAGACAGTTATATTAGCCATTGTTTCAATTCTCAATTTTTAACTCTCATAGCTAAGGATGAAAATGCTAGTAAACTTTCACAATTCAGACCTATTGCTCTAGTCAATACCATCTATAAGATTCTCACCAAGATCCTGGCTATCCTGCTAGCTGATACATCCAAGAATATTATCTCTTGGAATCAGTTTAGTTATATAAAAAGGTAGGAAAATCCAACATTTCCTCCTCACTGCTTCTGAGTGTGTAAATATTTTGCAGAAAACTACTAAGGGTGGGAATATTGCCCTTAAACTTGACATTAGAAAGTCCTTTGACACAATGGACTGAAACTTCTTAAGTTTAATTATCTTTGAGTTTGGATTTCACAAAAATTTCATACACTGGGTAAAAGATCTTCTTAGCTCTGCTCATATCTCCATTCTTGTTAACGGGTCCCCAGAAGATACTTTAAATGTTCTTGGGGTGTCAGGTTGGGTGATCCCCTCTCAGCCATTATCTTTGCCATTACTGAGGACTATCTTAGTAGGATGCTCATCCAAATGGTCTCTATGGGTGATATTCTTACTATCAAAGCCTCTAGAGGTGTCTTGGCTCCCTCTCATCTTCTATTTTTTGATGACATTATCATTTTCACTCAAGTTCACAAAAAGAATATCCATAAACATAAGAATTGTCTTTGTCACTATGAGTAGACCTCTCGATAAGAAATAAATTGGAATAAATCCTTTATTTTATTTGGTAAAAATATTTCTAACCCTATAAAACATGATCTTATAAATTACATGGGAATCCAAGATGATATATTTCCTTTCAACAACCTAGGAGTTCCTCTCTTCCTTGGAAGACTAAGAGCCTCTTACTTTGTTGATGTTGTCAGCAAAGTCAGAAAGACTCTCTCTTCCTGGAAAGGTAAAACCCTCTCAATGGAGGGTCACATCTACCTTGTTAAACATGTGGTAATTTCCAAACTTGTTTACTCTTTCATGGTCTACTCTTGGCCTACCGCTATTATTAAAAACCTGAACATTATGATGAGAAACTTTGTGTGGAGTGGTGGCATGATTGAAAATAATATTTTCGCTGTCTCAAGGAAAACATGTTGTTTACCCCTCTCAAAAGGAGGCATGGGAATTAAAAACCAAAAAAATTTCAATCAATATATTCTTTCCCAATTCATCTGGAATCTCATTAATCAACATGAGAATTCCCTAAGATTTTTAAGAGATCAGTTTTTTTAAAATATTATTAATGGCAAGATGACCTATCTCCAATCCACCATCTTGTCTGGACGTGAACAAATCTTCCAAGATATACAAAATAATGCCAGATGGTCTGTTAATTCTTTCTCTTCACTTAACTTTTTGATTCAAAATTGGTCTGGAAGACTCCTGATTGATCATATTGATAATACTAATTCCAATTTGGGCCTAAAATCCTCTATTAATCAGCTATTGGAAACACAAAATCTTCTTCCAAATAACATTGCTCAAATATTTATAAACAATTATTTTCTATATTATAATGATATTCTTGTTTTGGAACCTTCTACAGATGGAAAATTAAATTCCAAAGCATATTACAACCATCTCAACCATAGTGATAAAACTTGTAGGGATAATTTTAAAAAAAATCTGGATAATGCCTTCCCGCTTCACTCTTCATTGGAGGCTTCACTTTGGTAAACTCCCTCTTGAAGAGAACCTCAAGTGGGTAGGTATATCCCTTTTCTCCAAATTCCCCCTCTTCCTTCAACATCGTGAGGATGTTAACCACCTATTTATCTCTTGTAATACCTCTAATACACTGTGGAATTATATATTCAATTGATTTGAGTTGCATCATATTCAAAACAGGAACATTACCCAATGGGTGCAAGACACCCTTACCATTCAGTTCTCCAACCAGGTACGAATTATTTTCCTTCTTGATTGTGTTGAAATTTTTCATATCATTTGGAATAGAAGAAACATGGATTTTTCATGGAGGGAAAATCATTAGTCACAACTCTACCCTTCAAAAGATCCCCATGGCGGTTCAGAATGAAAACTTCCAACATAAAGGAAGATTCTCCAATTCTGTCACTGATCTTAACATTTTGAACAAACTTCAAGTTAAAGGTAATTTTACCAAAACCCTTCCCACCATTAATGTTTTCTAGCATCCTCTCTTCATTAATTGGATTAAATTCAATTCGGATGGCACTTCGAGAGAAAAAACCAACCCTACTGGGTACGACTCTTCCTTCAGAGATCATAATGGAGACTTCCTAGGAGGTGAATCTGATCCTTGTGGAGAAGCCACTATAGTTGAAACTGAAATGTATGCTTTGATAAAAGAAGTTGATCATGCTCGGAAGAATAATTGGAACAAGGTCTTGTTCGAGTGTGATTTGACAAATATTGTCCAAGTTGTTTGGAAGAATCAGCTTCATCTTTCCTAGAGGTACATGAATAAATGGAGAAAATGCTTAAAAATCCTTGCCTCCAGTACATACATTATAACTCATACATATCGTGATGCAAATCAACTTACAGACTTCCTTTCTAATAAATTAGTAACTGAAGGCATCCACATCTTCTACTCTTCCATTCCGGATGATTTGTTTTTGATTTTTAATCGTGACAAATGTACTCTTCCTACCTTTCGACTTTTGTAACCTTTTTCTTTATTTAGGCCATATGGATTTTCCTTTTAAAAAAGCTGAATAAAAGCTCATTTATTACCCTTTTGTAACCAAAATATTACCATAAAACCCATAGAAAGCACACATAACATATAAAGGTAACTTAGGACATAAACATTCTTAAATGGAATAACCATAAGACCGACTTCCACACATATCACTAAATGGAATAGCTATACGACTGAATTCCATACCCAATTCATTAGAGGTTATAATGTAACCACCCATCCGGGTTTATCATGGAAACACCAATCATTTGGTTTATCACGTAACCACCCGTTAAATGTCAAAGTACCATTATAAAATCATAACACATAAAATATTGCAAATATAAACATTTCACTAATAACATTTCATTTTCAATCACAAGAAATTATTTCAAGATATTGAAATAATAAATCCATTTCAAAAACCATTTTCAATAAAAAAACAAGAAAAAATTAAATAAGGGGTTTCTTTTTCATTTTAAAAACATCAAGGCTTATAGATGAAGACAAATAACGATTATGGTGACAGAGAGGTCATTGTCACCACAAACATTAAAAACATTCCTTTTTGTCATTTAATAAAATGTTATATAGAAAATAGATTCTCTTTGAATGAAATGAAAATTCAAAGGGGTTTATAGGTTGTATAAAAAAATTTATGTATAAATCAAAATATGCCTCAATAAAAGGATATTGAGACAAAGTCCCTTACCTTATGTCTGACTTGACACATTTATTATTTAATTTTTTGAATAATAAAGTTATGTTAATTTCTACATGATTAAGAAAAATTTTCATGTTTATTATTCATTTTATGTCACTTTTTACCTTGCTATAACTATTAGTTAATTATTTGAGTTCATATCAGACATTTTGTCGATGTTCCGAACCTGAGTCAAAAATGAACTTGTTATAATTACAAATTGTCAATGTGGTCAGAATTCCATTATATACAGAATTATATTAATGATTTATATATCATATGTATCACATATATCCAATATATATGTATTTATAATATTCCATATCATTTGGATATTTGAAAATGAAATGCACCGTTCATGGAGACGGTAAGCCATACGTATGCATGAACGCTACTTCCATTTCATTTTTAAACGAATGGAAACCAAATGATACATAGTTATATTATTATTAAATTATAATGTCATATTTTATATAATTTATGTAATTTAATTAACACAATCCTTTATATGTTCAATGTATAGTATGAACGAGTCATATCACTATGAATGGGTGGTAGCTTGCACTTCCTGAAATGAAATTTTCGTATATATACAACATGAAAAGCATAAAAGAATATTCTAAAAGATAATTAAAGAAGCATATAGATTAAATAAATATGATAAATATCATATATAATTACAGTTCCATCATAATTTCCACCATAAGAGGTGGTATGAGAAGATTGAACCATCATCGTTTCATGAGGCAGTAGTTCGCCGTCTGTAGAAACTATATGTTCTATACCCATTAAATGGAGGTTCGTGAAAGTGTAGTTATAATAATTCTCACTAAAAAAGCCTAGTATATTGAGGATAATTTTGTTTTTATATAAACAATTAATAATAAGGGCACAGAGAGTTAATAAGTAAAATAAAAGAAGAGAACTTGAGGGAAAACATTACCTTTGAATCAAGTAAATTCTTTTGATTTGAGCCAAATGGCTCTCTTGAATAGATTTATACCTAGGTAAAGGATTCTAGGATTAATATAGGTATGTTAGGAGCTTATTTGAGTAGATATTGGACGATCTAAGGGGCTTGAGAGGTGTGAGTAATGGTTAGAGGTGATGGCTTTTTGTAAGGGGAGGAGGGGCTCTTTAAGAAAGTTTGACAATATTATTATATTATAAACTGAATTTCGATTTACAAATGTCCCAAACAAATTAAATTATAAGATAAGATGAATATTATTCTAAATACTCTCAAAAAATAGGTTTTATACATTTTTCTGTTTCAAATTTAACCTTATCATTTAGCTTTAACCCTTAGTTAACTAATTTGACTCTTACCATGTTTTCTTGTGTATTCACTCTATATGGTTAATATAGTAACAATAAAATGACAATATAACCACAAGTAGATCATTAATGAAACCATTAACCTCATAAAAGTCATTTGGAAGAATATTATATTTTTAGGATTATTATATCATTTAATAAAATAATATTTATTTTAAAAACTCATTAATGTCAATTTAAATACTATTCATATCATGAATTTTTAAAAAATCCCAAACAACTTGATTATTTCAAAAAACCATCATTAGTTAAAAGATAAAAAGTCATCCTAGTATATTAAATTCGTGGATGTCATAAAAATTTTCAAAAATAAATTTATTTTAATATTTATAATCTCATTTATTTAAAACATTCATTAAAGAGGTAATCATTTCGTCAACATTGTGTCATAATAAATTTATTTATTGGATGTCTAAAAATTATAAATAAAATACCATGATGATGGAATTATTTTTCGTTTTTGAAGAACTATTTATAGTCTAATATGTCAATTATATAACCCCACATTAAAATTGTTTTAACAAAATAATACATGTTTATAATATTTTTATTTTTTTACATTAAATAAAATTTTATTAATGTCATTATCTTACCCAAATGGATTTAAAAGGCCAAAATAACAATCAAAGGATTGTATTTGTCATCCATGACTCATCCAATAAGGTTAGGATAAGTGTTAAGGTAATTTTATATTATTATAATATTAATTTTACCTTGAATTACCCTATTTACCTTTAACCGTGGTAAGTAAAAATCAAAAGTTACTATTCAGAAAAAAATTATTTTTATCCTATTGAACCATATTTTAAAAACTGATTACAACCATGTATGTTAGATTTTTGAAATTAAAATCATATAAGTGGTAAAATTTCATTAAAATGTAAAAGTCGGTTTTTAACTACTATGTAGTGTTTTCACTATTCATCAAAAATTAAAGGTTTTCAGAAAAATATGAAAAATTCACCGAAAGAAAATTATTTATTATGAATTAAAAAATTATGTCTATTTTATGAAATAAAAAACATATAAATTTCATTAATTAATTTAAAATTAATTCCCGTTTTCAAAACCATAAAGCATGTTTTTATGAGGTAAAAACTACCAAAAGATTGATATGTATTTAGGTCCAATTTAAAAGTGGAATTGCTTCCAATGAAAAATATTGGATTAAATGGTAAAAATATAATCTAATTAAACTTTAAAACCTTTTAACAAGATAATCTAACCATATAAATAAATTGAATGAAAAGACAGTTTTGACATAAAATGTAACATTTTCACTATTCATTAAAAAAATGAACTTTATCAGAAAAATACCAAAATTTCATCCAAAGTAAATTTTGATGTCTTGATTCGAAATAATAGTTTTAGTTTATCATATATAACATATAAAACTGAAAAAAAAACTAGATTTAAAAAGGGTTCCTCATCAAATGGTAGTAAATCGACCTTTTAAAGAATATTAGAGTTTTCAGGCTAAAAATTGGATTCATTCTCATTTTAGGCCAATAAATTTTATTGGATAAAGGTAATAACATTTAACAAACATGTTTAATAATATTTTAGTTAGTGTTTCTTCCAATACAATGGCTAGGCATTAACTACCATTTAAAATAATAATATTATATTGTTATTATTTTTTCAGTATGACTCACCATTATGTGGAACATAAGATTTCAAAGTAACCCATAGTTGAGTGTCGGGTATGCCATCGAAAATAGAATAACATTTAAAGTAAAATTAATATTTAATATACAAATATTAATAAATATGAAAATGTCATATTGTTTATTTACCTGGGATGTTACAAAATTTCTTCCACTATTTATTTTCAATTTCTTATATTGTTGTAATCAAATGATTTTAATATCTATTATGAACATGTTGTTAGGATAGAACATTAAGCCTGAGATTTATAAATCTTACAAGTTAAGCTTTTAAACATCTCCACACTGTTCTTTCTTTATGAAATTAGAATCAACCGATGAGACTGATTCTAATTATAATTAAATTGTTCACACCTCCAATTTTCAAATTTAAAAATAATTCAAGTTCAATTGGAGAAATTTAAATTTGACTAAATTTATCAAAGATTAACTATCATAGAATAAGGATTTTATGTAGAATTTAATTCCATCTACTTTTTTTCAACCTCTTAAGTAGTAATATTAATTCTAAAGTGGGGAACTCCAAGAATTAACCTTATGAGTGTTGAAACTCTTTAAGAGGAAGATTCAACAATCAATTCTCGAGGTGTGATTCAATTATGATCAGTGAGGAAGTTATTATTTAAATCTAGTAGATTAAGAAATATTGAGTTACTTTCCTGATTCATTTGTTCCAGTTCTTGCTTCAATGTCTTAGCTCTATTAAATTGTTAGTCATCATAGTTTAGTTAAGACTTAGTTTTCACATAATAAAATAAAAAAGTATAAAAGTTAAAAATATAGAAATTTTTTAATGTTTACCCCACTGCTGAAAATAGTGGGGTGCTTGGGAATGTTTTATAGAAAATTGGTAGTACCACCTTCCCTGGGTGTTCGAACCTACTTTCCATAATATAGTAGTTAGTAGGAAACATAAAATTTTAAAATTTTACCCAAATTCAATGATTGTTGGGTATCATGTTTCCACCTCCATATCATGCTCACCCCCATCCTAGGGGCCTCATCCCATTCACACCCGATTATAACCAAATATCTAAATTCCTAACACTCCAACGGAGGCTGTCTAGGTCTCATCATATTGAGAACCAATTACCATGATAAAAAAAATATTTGTCTAGATAATGAAAATAGTAAAAGTTACAACATGAAGTACGTCACTACAATTAAACTTCCCAACCATAAACATATCACATATCATCCAACCTCATGTTTCCTAACCTTCCCATATTAGAGTTATAAACCATATATACAACAGAATAATATGATTACACACTAATCACATTAGGAATCACATACATGGGATGGATGAGGGGAATTACACTAATATATAATGCCAGATAACACTATTTAGTCAATTTTTAAAACTTCAAATAGCCCAACACCTGTTATTCCCAATTCCACTACCTTTATCTCAGTTAGTTAAACAGAATATAACTATCATATTTTTCAATAATACCATATTTAGTATGTTGTTGAAACATTAAACAACACGAAATGTTATTTTATCTCAAGACCCTACAACAACCACATGAAAACACATATATCATGCGATTCTTAAGTACCTATCATGATTCATGAGCACCCACTCATTCCTCTCAGACCAAGTTCCCAAAAAAGTAAATAACATCAAATAATAATTATTCTGAATCAAATAACTCAAAAGTAACCAAAAAACTATTCAACAAACCTTTTTTCGCAATTAATATTGATGTCATATCATGAAGGTGCTAGGAAGTCACACAATATAAAAAATCTCTTAGGTTCTAATATTTTACTAGGATCCAGTCTACCATAAACCAAATAAAAACCACATTGTTTTTCAAACCATTAATACCACCTAGAAATATGTTGAATTTTGTTCCCAATTTTTAATCAACTTCCAATGATATTATTATATATATTTTTTATGATACCTCATAACACCCAAAGATCTTATACCAAATTATCATTTCCCCCCTTTCAAGGCCATTGATCGGTTCTCAGACCAATGGTCAACATTTGAGCTCAGACATTCCTCCTTGTACACTGATATTTTCCTACTAGTAGCAAGGGAATGGAAACCAATATATTTTAAACAATTTATTTCATGAATTTATATAAAAATGATACACTTATAACAATTCAAAAATATATAGATGCCTAGTTTCATTGGGTAATTAGATACATATCACCATAACATGGTATATGGATACACCAAAATTATTTAATCTCTATAAAATTCCCTTAAAACCCATTTATCTTTTAATACTACGTGGGTAAACCTAGGGATGTATATATTAATGGGTGATCTATAAACCCCAGTAAGGAAGTAATCAAAGAAAATCCAGATGAAAGTAATAAATGTTAGTTAATAGGAATATAATGTTGACATAAAATTATGAGAATAATAAACATGAAACTAAAATCATGATATACGGTGATAATTTCAAGGAAACATCAGAAATTTGAAAAAACATAAAACATGACATCATAAGAAAAAGTCAAGGATAACCATAAAAACATCCTAAATTAGTGTTCTAAAGATAACCACATATAAACCATATATGGTATATCATGAGATTAAAACATCTCCCAAGGAAATCGAGGGCTTTATAATTCAACTACCACCAATCATATTCATATCATGTACATTCATTTATAGTCGACATAGATTATTCCTCATAAGAACGATTCTAATTCCCTTTAATACCATGATTAAGGAGTGTGGGTTACATATATGGACGCACCAAATAAATTAAGTTTAGTTATATCTAGGTGAATACCCTTGAAAAAAATGGGGATCAGTATTCACAACACAAATGTTGGGAATAGAAAATTTTGTGATAATTTCAGTAGAATTAGGGGAGAATATTGAGGAACATGGGAGTTTTTAATGAGAGTGTAGGGTTTTATATAACTACATGGGAAACATAAGAATAGTAAAGGGATATAAAAAACACATTACAACATGAATAATTGGCAATTAAAATGATTAATAAAAATAAATTACTTCAATAAAATGTTAGAGGAATAGAACCCCTTACCTTCATAGAGTGTTTATAAAATATTGTGAAGGGCTAATTTTAAAATTTAGAACACCTAGATAATGAATTGGATAGGGATATAGAGAATTAATTCATACTCAATGGGGTTTTAGTGAAACGGAATAGGAGGTTTAGAGGGTATTTATAGTGATATATAGGTGAATTATTTATTAATTTATAAACATGGGGTTTGGACACAATGATAAAATAATCAATATAGAAAATCTTACCACATATTTTGAAAATTGTTTTATCTAAAGGGAAGTTGTTTCTAATAATATATTTTGTAAAGAATAAAACATATTAAATTAATACCAATGGTGGTGTTGAGGTGAGTATTGTTCATATAGAATTTATTTAAATCCTGAAAATATAATATAGGATTTGGAGGATCTGTAACACCCCCCATACCCAGTATTTGAGAATCATTGATTACTTTATTTTATTTCCATATTACTCAATAAATTTCATCATGAAGGACCAAACCATTTAGTACTTTTGGAAAATAGAGAAATTCTTGAACCTCACATTATAATTGAAAAAATAAAATACGACAAAGTAAATCCTTTGAGAACAACATTATTATCCTTGCTCAACCATACATATCAGCCATAATAAAGTTCTCATCATCTTGGTGAAAAATAAAACATAATAAAGTGGGATCTCAGATTCTCTGCATAGGTTATGTATATAGTGAAAGCTATCATAAATAAAAAAACAAACACATAAAGGTAAATAACTAATATAAATTCCATTAAATCTCTAAATTTACAACAATATGACTAGAATAAAAGATGATCAAATAATTCCATATAAATAATCACATGAGCCATAAAACATAACTATGGATATTCTACTAATAGAATAATCACATGAAAATATATAAATAATATTATAATTATGGAATGCATAATGTCATACATATGAAACACACCTTTAAGGAATTGTAAATTAATATATTAAAATAAAATAATAATAAATAATAAATTGTAAATAAAACTAAAGTAAATAAATTTTAATAAATTCTAATTTAATGTTTCAAATTAAATAATTATAATAATATACTTTATTAATATAATAAAATAATTAAGTCATCTTAATTAATAATAATATAATTTAAAAAATCTAATTAAGTTATAATAACTACTAATTAATAATACTTATACAAAATAAATAAAAAATATTAAATGAAAAACAGATTAATTTTATCTAATTAAAGACTTAATAATAAATTAATAACTATAATAACTTTTTTTTAAAACTCTTAATAATCTATATATAATACTACATTAATATTAATAAGTAGATAATTTTATAATTAATAAAAGTTTTATAGGTGAATAATATGAAAATAAATAATAATTATCAACTAAAATACTTATTTATTAACTAATAATTAGTTACATTTAATTAAGTAATTTCACTATAATAATAATAATAATCAATTCTTTAAGTAATCATGCTTTTAACAATATTAACAATTACTTGTTTTTCCTTTCTATACAGGTACATACATGCGATTAAATCACATCTAGGTTCATTCAACTAATGTACCAGGAATTAGTTACAAGGGAAAGGCTAAAACGAAGTGTGTTTCACCCAAAAATAAACATGTGCGGGTGCACAGTGATGAATCAGTCTAATGTTAGTGTAAGGTAGTGGTGACGAGCAGTGGATTAAAATTGATATATTAAGGATAAAATAGAGCAATGGGGCATATACGACACCATTCACTTATAATTCATTCACTCATTCACACAACATAGCAGAGTAGAGGAGTAGATCCATAAGGTCCTTAGAGTACCATTCATGGAGACCTGAGGAGCTCTGGAGCATCAACACGAGATTCTAGAGGGAAATTTATAAGGACCTGACTATAAGCATTATATAATCTTGAATTAAGTTAATAATTCACACTGAGGATCTTTTCAGGTTTAGATCTTTAAAGAATTAGGTCATAACATATACATAAAAATTTGAATATTACGTGTAGACACTTCTACTAAGTATCTATTTTTTTCATAAAATAAAATCTCTTAAAGGAGAAGAAACATGTTTAGTCCCATGTTTTAATCATCATTACATTTCCTTAATCCCATACATAACCCTATTCCACTTTAAGTCATGTGAAAAACATTCCAAAAACTTGGGATGAGCATAAAAATTTTAGTAAGGGATACACAAAGAAGCAAAAATGTTATTTTTTTAAAACAACAAGTAAACCATGAATACTTTATCATAACTAATACTTTTCACCTTTATGAAGTAGTAAATACTCTTCACTGAATAAAAGATCATTGGACCCGTGGATCCTCACGGGTGACTTCTACTCCATTCTTAATGGTTATGAAAAACTTGGAGACGTGTATAGTTCAATCTCTATAAGAGATTTCAAATCCCATGTTGAATCTTCTAATCTTTTTGAATTTAACCTGATCGGTGCCAAATACACTTGGTATCATAGACATCTTAATGGGATGAGGGCTAACAAAATTGACCAAGCCTTTGGGAATGAAAAAACTCTTACTTTCTGGAATCATATTTCCTAATGCACCTTAGCCAAATATAATTCTGACCACCATCCTATCCTGACAACTTTGATTAATAAAAAGGATTCTCTCCTTATCCCTTTTAGATTCAATAAATCTTGATACTCTATTACTGAATGTTCTCATACAGTCAACGACTCTTAGACTTCCAACAACTAAGACAATAAACCTCTTGATTGAATTACCAAACTAAAAACTCTCAAAATAAATTTAAAACTCTGGAGCAAGCAGAAGGTCTCTTTTATAGATCAGCAGATTGACACTTTGGAAAACTCCCTACATTCATTGCAGTAGTCTAATACTCACGATGATTTCACTAGATACCCTTCAAAAGGGAATCACATAGCCTCTAATCTGATTAACCTGATTAATATTAGGGATAATATAAAGAAAAATCTCTTTAAGGTTCAATGGTTTAATGATGGTGACCGTAATACTATGTTTTTAATACCCTGTGTAGGGTTATAAAAACTAACCGATCACTATCTCTCTTTAGGGATTGCAATAATATTCTTGACACTTGGCCTATGCTAACAAATCACATCGTGTCTTATTACATGAACATGTTTAATGCTGATGAAACAAAAAAACATATTAAACAAGGAATTATTCCCAGATTAGTCACCAATGATGATAATCTGAATCTGATTGATACTCCCCTTGATTGTGAAATCCAGAAAGTTGTCTTTAGCCTTAATAAGGATAGCTCTCCAGGTCCAGAATGTTTCACTAATCACTTCTTTCAAGCACACTGGAATGTGATCCAAAGCTATGTTTGTAAGTTGGTTAAGTATTTTTTCAAAAAGAGTTCTATTTGTCATTGTTTCATTTCTCAATTTTTAACTCTAATTCCTGAGGTTGAAAATGCTAGTGAACTTTCACAATTCAGACCTATTGCTCTAGTCAATACCATCTATAAGGTCCTCACCAAGATCCTGGCTATCAGGCTAGCTAATATTTCCAAGAATATTATCTCCTGGAATCAATTCAGTTATATAAAAAGGTAGGAAAATCCAAGACTGCCACCTCACTGCTTTTGAGTGTGTAAATATTTTTCAGAAGACTACTAAGGGTGGTAATATTGCCCTTAAACTTGACATTAGAAAGGCCTTTGACACAATGGACTAAAACTTCTTATGTTGAATTATCTTTGAGTTTGGATTTCACAACAAGTTCATACAGTGGGTAAAATATCTTTTTAGCTCTGCTCATATCTCCATTCTTGTTAACGGGTCCCTAAAAGATACTTTAAATGTTATAGGGGTGCAGGTAGGGTGATCCCCTCTCAGCCATTATCTTTTCCGTCACTGAGGACTATCTTAGTAGGTTGCTCATCCAAATGGTCTCTATGGGTGATATTCTTACTATCAAAGCCTATATAGGTGTCTTGGATCCCTCTCATCTTTTATTTGCCGATGACATTATCATTTTCACTCAAGGTCACAAAAAGAATATCAATAAACTTAAGAATTGTCTTCGTCACTATGATTTGACCTCTGGACAAGAAATCAATTGGAATAAATCCTTCATTTTCTTTGGTAAAAATATTTCTAACCCTATAAAACATGATCTTATAATTTAACTGGGAATCCAAGCTAGTATATTTCCTTTCAACTACCTAAGAGTTCCTCTCTTCCTTGGAAAACGTAGAGCCTCTTACTTTGTTTATGTTGTCAGCAAACTCAGAAAGACTCTCTCTTCCTGGAAAGGTAAAACCCTCTCAACGGCGGGTCACATCTGCCTTGTTAAACATGTGGTAATTTCCAAACTTGTCTACTCTTTCATGGTCTACACTTGTCCTACCGCTTTTATTAAAAACCTGAACACAATGATGAGAAACTTTGTGTGGAGTAGTGGCACGATTGGAAAAAAATATTTTCACTATCTCAAGGAAAACCTGTTGTTTACCCCTCTCAAAAGGAGGCATGGGAATTAAAAACCAAAAAATTTCAATCAATATATTCTTTCCCAATTCATCTGGAATCTCATTAATCAACAGGATAATTCCCTATGATTTTTAAGATATCGGTTTTTTAAAAATATTGTTAATGGAAAGATGACCTATCTCTAATCCACCATCTGGTCCGGACTTAAAAAAATATTCCAAGATATAAACAATAATGCCAGATGGTCTGTTAATTCTTGCTCCTCTATTAACTTTTGGATTCAAAATTGGTCTGGAAGTCTCTTGATTGATCAAATTGATAATACTAATTCCAATCTGGACCTAAAATCCTCTATTAATTAGCAATTGGAAACACAAAATCTTCTTCCCAATAACATTTCTCAAATATTTAAAAACTATTATTTTCTAGAATATAATGATATTCTTGTTTTGGAACCTTCTCTGGATGGAATATTAAATTCCAAATCATACTACAACCATCTCACCCATGGTGATAAAATTTTCATGGATAATTTTTAAAAAAGCTGGATGATGCCTTCCCGCTTCACTCTTCTTTGGAGGCTTCACTTTGGTAAACTCCCTCTTGAAGAGAACCTCAAGTGGGTAGGTATATCCCATTGTTCCAGATGCCCCCTCTGCCTTCCTCATCACGAGGATGTTAACCACCTATTTATCTCTTGTAATACCTCTAATACACTGTGGAATTATATTTTCAATTTCTTTGAGTTGCATCATATTCAAAACAGGAACATTACCCAATGGGTGCAAGACACCCTTTCCATTTAGTTCTCCAACCAGGTACGAATTATTTTCCTTGTTGCTTGTGTTGAAATTTTTCATATCATTTGGAATAGAAGAAACAAGGCTTTTCATGGATGGAAAATCATTAGTCACAACTCCACCCTTCAAAAGATCCTCATGGCGGTTCAGAATGAAAACTTCCAACATAAAGGAAGATACTCCAATTCAGTCACTGATCTTATCATTTTGAACAAACTTCAAGATAAAGGGAATTTTACCAAACCCCTTTACACCATTAATGTTTTCTAGAATCCTCTCTTTATTAATTGGATTAAATTCAATTCGGATGGTGCATCGAGGGAAAACCCCAACCCTACTGGGTATGACTCTTCCTTCAGAGATCATAATGGAGATTTCCTAAGAGGTGAATCCGGTCCTTGTGGAGAAGCCACCACAGTTGAAGCTAAAATGTATGCTTTGATAAAAGCGGTTGATCATGCTCGGAAGAATAACTGGAACAAGGTCTTGTTTGAGTGTGATTTGACAAATATTGTCCAAGTTGTTTGTAAGAATCAACTTCATCTTTCCTGGAGGTACATGAATAAATGGAGCAAATGCTTAAAAATCCTTGCCTCTAGTACATACATTATCACTCATACATATCGTGATGCAAATCAACTTACAGACTTCCTTTTTAATAAATTAGTAACTGAAGGCATCGACATCTTCTACTCTTCCATTTCGGATGATTTGGTTTTGAATTTTAATTGTGACAAATCTACTCTTCCTACCGTTCGACTTTTGTAACATTTTTCCTTATTTAGGCCGTATGGATTTTCCTTTTAAAAAAACTGAATAAAAGCTCATTTATTACCCTTTTGTAACCAAAATATTACCATAAAACCCATAGAAAGCACACATAGCATATAAAGGTAACTTAGGACATAAACATTCTTAAATGGAATAACCATACAACCAAATTCCACACATATCACTAAATGGAATAGCTATACAGCTAACTTTCATAACCAATGCATTGGAGGTTATAATGTAACCACCCACCCTGGTTTATCATGGAAACACCCATCATTTGGTTTATCACATAACCACCCATTAAATGTCTAAGTACCATTATAAAATCATAACACATAAAATATTGAAATTATAAACATTTCACTAATAACATTTCATTTTCAATCACAAGAAATTATTTCAAGATATTGAAATAATCAATCCATTTCAAAAACCATTTTCAATAAAAAAACAAGGAAAAAGTAAATAAGGGGTTTCTTTTTCATTTTAAAAACATCAATGCTTATATATGAATCCAAATAACGATTACAGTAATAGAGAGGTCATTGTCACCACAAACATTAAAAACATTCATTTTTTTCGTTTAATAAAAAGTTTCATAGAAAATAGATTCTCTTTGAATGAAATGAAAATTCTAATGGGTTTATATGTTGTATAAAATAAATTCATGTATAAATCAAAATATGCCTCAATGAAAGGATATTGAGACAAAGTCCCTTACCTTATGTCTGACTTGACACATTTATTATTATTTTTTGAATAATTAAGTTATGTTAATTTCTAATTTATTAAGAAACTTTTTCATGTTTATTATTCATTTTATGTCACTTTTTACCTTTCTATAACAATTAGTTAATTATTTGAGTTCATATCAGACATTTTGTCGATGTTCCGAACCTGAGTAAAAAATGAACTTGTTATAATTACAAATTGTCCATGTGGTCAGAATTCCATTATACACAGAATGATATTAATGCTTTATATATCATATTTATCACATATATCCAATATATATGTATTTATAATATTCCATATCATTTGGATATATGAAAATTAAATGCACCGTTAATGGAGACGGTAAGCCATACGTACGCATAAACGCTACTTCCATTTCATTTTTAAACGAATGAAAACCAAATGATACATAGGTATATTATTATTACAGTATAATGTAATATTTTATATACTTTATGTAATTTCATTAACACAGTCCTTTATACGTTCAATGTATGGTATGAACGAGTCATATCACATTGAATGGGCGGTAGCTTGCACTTCCTCAAATGAAATTTTCGTATATATACAACATGAAAAGCATAAAGGTATATTCTAAAAGATAATTAAAGAAGAATATAGATAAAATAAATATGATAAATATCATATATAATTATATTTCCATCATAATTTCCACCATAAGAGGTGGTATGAGAAGATTGAACAATCATTGTTTCATGAGGCAGTAGTTTGCCGTCCGTAGAAACTATATTCTCTATACCCATTAAATGGAGGTTTGTGAAAGTATAGATAGAATAATTCTCATTAAAAAAACCTAGTATATTGAGGATACTTTTTTTGTTATATAAAAAATGAATAATAATATCGTAGAGAGTGAATAAGTAAAATAAAAGAAGAGAACTTGAGGGAAAACATTACCTTAGAATCGAGTAACTTATTTTTATTTGAGCCAAATGGCTCTCTTGAATAGATTATACCTAGGGGAAGGATTATAGGATTAATATAGGTATGTTGGGAGCTTATTTTAGTATATTCTGGATGATCCAAGGGGCTTGAGAGGTGTGAGTAATGGTTATAGTTGATGGCTTTTTATAAGGGGAGGAGGGGCTCTTTAAGAAAGTTTTAAAATATTATTATATTATAAACTGAATTTCGATTTCAAAATGACCAAAACACATTAAATTATAATATAATATGACTATTATTCAAAATCATCTCAAAAAATAGGTTTTAGACAATTTTTTGTTTCAAATTTAACCTTATCATTTAGCTTTAAAACTTAGTAAACTAATTTGACACTTACCATGTTTTCTTGTGTATTCACTCTATATGGTTAACATAGTTACCATAAAATGAGAATATAACCACAAGGGGATCATTAATGAAAATTTTAACCTCATAAAAGTCATTTGGAAGAATATTATATTTTTAGGATTATTATATGTTTTAATAAAATAATATTTATTTTAAAAACTCATTTATGTCAATTTAAATACTATTCATATCATGACTTTTAAAAAAATCCAAAACAACTTGATTATTTTAAAAAAACTTCATTAATTCAAAAATAAAAAGTAATCCTATTATATTAAATTAGTGGATGGAATAAAAAGTTTCAAAAATAAATTTATTTTAATATTTATAATCTCAATTATTTAAAGCATTCATTAATGAGGTAATCATTTCGTCATCATTGTGTCATAATAAATTTATTTATTGGACGTCTAAAAATTATAAATAATATACCATGATGTGGGAAATATTTTTCATTTTTCAATGACTATTTATAGTCTAATATGTCAATTACATAACCCCACATTAAAATTGTTTTAACAAAATAATACATGTTTATGATATTTTTATTTTTTACATTAAATAAAATGTTATTAATGTCATTATCTTACCCAAATGGATTTAAAAGGCCAAAAGAACAACCAAAGGATTGTATTGGTCGTCCATGACTCATCAAATAAGGTTAGGACAAGTGTTAATGTAATTTTATATTATTATAATATTAATTTTACCTTGAATTACCGTATTTACCTTTAACCGCGGTAAATAAAAATCAAAATTACTATTCAGAAAAAATTATTTTAATCCTATTGAACCATATTCTAAAAACTGATAACAACCATGTATGTTATATTTTTGAAATTAAAATCATATAAGCGGTAAAATTTCATTAAAATGTAAAAGTCGGTTTTTAACTACTATGTAGTGTTTTCACTATTCATAAAAAATTAATGGTTTTCAGAAAAATATGAAAAATTCACCCAATGAAAATTATTTATTCTGAAATAAAAAATTATGTCTATTTTATGAAATAAAAAACATATAAATTCCATTAATTAATTTAATATTAATTCCAGTATTCAAAACCAGAAAGTGTGTTTTTAAGAGGTAAAAACTACCAAAAGATTGATATGTATTTAGGTCCAATTTAAAAGTGGAATTGCTTCAAATGAAAAACATTGGATTAAATGGTAAAAATATAATCCAATTAAACTTTAAAACCATTTATCAAGATAATCTAACCATATAAATAAATCGAATGAAAATACAGTTTTGACTTAAAATGTAACATTTTTCACTATTCATTAAAAAATGAACTTTATCAGAAAAATACCAAAATTTCATGCAAAGTAAATTTTTATGTCTTGATTCTAAATAATAGTTTTAGTTTATCATATATAACATATAAAAGTGACAAAAAATAGATTTAAAAATGGTTCTCCATCAAAAGGCAGTAAATCGACCTTCTAAAGAACATTAGAGTATTCAGGCTTAAAATTGGATTTATTCTCATTTTAGGCCAATAAATTTTATTTGATAAATGTAAAAACATTTAAAAAACATGTGTAATCATATTGTAGTTAGTTTTTCTCCCAATACAATGGCTAGGAATTAACTACCATTTAAAATAATAATATTATATTATTATTATTTTTTCAGTATGACTCACCATTATGTGCAACATAAGATTTCAGAGTAACCCATTGTTGAGTGTCGGGTATGCCATTGAACATATCATCCCATTTAAAGTAAAATTAATATTTAATTTACAAATATTAATAAATATGAAAATGTCATATTGTTTATTTACCTGGGATGTTACAAAATTTCTTCCGCTATTTATTTTCAATATCTTATATTGTTGTAACTAAATGATTTTAATATCTATTATGAAAATGTTGCTAGGATAGAACATTAAGCCTGAGATTTCTAAATCTTACTAGTTCAGATTTTAATCATCTCCATGCTGCTCTTTCTTTACGAAATTAGAATCAACCGATGAGACTGATTCTAATTATAATTAAAATTTTCACACCTCCCATTTTCAAATTTAAAAATAATTCAAGTTCAATTGGAGAAATTTAAATTTGAATAAATTTATCAATGATTAACTATCATAGAATAGGTATTTTATGTAGAATTTAATTCCATCTACTTTTTTTCAACCACTTAAGTAGTAATATTAATTCTAAAGTGGGGAACTCCAAGAATTAACCCTATGATTGTTGAAACTCTTTAAGAGGAAGATTCAACAATTAATTCTTGAGCTGTGATTCAATTATGATCAATGAGGAAGTTATTATTTAAATCTAGTAGATTAAGAAATATTGAGTGCTTTTCCTGATTTGTTTGTTCCGTTTCTTACTTCAATGTCTTAGCTATATTAAACTGTTAGTCATCATAGTTTAGTTAAGACTTAGTTTTCACATAAAAAAATAAAAAAGTATAAAAGTTAAAAATATAGAAATTTTTTAAAGTTTACCCCACTACTGAAAATAGTGGGGTGCTTGGGAATGTTTTATAGAAAATTGGTAGTTCCACCTTCACTCAGTGTTCGAACCTACTTTCCATAATATAGTAGTTAGTAGGAAACATAAAATTTTAAAATTTTACCCAAATTCAATGATTATTGGGTATCATGTTTCCACCTCCATATCATGCTCACCCCAATCCCAGGGGCCTCATCCCACTCACACACTATTAGAACCAAATATCAAAATTCCTGACACTCCAACAGAGGCTGTCTAGGTCCCATCTTATTGATAACCAACTACCATGATAAAAAATTATTTGTCTAGATAATGAAAATAGGAAAAGTTACAACATGAAGTAAATCACTACAATTAAACTTCCCTACCATAAACATATCACATATCATCCAACCTCATGTTTCCCAACCTTTCCATATTAGAGTTATAAACCATATATACCACAGAATAATATTATTACACAGTAATCACATTAGGAATCACATACATGGGATGGATGAGGGAAATTATACTAATATATAATGCCAGATAACACTGTTTAGTCAATTTTTGAAACATAAAATAGCCCAACACCTATTATTCCCAATTCCACTACCTTTCTATCAGTTAGTTAAATAGAATTTAACTATCATATTTTTCAATAATACCATATTTAGTATGTTTTTGAAACATTAAACAACAATAAATGTAATTTTATCTCAAGACCCTACAAAAACCACATGAAAACACATATATCATGTGATACTTAAGTACCTATCATGATGCATGAGCACCCACTCTTTCCTCTTAGACCAAGTTCCCAAAAAAGAAAATAACATCAAATAATAATTATTATGAATCAAATAACTCAAAAGTAACCAAAAAACTATTCAGAAAACCTTTTTTCGCAATTAATATTGATGTCATATCATGAAGGTGCTAGGAAGTCACACAATATAACAACTCTTCTATGTTCCAATATTTTACTAGGATCCAGTCTACCATAACCCAAATAAAAACCACATTGTTTTTCAAGCCATTAATACCACCTAGAAATATGTTGAATTTTGTTCCCAATTTTTAATCAACTTCCAATGATATTATGATATTTTTTTTATGCTACCTCATAACACCTAAAGCTCTTATACCAAATTATCATTTCCACCCTTTCAAGGCCACTGATCGGTTCTCATACCAATGGTCACCATTTGAGCTCAGACATTCCTCCTTGTACACTGATATTTTCCTACTAGTAGCAAGGGAATGGAAACCCATATGTTTTAAACAATTTATTTCATGAATTTTTATAATAAAGATAAACTTTTAACAATTCAAAAATATATAGATGCCTAGTTTCATTGGGTAATTAGATACATATCACCATAACATTGAATATGGATACACCAAAATTATTTAAACTCCATAAAATTCCCTTAAAACCCATTGATCTTCTAATTCTACATGGGTAAACGTAGGGATGTATATATGAATGGGTGATCTATAAACCCCAGTAAGGAAGTAATCAAAGAAAATCCTGATGAAAGTAATAAATGTTAGTTAATAGCAATATAATGTTGACATAAAATTATGAGAATAATAAACATGAAACTAAAATCACGATATAAGGTGATAATTTCATGGAAACATCAGAAAATTGAAAAAACATAAAACATGACATCATAAGAAAAAGTCAAGGCTAACCATAGAAACATCATAAATTAGTGTTCTTAAGATAACCACATATAAAACATACATGGTATATCATGAGATTAAAACATCACGCAAGGCAATCGAGGGATTTATAATTCAACTACCACAAATCATATTCACATCATGTACATTCATTTATAGTCGACATAGATTATTCCTCCTAAGAACGATTCTTATTCCCTTCAATACCATGATTAAGGAGTGTGGGTTACATATATGGACGTACCAAATAAATTACATTTAGTTATAACTAGGTGAATACCCTTGAAGGTAATTGGGATCAGTATTCACAACACAAATGATGGGAATAGAAAATTGTGTGATAATTTCAGTAGAATTAGGGGAGAATATCGAGGAACATGGGAGTTTTTAATGAGAGTGTAGGGTTCCATATAACTACATGGGAAACATAAGGATAGTAAAGGTATGTTTAAAAACACATTACGACATGAAAAATTGTCAATGAAAATACTTAATAAAAATAAATTACTTCAATAAAATGTTAGAGGAATAGAATCCCTTACCTTCATAGGGTGTTTATAAAATATTGTGAAGAGCTAATTTTTAAATTTTGAACACCTAGATAATGAATTTGAGAGGGATATGGAGAATTAATTCATACTCAAAGGGATTTTAGTGAAATGGAATAGGAGGTTTAGAGGGTATTTATAATGATATATAGGTGAATTATTTATTAATTTTAAAACATGGGGTTTGGACACAATGTTAAAATAATCAATATAGAAAATCTTACCACATATTTTGAAAATGGTTTTATCTAAAGGGAAGTGGTTTATAATAATATATTTTGTAAAGAATAAAACACATTAAGTTAATACCAATGTTGGTGTTGAAGTGAGTATTGTTCATATATAATTTATTTAAATCCTGAAAATATAATATAGGATTTGGAGGATCTGTAACACCCCCCATACCCAGTATTCGAGAATCATTGATTACTTTATTTTATTTCCATATTATTCAATAAATATCATCATGAAGGACCGAACCATTTAGTAGTTTTGGAAAATAGAGAAATTCTTGAACCTCACATTATAATTGAAAAAATAAAATATGACAATGTAAATCCTTTAAGAACACCATTATTATCCTTGCTCAACCATACATATCAACCATAATAAACTTCTTAGCAACTTGGTGAAAAATAAAAAATAATAAAGTGGGATCTCAGATTCTCTGTATAAGTTATGTATATAGTGAAAGCTATCATAAATAAGAAAAAACAAACATATAATGGTAAATAACTAATATAGATTCCATTAAATCTCTAAATTTACGACAATATGACTGGAATAAAAGATGATCAAATAATTCCATATAAATAATCACATGATCCATAAAACATAACTATTGATATTCTACTAATAGAATAATCACATGAAAATATATAACTAATATTATAATTATGGAATTCATAATGTCATACATATGAAACAGACCTTCAAGGAATTGTACCAGGAATCTAGTAATATCATGTATTTCTACCAAGACTCTATCATCATCAACTATTTATGCCTAGAACCTAATAAATGGGTAAAGCCTTGGCCAAAACACAATCTAGTTTTTCTAATGTGACATATAGATGCATAGAGAGGATATAAAAGGCCAACTCATCACTTACTAAGTGAAATAAAATCATAATATTGTAGTGGTTAAACCTAATGAACATACACATTTGTATTGGAACTTCAAAACAAAGTGAAAATAACTTTCCCCATTATGTAAATAAAATAGCAAACCATCCTGTGTATTATGGGGAATGGTATAAGAATATTACATACACAATAAAACTAAGAAAAAACCATTTAGTAAAATATGGTAGATGGAATCATAGGAGATAAAACTAGATGAATCATAAAATTCAATAAAGGATGTTGGAAGGGATAAAAATACTTTAAATGAGATCATTGAATAATTCATGAGGAAAATAAATTTTTTACTTTAAAAATCACTTATTATTTAAAAACTGTGAAATTATAAAATAAAAAATATTATTTGAAAATAACCATGTAAAATTTTAAAGTAATATTCAATGTAATATGGTTTCCTGATGGAAATAAAATTAGTTAATGTCATATAAGTTAAAAAAACAATTCTTTAATATTTTTTTTATAATAAGATAAAAACTACATTTTTTAGAAAATGAAAAAATATACCTTCCAAAACGTTTTGTAAAAATTAAAAGATGATTAAAAATTATTTCAAAAAATAATAGGATAATATCAAAATATTTTTGGAAATAATTCTAGAACACATGGAATTGGTTGGAAAATTAAAATTCAAGGAAGACATTTAAAAGATATTTTTTTGAAAAATAGAAACTCTTAAAAATATCATAGCATTTATGTGAGAAATAAAAAAATTAATCAATTATGTGTATCCAATATAATTCCTCATAAAACAAGTGAAAATACCACATAAGTTAATAAAAAATATTTTCACACATAATATTATCATGAAAAAATAAATAAAGTAGAAGTTTAACCTAATGAATGAAAATTGATTTAAGAAATCCCTTACTACTTATAATAAGTCGAATCATATTCTCCATAAATGTAATAATTATAAAATGAAACATTGAATACCTTGAATAAAATGTGATTAATGATATTATATATCAATGTCTAGTATATATACCATAAAAAATAGATAATTGGTGAATAAGTCATATATCTTATAGAATAAAAAGTGAGACGAGAAATCCTTACCACATGATTCCCTTTAGTTTTCAGTACATTAACCTCTTGTATAATAGTTTAAAAAATGTTTTTAACACAGTTTAGGACAATATTCATATTTAAAATACCTTATGATGATTTTATATCATCTTATGACAATATCAAAAATAATATTTCATTATTTTTATTGTTTTGGGTTCTTTCATTTCATGGTTTCATGATTGGTTCATTTGTGTATAATTATAGATTTTCTTGTATATTGGAAATAAAACACCACAAGTTGAATGAAATATAATTAAGGAACCTATTGAATTATAAATGGTCCTGTAAATAATATTCCATTATTTTATAAGGATGATTCATTTTATAAAATTTTAATGAAAAGTTATTAGTTTATTTTTGTGGGTTTTATCCGACCGCCACTAACTAGTTTTTTATTATTTAATATTATGTCTATAAATTAGTAGAAAACCTAAAATAGGTTATAATATATTTATTATAATATTATTTAACATGAATAAAACATTTATGACCAGACATAATGGAATTAATGGAAAAAAACAAAATCTATATTCACAGAGGCGATTAACTGGCATAATTTGGACAATGATTTCATTTCTTTGAATGAAAATAGATAATAAAAGGTATTGATATAAAATATTTCAATATGAACAAAAAATATAATATATTATTGATTCAATAATTGTTATTTCTTTATGGATGAATCAGGTTAGGAGAAAGTATAATAATAAAGGAAATTAAGAGAGGTTCTTTGAGAAAATTTCCTCTTGAATATCACCTCCTTAAAGGATCCTTTAAAGACCATGGAATTGGTATTTTGGTGATACCCACAGAAAATGGATGTTTAGAGAGTGGGGAGAAGTGTATTTTGAATATTTATTAAGATCCTAAATAAATGTGAGTTTAATGGGGTGGTGAGGGTTGGTATCTATACTTTAGGTGGGGTTATTTAATGTTATTAAATAATGATTATTATTTTTTTAAATCCAACCAAATTTGGGTGGAATTAATTATAATGAATTATTATGATAAATAATGTTTTAAATTTAATTTAGGGTATAGATGTAATTCAACCACTCATTTAATTTTTTAGATTTTAGGTATTTTAATATATTACCTTTTAATTTTAACCCGTTATATTTTTTACATATACTACGGTAAAACATTTTTTTTGAAACGGTAAATTTTTCATACAAAAAAAATAGAATGACCATACTAGATAGTATAAAAATTATGATTCTAAATATTGACTCCATTTTTCCAAATACCAGTCACATAATTGGACAAATTATATTTAAAATTAATCCTACAAATGCAACAGGAAAGTGTGGTTTTAAAGTGAAAAATGGAAAAAGTTTGAAATGTTTATATATCCAATTTTAATTGGAAATTAATTTGAATTAACTAAATTTGTTTAATTTATGTATACTTTAAATATTTATAATTTAAAACAAATTTAATATATAATTTAACATTATAAATTATTTATATGAAAAGTTAGTTTTCAATTAAAATTCATTATTTTGAAATATTCATCAAAAAATGAAATTCTCAGAAAAATATAAAAAACTAACCATAAGATAATTCTTATATTAAAAATTTAATAATAAATTTTATTTTTTCATATAAAATTTATAAAATTCTGAAAATTTAGTTTTACAATAGGTACTCCACAAAAGGTGGAAAAATTACCTTTTCGAAAAATATAGCTTTTATGCTTAGAATTGATTGTTTTTCTTATATTAATCCTATCAAACATATCATATAGATTTAAAAACATTTTATTGAATATATAAACTATAAATTTCCTTATTATATTTTTATAATATTTATTAATTTAATTTATTAAGATAAAATTCTATTTTTGGAATAAAAATTGTTTTTTTATAAAAAACATCCTTTATGTTCAATTTGTTTTTATTTTCATTTGTAATTATATCCAATGAATTTATTGTTATCAAAATATGTAAAATATATTTTCCAAATTTTATTAATATCATTCATTCCAACAATTTCAGTGGCTAGGTGATAATAGTTGTGTTAAAATATTAATATTTAATAATATATCACAGTTCATTTATGCTTGGTATTGTGTGTAATGTATGCTATCAAAATGATTAAATTTAAAATAGACATATAAAATCATAGGGCATTACATTCTACCCTTCTCTAATAAATTTCTTCCTAAAATTTTTAAATTTCACTTCAAAAATAAAATGTTGGTAAATGTAAATACCTTTATGGGAAACCCACATCTAAATAGGTTAAAAAACATCCTCTTAACAAGAGGGAAATTGAAATGTGAGGTTCACAAAAAATTATTCTTTTAAAAAAGATTACATTTGTGTGAAGTGAAAAAATATACATGGGAAAAATATAACTATCATGATTTTATGTATAGTGATAGAGAACATGGTAATTATAATGTTTACCAACACTAAATAATAAATCATTTTTAGTTAAAATACCATTGATTATAATAAATAAAAGAAAACTATAAATTCTTTGTTCCAAAATATATTTCATACCCTTCAGTAATTCTTTGAATTTCTAAATAATCACTTTATAAAATAAACTTACTTTATTTCATTCCATGTCATAAGCACAATCTCTCTCCTTGGTTTTTCTTCAATCTATTTCCCCTTTTTACACCAGAAAATTTATATCCAAGATAATTTTTTTATACCTAAATAATTTTAACGAATCATAATATCCCCATGTCATTCATTTTTCATTTAAATACTTAATGAAAAAATGGTTAGAAAATTTTATCTGAATATAATAATATCCAAATTTTAACTTAATCCATTCCATAAGTAGTTACCTTAAGACTCATCCAAAATACATATTCCCAAATTCAATGTCAAAAAATTTAGAAGGATGGTATCTACATTTCTAAATTCATTGTAATAATAGATTACCCAGAAAATAATGTAGATCTTATTTTTACAAGTCAAATATATTAATACCTTGATCGCTTTAAATTCACAACGAAAACATGCATTCTTCCAAAAATAAAATCTGATGTTAAGGATTATATTCCTTAAATAAAACATATTGGAAACTCCATAAACCATAAAATTACTAACCCATTATATGGCCCATAATAATTTCCTATAAACATATATTTATAATTATTATATCAACATTGGAAAATTATATAGTGTTATCTTCCCCAAATAATGTTTTTTCTAAAAGATAAACATATAACATAAACACTTCCCTTAGTTACCTGTATTATTCATCCCAAAATTTAAAATCATTTACAAAGAAGTACTGTTATAAAATCCTTATTTATTAAATGACTATTAAACCATTGATAAAATACTAAATTGACATAATTAATTAATCCAAGAATAATTAAATTAATAATTGATCTTAATCTATGGTAAGATAATAAGTTTAATCATGATCTATTAGATTATTTTGAGGAATATTCATTTGATGCATGGAACATTGATTTGTGTTGTGACCCATCTATTTATAGTTGAAACTTTGTATATTGGAAACATTTTCTATCCCTTAATGTCACTAATATGGAGGCTATTCCTTCCACACCTGTAGAAATCTCTCATTAACTTTAAATAATTATGGGGGTTTTTCTTTCCACAATTATAAAATGTGGGCAAATCCTTCTTTCTCTCCAATCCTTTAATCAACCTTTTCACTTATATACTCTTCTTATCGTGCTTACCTGTAATTATATAATACACAGATAACTCTTTTTTATGTCTTGTTATCACATGATATTATTTCAACATATGATAATAATGTTTGGGAGACTAATTCCCATTGAATTATTGTATTAAACTCTTCAAAGAAATGACTGTTATTTCTCTCTGAAATATGTGCATTGATATGGTTTCCAGTAATTACTATATAATTCATTTATAAACAAAATTAAATACACTAGATTTTATAATAAAATTATCAAACAGATTTTTTAATATAAAAAGTATTGAAAAATATAACATAAATTGAAAATTTATATATAGATAATCTTTATATCCAAAGTATGGTTTCATTGGAGGGTTTTCTAAATTCTATCATAGTGCTTCATTTTATAATATATGTTTTAATAAATATAGTTCTCACATTTTCTACTAATCTTCCTTTAATACCAAGTGTAATTACCCTAACCCTAGTAGTTTATAGTCATTGGTTACTTTATTACATTTTCATAATATAAAAGGAATAACATCTTTAAGGACCAAACACCTTAGTATTTTTGAAAAACTAGATACATTCTTGAACCTTACATTATAATTGAAAATATAAAATAATACATAGTGAATCCATTCAGAACACTATTATTTTACTAGCTTAACCCTGCATATCAATGATAATAATCTTCTTTGAATCCTCAAAAAAATATGAAAGGGGTGAGATCAGATTCTCAGTAAGGGTTATGTATAATGTGGAATATATCAGAAATAAGAAATAAAAAATATGGAAAGGTAAACAGATGAGATAAATTAAATTTAATAAATAACTTAATAATAGTATGGTTAAAATAAAAAATTAACAAATAATTCCATATAAATAATCTCAAGATCTAAAAAACTTATCCATGGAAATTATACTAATGGAATAATCACATTAAAATCCACAACTACTCTCATAAAGATGGGATGTATAATGAAAAACATCTGAAACATAACTTCAAGGCTTCGTACAAAAAATATAACACTATTAAGGGTTTTTCCAAGAATCTATCATCATCAAGGCTTCATGCCATGGACCTAATAAATGGGTAAGGCCTTAGCAAAAACCCGATCTAGTTTTTCTCATGAGACATACCAATGCATAATGGGGTTATAACATGAAATTACCATAACATAATAATTCCAATAAATTCCTCATATTAAATTAGTAAAATATAATCATCATATACATTTTTATTAGAACTATTATAAAAAATTTAAATAAAATTCCACATTAAGTAAACATAGTCACAAACCATCCAGTGTAATATGGTTAATTGTAAAAAAATAGAACATACCCGATCAAATTCATAAATAACCATATAATAAAATATTTTACATCCTATCATAACCAGTCTACCTGAATGAAGCATAATATTCAAAAAGGTTGTTTATATAGATTAAAATACTTTATATAAGATCATTGAAAAATTCAAGAGGAAAATAACCTTTTTCTAATAGAAAGTAACCTACTTTTAAAATAGTGCACAATTAGAAAATAAAAAAATTATTTAAAAATAGAAATATAAACATGTAAAGGTAGAATCAAATATTTAAGGCATTATGATGGTGGGAAAAGTGGTTCATTCTGTATAAGTTGAAAAATATTCCTTCCGTATTTTTTCGGAAAAGTTTCAAAAAAAATTTTTTAGGAAAAGAAAAAATTTAACTTTCAATACATTTTTTAAAAAGTAAAAATTGAATAATAATGAATTTAAATAATAATAGGATAATAATAAAACATTTTTATAAATAATTAAATAAAAAATGACTTGGATAAAAAAGTAAATTTCAAGGAAAACTCTAAAATACTATTTTTTTTAAAAGAAAGTATCTTAAAAATATCATATCATTGAATTGAGAGTTAAAAAAATTAATCAATTTTGTTTAATTTGTTATAGATAAACATAAAAAAGTAGAAATACTACATAAGTTAATAAAATTTAATTTCACACATAATCTTGACATGATAAAATCAATGAAGTAGAAGTTTTACACAATGAATGTAAATTGGATTTAAAAATCCCATACCACTTGTAATCAGTCGAATCGTATGCCCTATTAAAGTAATAATTATCAAATGAAATATTTCATATTATCAATATCAGGAGATTCCTGATATGATATATCAATGTTTAGTATATAAAACACACAAAAGTGATAAGAGTCAAAGAATGTATATATCTCACATAAGTAAAAGTGAGTTAAGAAACCCTTACCACACGCTTCCCTTTAGTTTTCTGTACATTAACTTCCTGTATAATGGTTTAAAGAAAATTATTAACTCATTATAGGAATATATTCATATTTATAATACCTTATATGATTATTTAATAATATCGTATGACCCATTCATTAATAAAATTTCATTATTTTCATTATTTTCAGTGTATTCATTTCATACTTCAATGATTGGGGTTTTTTTAGAATTACGGATTTTATTATAGATTGAAAATAAAACTCTATAAGTGAAATGAAATGGATTTAAATAACATCAATAATTTTAAATTTTCCCATAAATCATTTTTCTTTCTTATATGAGGATAACTCATTTGATAAAATGTTAATGATAAATGTTTAATTTATTTTCGTTTATTTCAAACCACTTCAATGTAGTATCATTTTCTAATGACCCAATGTTTTTTAAATGGAATTAACTTCTTATAATTATGTCATATAATCACATGAAGTCAAAAAATAATGAACAACTTTGTACTATGTGACCATTAAACATAATATTTTCACTTTTGTGATTTGAATTTTGAAAATATGACATATACGCTTGCGATCAGTAATATTTTTGAAGTATTATAAGAAAAAATTAATTTTTGTGAATAGTAACCTACCCTTATGAATATTAACCTACCCTTACAAATATTAATATTACCCTTATGAATAATAAATCATCCAAAAGAATAGTAGTCTCCCCCATGAATGTATAAATAAAATTTAGGCATTGTATAAGTGATAATATGACCATAGTAATAGTATTGGTTTTTTTGTAAGTCATAATTAATTTAATTTAATAGAAAAAAATTTTTTCCTAATTTTTTTTCATAAGTTAAAAAATTTATATGTTATTATTTTAAGATAGTTTTATAAGAACTTATGCAATTTTTGAAAGAATTTTAAAATTTTTTATAGTCTTAAAATCTGTATTTCTCAAGTAAATTATGATTTTAATTTAAAATTAAATTAATAATATTTGTAATTTTTTTTGGAAAATGGAGTTCATTTTTTGATTCTACATGTTGATAAAAGGGTCACAGTGATTTGTTTTTGGGATTTTTCTAAAATACTTGAATTTTTCATGAATAGTGAAATATGGTAATTTTTTGTATATAAAAATTATAAGCTAAATGTACTATTACTAGATTCATGGATGATGTAAGCAACCTTAGTTATAATAAAAATTCACATAATACTATTTTTTGTCATTTAATCATCACTATTTCTTGTCTTATGGAAAAATAGTAAACTAATGATTAAATGTTTTAGAAAACCCTCCACCCCTCAACTATAAAAACAACCCACACTCTCCTCATCTATTCACTCCTATAAATCCTTTTTCCTTGACTAAATTCTACCAAAATATCCCTCCAATATCCTCCCCCATTTCCAACATCCATTATTTTTATTAAAAGACCAAATCCTCTCCCTTTAAGAGGCTCTCAAAGAAGATTGATTCAAGAGGTAAATTCCCCTTTTCAATTATTTTACTTTCTTTTCAACTTCATTTGTTTTATTTTATATCATTAAATATCCTCATCCAAATTTTATGAAAACTCCATTAACTTAAATGTATTATAATTTTGTTATTATAATGGAATAATTTATTATCATCACTCCTTTACTTTTCTTTTATACTAGTATTAATGACACCATCTGAGATGTGTTAATTTACAACATTCAAGGATGATGGGTTTTCAATTTCTCTTACCATATTAAATTCAGTTCATGAAACCATTTTTGTTATGGATGGACCATTTTATTATGTAATATATCATATTTAAGGGTCTATAATCTTTTTGTACATGTGATTTTAAATTATAATGAAAAATGAGTTCGTAGTGATCAAAACCATCAATCAACTCAAAATGTTATCATTAATGTTTTATATAATGATTCAATTTCAATCCAAGTAAAACAATTAAATTTACAACCATTTAACCACATAGATGTTCAATAATAAAATATAACTTTAATTCGGGACAACCATCCCTATTTTACATGATTTTCCATTCATGAAAATAAGTATTCTAATCGTAAAAACCAAGAAAACAAACAGACCCAAACAATGAAATTGAACCACCTAACCCATCAAAAAAGTCATGAATGAACATAAAAAGGTTATACTAAACCTTTAAAATATATAATAGGTTCTTTAATTATTAATTAATAATCCTATTTTTATTATTCAAGTAATTAATATCAAGTGGAGAACACCATCAGACTTAAGGTAAGGGATCCTCTCTATTCCACTTTTCTTCAAGAATGTCCTCTATGTTATGCCCTTTTATGTGTAACCCCTAATGATGGGGTATGGTTTAGATACTCCCCCACACTTCCCTCATGATTTATCTGTGATTATAAACCCCTTTCTCTCTCATTAATCCCTATTAATTACACCTGATACCAAGCCGATAATCCTTAAGGGATTCTACCCAAACCTCCTTTGTTCCTTTGGGTTGATTTATCTTCCTTTTTCCAAAATTATTTTATCTTATCTTTTTATATGAATATTATAAATTAGGTTTACATATACCAAATTTATATATCAATACCGTTTCATCATTCTATTTTGGGGATATACGTGTTTATAAGTGAATCCCTCCTCAATACTTTTGATAAGAAACCCAGTTTTGAAGGAACTTCCTGAGTTCTTACTTGATTTCAAGTGAGAAATATCTTCTATTTTATTCCACCATTGTCTTATAAAATCCTTATTTTTTTATTATTAAAACCTTCTTGGTTCATTTATGGTTTTAAATAAGGGATTTTCCTTTTCTATTTTAAAGGATCTATAGTATTTTCCTCAAAACTGCACAAAAATGTTATAATGTTAAAATTTCTTAAACAATTTTATTACATATTTTCACTTATACTTGACATAACTTACCATTTTACATGACTATTTTTATCTATGAATTTTCATGAATATTTTAGTTCCTTACTTTCATGGACACTTGTATGATACTACCATTTGTTATACTTAATGAAATTATTGTGGTATGCAATTCTTTCCATGGGTAATCCTTATGTTTTTGTAAGATTGATTATGTATGATTCATTATATGGAAAAAATATTCATGAAAAGTTAATATGGGTGTGCCCAGATATCTCTCTAATGCATTGGGTAATGTTGAGTCTCATGAGACGTTATGTACGGCCGTCTTGGAGGTTATCCTTGGATTGTGCTACGATGTGAGACGGTCTTGGCGCTTAGCCTTGGCTTGTGATACCATGTTCAATGGTCTTTCTGGTTAGACTTGACTCATGCTAAAGTAATGTTTTATGTTTTTTCAATATTATTATGACTCCATGTTTATATGATTCCATGTTTACAAGGTATAATTCCATATCTTACATTCCTTTTTATATCAGCCTAACATGACTTCTATCCCAAGTGCTAATGCTATGCTCTTACGGTTATTCCTTTACTGGGATAATTATCTCATACCATTATTTATGTGTTCTCCAGGGTACCCTATGCAAATGTTTGAGAACATGGAAGTTAGGATCTCAATTTGAAGATTAAATAATGAAATATTTTATTTAGTTCCATGTTATCAGTTTTATGTACCTAGTCTTCCAAGACACTAGACTTTACAATCCTTGGCTTTTAATATGATGTATAATTATACTTAAAATCATGTAATGTTATATGTAAAAGGATAGGGTCCTTATAGTTGGTATCAATAGATGTTATAGTTAATTTTGGAGATTAGGAATAGAGAACTTTAGTAAGAACCTTAAAGATGAGACTATGTATAAGAAAACACCCCTAAATTTTGGTAAGTATAGATTAAAAGGTTTATCAAAAAAACTACATCCAGTCTGGATATAAACAGGTAGAGGTGGATCTAGCACAGATCTATCTAAGGGTAAAACTCGAAAACACCACTTTGATCTAGACTCGAATGGGAGCTGGTGCACCAAAACGGGCCTTACTGCACTCTTGGTTTGACACTCCCGGGGGATATGATTTGGTAAATTCATGAGCATGGTACAAAAAATTATTAAGGGAATAAAAAATATACCACATGAATATATGTTAAGAAATATATCACGTATAATCTAGATCAAAACATAGGTAATCACATGTTAATAAAGATTTTTATTTTACAAGCTTATCCACTTTTTTCAATGTTTTATTTTTATGCACAATATCTAAGTATTCAAGCCCCCTAATTGTATGTTATTTTTATTAGTTAATGGTGGGAAATAGAATAACATGCACCAATAATCAATGTGATTGGGAATATGAATATTTCCCTAAATATATGCCTGATATGATGGGAAAGGGTGCTCAAAACATCATGACAGTACTTGCTTAGTTGGATCATGTTATAAACAATAACTTGAATAATGTGGAAGACCCTCCTCCTCCAGGTAAAGAGAATATTTCCATTGAATACTTAATATGTCAATGGACACCCATGTTTAGCGGATCTTCCAATACCCTCCACATGGAATAGTCGATTAACTCCATTGAAAATATATTCTCTATCCTTCAGTGCTTAGAAGAAGAGAAAGTCATACAGTCAGTCTATCGTTTTGACGGGGAAGTTGATCAGTGGTGGGCACTGATCAAGAATACAAAGCCCCAGAATTAAATTGGGTCTATGTAATGGGAGTAATTCATGAAAATAGGTGGGCACTAATCAAGAATACAAATCCCCATAATTAAATTGAGTCTATGTAATGGGAGGAATTCATGAAAAAACATTTCAATAAATATTTTCCCCAAACCATCCTTAATAAGATAGAAAGAGAGTTCCTCGGACTCAAGAAGAAGTAAGATGAGTCCATCAGGGCATATGAAGAAAAATTCACAAGTCTTGCAAGGTATGCCTCTAGATTTTTAATAAACACTGAAATAAAGGTAGATCTCTTCTTTAGCAGACTAAAGCCGAGTCTACGAAAAGCATTGGTGATTCAAGACTTCGACATCTATGAAGAAATTTTCCATTTTTTCCTCAGGGTTGAAATGGAGATCATAGAGTCATTGTGTTATCATTGTCCCATTAAAGAAAAGAGGAAAATGGAATCTACTGTGGGAGGTCCCGAAAATACATTCCATGATGGAAAGAAGCATAATCATCCCATGTGTAAAAATTGTTTGAAGAAGCATATTGGGAACTATATAAAGGTAACCATGAATTGATTCAAATGTGTAATGTTAGGATATCTAGATAAAAACTACCGAGTAGGTATGAAACATCCCACTAATGTGGAAGAATAAAATAAGGTTTAGATCAAAACTCATCCTGTAGTTCAGTGTTACAACTGTAAAAACAATGAGAATTATTCAAACAATTTCCCTAAGCTGAGGGTTGTCCAAGGAAATAAACAACAACCTCCAAGGAAACAAGGAATGGCTTATGCTACCAATACTGATGAGGTGGATCCATACAATGTTGTGGTGATAGGTATGCTAGTTATTCATTCATGAATAGAGAATGTACTATTTGATTTTGGTCCTATGCATTCTTTCATATCATGCAAGTTTAGTATAACTATTTGAACAACTCCTCAGAATTTTGAGGATATGTTATCTATGAGAACAACTAATAGGGAAATTATTGTGTCCATGGTTTATAACTCCTCACTAGTTAATTTTTGTGGAATGAAACCCTCCATAAAATCTCATAATACTTCCTTTAGTGGAGTTTGATGGTGTCTTAGGAATGGATTGGGCATCTTTATACAAATACAACATCAACTGTTGGGAAAGGGAGATTACTCTTCACATCCTAAAGAATCCTCTAATTATTAAAAACTGTAAGGAGGAAGTTGAATCTCATTTATATTAATTGTCTCAAGTTTGGATATTAATTCCTTACGAGCAAGCATGTCTAGCTCAAATCATTGAAATAAATAAGATAATCAAGCATAAATACATTCCAATCACGAGGGATTACACTGATGTATTCCCTGAAGAGTTGTCAAGACTTTATATTGATTGACAGGTTGAGTTATCAATCAAACTTATTTCTGGATCCATATCTATATCAGAAAAACCTTATATAATGTCCACCATAGATATGGAAGAGCTGAAGAAGCAGTTACAAGAGAATCTGGAGAAGGGTTTTATAAGCCTAAGTGCTTCACCATGGGGTGCGCCATTCCTATTCATAAAGAAGAAGGATGGATCAAGGTGCCTCTACATTGATTATCATGAGATCAATAAAATCATGATAAATAACAAGTATCCCCAGGCACAGATAGATGACTTGTTCGATCAGCTTCATGGGACCAGTTCTTTCTCTATGGTGGACCTTCAGTCAGGATATCACCAATTAAAGGTGAAGAAGGAAGATATTCCCAATAGTTACCTTTGAGTGATGTATGGAAACTAAGAGTTCATAGTGATTCCCTTCAGACTCACTAATGTTCCAGCACTTCTCATGGATTTAATGAATAGAGTCTTTAGAGATTGCCTCGTCAAATTTGTGGTAATCTTTATTGATGATATTTTGATATACTCTAAGAGCAAGGAGGAACTTGAGGAGAAATAGAAAACTGTGCTAAATACTTTAAGAAGGGAGAAACTATATAAAAAGTATAGTAAATGTGCATTCTAGATGGAGGAAGTATAATTCTTATGGTGGGTTATCACCAGTAAATGGATATTTGTGGACCCTTCCAAGATAAAGGATATTGAAGAGTGGCCAATGCCAACATCTGTAATGGAGATCCAAAGATTTATTTGTCTATCTAGGTATTACCGACAATTTGTGAAGAATATTTCATGATTTTTAAACCCAATGACCAAGCTAACATGAAAGGGATTAATGTTTTTCTAGACTCAAGAATGTGAAGAATGCATGAAGGAGTTGAAAAGGAGGCTAATCACTGTTCCAGTACTCACATTACCAACAAGTGAAGAAATCATTGTGGTGTACATTGATTCTTCCATGAAGGGTTTAGGTTGTGTGCTGATGAAAAATGATAAAGGGATATCCTACACCTCAAGGAATCTGAAAATACATGATGAAAACTATCCTACACATGATCTGGAGTTAGTAGCTATGATCTTTGCGTTAAAAATCTGGAGACATTATCTCAATGGGGAGAAGTATGAGACATATACTGATCATAAGAGTCTCAAATATATATTCACAAAAAAAGATCCTAATATACACTAGAGAATATGGGTAGATCTCATCAAGGATTATGACATCTCAATCCACTACCATCCTGGTAATACAAATAACGTGGAAGATGCTCTAAGTAGAAAGGATCCTACATCTTTATCAATGATTATAATTGAAAAGGATCTGACCATTTTCTACTTGTAGAAGATGTACATGGGAATCATTATGGGAGGAACATCATCAATCTGTTCTCAAATTATTTCTCAACCATCCCTCACAGAGAAAATAAAGGATTCTCAATGAAAAGATGCTGAAATTTAGAAAAGGGTGGAATCCATTAAAAATGGAAAATCCTCTGAGTTCATGATTGATAAGGAAAGAGTTGTAAGATTTGGGTCACGACTATGTATATCATTTGATCTAGAGATAAATAAATATTGTTTCAATGACACACATAGATCAACCTTCTCTATTCACCCAGGGAGCACAAAGATGTATCTATATCTCTGAGATAATTTTTGGTGGGAGAATATGTAATGACCCAAACACTCATTAATGAAAGTTCCTCTTGATCTAATTAAATGTCTTATTATGGGTATATAAAACTTATACAATTCTTTGGTTTTATGTTTTTTGGATTTTAAAATACCATTAATAATTGTGACTATTGCAAATATAGCCGTTGAACACTGATCACATGATTAGTATAAATACAGGACTTTAACAAAGCCAATTTACTCAGACAAAGGAAGTGATGACATCATCCAATAGACTTTCCCCATATGAAGCCCATTTTTCTGAGCTCATAAAGGAGGTGGCATAATTGGTATTCTCTCTTAACCAATCCCTTGACGAGCTTGAATACATTATGCTTGAGCAGAACTGCCTATAGGAGAAGTGGATGTTGATAGAGATTACCACTCCAACGATGTTATCTGGGCCACCCTAAGAGTTTGTCACCATCACACACCTTACCATAAGATCTTATGTGGATATTTTAAGGGGTTATATAACAAGACCCTAGCATTATGATTATGTACAATATTTGTTATATTATAAAGAATATACTTTCATATTATTATTGTTACATTGTAAATAGTTTTTAAATCACAAATATTATTTTTTAGTTAATGTTCAACTAATGAATCTATTTTGATAAATTAATGGATTTTTTAATTAAATAATATTTTTTAAAATTATTATTATTATTATTAAATAAATTTTTGTTAAATATAAATGATCATATAATTTTATGAATGAAATTGTAATTTTTATTAAGGTTTGAATGCTGTTTTTTTAAACCCATGAATTTTTGATAAATATCGGTTTTTATTTTAAAAGTAAAAATTCCCATATTTTGAAAATTATTTATATAAAATGAATATTATTTTTGTAATCAGGATGTAAAAGTTATCCAATGGTGATTTTTTCATAATTTTCTGATATAGTCAGTGTTTTGGGTAAAAATTAAATACTGTTTAAATATATAATGTATTTTATGACACCATAATGTCTCAATAGTGATGTAATAAAATACTATAAATGATATTTTCTGCCAATATATGTTTTATCCATAAAATAATGTGATTTTATATTTGATTTATTAATTTTATGATGTCTTACTGGACCCTCTCTGGCTTATTAAACATTTTATATTTTTAAATTATTTTCATTGAAAGTGTGACGCACGTCCACATAAGAAACCCTATTATTTAAAGAATTTATGCCATTCTCCTTATAAAATATTGTTTTCCAATCCCATTTGGAAAAAACCTTGGGAAAAAACCGTGGTCTGGTTTTTGGTTTTGATGAGTTTAATGTATAGTGTTAGAAACCAAAATAATAAAGAATTCCCTCTCCTTTTCTATATAAACCCACCCAAGATACCATTTCCTCTTCACTAAAATCCTTTGTAGTTAGTAAAACCAATGCTTTCCTATCTTTATAATCCTACAAAGGCTTCCCATGCTTCCAAGAAGCCTCTCTAAAGCCTCTCCCAAGACTTTGGGATCACATTTCCAAGTAAGAGATTTATTCCTTTCTCATTTTTGTCCAAATATCATTATGTTGTTATGCCGTTTTATTTTCAATTAAAAATGTTGGGGGTATGATTTATAAACTTTTACATACATCTATCTTAATGTTTTAATGATTATATAACCATTTTCTCTCTCATTAATTCCTCCCATGTACACCCGTTACCATGCCGAAATTTCGTAAGGAATTTCTCTCTCCTCATTTACATTCAAGAAATTATTTTATATTATGCATGTAAATTCTATTCCATATATTGGTATATTATTTACCATTATTAAATTACTTTCAATTTATGTTATAAATGATGAGATACCCCTTTCACTCTCATCAACCCATTTTACAAATTTCTATTTGACATCATTATGCTGCTGAAATTACACCAAAATTTCCATGCCAAAATCATTGTGTAGTGAATACCATACCCAATCCTCTATTAAGGGTATTCACATTTATGCACATGTACTTGTTTATTGAGTAATTAAATTTATTTATTCCACATATATTATTCTTGGAATGAATTTTGATGTTAATGAATCCATGTTGTACATTCTATGTGGCACACTTATGCATGAAATGAAATGATTATGAAGGGTGCACCCTAATAGCGCTCCAATGCATTGGGAAACGTATAATATCATGAGATATCATGTTAAATGGGTGTTGAATCATGCTAATTCAAGTGTAATGAGGGTTTACTCATGCTTCATATGCAATTAGGGTTTACTCATTCTCCATTTTCAATGAGCCTTGGCTCATGCTAATTCCATGTTAAGTGTTGTTGCTTCATCTCCATGTTATGATTATCATGATTTATCATGCCTTTATGTTCTTGTTTCTCTTGTGCTCCATTTAAATGCCTATTTTCTAACATTTATTTTATTCCTCATGTTATTCCATGTTTATTTCCATTCTGGGATTTATAGCTCACCCCATTCTTATATATATCCTCAGGTTATCTCATGTAATATGAAGTATGAAGGAATGTTGTGATCATGTAAAGGAAGTATTCAATAAAGATATTGTGTTTCATGTTTTACGTTTTTATATAATGATCCTAAGCACCAAATACAATAGACCTCTTGATCTTCTATGTTGTATCAAGAGAATATTTTATGTAATAAATCATGTCTAAGTGTGTAACAAAAAAGCAGGGTTTTCATAGTTCGTTTCAGAGGATTGGTTTAGTTATTTTTGGGATTAGGATTAGAAAACCTTAGTGAAGCCTTATATACTAGACTAAGTATAAAAAAACATCCCTACGTTTTGGTCAATATTGAGTAAGTGGTTTATTAAGAAAATACATCCCTGTCTGGATACGAGCAGGTATAGGGGGATTTGGAATAGATGTACCTAGGAGTGAAAACTCCAACAAGGAGTTTCGGGATTCACCCGGGGTATATTGGTACATAACAATGGGACTTTCCACACTCTTGGTTACAACACTCATGGGGGATATGCTTTGGTAAATTAACAAGCATAGTATGAACCATTATTAAGGGAATTTAAAATAATAACTCTAAGAATATATGTTAGAGAGTAGATCATAGATAACATAGATTGAAGCTTATAGATTAATATGTTAAGGAGATAAAAGTAATTTACAGGTCATACAATTTTGTCTTTGAATTACCCTTTATGTGTTACCCTAACTTTCCTTTTATTTCAGCCAATGGCCGGTAATAAGAGGACTTGGGCTAACAACCGATGTGAATATCAATGCGATGAATGTTCTAATGAGATTCCCAATCCATTGGGAGAGGTAATCGTGAACTTTTTCACAATACTCTCTTAGTTAACTCAAACTTTGAATAGAAACATGGGTCAAGAGGAACGTTCAACCCCACTTAAGAAAGAACAAGTCGCTATCAAAATCTTCATGAGATAAAGGCCTCCTAATTTTAATGGATAATCTGATCCCTCAATTGATGAGCAATGGATCAACTCCATGGAAAAGATCTTCTCTATCCTTCAATGTTCCAAACAAGAGACGGTTCTTCTGTCTTCTTATCGTATGGAGGGTGAAGCCAATCAATGGTGGACATTGATCAAAAATATGAATCCTAAGGAAGAGATCGAGGCATTGGAATGGAAGAATTTCTGGAAAATGTTTTTTGATAAATATTTTCTGTGCACCCTATGACATAAGATGGAAAGGGACTTCTTTTCCCTCAAGAAAAAAGTTGACAAATCCATTGGGGTATACGAGGAAAAATTCACAAGGTTTTCACTATAAGCCTATGTATTTTTCGTTACCCCTGAATTCAAGGTTGAATGCTTCTTTGGTGGGATAAAACATAGCCTATGGAAATCCCTAGCGATCCATGACTTCGAGAGCTATGAGGAAATTGTTCGATGTGACCTTAAGGTCGAAATGGTGATTGGAGAATCTTAGGGGGTATCATGGGGATAAGAAGTGTAAGGTGGAATTAAATTCTGGAAATTCGATGGATAAATCCAATGGTGCTAAAACAAATACAACACCCCACTTGCCAAAGGTACATAAAGAAGCACCAAGGAAATTTCTTGAAAGGGACAAAGAAATGATTTAGGTGCAGAAGAGAAGGGAACCTAGCTATTAACTGTTGACAAGAAAAACATGCAGCTATGACAGAGGAGAAGAATGCTCTGTTTTAACCTCAAAACATTGTTCATTGCTTCAACTACAAAGAACCAGGGCACCTTGTAAATCAGTTCCCTAAACAAAGGGTTTTTAGAGGAAACCAACATCCTCCAAGGTAGCAGGGGAGAGGTTTTTCCATCACTACCACCGAAGTGAACCCCGACAATGAAGTGGTGATAGGTACGCTAGTTATTCATTCAAGAATAGAAAATATACTTTTTGATTTTGGTTCTACGCATTCTTTTATATCCCAAATGTTTATTAGAACAATCCCAACACCACCAAAAATCATGGATGTAAAGATGTTAGTGAGTATTGAAAATGGAGAAATCATTTCATCCCATGAATAAATCTCCTCTCATGTCATAATTTGTGGATTAAACTTCTCGGAAAACCTCATAATACTCCCTCTAGTGGAATTTGATGAAATTCTCAACACGAATTGTCTTTCTATATATATATCCAACAAAAATTTCGGTGAGAGGGAAATCACTCTCCATGTGGATAATCGACCCCCAATTATGTACAAGTGAAAGGAAGAGGATGAATCTTCATTAGTTCCATCATCTCAAGCACAAATATTAACTCCCTATGAGCATGTGTATCTGGCTCAGATGATTGAGTTTGAGGAAGCAACCACCCTTGAAGACATTCCTATTGTGATGGAATTCTCTAAAGTGTTTCCTGAGGAATTTATTGGGATTCCTCCTATAAGAGATGTTGAATTCTCAATTGAACTTATAACTAGGGCGTTTCCAATATCCCAGAATCCATATATAATGGTTTTTGTGGAAATTGAGGAGATGAAGAAGAAACTAAATGAGAATCTAGATAAAGGGTTTATACACCCAAGTGCTTCACCATGGGGTGCATGAGTCCTCTTCGTTAATAAGAAGGATGGGTCAATGAGGATTTTCATCAAATATCATGATATTAACAAAATCATGATAAAGAACAAGTATCCTATGACCCAAATTGATGACTTGTTCGATCAGCTCTATGGAGTACAATACTTCTCGAAGGTAGATTTGCGGTCGAGATATTATCATGTAAGGGTGAAGAAGGATGATATTCCCAAGATTGAATTTCATACAAGATACAGGAATTATGAATTCATAGTAATGCCTTTCAAACTCATCAATTCTCCAACAATCAACATGGACTTGATGAATAGAGTTTTTAGAGATTACCTCGAAAAATTTGTGGTAGTCTTTTTAGATGATATTCTAATATACTCCAAAACCAAGAATGATCATGGGGAGAATCTAAGAAATGTACTAGATACCTTGCTAAAGGATAAGATCTATGAAAAGTATATAAATTGGGAGTTATGGTTGAAGGAAGTCTCATTCTAAGGTCATATCATCACAAGCAATGGGATATCCGTGGATCCCTCCCAGATAGTGGTAATTGAAGGATGTCCAAGGCCAACATCGGTAATAGATATCCATAGCTTCTTGAGGTTGGTAGGATATTATCGTCGATTTGTGAGAAAATTCTCATGATTGTCAAACCATCTTTCCAAGCTAACTCGGAAGGGAGTAAAGTTTTATTGGAGTGATGAATGTGAAGAGAGCTTCAAAGAGTTGAAAAGGGGGACTATCACTATGCTCGTACTCACATTACCCACAAGTCGTGAACTTTTTGTGGTATTTAGTGATGCTTCGAAGAAGGGCCTCAGTTGTTTGTTGATTTATAATGATAAAGTGATATCATACACCTCAAGGCAGCTGAAAATCCATAAGAAAAACTATCCTACACATGATATGGTGTTGGTGGCTATGAAATTTGCGTTGAAAATCTAGCGGCATTATCTCTATGGGGAGAAGTGTGCGATATATACTGATCACCAGAGCCTCAAATATATATTTTGTAACACCCCAGGTAAATAAAGAATATGACATTTCATATTTATCTATATTTGTGAATAAAATATTGAAATGACTTTAAAGGGGAAGCTATGCTCGATGGCGTTCCCAACACGCAACAACGAGTTTCTTGGGAATCTTACGTTGCACTCTAATAATAAAATAATATTATTTTAAATGGTAGTTAATATGTAGCCGTTGTATTGGAGGGAATGGATAGAAAAAACTAAAATATGATTATATATGTTCTTAAATATTTTTACATTTATACAATAAAAGATAAAGGCTTAAAATACGGAAAGAATTCAATTTTTGGCGTATATGCCTTAGTTTTCACTAAAGGTTCACTTATCACCTTTTTATGGAGAACCGTCATTAAATATAGTTTTGTTCACTCTTAAACATTATTTTGGACCAAATAAAACTCTTATTAAGAATCGGGACATCAAAATTTACTTTGTGTAAAATTTTGGTATCTTTCTGATAAAGTTCATTTTTTTAAATGAATAGTGTAAAATGTTGTATTTTAATTCAAAACCACTTTTTAATCTAATTTATTTATATGATTAGATTATATTTTGAATTGGTTTTAAAGTGAAATTAGAAAATATTTTCACCATTAAATCCAATAGTGGCCGTTGGAATCAATTTCACTTTGAAATCAGACTTAAACTAGTGTCAATCTTTTGATACTTATTGTTTCATAAAACACGCTATTTGTCATGACAGCGGGAATTAATTATTAAATTAATTAATGTGAATTATATGTTTTGAATTTTGTAAAAAGGACTTCATTTTTGAATTCAGAATATCAAATATATCTTAGTGTGAATTTTTGGTAATTTTCTGAAAAACTTCAATTTTTGATGAATAGTGAAACCACTAAGTGGTAATCAAGCAAACTGATTTTTCAGTTAAATGAAAGTTTACCACTAATGTGTATTGAATTTTGAAAATCCGACATACATGGTTTTCATTAAGAAGTAAAATGTGGTTCAATGAGATTAAAATAATTTTTTGGTGAATAGTAACTTATTAAGTTTTTAATCGCGATTAGTGGTAATTAGTGTAGTTTAAGGTATAAATAATGATTTAATGATATGAAATGACCTAGACACATGTCCCAACCTTATTGGTTGTGTCATGGACGACCAAGAAAAGCCATGGGTAAACTCGGGGACCCCATGGATCCACTTTGGTTGGGAAATGACATAAATAACATTTTATTTAATGTAAAAGTAAAATTGACACAAACATGATATGTTTTACTAAAACAATTTTTAAGTGGGGTTATACAAGTCATATTTTTGATTATAAATATTAATTTTAAAGATAAAAAGATTTCCTACATAATATTATTTTTTTTATAATTTTTAGACATTAAATAAATTAAATTATGCATGACATAATAATGATGCAGCGATGATATCATTATTTGACGATTTAAATAAAATGGAAAGATAATGTAAAATCTATGAACTACACATGTAAAAAATTTATTGGATGAGTGGATTTCGAAGCCTTATCACCTTATCCACGAATTCTATCAATTTGGGACCTTTTAAAACCGAAACACATTTTCAAATAAAGTAATATTTCTTTACTTTCCAAAAGTACCCCTCCTCTCCTCTTATAAAAGGCCCCCACCTCTACCTCATTTAACACACTCCTCAAGCCTTTGGCTCGGCCAAAACCTGCCCATTTACTCTCTCCACATACCTCTCCTTATCCTAGAGGACTCCCTTTGGGAAGAATCCTTTCAAAGTAAGCCTTTAGGCTTAAATCAAAAGGAGTTACACTTTTAAAGGTAATTCATTCTCTCATGTTCATTTGTTTTATTTTGCTTCTCCAACCCCCTAAACTCTTTTTATTTACTTATTTTGTAACAACACCAGTATCTTAAATATACTAGGATGTTGTTATAGTATTTATTCTAGCTACACTCTCACACAACTATATCAAATGGTTAAAGAACATACGGTTTCCGTGGATGGTGAAATTCTGCCTCCCGAAACGATGATTGTTCAATACTCATTTAACACCTTCAAAGGTGGCCATTATGTTGTCACTATTTTTATATATGATATATAATATGTTTATGTTTTATTTATTCTTCTGTATTTTTCATTTTTGTCTTACCTTTATGGCTTCCATTATAGGTATACGCGATATCTTCATTTAAGGAAGTGCGGACTACCGCCCCCTCAAAGTGATTTGATTCGTTAAATACCATATGTGGGATGTATAAAGGATGGAAATATGATATTATATATGATATTATACTGGAATTATAATATACCTTTATATCATTATTATTCCATTCTATAAAATACGAAATAGAAATGAAAGTAGCGTTCATGCGTACGTACGGCTTACCGTCTCCATGAACGGTGCATTTCATTTCTTACCTCTAAATGATTATGTAATGTTATAAATGCATGAATGTACTGGATATATATGACATATATTATATCTACATAATGAATACAATTCTGGTTATAATAAACATTTTGACACACGAACAACATGTAATTGTAAGAAGACCACTTTCGACTTAAGAACCAAATATCGGCAAAACAAATATTATTAACTTAAATGATTACATAATGTTTGTGACATGGTAATAAGTGGTATAAAAGTAATAATAAACTTGAAAAAGGGTTCTTAAGGAATTAGAAATTAACTCACGTTTATTATTCAGGAGATTAGAGAACGATCGAGTCAAGTCGGACCCGAGGTAAGGGATCCTACTCCTCTCTTTCTTTTTAAGTATACACTTTTATGTCATTCCTTTTAAAGCTCATCTTTCTTGTTATTGGGATGATCTTTTTTATTACATTTACTGTAATTTTTATGTTCATGTTATGAGAGACCCTATTCTCTCTCATCGATCCATTTTGGGAGTTTGGAGTGGCACCGTTAGGCTGCCGAACTTTCGTAAGAGATCTAACCTCTCTCTTTCTTTTTAAGTACTCTCCTTTGTGTCACTTCTTCTAAGCTCCTATTTGTTATGTTGGGGGATTTTCTTATATATTACTCTTTCTGTAAATGCTATTGTAATATTATGGGATACTGTATTTGATCTCATCAATCCATTTTGGCAGTTTTAAGTGGCGCCGTTAGGCTGCTGAGTTTTCGTAAGGGATTTTTCATCTCACTTTTATTCTCGTGAGATTTATGGTACATTTGCCTCAAATTCCATTGAGTGGTGTATGTACTGCCCATTATTATACTCTTTGTGTAGTAGAAATTCATTTATGAGTATTTACATCAATGATTTATTGTCCTTCTTTCATGGGGTGTATGTTTTGAAAGATACCCAAGTCGGTAAGGGAACCTTTCACCCTCCTCTTTTTAAAAGACTTCTTTTGTTGGGTCTTTTAATTTAAATATTGTTATGTTGGGATATGTTCTCATATATCCTTATTGATGTAAATTTTATGTCCAAGTGATGAGATACACTTTTTATCTCTCATCAACTCATTTTGATGTGATGCCGTTAGGCTGTCAAGGGAACTTTTTAACCCAATTTCGATTTCTTTGGGTTCAACATGTAGTCATTGAATATGTCATCCATTGAATATGTGTGAATGACCTTTTATTGTTTTACACTTAATATCCACTTATATTGGGTGTATTTATATTTGTCACACATATTTTGAGATTAATTTGTCCTTAATTTAAGGATACCTTCTTTATAAGGGATTTCATCACATTTGACATTTCTATTGAGGGTTCATTGTTGTTATGCACCAATTCACTCTTATATGGTGTATATACTGTCCTTTGGAGTATTATATCATGAATCCTTTTATTCTCATGATATTATAAAGTTATGACTAAATGTTATTCTTCAATTATTGTATTCAAGTGTCTCTAATTTTGGTAAAACCCCTTTTACCAGAATATCATTTTAAATGTTTTAATTATTTTTTCTTATTAATATCCATGTTTTCAAAATGGTTTTAAGGATTTATTTATATGGATATTAATGGTTTAAAATGTTAAAATCTTCAAGGTGGTATGAGACACTTTGATTCAAAAAGCTCTTTATTAAATGTTTTAAATGGTTTTGGAAATGGTTTCTTTTTGAATGGATTCATTATTTCAATATCCTAAAATGTTATATTGTGATTGAAATGTGGAAATGTTATGTTTCCTTTATTCATGTTTTATGTGATACGAATATGTTATGGTTCTTGGGCATTGTTATGAAGAACGGGTGGTTCCGTGATAAACTAAGGGCGGGTGAGCCCGATATAGCTCTCCAATGCATTGGGTAATGCGAAGGAGTGAAACGTTAAGGTTTCTCCGAAGAGATTTAGGGAATATACTGTGATGGGTATTCCAAACGTAACCAAGAGGGTTACGCCCTACGTAAGCATGTTAGGAGAGCCTCAAGTTTCCTTTATGTCTTATGATTTCTATGATTTATTCATGGTTTGATGAGGTATGTTAAAGTGCCTTTGTTTTATGGGTAAAGTATGATTTCATTCTTATGTATATATGAACTCATGTTTCCTTTCCATATTTTTGTAACTCTTACTGAGCTTTTTATGCTCATCCCAAGTTTTTGAAATGTTTTTCACAGGTCAAGGGAAAAGCACATGATGTGATGATAGTGTCAAGGATGTGTCAAGAAAGAATCCGTGTTATATTTTAAATATGTTCCCGTTGATGGGAAGAATGAATACTGTCTTTTATGTAACCACTTTGTTTAAATGTGGAATGTAATGCAAGTTTCATGATCTAATTCTCTAAAACTCTAAACCTGAAAAGATCCTCAATGTGTAATCTTGTAATAACTCATGATTAAGTAAGGTTTAAGGCTGGGGCCTTATAGTTGGTATCAGAGGTCGGTTTAGATAACTTTAGAGGTTAGGGTATTCTTTAAGCATAATTGACAATTACCATAATCGTTAGGATTTCAGAAAGAGTCTTAGTATTAGATAAAGTGAATGAGTAAGTATATATTATTGTCTATATTACTCATTAGTACATGATGGTTTTGTTAATATACTCACACTGACATTTCTATTTTTAGTGAATGGATGGATCTATCAGGCACCAAAGAGACAACAAGTTTGAAGGAAACTGTGGTGGTTCTCTGATTAAGATACTAGATAAAATGAATGATTCAATGAGGAAACTCATGGTTGTTCTAAACCAAATATCAAGGAGTCATGATCAACCACCTCAACCTTGGTGAGTTCTCTAATGCATCAGGTACGAGATGGCCAATTCAATGTGGAAATTCAGGTAATAATTATTAAGGTAACCATTAGGGTTTATATGATACTTAATTTTTAGGTAATTATGGGTTACACTATGATATGATGGAAAATGAAAGGAATGAGATAAACTTGAGGTTAAAATATGTTATGATTATTCTTGAAGATTTTATCTCATTTTGGGAAATGTTTTAAGAATTATATAGTTTTGGAAAAAGGACAACACACAGACCGTGTGACATACCGTCGCGTCGGACAAAGCTGTGGGAATCGAACCCACAACCAATGTGCGACTGGTATTTATCGCCTACCACTGGACTACGTGAAGTCCCTGGTTAGTTTGACTGATTCATTCTAGTTATATGATTTTATGAATTAAGAGTAAGTTGATTTTGGGTTATTTTTGAAAATGATTAACCTATCATGGAGGATATGTGATTAGGTTTATTACTTTTCAAAACGAGACTTTAGGAGCAACTGATATTGTTTGGAGATAAATGTTATGATTTATCTTGGAAGACTATGCGACTAAATACTTCAAATATTTGGGTTTCAATCTTATATTGGTTTACTTTGAAGAATTTTATGGACAAATTGATTATAAAATGGTCCTAGTTGAACTTTGGGTTTTGTTGGACAAATTTTGGAGATTAAGAATAGATTTTATTTTTATAAAGGGTTATCCTTTTCTGGATTATCTGATCTTGTACTAGCCTTTTTGGTTTTGGATTTGGTTAAAGTATAAAGACATGAGAAGTATATAGTTCTATTTTGTGGATTAGGTGATTCTCTAGAAGTTGATTATAGTACTCTTAATGTGAACAAGTCTTCCTAAATACTCATCTTTTGGAGAAAATATGAGTTTGTGTAAGGAATCTAATAAAGGTTGAAAGTCAATATGATAAGTGATTATGTTTCCTTATGAATAAATTCCTCAATAAAAAGTAACTTAAAACAAAAATGTTGTATATTAACTTTTCCTACTGGGGAATCGAAGACCGTTTAACCCATCACAAGTTTGTGATTTTCTCGTGGTTAACTTTCTCCTAAACATGTTTTCTATCACTCTCCATTAGAACATGAACCTTTGTTTTTTCCTCCATGTCCATATTTTCATACTTGGAATCCTAGTATGGGTTAACTCGGGTGACCTTTGTACTTATCTCTCTTTATTTTAAAGTGTTTGTTTTACCGACTTTTGTTCCGATGTGGGACTTTCAAGGATGTTTCCAAGCGCAATTTTAAAATTGCGAGGACGCAATTCCCAAAAGGGGGGAAGGATGTAACACCCCAGGTAAATAAAGAATATGACATTTCATATTTATCTATATTTGTGAATAAAATATTGAGATGACTTTAAAGGGGAAGCTATGCTCGATGGCGTTCCCAACACGCAACAACGAGTTTCTTGGGAATCTTACGTTGCACTCTAATAATAAAATAATATTATTTTAAATGGTAGTTAATATGTAGCCGTTGTATTGGCGGGAATGGATAGAAATAACTAAAATATGATTATATATGTTCTTAAATATTTTTACATTTATACAATAAAAGATAAAGGCTTAAAATACGGAAAGAATTCAATTTTTGGCGTATATGCCTTAGTTTTCACTAAAGGTTCACTTATCACCTTTTGATGGAGAACCGTCATTAAATATAGTTTTGTTCACTCTTAAACATTATTTTGGTCCAAATAAAACTCTTATTAAGAATCGGGACATCAAAATTTACTTTGTGTAAAATTTTGGTATCTTTCTGATAAAGTTCATTTTTTTAATGAATAGTGTAAAATGTTGTATTTTAATTCAAAACCAATTTTTAATCTAATTTATTTATATGATTAGATTATATTTTGAATTGGTTTTAAAGTGAAATTAGAAAATATTTTTACCATTAAATCCAATAGTGGTCGTTGGAATCAATTTCACTTTGAAATCAGACTTAAACTAGTGTCAATCTTTTGATACTTATTATTTTATAAAACACGCTATTTGTCATGATAGCGGGAATTAATTATTAAATTAATTAACGTGACTTATATGTTTTGAATTTTGTAAAAAGGACTTCATTTTTGAATTCAGAATATCAAATATATCTTAGGGTGAATTTTTGGTAATTTTCTGAAAAACATCAATTTTTGATGAATAGTGAAACCACTAAGTGGTAATCAAGCAAACTGATTTTTCAGTTAAATGAAAGTTTACAACTAATGTGTATTGAATTTTGAAAATCCGACATACATGGTTGTCATTAAGAAGTAAAATGTGGTTCAATGAGATTAAAATAATTTTTTGGTGAATAGTAACTTATTAAGTTTTTAATCGCGGTTAGTGGTAATTAGTGTAGTTTAAGGTATAAATAATGCTTTAATGATATGAAATAACCTAGACACATGTCCCAACCTTATTGGTTGTGTCATGGCCGACCGATACAAGCCATGGGTCAACTTGGGGACCCCATGGATCCACTTTGGTTGGGAAATGACATAAATAACATTTTATTTAATGTAAAAGTAAAATTGACACAAACATGATATGTTTTACTAAAACAATTTTTAAGTGGGGTTATACAAGTCATATTTTTGATTATAAATATTCATTTGAAAGATAAATGATTTCCTACATAATAGTATTTTTTTTATAATTTTTAGACATTAATTAAATTAAATTATTTATGACATAATAATGATGCAGCGATGATATCATTATTTGACGATTTAAATAAAATGGAAAGATAATGTAAAATCTATGAACTACACATGTACAAAACTTATTGGATAAGTGGATTTCGAAGCCATATCACCTTATCCACGAATTCTATCAATGTGGGACCTTTTAAAACCGAAACACATTTTCAAATAAAGTAATATTTCTTTACTTTCCAAAAGTACCCCTCCTCTCCTCTTATAAAAGGCCCCCACCTCTACCTCATTTAACACACTCCTAAAGCCTTTGGCTCGGCCAAACCCTACCCATTTACTCTCTACACATCCCTATACTCATCCTAGAGGAGTCCCTTTGGGCATAATCCTTTCAAAGGAAGCCTTTAGGCTTAAATCAAAAGGAGTTACACTTTTAAAGGTAATTCATTCTCTCATGTTCATTTGTTTTATTTTGCTTTTCCAACCCCTAAACTCTTTTTATTGACTTATTTTGTAACAAAACCAGTATCTTAAATATACTAGGATGTTTTTATAAGATTTATTCGAGCTACACTCTCACACAACTACATCAAATGGTTAAAGAACATACGGTTTCCGTGGATGGTGAAATTCTGCCTCCCGAAACGATGATTGTTCAATACTCATTTAACACCTTCAAAGGTGGCCATTATGATTTCACTATTTTTATATATGATATATAATATGTTTATTTTTTATTTATGCTTCTGTATTTTTCATTTTTGTCTTACCTTTATGGCTTCCATTATGGGTATACACGATATCTTCATTTAAGGAAGTGCGGACTACCGCCCCCTCAAAGTGATTTGATTCGTTAAATACCATATGTGGGATGTATAAAGGATGGAAATATGATATTATATATGATATTATACTGGAATTATAATATACCTTTATATCATTATTATTCCATTCTATAAAATACGAAATAGAAATAAAAGTAGCGTTCATGCGTACGTACGGCTTACCGTCTCCATGAACGGTGCATTTCATTTCTTACCTCTAAATGATTATGTAATATTATAAATGCATGCATGTACTGGATATATATGACATATATGATATCTACATAATTAATACAATTCTGGATATAATAAACATTTGGCCACACGAACAACATGTAATTGTAAGAAGACCACTTTCGACTTAAGAACCAAATATCGGCAAAACAAATATTATTAACTTAAATGATTACATAATGTTTGTGACACGGTAATAAGTGGTATAAAAGTAATAATGAACTTGAAAAAGGGTTCTTAAGGAATTAGAAATTAACTCACGTTTATTATTCAGGAGATTAGAGAACGATCGAGTCAAGTCGGACCCGAGGTAAGGGCTCCTACTCCTCTCTTTCTTTTTAAGTATACACTTTTATGTCATTCCTTTTAAAGCTCATCTTTCTTGTTATTGGGATGATCTTTTATATTAAATTTACTGTAATTTTTATGTTCATGTGATGAGAGACCCTATTCTCTCTCATCAATCCATTTTGGGAGTTTTGAGTGGCGCCGTTAGGCTGCCGAACTTTCATAAGAGATCTAACCTCTCTCTTTCTTTTTAAGTACTCTCCTTTGTGTCACTTCTTCTAAGATCATATTTGTTATGTTGGGGGATTTTCTTTTATATTACTCTGGCTGTAAATGCTATTGTAATATGATGGGATACTCTATTTGATCTCATCAATCCATTTGGAAGTTTTAAGTGGCGCCGTTAGGCTGCTGAGTTTTCGTAAGGGATTTTTCATCTCACTTTTATTCTCGTGAGATTTATGGTACATTTTCCACAAATTCCATTGAGTGGTGTATGTACTGCCCATTATTCTACTCTTTGTGTAATATAAATTCATTTATGAGTATTTACATCAATGATCTATTGTCCTTCTTTCATGGGGTGTATGTTTTAAAAGATACCCAAGTCGGTAAGGGAACCTTTCACCCTCCTATTTTTAAAAGACTTCTTTTGTTGGGTCTTTTAATTTAAATATTGTTATGTTGGGATATGTTCTCATATATCCTTATTGATGTAAATTTGATGTCCAAGTGATGAGATACACTTTTTATCTCTCATCAACTCATTTTGATGTGATGCCGTTAGGCTGTCAAGGGAACTTTTTAACCCAATTTCGATTTCTTTGGGTTCAACATGTAGTCATTGAATATGTCATCCATTGAATATGTGTGAATGACATTTTATTGTTTTACACTTAATATCCACTTATATTGGGTGTATTTATATTTGTCAAACATATTTTGAGATTAATTTGTCCTTAATTTAAGGATACCTTCTTTATAAGGGATTTCATCACATTTGACATTTCTATTGAGGGTTCATTGTTGTTATGCACCAATTCACTCTTATATGGTGTATATACTGTCCTTTGGAGTATTATATCATGAATCCTTTTATTCTCATGATATTATAAAGTAATGACTAAATGTTATTCCTCAATTATTGTATTCAAGTGTCTCTAATTTTGGTAAAACCCCTTTTACCAGAATATCATTTTAAATGTTTTAATTATTTGTTATTATTAATATCCATGTTTTCAAAATGGTTTTAAGGATTTATTTATATGGATATTAATGGTTTAAAATGTTAAAAGCTTCAAGGTGGTATGAGACACTTTGATTCAAAAATCTCTTTATTAAATGTTTTAAATGGTTTTGGAAATGGTTTCTTTTTGAATGGATTCATTATTTCAATATCCTAAAATGTTATATTGTGATTGAAATGTGGAAATGTTATGTTTCCTTTATTCATGTTTTATGCGATACAAATATGTTATGGTTCTTGGGCATTGTTATGAAGAACGGGTGGTTCCGTGATAAACTAAGGGCGGGTGAGCCCGATATAGCTCTCCAATGCATTGGGTAACGCGAAGGAGTGAAACGTTAAGGTTTCTCCGAAGAGATTTAGGGAATATACTATGATGGGTATTCCAAACGTAACCAAGAGGGTTACTCACTACGTAAGAATGTTAGGAATGCCTCAAGTTACCTTTATATCTTATGATTTCTATGATTTATTCATGGTTTGATGAGGTATGTTAAAGTGCCTTTGTTTTATGGGTAAAGTATGATTTCATTCTTATGTATATATGAACTCATGTTTCCTTTCCATATTTTTATAACTCTTACTGAGCTTTTTATGCTCATCCCAAGTTTTTGAAATGTTTTTCACAGGTCAAGGGAAAGGTACATGATGTGATGATAGTGTCAAGGATGTGTCAAGAAAGAATCCGTGTTATATTTTAAATATGTTCCCGTTGATGGGAAGAATGAATACTGTCTTCTATGTAACCACTTTGTTTAAATGTGGAATGTAATGCAAGTTTCATGATCTAATTCTCTAAAACTCTAAACCTGAAAAGATCCTCAATGTGTAATCTTGTAATAACTCAAGATTAAGTATGGTTTAAGGCTGGGGCCTTATATATTCACACAGAAAGATCATAATATGTGCCAACAATGATGGATAGAACACATCAAGGATTATGACTTCTCAATCCATTACGACCCTGGGAAAGTGAACAAGGTGGTAGATGCTCTAAGTAGAAAGGATCTAGTGATTCTATCATCGATGTGAATTGAGAAGGATTCAATAATCTTAGATTTTCAGAGGATGGACATGGGAATCATTAAGGGAGGAAAATAATCAATTCTTTCTCAAATGATTTCTCAACCATCCGTCATGGAGAAAATAATGGATGCTCAAAGAATGGATGTGGAAATTCTGAAAAGGGTTGAAGCTATTAGTGATGGGAAATCCTTCGATTTTGTGGTTGACAAGGATGAAATTATGAGATTCAGGTCACGATTATGTGTACCATCTGTTCCAGAGATAAAGAAAGAGCTATTAAATGGCATACAAAGATCAACCTTCCATATTAACCCGGGGAGTACAAAGATGTATCGAGATCTCTATGAAAACATTTGGTGGGAAAATATGAAGAGGGATATTTCGAAGAATACATCAAAGTGCCTAGTATGTCAGTAAGTTAATGCTGAGAGGAAAAAGTCTAAGTGGATGATGCATCCACTACCCATACTAACATGGAAGTGGGACAACATTACCATGGACTTTGTCACTGAAACATCTGAGGACATCCAGAGGGAATAATTCTATATGGTTCATTGTGGATCATATTACAAAGACAACTCAATTTATCATGATTCAAGAGGACTTCTAATTGGATAAAATTGCACATATTTAAATCAAAGAAGTGGTAAGGCTACATGGAGTACCACTATCTATTGTATTCAATCGTGATCTGAGATTCACCTTGAAGTCCTGGAAAAGCCTCCAACATGCTCTAAGCACTAAATTGAACTTCATTACGGCCTATAATCCTCAAACTAATGTCCAATCTGAGAGAACTATTTAGAAACTGGAAGATATGTTAAGATCATGTTCTATGGGCTTCAAAGGAGGATGGGACCAACATCTTACACTAGTTGAATTCGCCAACAATAATAGTTTCCAATAGAGCATTCAAATGACACCATATGAAGCCCTTAATGGTAAAAGGTGTAGAACACTGCCATTTTCGGATGAATTTATTGAGCGTAAGCTACTAGGACCTGAAATAGTCTATGAAATGGTGGAGAAGGTGAAAACCATTTAGTAGTATATTAATGCAGCCCAAAGTCGATAGAAGAGTTATGCGGATAACTGTTGGTGAGACCTTAAGTTCAAAGTTGGAGACATGGTATTTCTATTCATATCTTCGTGGAAGAAGTTCATGAGGTTTGTAAATAAAGGGAAGTTAAATTTTAGGTACATTAGACCCTTTGAGATTCTTGATCTTGTTGGGGATGTGGCCTATAGGCTAGCACTTCCACCTACCATGGCGAAAGTACACTATGTCTTTCACGTATCTCTATTATGTAAGTACATACCGGGCCGTTCACATGTAGTCTCTTCATAGGTATTATAGTTAGAGGATGATCATTCTTATGAGGATACACTAGTAAAGATCATAGATCATAGAGAAATATTTATAAGAAATAAGACAATTCCCCTCATCAAGGTGTTGTGATGAAACCAAAAGTTTGAAGAAGTGATGTGGAAATCAGAGGAAGTAATGAATCAGAGTTACCCATATTTTTTTCAGTGTTGGAAAAGGAAATTTCAAGGGTTAAATTTCTTAAGGGGAGAAGATTGTAACGACACAAACATTCATTAATGAAAAATTATCGCAATATATTTAAATGTCTTAGTATGGGTATATAAAACTTATGCACTTCCTTTGTTTTATGTTTTTGGGTTTTAAAACACCATTAAGAATTTTGACCATTTCTAATATAGCCCTTGAACAGTGATCACATGATTAGTATAAATATAGGGCTTTATCAAAACCAATTTACTCAGACAAAGGAAGCGATGACCTCATCCAGTAGACTTTCCCCATTTGAAGCCCATTTTTCAGAGCTCAGAAAGGAGGTGGAGTCGTCAGTCATTTCTCTTGACCAAGCCCAAGAAAAGATTTAATACATTATGCTTGAGCGGAACTGCCTATAGGAGAAGTGGAAGTTGATAGAGATTACCACTCAAGTGATGTTATCAGAGCCATCCCAAGAGTCTTTCACCATCACGCACCTTACCCTAAGGTCTTATACAAGTGTTTTAAGGGGTTATGTAACAATACCCTAGAATTATGAGTATGTATATTATTTTTTTATATAATAAATAATATACTTTCATTTTATTATTGTTACTTTTTAAAATGTTTTTAAAGTGAAAATAGTATTTTTTTAGTTAATGTTAAAATAAGGAATCGATTTTGATAAATTAATGGATTTTTGAATTAAATAATATTTAAATAACATTTTATTGTTATTATTAAATTATTTTTTATTAAATATAAATGATCGTATAATTTTATGAATGCAATTGAAATTTTTATTAAGGTTTGAAAGAAGTTTTTGTCAAAACCCATGAATTTTTGATAAATGTATGTTTTTATTTTAAAAGTAAAAATTCACATATTTAGAAAATTATTTAGAAAAAATGAATATTTTTTTTGAATCAGGATGTCGAAATTACCCAATGGTGACTTTTTCCAAATTTTCTGAGATAATCAAATTTTTGGGTAAAAATTAAATACCTTTTAAATATATAATGTTTTTTATGGAATCATAATGACCCAATCGTGATATAATAAAATAATATAAATAATATTTTCGGCCAATATATGTTTTATAATTAAAATAATCTGATTTTAGATTTTTTTTTATTAATTTTATAATGCCTCAGTGGACCCTCCATGGCTTATAATACTTTTTATATTTTTAAATTATTTTCCTTGTGAGTGTGACTCACCTCCACATAAGAAAACCTATTATTTTAAGAAGTTAGGAAATTGACCTTATATAATATTTCTTTTCCACTCCTCTTTGGAAAAAAATGGGCAAAAACCATTTTCCGGTTTTTGGTTTTGATTAGTTTAATGTGTGGTGTCCCAAAGGTAAATAATAAAGAATTCCCCCTCATTTCTTATATAAACCCACACAAGATCCCATTTCCTCTTCAATAAAATCCTTTGGAGTTCATAAAAAATCTACCCTCCTCTCTATAGAATCCTCACAAGTCTCCCTAATATTCCAATAAACCTCTCTCAAGCCTCTCCCAAGCCTTTGGGATCACACTTCCAAGTAAGGGATTTATTCCTTTCTCATTTTCCCCCAAATTTCATTATGTTATTATGCCCTTTTATTTTCAATTACAAATGTTGAGGTATGATTTCTCACCGCCCCCATACATCCCTTTTAATTTTTGAATGACGAGAGACCCTTTTTCTCTCTCATTAATGCCTCCCATGTACACCTGTTACCATGCAGAAATTCCGTAAGGAATATCTCTCTCCTCATTTACATCCAAGAAATTATTTTAATTTATGCATCTAAATTCCATTCCATATGTTGGTATATTATATCACATGATCTAATTACTGTATATTTAATGTATAAATGATGATATACACCTTTCACCCTCATCAAACCATTTTACAAATTTCAATTTGATGTCATTATGCTACCAAAATTACACCAAACTTTCCATGCAAAAATCATTGTGTAGTGAATACTATACCCACTCCTCTATCGAGGGTATTAAACATTATGAAAATGTACTTGTTGATTTTGGACTTAAATTTATGTATTCCACTTATCTTATTCATTGAATGAATTATGATGTTAATTAATCCATGTTGTATGATCTATGTGGCACACTTATGCATGAAATGAAATGATTTTGAAGGGTGCAACCTAATAGTGCTCCAATGCATTGGGTGAAGTATAGTATCATGATACTTCATGTGAAATGGGTGTTGAATCATGCTAATTAATGTGAAACGAGGGTTTATGCGTGGTTCATGTGCAATGTGGGTTTACTCATGCTCCATGTGCAATGAGCCTTAGATCATGCTAATTTCATGTTAAGTGTTGTTTCCACATCTCCATGTTATGATTATCATGATTTATCATGCCTTTATGTTCATGTTTTTCTTGTTATCCATTGAAATGCCTATTTCCAAACATGTATTTTATTCCTCATGTCAGTCCATGTTTTTTCCCTTACTAAGGTTTATAGCTCACCCCTTTATTATGTATGTCCTCAAGTTATCCCATGCAATGTTAAGTATGAAGGAATGGTGTGGTCATGTAATGGACGTTTTCAATAAAGATGTTGTATTTCATGTTTTAAGTTTTTATGTAATGATCCTAATCCGCAAATACACTAGTCCTCTTGATATTCTATGTTGTATCAAGAGAATATTTTATGTAATAAATCATGTTTAAGTGTGTAATAAAAAGAAAGTATTTCCTACAATATAAAGAAGGAGATTATTGAATATACCTCAAAGTTCCTGGTATGTAAAAAATTGAAGGCTGAGAGATAGAAGTCCAAGGGGATGATGCAACCACTACCCATACCAACATGGAAGTGGGATAACATCACCATGGACTTTGTTACTAGAATTCTAAGGACATCCAATGGGAATAATTCTCTATGGGTCATTGTGGATCATCTTACAAAGATAGATCAATTTATCACAATTCAAGAGGACTTCTCATTGGATCATCTTTCTTGGATATATATCAAATAATCGGTAAGGTCGCATGTAATAACACTATCTATTTTATCCGATCGAGATCCAAGATTTACCTCAATGTTCTGGAAAGGTCTTCAACATGATATAAGCACTGAACTGAACTTCAGTACGCACAATAATCCTCAAACTAATGGCCAATTTGAGTGAACTTTTCTTACACTAGAAGATATGTTAAGAGAATGTTATATGGTCTTTATAGGAGGATGGGACAAAAAAATTCCAATGGTTGAATTATCCAACAATAACAGTTTCCACTCGAGCATCTGAATGTCACCATACGAAGCCCTTTATGGTAAAAGGTGAAGAACATCGACGTGTTGGGATGATGTCAGTGAGCGTAAGCTTCTAATACCTAAAATGGTTGAAGAAATGGTGGATAAGGTGAAAACAATTCTGAATCACATCAAGGAATCCCAATTCCAAAAAATAAGTCATGTAGTCAATCGATGAAGAGACCTTGAGTTCAGAGATGGAGACATGATATTTCTCTGCATATCTCCATGGAATAAGTTTATGTGATTTGGAAAGAAAAGAAATCTAATTCCTAGGTACATCATCCCCTTTGATATTATTGATAATGTTGGAGTTATGGCCTACCAACTGACACTTCAACCTATTGTGTTTGATGTACATGATATCTTCTTATATATCCCTCTTAAATAAGTACATACATGATACATCACATGTACTTTCATCAGAGGGGGTATAGTTGGATAATGATCATTCATACAAGGAGTAGCCAGTGAAGGTCTTGGATCGTAGAGATAAAGTTCTGAAAAACAAGACCACTCATCTGGTCAAAGTACTTTGGAGGAACCATAAGTACAAAGAGGCAACATGGGAACTGGGGGATGAAATGAAGGAAAAGTACCAACACCTATTTATGGATTAGAATGCAAAATGAACTTTTTAGGGAGAAATTTCATAAGTGGGGGACATTGAAATGACCAAATGTTTTATCAATGGAATTACCTTTTTATAATTATGTCATATAATCACTTGAAATCACAATAAAATGAACTACTAAGTACTATGTGACCTTTAAACATAATATTTTCACTTATGTGATTTGAATTTTGAAAATATGACATACACAGTTGCAATCAGTAAGATGTTTGGAGTTTCATAAAATAAACATAATTTTTAGTGAATAGTATCCTAAACCTATGAATAGTAACCTACCCTTATGAATTGTAATATAACCCTTACAAATATTAAATCTTAGAAAACAATAGTATCCTAACCCACTATTGTATAAATAAAATTTAGGCATCTTTAAAGTTATAATATGACCATAGTAAATGTATTGGTATTATTCTAATTCATAATTAATTAATTACAATTAATTAATTAATTTAAAATAAATTTAATTTTCCTAATTTTTCTTCATAAATTAACAGTTTTATGTCTTATAGTTTTAATATAATTTTATGAGACCTTATATAATTTTTGAAAGCATTTTAAAATCAGTTATAGTTTTAAAATACATATTTTTCATGTAAATTATGATTTTAATTAAAAATTAAATTAATCATATTTAAAAAATTATTTTTGGAAAATGGAGTTCAGTTTTTTATTCTATACATCGATAAATGGTGAGGGTAAATTTTTGGGATTTTTCTAAAATATTTGAAATTTTGATGAATAGTGAAATACTAAATTTACAGTATATATACATTATAAGCTAAATAGACTATTACTAGAAACATGGAAGATGTAAGAAACCTTATTTTGAATTAAAATGAACATAATAATATTTTTGGTCATGGAATCATCACTACTTCTAATTATATGGAAAAATTATATACTATTGATTAAAATATTAAGAAAACCCTCCTCCCCTCTACTATAAAAACCACCCACACTCCCCTCTTATTTTCACTCCTCTCAAGCCTTGTGACTTCACTAAATTATTCCCAAATTTCTCCCCAATATCCTCCAACATGTTCAACATCCCTTATTCTCTTCAAAAGACCAAATCTTGTCCATTTAAGGTGCTCTTAAGGAAGATTGATTCAAGAGGTAGATTCCTCTTTTCATTTCTTTTACCATCTTTTCAAGTTCATTAGTTTTATTTTATATCCTTAACTATCCTCATAAAAATGTTATGACAAATCCAGTACCTTAAATGTATTGGAATTTTTTATGATAATGTAATAATTTATTATCACCTCTCCTTTAGTCTTCATTTATACTAGTATTAAAGACACCATCCGAGATGTGTTAATTTACCACATTCAAATACAAGAGGTTTTCAATTTCTTTTACCATATTTAATTCTGGTAATGAAACCATTTGTTATGTTTTAACTATATTATTATTTAATATATTCTATTTAATTTTATATAATCTTTTTGTACACATGATGTTAAATTATAATGTAAAATGAATTCATAGTGATAAAAAACTACCAATAAACCCAAAAGGTTATCACTGAAGTTTTATATAATGATTCATGTTCAATCCAAGTAACCAAATTAAATTTACAAACATGTAACCATATTTATTTTCAATAATAAAATATAACTCCAATTATATAAAACCATTCAAATTTTACATGATTCTTCATTCATGAAAATAATTAAACTAATCGTAAAAATCAAGAAAACAAACAGACATGAATAATGAAATTGAACCACTTATCCCATAAAAAAGGTCATGAATGAACATAACGAGGTTTTAATAAATCTTTTAAATTTATAAGTGGTTCAGGAATTATTAATTAATGAACATAATTTAATTATTCAGGTCATTAATATCAAGTGGAGAACACTATCAGACTTAAGGCAAGGGATCCTCTCTATTCCACTTTTATTCAAGAATGTCATCTATGTTATGTACTTTTATGTGTAATACCTAATGATGGGGTATGATTTCTCACTTCCCCATTCTTACCTCATGATTTTTAAGTGATTAGAAACCCATTTATCTCTCATTAATCCTTCTTAATTACACCCGATACCATGCCGATAATCTGTAAGGGATTCTACCCGAACCTCCTTTGTTCCGTCGGGCTGCCTTATCTTCCTTTAACGATAATAAAGTTATCTTATATTTTTATGTGAATCTTATAAATGCAGTGTACATTTTCCAAATTCATTTATGAATACCATTAAATAATTCTCTTTTGGATATATACAAGTTTTTAAGTGATTCCATCCTCAATACTTCTCGATAAGAAAACCTATTTTGAGGGAACTTCTTGAATTATTACCTGATTTCAAGTGCACTATATATTCTTTTTTAATCCACCACTATCTTTATAAAATCAGTAGTTTTTATTTTTAAAACCTTCATAATTCGCTTCTCATTTTATATAAATTAATTTTTCTTTCTCTATTTCAAAGGCTCTATAGTATTATCCTTAAAACCACACAGAAATTATTTAAGGGTAAAATTTCTTAAATAATTTTCTAATATGTTTTCACTTCTACTTTACATCACTTACCATGTCACATGCCTATTTTACCTTATTAATTCCTTGTATATTTTAGTTTCTTTATTATATGGACACTTTTATGATACGACAATTTTTTATGCTTTATGACATGATTGTGGTACCCAATTCTTTCCATGGGTAACCCTTATGTTTATGTAAGATTGATTATGTATGAATCTGTAAGTAGAAAAAATATTCATGAAAAGATAATATTAGTGTTCACAGATAGAATTCCAATTCATTGGTTAAAGTTGAGTCTCATGATATGTTATGTTTGACAGTCATGGTGGTTAGCCTAGGCATGTTCTACCATGTGCGACGGTCTGTGTGGTTAGCCTTAGCTTGTGCTACCATGTGAAACGGTCTTGGGAGTTAGCCTTGACTCATGATAAAGTCATGTTTGATTTTTTTGACACATTACTATGACTCCATGTTTATATGATTCCATATTTATATATTACGATTCTATATGTTACATGCCTTTTTATATCATCACTTCATGCCTTCTAACCCATGTGCTAATGCTTTGTTCTTATGGTTATTCCCTTAATGGTCTATTTACCTCATATCTTTTTTCATGTGTTCCCCAGGGTACCCTATGTATATGTTTCAGCACAATAGAAGTTAGGAGTTAAATTTAAAGATTAAATAATTAAATGTTTATTTTAGTTCCATGTTTTCAGTTTTATGTACCTAGTCTTCCAAGACACTAGACTTTACAATCCCTAGCTTGTACTCTAATGTAAAATTATTCTAAAATCATGTAATGTTATATTTAAAAGGATAAGGTTGATATATGTTTTACTTAATATTATGTCAATATATTATTATATAATATGAAATAGGTTATAATATACTTATTAAAATATTTTTTTAATAATAACAATACATTTAAGACTAGGCATGAAGGTGGTAATGGAAAACGCATAAAATCAGTATTCATGTACGTGATTAATTGACATAACTTTGGAAATGGTTTCATTTATTTGAATAATAAGATATAATAAAAGCGATAGTTTTAATATATTAAAATAGTAACAAATTTTTTTGGTATGTACATGATTCAAGAAGTATTATTCCTTGTTGGAGGAAGGAGGTGAGGATAAAGTAGAAAAAAGAATGAAATTAAGAGAGGTGTTTTGAGAAAATTTCATCTTGAATATCACTTCCTTGATGGAGCCCTTAAAAATAGTGGAATTGGTCTTTTGGTGAAAAATTTAGAACTTGGATATGGGTAAATGAGGAGGAGTGATTTTGGTAGAGTTTTTACGGTCTCAACAAATTTTTATGAGAAATTGGGTATTGAGGGTTTGTATTTATACTTGAGGAGGGGTGGTTTTAAGTGATTAAATAATGATTATTTTATTTTTAAAGAAACCCATGTTTGGGTAGAAATAAATCCCATGAATTTGAATATAATTAATTTATTTAAGGCTATTTAAACTCAAGAATCACTTTAAACATCCATTTAATTTTGTAGTTTTTAGTTAATTTTTTTACCTTTTAACTTCAATCCATTACACTATTCTTCCTATACTACGATAAATCTTATTTTACCAAGGTAAATTTCTTATACCTAAATATTTAAATGACATTACTAATTTTTTTACCTTATTATTAAAAATATGGAATCCATTGTTACAAATAAATATCACACCATTTTCAAAATTATATTTAAAAATAACCCTGCTACACAAAGGGAAAGTGGGGTTTTAAAATGAAAATGATGAAATGTTTGAAATGATTTTTATATCCATTATCATCTTTAAATTTATTAAAATTACATAAATTTGTTTTATTTATGTATAATTTAACTAAAAATAATTTAAAACAATTTAAAATATAATTTAACATTATAAATTATTTAGACGAAAAGTAAATTTCCAATAAAAATTCAATATTTTTCACTATTCATCAAAGAGTGAAACTTCTCAAAAAAATAAAAAAATTAACCCTAATATAATTTTGATATTAAAATTTAAAAGATGATTTTTTATCAAATAAAATTTAAAAATATTTCAAATTTTAGTTTTAAAATAGGTACACCATTAAAAGGAGAGAAAATTGCCTTTTAGAAAAATATATCTTTTATTCCTAAAGTTGGATTTATTATTATCTTAAGCCTATAAAACATATTTTATTAATTAAAAAACATTTTATTGGTTTAATAAATTATAAATTTCATTAAAATCATTTAATAATATTTATTAATTTAAAATTTGAAGGTAAAATTCCATTGTGGGCATAAAAAGAGTTTTTTTATGAAAACATAACTTTTATATTCAATTGGATTTTATTTTAATATTTAATTAATTTGTAACCAATGAATCAATTTTATAAAAATGTACTAAATATATTTTAAAAATTTGGTTAATATCATTCATTCATTCCATTCGAATTTCTAGATGATAACAGTCCTGTTAAAATAATAATGTTTAACAGTATATCATAATACATTTAACCTTCGTGTTGCATGTAACGTAATCTATCAAAGAGATTAAATTTAAAATCAGACATATAAAATCATGGTGTATTATAGGATTCTCTAAAGGTTTGTAAAAATAATCATATAATTTTGAAAATACATTATTTTCAATGGAAAATCTATTTTTGGTCTTTAATTCCCTTTACTATATTTATTATATTATTTTTTGGCTATTATGATGTTATAATATGTACTATGTATTGAAATCATATTTAATTTTTACCCAAAAAATTTATTTCCTTAGAAAATAATTAAAAATTCCCCAATGGATAATTTTGATATGATAATCTCAAAAATAATTTTTTTTACCAAACCAATTTTCTAAATATTATAATTTAATCTTTTAAATAAAAAACCTTATTTATAGGATAATACTAGTTTTAATGGTGATAAAAAGATTCCTCCTCATATAAATATTACGTGGGACTTAATTAAATTATAATATCAATTATATATAAATAAAAATAATTGGTAAGAACATATAATGAAAATAAAATTTATTTTAAAATTATTGAATTAATAAAAAAAATTCAATTGAAACACAATATTTCCCAAAATTATAATTTTGGTTTTTGTATTTAAAATAATAATTTTTATCAAACTCAATATATGATATTATATATAAATTAATAACTAAAGGGTAAATATAATCATTATTTTTTTAGAGTATCATAGAATAATTCATAATACTTGGGTCTTGATAAATCCTTTCTTATTACACCAGTGTATACCCTATGGGTAGGTTCTGTGATGGTGGTAATCTCTTAGGGTGGTTTGAAAAACATGGTTTGGTTCAAGATATTGATAATATTTATCTTTCCATATAAATTGTTTCCCTCATGTTTTAGTCATTACTTCTCATCTTGGGATTGATCAAGGGAAATGAATAGTGCATAGATCTCCCTGAAAAGCTTTTATAAACGAGATTCATAGGGCATGATACTACTGCTCTAGGCCATCACTTATTTCTTATGTATCAATTATCTGTTATAATAACCCTTAATATATACTAATATTAATGGTAATTGTAGAACTTGTAAATTATCATTGGTTATGATGCTTAATGGTAATTTAAGAATTGTAGTTAAATTATGGCTATAGAATATAACTATCTGGAACTAAAAATTAAATATAGTGCATGTGATTTCTATAAATAAATTACTCAATAATGAATTCATTCATTTAAAACATAATTTCATTTATGAATTTTTTTATCATTACATTCTTCACCCACTAGAAATTTCACCCTCGAAATATTTCTTTCCTATACTAGAACAGATGATGGTAATTATGTTTCATCACCTATTCTAATTCTAATGTTTCTTCATCATATTTTTGGTTTAACCCTAACTCTTTAACTAGTATTGGTGTATTATTTTTTATAGCATCTACTATAAGATATATGATCTTCACCAACATCGTGTTATATGAAACATAATTCTAAAAAGGTACAACCTCATGATTCAGTACATGTGAGGGGTCCGATATGTAATTCCTCAAAGGGGATATAAAGAATACATCACGCACTTGAGATAGGTTGGTGGTAATACTAGTAAATATTCCACAACTCCAATGTGATCAATTATCTCAAAGGAGAATTTTTTTTCTAGGAATAATATTTCCATTCTTCCCTATCCTCATGACTTTATTCCATGGTATGACACATCTTTCCAAACAGACCTCATAAGGTTCCATAGGAATGATGTAGTTGAAACTATTGTTATATAAGAACTCCAATTAGGTAAGGTGATGATACAAAAATCCTTATAAAACCATTAAATATTATCTTAGCATGACCACTAATGATTTAATGGTAATCTATGAATTATTGTCTATCTAAGGGTGATAAGTAGTAATAAAACGGCAATCGATATCAAACTATTACTGAAGGATTATCTATGACCTCATGGTAAACCTTAGTTCTCAATTAGATACAATGGATAATGGAACTCCCTTATATTTTAAAAATTATATATATATATATATATATATCTTAGTTAGTTGGTCATTCGTAAAGTCTTCCTTAATAGTAATCAAGCACGCTGACTTTGTTAGGTGGTTGAATACCAACTATTTGGTGTTATTTACTTTAGATGTCTTGGGTAGTCCTATCGTGAAATATGTGGTCAGGATTTGCAATTTCCATATTTATATGGTCAATGGTTTCATTATACCCTTATTATTTAGATGTTAATCCTTAACTTTTTTAGAATACCCAGAATCGAGATACAAATTCTAAAATCTCCATATTCAAGTTATTCCACAAGATGTTTTTCTTCTCATCTCCATACATATTATTACTTCCAATATGAATATCGAAGGATGATAAATGTGCTTCAAATAAAAATTCATTATTTATTTTCTTTTTTATGGGATACGTATCCTTGTTTCAAATCTTATAAAACCATGTTTAGCAAAATTTAACTATATAATATTCACTACCTTCCTATTTAGAAACTCGTCATCTTTTTGAGGGCTCTTGAATCCTCTAAAGAATTGATGATTGATCTGTTATTTGAGAAAGGTAGGATGAATCTTCATTTATGATTCCAGTTTACATCATTTTAAATAATATAAATATTGGATCGATTTCAATCATTATCATTCATAGGATACTAAGATTATTTCCACTAAAAAATATCCACTTTGTTCTCCATTCTAGGATGGTAATGGATTTAACTACTATAATCCTTGATCATATCTAACCACCACCATTGGATCATTTGAGAACCTTTTTATGAATATATAGATGGGGATTTTATGATCCATATATATGTAAAACTTACCCATGTATAGATAATGTCGCTAAATTATTATTATAAAGTTCACTATATTTAATTGAGGATCATGCATCAGATATTTAATCCCATGGATTTTTTAATTTATGAGAGGAATATTCTTTCAATTTTTCCATTTTCATGAGTAAAAAAACCAATACTTTTTAGAATCATCATTTTAGATAATAAATACTTCCCACTTGTGGGTAATGTGAGAATAGGTAAAATGATTATCCTCTTTTTTAACTCTTTAAAACTCTTTTTACATTCACTTTTCTATAAAAACTTCAAAAAATTAAAAGTAATTGGATAGTGTACTTTACAATCATGAGAATTTTCTCTCAAATTGATGATAATACCCAGTTAATCTAAAGAAAAAATGGTTCTCTATAATAAATGTTGGTCTATGACAACCTTCACATTCCTCTATCATTAAAAGATCCAAAAATATCCCTATTTGGTGATAACATGCCCTAATATTGTTACTTTATCTATCTAAAACTCTTATTTACTATACTTATCATATAAATTTCCTTTCACAAGTTCTTTTATATATCATAAAAATGCACCACATGTTCCTCCTTACATTTAGATTAAATAATAATATCATCTAAAAGACTAATTTTATTTGTGGTAATACATAACTAATATATTCATTAATCCAATGAATATATCTATAGAATTTTTGAGTACAAATGGAATCAGTATGAACTCGTTGTACCTATAAATTAAGGGGAAAACTAATCATGGGGATATACTCCTTATTTACCTTTAATTGATAATTTACAAACCAAAGATTCACATAAGTGATGTACTGGTTTCTACATATTTGATTGAAAAATTCATTAATCATAGGATAAGTATACTTTTTATAATCATGATATTTTTGAGTTCATGATAATCAATATAGAGGAGAATTGACCCACCCTTCTTGAAAAAATAGACTCATATTCCCCATAGTGAAGCACATGGGTGTATAAAACCTTTATCCAGAATCTCTTATAGTCGATTCTTTAGCATTTCATGTTTAGTAGTAGAAATTATATATAGAGCCATTGATATTGGAAAATATCCAGGTATATTATTGACTAAGAACTCAACCTCTTAGAGTGAAGGAAGACCATGAAATTATTGGGTAAACAAATCAGTATATTCACATATAATGGACATATAATCAAGGATAATCGTTTCCCTATTCTCAATCAATTTAGCTAGATACAATTTCTCATAAGGAAATAATATCATGATTTAGAAGACAATTTCAAAGGATATTCTTCCTCATACATATGATCGAAAATTAATTTTTTATTAAAGGATGGGTGAAACCCCCATCAAAAGCACATATTAATATTCATGGAGGTCTAAAGTGATAAAGTCTAAGGGAATCCCCCCGTACCTCATCCTTAAAATTTTGAGGAAGTGAACCTAAACTAGAATAGATATTAAGCGGCTCCTCTTAACTTCTTGCATGAGAAAGGGAATCCGCAAAAAATTGGATTCTATCCAAACATGATGAACCTTTCACCCTTCATTTATTTCCTTCGCACAACTTCTGATAAGATAAATCAAATTCCATGGAGGATCTTCCTAACCTTGGATGGGCCATACCAAAATCTCAGAATCTGATTCATCCTCCAAGACCTGCAAGCCGAATCTTCTGCAGAGAGATAAACAGGTGAGAAAAGCCTTTTCCTCTATGCACAAGGAGTTCCTCGAACCATAAAAAGAACTGAAATCCATCAAAACTGACCCATTTGTGTCCCTGATCAAACCAACCCTTGTATGTAACCATTCCTAAGTGAACCATCAACATTAAGATTGAAACCATTAACTTGAGGGAATCATCTAACCCATTGTCTTTGCAGATTATTAACCACACTAGGATTACTCAAGAAACTTCCAAGCACCCGTGATCGGTGTCCGCCATTCAATATTGAGGTCAGCTCATGTATGAGATTCTTAGCTCTTACCTAAAGATAATACATCAAAGGCCATTTATCCATTCTGGTAAAATTACACACGTCCCTTAAATGAATAATTAGTGTACATTTCTCTACTTCATCATCAAGATCCCCTTAGTAGTTTTTATTGAATATGTCCACCCTTTGTCTCATGTCATTATTTGTTGTTTTAATCAGTTATCATCAACAAAAATTGGCTTAGTATATTATTTTTCATAATATCCTTATTCTTTGTAATTGATACATTGGAAAATAGGTTGAGGGTTGACTAGAGCATACTCTTCTTCCATCAAATTGAAGAGTTTCTCCCATTCACATTCTCTAGATAGGTTCCCTTAAATCCTACACCTATGGAATTTATTTTTTCCCTTTAGGAAATTTTTAGGATACTTCTTCCTACACATTTGATAAGTGGTATGTTATAATTTCATGTCACTATGAGATTTCTCTATTTCTCTACTAGAATTAAACATTATTATCCACTTCCTATCTCCAGACCCATTTGACCCTTGAAATTCACTGATATACATTCTTACAATGATGACACATCAAAAAATCTCTTCATATATGTAAATTAATTGAATCAACAATTCACTATATAAATTCATATTTATCCCACAAAAATATCACTGAACATTACATTTAGGATCTATGATAAATACATAAGAGTATCATGAATTCCTTTTCAATTTCACCCCATATGCCCTGATGGATTCATTGAAATATTTGAGGAAAATGAAATCCATCTTTATTTTTATTTGGGGAGTACAAGGAAAATATTTATCAAGGAATTTTTTATTGAATTCTTTATATTCCATCAATTTAATTTCTTCACAGGGATTCATATTATTGATCAATTTCCAACATTATTAAACCACTCTATCCATGCGATAAATATATATCATGTCATTATCTTTCTTAGAAAACTGAAGAATAAATAAAATATTTTCAATGGTGTTGATACATTTAACCATTATTTAGGGATCATAAGATCCACTGAAAACTAGTGGACTTTGTTGTAAAAGGGCCTCAATTACAACTTTACCTTTCTTGGAGGAATGTGGATGTCACTCCAAATTCCTGTTTTCTATTCAATATATGACTTAATTGTGAAATTAGTTTCCTAAATTTCCTAAATCCTTATCCCATCAGGTTGGGAATCTCATTTGGTTAGTCATCACATTTCCTATCACACTAGTAGTTTACTTGTTTCCAAAAATTTCTAAACCTCAACTAAAATAAAGTGTAATTATGGATGAGAATTTTCAAACTATTTAACATATAAAGGGAAACTATGAACACTGAAGGGACATTTCATAACTCACATGAATTTCTTAACCTATGAATTTCTAGGTTTAAATCTGAGTTATCTATAGTTTATTTTCCAACATTAAATTTCATGAGAATTTTTTCCATTCATAATAGTTTGTGAAAAGAACATTATTAACATAATAATATCCTATGGGATTGTTCTTCCATTTATATAGTACGTGGACTCGTTGTTTTGCACTAGGTGACAATCAGTTTAATATACAATACACCATTTTGGGAGTTATTATTTCTAGGTACAACCATGATACAACCACATCCACTTCATTGTGTTTAAACATGGATGTATTTTCTCAAAATACCAAGCACTCTAGATGTTTCCAAAATTTAGGGATGTTTTCTATGTTTATAAATATCCAAATCGTTTCCATTAATATTCTCTAATCATAATCCTGAAAAATAACAAGACATTTTTCTGTTACTAAATAGGACAACTCATATCTTTTATACATATTTTTTTGTGACTTATTATATAATGATACAGATAATAAATAAAAAAGAATCTAAAGGAATATGTCCTTAGGTAATTAGATATTTATTAAAATTACATGAAATAGAGATACAATGATATTATTTAAAATTTCATAACATACACTTAAAATCCATTGACCTTTTTATATAGTACGGTGTAACCTTGGAACATATATAAGAATGGATTGAGCTATTAATCCCTATAAGTGAACAATCAAATCTTAACTTGATGGAACTAATGGATGTGAGTCAAGAGGCATATCTAGGTGACATAAAACGGTGAGGATCATAAAAATGAAAATCGAAGCATGTTATAAGGTGAAAACAAAAGGTAAAATAAGAGTTTGGAAACAACATAGAACATGACATTATAAGAATAAGTCAAGGATAAATACTAAGACATCATGAGAAAGTGTTCTTAGGATTACCTCCCATGATCCATACATGGTATATCAAGAGATAAAACCATTACAAAATTAATTTGAGAGATATATAATTTCCAATATAGCTATCACATTCATATCATGTACATGCATTTGTGGGCCACATAGATCCTACAACATAAGAATAAAAATACTCAATTTTAATCCCATAATTTAGAAATGAGGGTTATATACAAGGAAGTACCCAATCATATATTAATAGTATGATATAGGTGAATACCCTTGAATGGAAATGAGAATGGGTATTCACAAAACAAATGTTCGGTGGGGAATGTAATGACCCAAACTATTATAAATAAAATTACCCTTCTTATTTATTTAAATGTATTATTAGGTAGGATTGTTATAGAAAACACATGAGCTACATTGTTTTATCATATTTAATATAATAAACCATTATGGATCATTACCATTGATAATATAGCCACTGAATAGTGATCACATAATCACTATAAATATTGGGTTTTAACAAATCAATTTGTCATAGAAAAAAGTGATGGACTCAACCAGTAGGATTGTTCACTATGAAGAAAATTTATCAGATCTTCATAGGGAGGTATAATTTCAAAAAAATTCCCTTGACCAAGATGAGGCTAATATCCAACAACTTAATCATGACTGAAACCATTTACAGGATAAGTTCATGTTCATCGAGATCATACCTTAAAATATGTCCGCCAAACCGCCCCATAAATAACCACCATCACACACCTTAATATTATGGTGTTTTCTGGTGTATTGAAGGGATATGTACCGAGACCCTATAAATATGAGTATGTATAATATTTTTTAAATAATAGCGAATATATTTTCATCTTATTATTATGACTCTATAAATGTTTTTTATTTTTATACAATATATATAAAATTATATTCTTGGATAATATTCAAATTAATTTAATGAATTTATGTATAAATTTATTTTTTAAATAATAAATATTTTGATAAAATGTTATTAATAAATATATTTTATCCAATATAAAGAAAAATATAGTTTTTATGAAGTCAAATGTAATGTTTTATTAGGGTTAAAAAACTGTTATTGCCAAAAAAGCATGTAATTTTAAATCAAAGATGGTTATTTGTTTAAAAGTTAAAATTAAAATATTTATAAATATACTTATACAAAATGAATAATATTTTTTTAATTAAAAATAATAATTATCCAATTATTATTTTTTCATAATTTTCTAACGTAGTTGAATTTACGGGTAAAATATTAAATACTGTATAAATATACATTGTGTATTATGATATCATAATTACCCATAAGCGATGTAATAATTAATATAAATAGGATCCACAACCAAATATATGTTGTTAATTTAAAATAAGGTGATTCTAAGTTTCGTTTATTTATTTTATAATTTCATTGTGAATCTTCCCAAACTTAGGATATATTTTAGGGGTATAAAATCATTTCTTTAAGATTCTAACTCTCCTCCACATCACTAATGATAATATTTTAATATGTTCGGACATTGAAATTATAAAATAATTTAAACTACACTAATTTTTTTGAAACCATGGGAGAAAACTATGGGATGGTTTTTGGTTTTGGATATTTTAATATATATGGTCCAAAACCTAAATAATATAGAAATCCACCCCTCTTTTCTCATATAAACCCACTAAGGATCCAATTTATCTTCACTAAAACTCCTTAGAGCATGTTCATACTATTACCTCCACACTATAGTGTCCTATAAAGGTTTTCAAAGCTCTCAAGAATCCCCTCAGGCCTTTGGAGTTAAACACACAAGTAAGGGATCTTCCACTCTTTTTTTTCAATCACTCCTTTTATGTTTAATATTTTACTTTAAATTTTATTATGTTGGGATATGGTATTCCATATAAACATTATATTCCGTTTTATATATACATTATTTTAACTTTATTTAACTCTCATTAAGCCTCCCAAGATCCTTTATATACACTAGTTACCATGCTGAAATTTCATAAAGATTATTTTCTGTATTCATGATTCTTTATTACATTATGCCCTTTATTTCCAAATTTCTAATGTTAGGATATTATTTTAAATGTCTCATTTAATTTAAATTTTATGTCAATGTGATGAGGGACCCCTTTATTTCTCATAAAATTATTTTTACCACTCCTCAAGTGAAATTATTATGCTTCCTATCCAAAAAAATTGTGTGGTGAATACCATACCAATTTATTATTAAGAGTGTTCCCATTTTTGCACATATTCATTTTTACTAGGGAATTAAACATATGTATTCCAGACTCCATAATCATGGAATACAATATGAAGAGAAATTAATCCTTATTTTTTGATCAATGTTGAAAAATTAAGAATGATAATGAAATGAATATGATGAGGGCGCCCAGATAGCGCTCCAATGCATTGGGTTGTGTTTAGTATCATGATATGTCATGTCAGGACATAGAGTAAACCTGATTCTATTATGGGAGATTTTTCAAAGTGAGGTTTTCACATGTTTAGACTTGACCTATGTTTCTTATGTAGTGTTTTAAGTTGTTTTTACACTTCCCATGCTATAATTATCATGCTAGATCATGTCTCATTATTCAGGTTTATGATTTATACTCTTATTATGACCCATTGACTTGCCTATTGTTAAATTTTATTATTCTATTCATGTTATTCCATGTTTATTACCTTACTAGGGTTTATATATCACCCATTTCTTATGTTTCCCCCAGGTCATCCCATGTAGTTCTATGTTCGTTGGAATATTATGATCATGTCAAGGATGTTTTAAATAATGTATTAAATCTAATGTTCAAAGTTGTTATGTAATGTACCGAATTACCCAAGGCAATAGAATTATGAATCTTTTGGGTTATATTAAGTGTAAAAAAATCATGTATTAATGTGAAATAAAGAGCAGGGTTGTTATAGTAAGCACCAGATGAAAAGTTTAGTTATATTTGGATTAGGATTAGAAAGATATAGAGAAAGATTTAGAGATATGAATACATATAAGAAATGTCTGATTGTTTTTGAAACTACTGAGTAAGTTGTTTATTAAAAAAATACATCCCTCTCTGGATACTACAGGTTGAAATTGTTTTGGAACAAATGTACCTAGGTGTAACAACTCTAACAAGGTGTCTCATTCCTCACATTGAGTAACCTAGTACAAAACAATGGGCCTTACTATGAGACTGTTTTGACATTATTAGGGGATATTCTTTGGTAAGTTCATAATATCATTATAGACCATTAAAAAGGGAAAAACATCTATTAGAATATATGTTAGGAAATAGATCATGGATAAAATAGATTGAAGCATAGAAATTCAAAATCTAAGGATATTAATGTAATTTATAAGTTATACCATTATTCTCAGTGGATTCCCCTTTATGGATTTAATAGTTTAAAATAATCATACATAATATTCTTTTTATTCTTTCCAATGGATGGTAATTAGAGGGATCATGTTAAAAATCAATTTGATGGGTAATGTGATGACTTCCCCAATGGGATTCCCAACCCGATGGGAGTGGGAATCACCAATTTTGCATGATATTATCTCATCTAACTCATGTTATGAATAGAAACCTGGATCAAGAGGTGTACCCAAACCCTACTAAGAGATAAAAAGATGTGATCGAGAGCTTCATGTTACAAGGGCCTCCTACATCTAATGGATCATCCAACCCCTTAATTTCATAATAATAGATTAACTACATTGAGATGATATTCTCCATCCATCAATTTTCTAAATAAGAGTAGGCACTAATAACAGTTTTTCATATGGATGGAGAACCTAATAAATGGTTGAAATTGATAAAAAATACAAATCCCGAGGAATATATCAAAGTGATGGAGTGATAGGAATTCTATAAAATGTTTTTTGAAAATATTTACCTCTCACCATCCATCTTAAATTAAAAATGGAGTTCCTTTACCATGAGAAATGAGATGAAAAATCTATAAATGAATACAAATAAAGCATCACAAGACTTCCACAATACACATCTAGATTCTTCTTTAACCCCAAATGCAATGTTAACTACTTCTATGGTGGGATGAAACCTTTTATGAAAATTCTTGGTTATCCATGACATTGATAATTACAAAGAAATTATCCAATGTGCCCTGAAAGTTGAAATGGATATCGGAGAATCTCAAGGGTATCATGGGGATAATTGGCGGAAAGTGGGGTTTAATTTTGGAGTTCTTATAGAGAGATCTAATTGTTCCAAGAAATTTAAACATACCACTTTTCAATGGTATAGGATGAAGAACAATATAAATTAACTAAGGGGGATGAAGAGATGAATTAGGTTCAGGAAGGAAGGATACCTAGCTAGAAATTGATGATAGGAGAAACCCACAAATGAGACAGATGAAAGGAATGATCCAGTCTATCCTCAGTGCATTGTCCAATGAATCAAGGGTTTTATGTGACAACCAACAATCTCCAAGGTAGTAAGGGTGAGATTTTTCTTTCACTATTGCTTAAGTGAATCTTGAAAATGAATTGGTAAGAGGTATGATAGTTATTCATTCAATAATAGAGGAATTATTTATTGATTCATGTTCTTAACATTCCTTCATATCAAAAAAAAAATAGTAGAACTATCAAAACACCACTACAAAATCATGGAAGTAGAGATGTCAGTGAAAATAGAAAATAAGTAAATTATTGCATCTGAAGTATATAACTCCTCCTCTGTCAACATTTCTAGGATGAAGTTCCTAGAATACATTTTCATACTCCTTTTTATGGAATTTGATTAAATTCTAGGCAAGGATTAGATTTCATTATATAAATCCAATATAAATTTCCATGATAAGTAAATCACTCCCTATATTTCGAATCGACCACTGATTCTATACATGTCCAAGGAGGAGGAAGATTCATAATTAGTACCATCATTCAATAATGGATATTATTTCCCCATGAGAAATAATATTTTTCCCAAATGACTAAATCTAATGAAAGAACCAACCTTAAACACATGCCCCCTATAAGGGAATATTCTATTGTGTTTCTCGATGAATTTTTTGGACTTCATCCTATTCGAGAGTATAAATTTTCAATCGAGCTTATACCTGGAGCATTTTCATTATCGAATATGTTTTATAGGATGGATGTTGTGGAAATTGATGAGATGAAGAAAAAAATATAGGAAAATCATGATAAAGGGTTCATACAACCAAGTGCTTCATCATGGGGTGAACCGGTCCAATGAATTAAGAAAAATGATGGGTAAATGTGCCTTTGAATCGATTATCATGAGCTGATGAAGATAATGACAAAGAACAATCATCCTCTTACTCAGATTGATGACTTTTTTGATAAGATACGTGGATAATAATACTTCTCTACGGTGGATCTTCATTGAGATATTGTCAAGTATGGGTGAATAAGAAATATATACCTAATATCACTTTTTATACAAGGTACGAGAACTATGAGTTCATAGTGATTCCATTAAAACCCACTAATTCTCCACAATTCATCATGGAATTTATGAATAGAGTCTTTAGAGATCACCTCAAAAAAAAATTTGTAGTCTTTATAGATGATATTATAATATACCCAAAAATAAAGGAGGTTGATGAGGATCATTAGTGCATTATACTATATTCTTTATGAAAGGATAAGATTTAATCCAAGTAAAATAAAAGTGAGTTTAGGTTGAAGGAAGCACATTTCATGGGGAATATCATCACAATAAATGGTATATCTATGGACCCTTCAAAGATGGAAGAAATTTAAGAGTGGATGAGGCAAACATATGTGACAGATATCTGTAGATTCCTTAAATTAGCTTATTATTATCAATAATTTCTATGAAATTTCTCACAATTTTCAAACCCTCTAAATAAGATTACTCAGAAGGGAGTCAAGATTTTTTGGAATGATGAAAGTGTAGAGAGATTCAAGGAGATGAAAAGGAGGTGAATCACTACCTCTGTGCTCACACTACCCACAAGTGGAGAACCTTTTTTGGTATTTGCGATGCTTCAATGAATGGATTAGGATATGTGTTAATTAATAATTAAAAAGTTATAGACTATGATATAAATTAGTTGATAATTCAAGATAATAATTATCCTAAACATGATCCAGAGTTGGCAGCTTTGAATTTTGTGTTAAAAATATGGAGGGATTTTCTATATGGGGATAAGTGTGAGATATATACTGACCATTGGAGCATCAAATATATATTCACATAGAAAGTGATTAACTAGTGCTAGTGAATATGGTTATATCTCATCAAGGATTATGACTACTCAATCCACTACCATCTTGGTAAAGAAAATAAGGTGGTGGATTCTCTAAGTAGAAAGGACCCAACTATTATTTCATTGATGGGAATTAAGATGGATTCGATCATCTTTGATTTGAAAAAGATGGACATGGTAATCATAAAGAAAGAAACATCATAAATCCTTTCCCAAATTATTTCACAACCATATATTTTGGAGAGTTGAAAGGATACCCAAAGAAATGATGTTGAAATTCAAAAGAATGTGAAAACTATAAGGAAAGAGAAATCCTTAATGATCAATGTTAATGAAGAAGGAATTGTGATATTTGGGTTAAGACTATGTGTTCTATAAAATCCCGAGTTAAAGAAGGAACTATTAGATGATGTACATATTTTAAACTTCTACATTCACCTAGAAAGCAGAAATATGTATCAAGATCTCTATCAGAACTATTGTTGGGATAATATTAAGGAGGATATCACTGAGTATATATCAAAGTGCCTGATATTCCAACAAGTAAAGGCTGAAAGGAAGAAGTCTAAGAGGATGATGAAACCATTACCCAGACCGACATGGAAATCATAGAACATCACCATAGAAATTGTCATAGGTTATTCAAATAAATCCAAGGGAAACAATGATATATGGGTTTTTGTGGACCATCTTATAAAGACTTCCCAATTTATCACTATTTTATAGGACTTCTCCCTAGATTAAATGGAATAAATATACTTTAGAGAAGTGGTAAGGATGTATGGAGTAACACCATAGATTTTATCTGATCGAGATCTAATATTCACCTCCAAATTATGGAAATTTCTCCAACATCCTCTAAATACTAATCTGAACTTATATACGTCCAATCAACCTCAATCTGATAGAAAATATGGGTGGACTATTCAGACGTTGGAAGACATGTTGTAAGAATATTCAATTGACTTCATGGGAGGATGGGACCTACATCTTCCTTTGGTTGAGTTCTATTACAATAAAACTCTCCACTAGAGAATCCAAATGTCTCCCTATGAAGCCCTATAAGGGAAGAGGTTCAAGAAAAGATTATACAAGGATGAAGATGGAGAATAAAAACTCAAAGGACCGAAAATTGTCAAGGAAATGAAGTAAATCATCACAACTATTCATAAGCACATCGAAGCTAATCAAAGTAAAAAAATAGAGTTATGATAATAATAATCATCGAGACCTACAGTTTGATGTTAGAGACATGGTATTCCTTTGAATATCTCATTGGAATAAGGTGATGATATTTTGGATGAAGTGAAATATTAGTCCAAAATACATCTCCCCTTGAGATCTTTGATCACATTAGAGTGGTGGCCTATCGACTAGAACTCACACCGAACCTATCTAAAGTACATGATGTATTCCATGTACCCCTCTTGAGAGAGAATATACCACGCCATTCACATGTAATCAATCCATAGGTGGTACCAATGGAGAATGATCTTTACTATGAAGAGTATCCATTTAAGATCTTTTATCATTGAGAAAATGTTCTACGAAACAAGACAATGAACGTTATCAATGTTTTATGGAGAAACAAAATGTCAAAAGAAGTGTCATGGGAACTAGAGGAGATGATGAAAAATAGTTACTGTCATATTTTTTAGTGTTGGAAAATCAAATTTTGAGGGTGAAATTTCTAAAGGGTTAATATTGTAATGACCCAAACTCTTATAAATAAAATCACACTTTTGATTTATTTAAATGTCTTATTATGTAATATTCTAATAGAAAACACATTCAAACCTTTGGTTTATCATATCATATTTTATTAACTATTATGAATCATTTTTATTGATAATATAGTCAAAAAAAATGATAACATGATTATTATAAATATATGGGTTTAACAAATCTAATTGTCACAAACAAAGTAAGTGATGGCTTCAACCAGTAGAATCGTTCCCTATGAAGCCAATTTATCAGATCTTATGAGGGAGATAAAATTTTTGGGATTTTACCTTGACCAATATCAATAATAGATCCAACAACATAAGTATTAGTGACACTGTTTATGGTAGAAGTTCATGCTCATTGAGATCATGACTCAAACTCTGTTCACCAAACCTCCCCATGAAAGTCCCATCATCGCAGACCTTAATTTTTGGGAATTTTTTAGTGTGTTAAAGGGATATGTATCAAGAACCTAGAAATATGATTATTTTCATTTTTTATAGAATAATGAATATATTTTCATCCTATTATTGTTACATTGTAATTGATTTTTTTGATACAATAAACCAAAAATTGTATTTTTGGTTAATATTCAAATTCGATAAATGAATTTATAAATTAATGGATTTTTAAAATAAATAATATTTTATTAAAATATTATTATTAAATATTTTTTATCAAATATAAATGATCATATGGATTTAATAAAGTCAAATAAAATGTTTTATTAGGGTTCAAAAACTATTATTTTAAAAAAACCCATCATTTTCAATAAATGTCAGTTATTAGTTTAAAAGTGAAAAATCACATACTTATTAAATTATTTATATAAAATGGATATTATATTTGGAATCAGAATATAAAAATTATATAATAGTGAATGTTTCATAATTTTCTGAGACAATAAAGATTTCTGGTAAAAAATTAAATATCGAATAAATATAATTTTTGTATTATTACACCATAATGAGGCAAAGGTGGTGTAATAATTACTATAAATGTGATACACGAACAAATATATATTTTTAATTTAAAATAATGTGATTTTATATTTATTTTATTTATTTTATAATGCCTTAGTGAATGCACCAAAATATATGATATATTTTATGATTTTAAAATCATTGCTTTAAGAGTGTAAATCACCTCCACATCACCAATGGTAATATTGTAATAATTTCAGCCCCTTTAGTAATAAAATAATTTAATACAATCCCCTTTTGAAGAAAACATGTTAAAAAACCATGGTATGGTGTGTGGTTTTGGATATTTTATTTTGTAGAGTCCAAAACCATAATAATAATGAAATCCCCCTCATTTCCTATATCAACCCAGCCAATTTACCATTTATATTCACTAAAACTATTTTTAGCACATAAAAACACTTCCCTAAACTCCCTAGAGTCCCCCCAAGGTGCCCAAATTTTCACAATAAGCCCCCCAAAAACCTTTGGAGCCACACACTCAAGTAAGGGATCTTCCACTCTCCTGTTTTATTCAAGCACTCATTTTATGTTATGACTTTTACTTTAAATATTATATGTTGGGATATATTATTCATTATTATCCACATTAATAATTTATGTACAAATAAAAATATCTTACCTTCACTCTCATTAATCCTCCCATGATTCTTCATGTACACCTGTTATCATGCAATAATTTCGTAATGATTGTTTTCTCTATTCATGTTTCTTCATTACCTTATACCTTATATTTCTAAATTTATAATGCTGGAATATGATTTTATTTGAAAATTTTACTTCAAATTTTATATAAAAGTGATTAAGGACCCCTTTATCTTTCATCAACAAATTTTTATGTATCTTTTTGTGACACTTTTGAATTCTCACCGATTTATGCCAAAAAAATTGTGTTGCTAATACCATAACAATTTCCTATCAAGGATGTTAACATTTAAGAACATATAATGTTTTATTGGGGACTTAATCATATGTATTCCACACTACTTAGTCATGGAATAAATTATGAAGATGAATAAATCCATGTTGTATGATCTATGTGGCACACATAATCATGACAATGAAATCAATATGATGGGTGCGCCCAGATAGTGCTTCAAAGAATTGGGTAATGTTTAGTATCATGAATCCTCATGTTGGTAAAAGGAGTGAACCTAATTACTTTATGGGACTCTATCTACCATGAATGCATGGTAGGTTTATCTTTTACCTATGTTTATGATGTAGTGTTTTAGGTTGTTGCTACATTTCCCATGTTATGATTATCATGATAGATCATGTATCATTATTCACATTTATTATTAATACTCTTCTTATGCCCTATTTATTTTCCTATTGTGAATTTATATTTTTCTATCCATGTTATTCCATTTTTATTCCCTTATTGGGATTTATAGATCAACCCTTTCGTATGTTTGTCCCCATGTTATCCCATGTAGTTTTATGTTAATGGGAATATTATGATCTTGTTAATGAAGTTTTAAATAATGTTTTGTATCCCATTTGCAAAGTTATTATGTTATGTACATAATTACCAAATAAACTAAACTTCACAATGATATGGGTTATATTAAGATCAATAAATCATGTATTAACATGAAATGAAGAGGAAGGTTATTATATAGAAAATCATAGGATAATTTTGACAACATAATAGATGTACATAATAGTTTATGAGAGGGTTTAATGATATTTAATGGTGAAATGTAATTACTTTTTAAATATAAGGATAATAAATGGATGTGTAAATACACATTACAATACGAAAAATCAGAAATGAGAATGATTAATAAAAAAAGTTCTTGAATAAAATGGAATTGGAAATGAATTTCTTACCTTGAGATGTTGTTCTTAAAAGAATATAGGGGACTTATTAAGAGTTTTGTAACACCTTCTGAGGTATTTAGAGAGAGATATGGAGAATAAAATCTATTAAATGGGTTTTTAGTGATGATGAATGGGAGGATGGGTGGTTATTTATAGAGAAAGGGAGGGGAACTATTTAATAATTTATAATCAAAAGTTTGGGAAACAATGGGAAAAAATATTCAAAACCACAAACCTATTGATTGATTTTCCAGTAGAATATACCAAAGATGAGTTGATTCTATTACTTTATTAGGTTATGTGTCATGAACCAAAATTATTCGCTATCCTACCCGGTGCCTGACATTGTTCGCAGCAAGGCCCGAAGGGCGTTTCTAATCACCACGGGCTGGCATAAGTTCCCGAGAATCAAATAAAAGTTTGGTAATGATTTACTTGAATAAGATTTCATTGAAAAAATAAAAATATAAATTAGATAAAACTGATATTATACATCCAAACAAGACCTTAAATTTTTTCATATTTAAAGGTTTACGACTTTTAGAGAAAACCCAAAAAGAAACACTAGAAAAGAGGAACAAAACTCTTTACTAGACTACTATGTAATGAAAGGAGCCACATCCTCAAGATGCCACCATCAAGATCCAAACAAAGTGCCACTAGAATCTCAAACTACCAACACTAAACATCTTTCCTTTACTTAAAACAAACATGTTAAAAAATCTACATACACATAGAGCTGTATGTAGCGTGTGAGCTAAATGCTCTTTGGATGAGACCCAGATAAAAAGATTCCATGCGAAAACATTTTAAAGATATTCTAACATGATCATTTAAAATTAATTCTTTTAAATCATTTATCATAAATCAATTGTGAGTTAACATATTAATGAGAATAAAATAGAAAACATACAAAGAAAACCAATACATAACCATTTTCTTGAAAGAAAAAGGGATTTATAAAATTTCCCTCTCACACACACACACAAGACGTCCACCATATACCCATGGTTGGAACCCCATCATATAAGGTAGAGAATCATGGATAAATCCCTAGGGTCAAACTAGCTCTAGTGGGGTTCTAGGAACCTCACATCTTAGTGAAAATGTTGTATAAAATCCAAAAACATCAGCGTTATTGTGTATGAGCCACTAGTAGGGAACACACCCACAACCAAGTTGTCTCCAATCATCATACATGCTATGATATAGTTTTCATCATCAATTATTCTAATTGAAACCTGGCTATCTCAACTTCTGAATCACTAGTTAGCTAGTCCTAGTTCATCCACCTAGTTACCCAGGATTTCATTTTTGTGCTCAATCAAGTTTTACATGTCACATAATATGTATCACTTTAACATTTCACAAGAAAAAAAGGAAACACACACACAAAATACACCACATTAATACAAAATTCTCCTTATAAAATCAAACACACACCAAAGAACCTTTCAAAATATATTTTACATTACTTAATCATTTCACCAATCCCCATTTGGGAACACTCAAGAAAGAAAACAATCAATTTCAACCAAAACATTGGGCCAACACCATTTATAATCCCACACATAAGACAAATTTATTTTCAAAGAATGACTCCCAATATTAAAACTATTTTCAATACCTACCAAAAGTAAAAAATAAGGAAATCACACCAAAACGACTCAAAAAACGTTCTATACCCCTTGATAATTTCAATAAATCATTTACATAATTTATAAAACATTTTTAAAAAAACACAACAAGGTCATGAATAATAAATATACCCAATTACATATAGAAAATCATTTTTTGAAAACACTTTCTAAAAAAACATTTCCATATCCACAGCTGCACCACACATATAAAACATATAACATTCCAAATTTAACTCTTCAAATTAAAAACCATTTTTTTTGAAAAATTCATACTTCAATTTCCTTTGTAAACTTAATTAAGACCCTTTTCGTAACCACAAAATTACTTCCACAAAGCACTATAACAAATCACATATAATTAATAACCATTTTCTATTGGAAAACCTATTTTCACCACATATTCATGTGAAAATATTTCTAAAATGCATTTTCCACCACCCAAGAAATTAATGGAACACATTTATAAAACCAAACAAGCATATCAAATTCATAAAAAAATGTTTGGGCATGGAACCACCTATATAGAACTAAGAATATTCTAGAAAATGGTGCGGAATCTCCATCACACTTCAACAACACCACAAGAAACCCTAGTAAGGAAACAATTTACCCAAAAAAAACAATATTAAACCCTAACCAGAACTGAACCCCATGAAATTAAAATAAAAACCCATAGAACTAGGGAGGGGATTACTTTATGTGGATGTCTCTAGAGGGAGGATGTGTGGCTATCAGAAGAGGGGCCGACGGGGTCGTGGTTGCCGGAGGAGGGAGGCCGCTGGAGTCACGATCACCAGAGAAGGGCTGACTAGTGAGGATGGGAATTCCAGATAGTGTTATCTAGTAGGGGAGGTGCGCCAGATAGGGTTGATGCCAACCGGGGAGGCATGTCATATATTATTCTTTGAAAGGGTGGCCGACCAGGGGTGGCATGTGCTGTGAGAAGGGGTGGTATTGTAACGAGTGATTGGGTTGGGGTGAGGAGAGGGGGTGACACGTGATAGAAGATAGGGGGAGACCAACTCTAACAAACAAAATAAAAAACAAAAGTAAAAATAAACTAATAATAATAATAACCTCAGAGTAATAACAATAAGCTTAAAAATAATTTTATTCTTAATGATAATAATAATAATAATAATAATAATAATAATAATATTCTAACGACAACAATAATAATAATAGTAGTTAATGAAAAAAATATTAATAATAATAACAAGCTTAACATTAATTATATTTTTAATAATAATAATAATAATGACAATAATATTATTATTATTAACACCGATTATAATAATAATATTATTCTCAAATAATAATAATAATATTATTATTTAAAAAATTATTTATATTTTATTACACTTTAATTATTTTATTTTATTTTCATTTTATTACTCATTTAATATTTTATTGGTTATTTTATTTTATTTATTTATTTTGAAAACTAGGAATTCTACACTGTGACATGGGTGAAGCCATGTGGTTTCCAAATAGTTCTCTACCCGTGCACCCGATGATACCATGCCCAAAAAACTAAATTTTCAATAAAAACTCAAAAATTTAAATCGGGCTTCAACCCAAATGTCAATAAGGAACTTGATGCCACAAATATTAATAAAATAAAATATTCTAAAAGGTCGAATGTGAAAATTTTCTTCACCATAATGCTTTTTACCCCGAAAAGCCACAATAATGCTTAAACTCAACGTAAAATTGATACCCCTTCATAGTCTAAGGAGATTCCCAATGAATAAAAAAAGTCATGAAAACTATCAATAAAGGATGATATTTACAAATCAAACATAGGTGACTAAAAATGGACTCCACGTTTTGTGCCACCCACATTGGAAAGTGAAGACACCTCCAATTGATCGATCAAAGGATAATAGATTCCCACATCGCACAATCTAACATCTTAAGTCAAACACCCCAAACATCCCTAAAAAATACCTACACAAATATCCTAAAACAGTAAATAAAAATCAAACCATAACCTGGTGAATTCTCCCATGATTTTAGTTCAATGAAATCATTGGGTGTGCTCCAGTCCCAAGTTGAAACCTATCACCAAGTCGACACTAAGAACATAACTAAACTACTGACATGGAGAGTACCAAATAGAATCTCCACAATAGGTACAACCAACACCCAAGACAAAGCTAGTGGACTAACACAGGGAGGCCTAAATAGACTCCCCACCATAAGAAATAGGCTACATCAATTCATTTAAGTAGAATTTTTGCGAGACCCATGGTGGGTCTCCCCACTATAAAGTTCAACTAGATTAACTAACTAGCATAGACCAACCTGAAAAAACTGACATGGTTAACTTGGGAGCTTCCTGAACACCAAATATCTCACCACAAGGGAACCAATTAGTTAAACTAAAAACCATCTAGAAGAAACTACATGGTTCACTAATCCCACGAATTACCATTATCAGATAATACCAAATCAAAACCAAAATCAAAACGGACTTATAAGTCTGATCATACATAAACAAACACATTGAAAGTCTCATCCACAAGGTACATGCAAATAGTTTCTAGATAACTATAAAACTACACATCTTTATAACCAGATAGGGATCCTTACACCTATGCAGTTCATAATGTGGACACGAATTCCCCATGTCTCTTTTCACTAAACAGAACCATTAAAATTTAGTTTCCACCCCGAAACCTCAAACTATCTCCGCCTACCACAATGGAGACAAAAGTTAAACCAAGGTCCTTTACACCCTTGGGGGTTCCTAACTACGCACCAAAATCACTTTGGAACCTACATCTGGTGCTCTAATGGTTGGAGCATCCCCTTCCACATAGATTGGTGCTAAAACACCATGAACTAAACTTCTTCCTTTTGTTCCACAAGCAAACACACCATGATCCAAATGACACCACTAAATACAACACATCTTTCCACCTATTCTACCTCATCATGAAATTACACCATGGTAATGACTTAGTGGATTCCCATGAATCATTCCATTCACCTCGAGCGAGGATAAAAAAACTCTCATGCGGAACAAAATTCCATCTAAATGGGAAAAAATTTAGAATTATTGAAATAGAATATGATTATATTAAAATATAAGTTCTCAGAAAATTTCATGACATCCACCCTCTCACTTGAATGATAAAACGATGTTTCTGAACATCACCGAATGTGACCACTATAACATAATATGCCTTACAATGAAAATGAGTTTTAACTAAGTCCTGAATAACACACAACTCCAAAAAACAACCATTATATCCTCTTATGATTAGATTCACCACACAGGTGGCCAAAAATGATCTATTTCTTAGAAGGAAACCATCAAAAGATTCAAATACACTTTTTAAGACAGTAGCCAACACCAAAAACATAGACTGCTTCTTGCGTTCCCCACTAGATTTTCCCTTCACCATTTCGAGGAAGAGAATTTGAGCTAAAGGGTTTGAAACATCACCATTGAAAACCCAAAAGACTAAAGGAGACTAAAATTTCCTTAAAATCCCCCGCATCTGCTCCCCTATTCTGAGATGATTTTCTTATTCGAAGAAGAAGAGGGGTAGACTCAACCGTAAACTCAAGAGGAATTTTCTCAATACCTTCCTCAAAATAAATCACTTACCAGCACTACAAACCAACTTACCAATGAAACACAACCCTACAAATATTTCAATCAAGAAGGGTTTTTGAACTCAGAACACCCCACAAAAACATTCCCAAAAGTCCAACAGACACAACACACAATCACTATTTAAAAAAAACACAAAATTTTTCCTTAAAAAGTCATTTGTGAAAATAAACATGGTTTGTGGGTTGAAAATTAACCAATGGTATTCCATGAGCCTCACACATGAAATTTTCTATTACATATTGGGCACCCATCTCATGTCAATCTAGGAACACATCCAGTACTTCCATTAACCATCTACCTTCACATATAACCATGCATGTGGTCACCCATGAGAATAAAAAAGACAAAAACCTAAAATTTCCATTCCAAAACACTTTAAGTTTCCCATAAATCCCAATTTTCATCAATAACCTTTGAATTATAACTCATGTGTTGTCATTTAAAGCATGTTTACAGTACCATTTTGAAAATGAATTTCCATTTTCAAAAATAACCATTTTTTCCAATAAACCACAAACATTGATTATGAAAACTCAATATCCTTGGAATCATTCTCATTTTTTCACAAAAATCATCTTATAAAAGTCCACCCTTTTTAAAACACATTCAAGCAATAATAAAACCCCTTTTCCTATCTTTTAAAAATAAGAAAATTCCCACTTTAAAATATATATTTCTTAAATTTTAAAATGAATGTTTTCATATTAATCTTTTGGACCCATGGAAACACAAAATAATGCAAGAGGAAGTTAGTTATAGTGGGTGACTAAGACTTATGGTCTGAAACCATATTTCAGTCCCTCTATTATCACGGAGAGTGTTTTAGGACAATATCCTCAACTCCACATGACTTTCCAGGCCCTGGAATACTGACTAAGACTATTGACGCAACTCCTGTTTCATTTCCCAAACAACTAGAAACTACAAGGACCAAAAACATAGATAAAACCTGAATTCCTCTAGTGACTTGAGTCCTATCACGACGTGTTATGGCTAGGCACCATACTCATAATCGGAATGGAAAGTACTGAAAATCCAAGATTTGGTCTACCCAGACTCTTTCCCAAAGAACATGACCCAAATGAGTGTGACCTTCTCTAATACCATTTTTTCACGAACCAATCCAGGTCGCCATATGACCCGGTGCCTGACCCAGTCAACGAAATGGTCTGAAGGGTTTTCCCCATCCCCATGGGATAGAACAAGTTCTTAGGTATCAAATAAACGTTTGGGAATGATTTATTTGAATAAAAAGTCCTGAAACAACTAACAATATAAATAATCTAAACCTAAAATTTCACAACCAAACAATCCCTTAATAATTTTCATATTTAAAGGTTTACAGCTTGTAAACAGAACCCCAAAAGTACCAAGACATAAGTGGACCAAAAAACTATTCTAAACATCCATACAATGAGATGGACAACATCCTCAAGATGCCACCACCAAGATTTACACCAAGTGCCACTATAAGTTGAAACTAGAAACACTAAATGTCTTGATTTTATGTGGGAAAAACATTTAACAAAATCTAAATACATATAAGGGTATATGTAGGGTGTGACTTAAATACCAATATTATTCTACTAACAAAAAAAAATTCCATCCCAAAACATTTTAATTATGGTCTAACATGCTTATTTAAAATTAAAGAATTTAAACCATTTCTGGGAAATAATTTGTGAGGAAACATTTTAAAGAATAAGAGATAAACCACATACAATGAAAACCAATAAATAACTATTTTATTGATATAAAAATGGATTTATAAAAGTTCAAACACAAAAAAATATCCACACAAAACAGGTCCACAATATTCCTACGGTTGGCACCCCATCTTATAAGGTAGAGCATCATGGGTAAATTGAAAGGGTCAAACTAGCTCAAGTGGGATTCTAGGAACCTCGCATCGCGTTGAAAATGTGGTATAGAAACCAAGACCATCAGCATTATCATGAATGATCCATTAATATGGAACACACACATAACCTAGTGGTATCCAATCATTATTCATGGTTAGATATAGTTTTCATCGTCAATCCCTTTATGTGAAAAAATGTCGTAGACACTTCCAAATCACTAGACAGCTAGTCCCACTCCATCCACCTAGTTATCCATGATTCCATTTTTGTTCTCAATTATGTTTCACATGTCACACAATATATATCACTTTCAAATTTCACAAGATAAAGAAGGAATTACACAGAAAAAAACCACCACTTGCATACCCAATTATCCTTTTAAAATCAAACACAGACCAAAGCCCCATTCAAAATACATTTTTCATTACTTAATAATTTAAAAAATACCCATTTGGATACACTAATGGATGAACACAATCAATTTAAACCAAATCCTTGGACCAATCCCCCTTTTAATCCCATATATAAAACATTTTTTTTCAAGGAATGATTCCCAATATTTAATCCATTTGAAATACCTACTGAAAGTGAACAACAAGGAAAGAACACCAAAAAAAATACACAAAATGTTCAATACCCCTTGAGAAATTTAATAAATCATCATCAAAAATTATAAAACGTTATTAAATAACATAATAATGGATTGAAACATAAATATACACAATTCCATGTAGAAAGGCCAATTTAAAACGACTTTATTCATAAAACATTTCAAAAACCACATCCGTACCACACACATAAAATATAAAACATGCCAAATTATACATTTACAATTGAAAAATAATACTTTACCACATTATAATGTAAATTACATTTCAACCAACCATCAAATATGTTTATTGTATTAAAATAGTGGAGTGAAGTGAAGGAAAAAAAGGGAAACTTGAGATTGGAAGAGAAAACCAGAGAGTCAGGGCAGTCTAAAGAAGTGGAGACCAAGAGTGTCTGTACAATAAAATTACATCCCTGTAGTAAGAAAGGACCCTATATTTGTGTAAACATAGATTTTTGTACCTTTAATATCCTTGGAATATAGTAAGTAAATGACCGAATTCCCATCGCTCTAGGTATGATTGACATCCATGAATTGTGTCATAAACCCTTTGCATTTTCTAATAATGTATTCCACCATCTAGGGATAAAATCTAGAACCAAACATCGCATTGAAAACATAGAGAGATTCTGATTCAACTACGACAGGATGTATGTTTCTTTGCCAACATATTTGGAGTCTAGTGAGAATTAATTTTTCTTCATCTTGCAAAAAATCACTACTCCAAAGATAAACCAAGTAGGGGATAACCATAAACCCCTTGGGATATCAAAAAGCTCCCCCGCCTCACAAGAGACCCCTAATGCATGATTTGTATATATTAATTTTGATCCCTATATGATGTGGGTTCCATTGAACCCAGGTCTCATGCCTTGTGATGCAGCCATACATGAATGGTGAGGCCCCTGCGTAAATCACTCTGATTGAAGGAGCTTTCTGAAAGCCTTTTCCATAGTGGGAAAGATCCAACAACATGAACCTAGTTTTAAAAATCAGCCATGTCCCTATTCTCTATAAGAATAGTCCATGTGTCTATAATACCTTGTTTTTAGCATCGTTTCTCCCTATTCAAATACTCTAGAAACCTACTAGAAAGATGAGGGATCTCACCTTTCATTCTGGACCAGTGTCACCAGCACCTTGAAACCACTTTTTGGAGATGTTATGTTGGACGATTCTTGCAGTGACCAACCGCTAAAACCATCGAAGGCATGCCACACCTCTTTCATCCATTATCCATCAATGGATAAATAATCAGTGAACTCAAACTGACCCACCCTACATAAGAAATATTTGGATACCAGGTTGACACCAAGAAACTAAATGTTGTCATCCGCCATTAATGTGCACTTCTTAACCCTCTATGCTAAGAAATTCACCTTTGAGGGAGAATCTTGGAACCAAAGTGTTTGTTTCCACACATCAATTGATTTTGAAAGCCCAATTTTTACACTTTTCATACCCATAAAACACTTCCACGAAGCACCGCAATGAATCACATACGATTAATAATCATTTTCATTTCAAAACCCCATTTTCACCGCATATTCATGTCAAACTATTTCTAAAACATATTTCACACCGCTCAAACAATTCATAGAATATATTTATAAAAAAACAAGCTTATCAAATGAATCAAAAAAATGTTAGAGCATGAAACCACCTACCTCGAACCAATAATATCTTGGAAAATGGTGTGAAATCACCATCACACTTCAAACACACCACAAGAAACCCTAAAAAGGGAAAAAAATTACCAAAAAACGACCATATTAAACCCTAACCCAAACCTAACCCCATGAAATTTAATAAAAAACCCTAAAACAAGGGAGGTGTTTACCTAGAGGGGTGGCCGCTGGAGGGAGGAGGTGTAGCTGCTAGAAGAGGGGCTAGAGGTGTTGCAGTCACCGGTGGAGGGAGGCCTCTAGAGTTGTGGTCACCGGAGAAGGGTCGACCAATGAGGAGGGACATACCAGACAGGTCCGACCAGTAGGGGAGGTGCACTGAATAGGGAAACAGCTAGCCCGGGAGGCATACCAGACAAGGTTCGCCGGAATGGAGGTCGGCCAGGGGCGGCCTGCGCAGTGAGTTGGGGAGGTAGCTCAGTGCATGATGAGATTGGGTCATGGGGAGGGTGTGCGATGCGATGGAAGGGGGGGACCAATGCTAACAAACAAAAGAAAAATCAAAAATTAAAATAAACTAATAATAATAAACTCATAGTAATAATAATAATCATAAAAATAATCATATTTTAAATTATCATTATAAGATTAAAAATATTAATATTCTAATACTAATAAAAATAATAAAAATAAAAATAATTAATGATAGTAATATTAATAATAAAAACTAGCTTAATAATAAATATATTATTAACAATTATAATAAGATTAATGATATTAATATTAATATTAATATTATTAACACCTATAATAATAATAAAATTATTCTCAAATAATAATTATAATAATATTAAAAAAAATAATTTTGTTTCAATTTTATTAATTTATTTTATTTTCATTTTGTCACTAATTTTATTTTATTTATTTATTAACATTTTATTTTATTTATTTATTTTGAATATTGGGCATGCCATATGGTGACTTGGCAGATGCCATGTGGTTTTGAAACTGTGCATTTCCCTTGCACCTGATGTTTCCATGCCCAAAACACACATCTTTAAATAAAAATTGAAAATTTTAAACTAGGCTTCAACAGGAACATGAAAAAGGATACCCAACACCAATAAAAATATTAAAATAATATAATTTAAAAGGGTCAAGTGTGACATTTTGAACCTAAATCCTTAAATTAAATTCATTGGTAAGGTATAATTGAGTCTTGTTTATATAGAATTGTTTTTAAAAATTTTAAAAATATAATATAGGATTGGGTGGATGGATTAAAGGATTGTAAAATTAATTAAATAACATAAAAAATAAATTATTTGAAAGGTGAAATATATTATTGGTCTTGGATTCCCAAATTTTATTTATTACATCACTTTTATGATATTATAATATCTTAATACATAATATATTTAATTTTTACTCTAACAATTTGACTGTGTTAGAAAATTATGAAACATTAACCATTGTATAGTTTTGATATATTGATCAAAAACTAATTTTTATTTTACCAAATTATTTTTGTAAATATGATAATTTAAACTTTTAAATAAAAAAACTTATTTACTAAAAAATAATAGTTTTAATGACACTAATCACTTTCCGATTATTTTAAAAATTACATTGGACTTGATTAATTTATACTATAATTTATATTAAAATAAATATTGTTTAGTAATACTATTTAATGAGAATAATATTTATTTTTAATTTGTTTAATTAAAAAATATATTTAAATTAAAATTATATTTTTCTTAACAATACGATTTTTGTTTCCTTATATCAAAAAATTATTTATATTAAACTAATTACATGATAATATTTATAAATTAATAATGAAAGGCATAAATATATTTGTTATTATATATATATATATATTCATACTATTGGTGTCTTGATATGTATCCCCTTATTACACAACTGTACTCCCCATGGGCAAGGTTTGCGATGCTAGTACATTCTTTGGGTGGTTTAGTGAACATGATTTGGGGAATAATCTCAATAAGATTAAACTTATCCCATAAATGGGTTTGATCCCTTTTCAGTTGTTGAATGCCACTTTCATCTTCATTAAGGGAAAATATATGGGATTCCATCACCCTCAAAATCTTTGATAAATGTTCTTCATAGCGTAAGATCAAATTAATTGAGGCCATCGCTTCTTCATTCAGTGTCAATTAGACCTTATCATAACCATTAATATATATTATTTTTAATAGTCATTATATTAAGTATATATTATAAATGGTTGTTATTCTTAATGATCATCCAATATCGATATAAAAATTATTTCAATTTTTTATAATATTCCAAAAAAAAAATTAAATATAGTGCATGTTTTTCTATGACTACATAACTCAATAATGAATTTATTCATTTAGAAGGGAATTTATTTTATAATGATTTAGGTCATTATAAAGGGACTATTGGGTGATAGTGGTTACAATATACCTTCTGGTGATAATAATAATAATACTATGGAAGGGATAAATAAAACAAAATAGAAGAAATTTATATAAGAGAAATAATGATACAAATGTACCCCTATTACTTTCCAGATAATATGTACATGTTGTACTAGTCTTATAGAAGTAAACAGGGTCACCTTTGGCTGATCATATATGTAGATGAATAATGTATCCCAAAAATTCACCAACCCCTCAATAGAGAACGACCCAACATATCTACCAAATATAATGCATATGAGCCTATACACCCTCTACCCTCCCTCTCATAGTATGATCTAGACCTCAACCTTGATCCCTTTATTATACTCAAAACCATAATGTCTGCATGCATCTCTAAGGGACAATGTAGAAAGTGAGTATGAACATTGAAGTCCACCACCAATGATGACCCATGCATAAATCCATACATAAATCGGTGTATATTTTTTTTCAATAAACAACAAAAAATTTATCATATCCCACTCCAAATACAACCTATAGAAACAAGAGAGACTTTAACTTCCTTGGAAAACAATGGAGAATAATGATACATTCATGGTCTATCATAATGGAATACCCCTCATCCTTCCAACTATTTCATATCAGATGAAATCATATTCCAATGAAACCACATACATATATGCCACCACCTACCAATATTTTATCATAATCTATTTGATTCAACATGATGTCCCAAAAGAAATTCCCATAAGACATATCACCAGTCCAATAGATTTTTTCTTATTTCTACTAGCTGCTGACACAACAGATCAATGAACCCAAAGAACAATGATACCGACATTTCCATTATTTATTCTTAATGACTCCATCATAAATGGTGAGACTCGTCTCCCATATGATGGTAAAATATAGCATCAGTCATATCCATCTACAGACATCACCTCATATGTACTGATTCTCAACAACATCTCTTATCCTGATTAATCTATTTAGGCCTCCACCAATAATGAGTGGTCATAATCTTCTCACTATCCTTATCCTATATGTTTGTGACCCCAATGACACCATTGGAAAACCTCAATGAGCATCATCACCAAAATTCCATGTCCACGCCTTCATAAAATCTCCATCACCTCCAGAGAACCATGTATCCTAATTGTAGAAATGGTCAGCACCATACCCCTATCCTGGTGAATCATGTCACCACACATCGGGTGATCAAAACCACCAATAGTCACACGATCCATGTTCAATGTATTTTCATTGAACCAATTCATACATAACCTCATATTAATAAATTTCATTAACCGACATCATTTTGTTCAGCCAGCCACATAACCCTATTTTTCAACTACCATGACATACAAAGATCAACAGTACCATTTAACAAAAGATAATACCCAAAAATATCTCACAGGAATAACAAGGTCTAAAATAATCAAATAATCATTCTCACCAAGACAACCCCTTAATTTCAACTTACCACCGATTACATATCACCCATATAAATTTGGATAAATATACTCAACACCTACCTAATGATTTCGAATGCCTTCTCATCAAATTATTGTGTCTGATTCGAGCTCAAACATTAAGAATTTAAAAATAATATTTTTTAGAAATACCGCATAACTACCATAAACTATTCAAAAATAGAAGATAACAAGATACATTAATGAATATGGGAAATATAGTGTTCTCCTTACCCTTTGTTACCTCTTTCCACAGATGATACCAAAATCTTGAAAGAAAAAAATTTATTTCCCTCACATTGAACCCAAAATCAAGAGGAAGTGGATTCCATTTCTCTCTTTACAAATTCCTCAATTCCCTTCTTTTATTTCAATAAAAACTGTATCTTTATTCCTTTCTTGCTGATAGGTGTCATGGAATGACAAAAAATGTTCATGTTGTAACCTTTTAGGGTATAGGGAATCCTATGCTATCTGGATCATTCACATCATTTCACACATGTCATGGATTGAAAGGCCACAATCTAAATACATTTTAGCTATTGAATAGCCTAATTATCCTGAAAGCCTTCTCAGAAAACTCATGGTTTAAGGAACACTTTATACCAATAATACACATTGGTTTCAATTTTTTTAAAAGGATATATATCTATATAATGTATTATGTTATAAAACAACCCCTCTTGATCAAAAATGTACTATATATAAATTTAATGCATAAAAATATTTACAATGTGGAGTTATTCTTATGAAATTATCTGTTATTCTTTCCAAAAAATCCCTTCAATTTTAGGGTGACCATACCATGAATTTTGTTTTTATTAGTTAATGTTTTATCATTTTGGAGCCACTCATTACCATCATCAATATTTTTTTTTATTTTTTTAAAAAATTTCTTATTTTTAATCATTTGAAAAGAGGACCCATTATAGTGAATCTTGATTTTATAAATATTACTCACCTTGAAAGTTAAATTAACCATATTTTCTCTATGAGTATTACTCCTCTTCACTAATTCCTTTTATTAGTTTATAATGTTATTCTAACTTCATAATCTCTTTAATAATAAAAAAATATTATTCTTAAAATAGAAAAAAATGATTTGGTAGTTAAAATATTTCTATTAGTTACCCTAAAAATAATTCATGGAGAATAATTTCTTCTACTAATGTGTATTTCTCAACAGTTTCACAATAAAAAATATACGTCCTCATTCTCATTCCTCTCTAAAAAAGTGTTTTCATCTAAAAACCAAATCTTTTTAATAATAAATATCATTTTAAATCATATATCTTTATTAATAATAATTAGACTAATTACTCCATCTCTTTTTAATGAAAATTATATTTATCAATGTCATATCCTTATAATGAAAAATTATCTCACTCACAATGTATAATATTGAGTCTTTTTTTTGAAAATATATTATGATTTATATTCATATACATTTTTCCATTTTCAGGGGTATCATAATTTTCTTCAATATTTAGGGATTCATTTTTTCTTGATATGGATCATAACCCAAGTATTTGTTATATTTTATGTTAAATCTTTGGTTATTGAGGTTATAATCTAGAATCATCATGTTTTTTCATTTCCGTTTTATTCTAATAATTAAAAATGATTTTAAATTTTATATATTTTAAGGACGAAAAATCATATTTTTAGAAAATAAAGTGATATTCAAGTTATCTTATTTATTAAACTACATCCACCTCCAGATCCTCAATGTTAGTGATATTTTATTTCTTGGTAGATTTCAACTCTTCAATTTCCCTTTCTTATTCATTAACATGGAGATTGATCTCAACAACCTTCTATGGATTGTCATATTTTATATATTTATGGGTCTTTATATCCTCATTCAATACAACAACTTATTATTACTACCGATGAACATAATCTTTAAAATATTTAATAACATGGTTCATTTTATTTTCTATATTTCATTAAATATAAAATTTATCAAATGTTTCCACAAGTTAAACCATTAATTAAATTACTCTTTATTAGTCAGATTTACCATCCTCATTATCCTTCTAATATTTATATTTTTAAATGAAAAAATCAATGTATCCATATTTAAAATAAGTAATATATATTTGAATCATTAAAAGAGTATTCTTCATTGGAGATTTTTTTTTGTTTCAATATTTAACATTGAAAAAGATTCTTTGATTTTTTAATACTCTATTTTGATTCTAGTTTCTTGATTTTGAATATTTTTAGTGGAGTATCAAAAGATCATCTTGATTTTTGGGGGATAAATTATGGGCTATGAACTATTAATACCAAAAGGTAAATGGTGGATCACTATTGTGTGGAGGAATAAATTTCAATCAACGTATCGATTAATTTGGGATATGGAGATTCAATTTACAAAGTATTTCAAATAAATTATTTATAACCCATTTTTAGTAACCATTGATGTGGAAAAATTCCAGGAATCCATAGTCCATGTATTTAATTATGATAGTCACATGGTTGCCTATTTTACCTCTAAATTGGCGGTTCCCCGAGGGATGTTTATAAAATATAATAATTTTTGTCAATTGGATATTAGTGAAATCACATATAAGTTATGATACTATCTCTCATAGAAATTCAATTGGAAATATTTTTATCCCAATTGTCATGGGTATTTTCCCAAAATACAATAAATTCCTTATAGTCTTTTGCTGAGTGTATAGCTATTCCTTTATTATATTTTCATTCATCCATTGTTTTATGGAGTATTTTTTATTAGTTTGGATCATGGTTCCATCCTCAGATACTCCATTATCATATTCCATTATATATAATAACATTGTATCATGTGTAAATCATAGATGTTTTATCCATGTTGTGGGAATAAGAAGGGGTATTATAGCTCCCCTAGTGTTCTTAGATGTGTTGAATTCCTTCAGTAAGTGGTTCTATTTTTTATTTTATATAAAAAGATTTATTCTAGTGTTTTTTAGCATTCTTTTGAATAAAAATATGTCATGTTAAGTATTAAGTAGTTTAAAATGATATATTTTGTTTTCTAAAATATAAAAATCTAGATCATTAATATTAGATAATTCTTAGTCATTCATTATCGGGTGTCAATCTAGATATTATGATGATAAGTGAATATTGTAAACTTGATAGAAAGGAACATGATGTTGTATGGATGATTTTATCATGGAGTTTTTCATTAAATATCTAAGAGGTTAATACAACTATTTAGTTAACTTCTATACTCACAAACAAGAATGAGAATCCCACCATAATGAATAAGATGTTTATTATTTTTGAGACTCTTTAGTATGAAGCTAACAAATGAAATGTATATAGCTGAACATGTCATAAAATTTAATATAATCAAAATGAAATTAAAATTCAGTGAACATGAAATTTTGGATTGTTGTCTATTTTTTTGTCTATTTATCATTGTTTATAGAATCAAGAGAGGTCATAGTTATCATAATGAGCATCTCAAATAGAAATAATGACATAATGTTTTAGAATAGTTGAGATCAACTTTTTAAAAAATTGCTCAAATATAAGGAAGTTTAAAATAAAACTATATTAACATAAAAATAAGAGGTTATAAAATGAAACCTCAATAAAGAAAATCATCAAGAGAAGTGTGGATTCAGTTAAAAGAGATGAGTCAATTAAAATTTTCAAGATATTTTATGATGGGAATTTGGAAATAAAATACATCTAGATAATGATTATACCAAACATGGTGAAATATTTAGAAGTTCATCATGATATACAATAACTATGATTGGGGAAATATGTTTACTATTATGGGTCAGTAGTTTATTGGATACATTGATCATTAAATCTATATAATTATTTCAATATAAATCAAATACATTATTCATGAAAAATTATGTGTCCAAAATTTATGGAAAGTTATATATTTTTTATTATAATGCTATTTATATTATAGGAAATTTAAATTTAGACATTCATATAATTAAAATATTCATGATAAAGTTTTAAGGAGTCATATTTTTATAAGGATTAAGGAAGAATTTTATTTCAGTATGTTTACTAGATAACATGAGATTCTATAAAATACTTATGGATGGAATGCGAAAAAAACAAAAGAGGTTTCATACTGGTGGAAAAAATATGTGAAAAATAGAGTAGTATTTATTACAAGGATGGCATTTTGGATAATGATTATAGATTAATAGACCATGTATTCCTCCTTGTTGAATCAAAATCTGGGTCACATGAGTGAAAATGTTTTGCATGTCTTAGATTATAAAGGAATATTGATCCCCATACACATGTATTATGAAACTTCTAAAGAGTTAATCTATTAAAAGAATAAAATTTTTCCTTTTGTTCCTCAAGGCCTAAAACCTATGTCTCAAAGGTCTGATCTTGTGAATATAGATTTATAGTTACCATATCAAGTATAAACATGTTGGTTCACTATACCAGGTTACCATAATTTATAATGATACATGTGAACACTAGGTGTACTCTCTGAAAAAATACCAATTTATTTGGAATATTAATTATATGGAGATCCATAGGGGAATAAAACATTTTTTCCCAGAAATATGTATGGTATTTTCATGGTGGTGAGTATTATATAAAATAATTTGAGAAAGTATCCAAAAAGAAGGGTATAGTTTATAGGGACATATTACTTGAGAAACAATAGTGGAATGTAGTTTTGGAACAAATAAACACGAAACAGAATGGGAAATCCCAAAGCATGTGAATTATTTCTAGTCTTCCAATGGATTTTTAGGTTGAATTATTGAATGTCCTGGATTATAATATCAATATGAACCTTTTATATTTATGGAGAAGTATTTTTTTCCTACGTAACATTGGACCAATAATCTGGTGGATGTCTTAAACAAGAAATATTTATGAAGGGTCACTATAACCATGTTAATGACAGTGAAAGATGCAGGATAAAATGTATGCCCAAGACATGTCTCTTTTTAAGTTATGGTGATAAAGAAATTGTATTTTGGACTTGGGATACTAATTAATGGAAGGTTAGTAGAATGAAAAATGTGAACTTCAATCAAGGGATTTGACACAAGGATTAATAATTATTGGAAGACGCTATTAAGAAAAATGAATCAATGGAGAATAACCAAGTTGAACTGGAAATAAGAAAGTAAATATGGGTTATTTCAGGGAGTATTGATTGGTTATATGTACCTAAAATGTCAGAAATACTATGTAATGACCCGTAAATTTCAAGGGATTTTTTTTCTTAAATTCATTGGAATTTTACGAGTATGCAGTTTCTAACGGAACCTGATTCCGAGGACCCATGTGCCCAGAACAATTTTCTAAAGTTTATCTTGGGTACATTCAGTGAACGAACAAGCGGGTTTTTCTATCTTTTGAAGCGGTGCTCAGATTTGAAATCTGAGGGCACCGATGAACTCGCAAGGCCAGTATTTGCTTAAGGGGACCTTTACCGCAGTTGTGTTTTATGCAGGTTGAAAGTTAATTTTTGGGGTTTATTCCTAAAATTAAAATAATTTTGGTGGTGCACAAATTTTATTTTGGGAGGTGGGGCCCACAAAATCCCCACCCTTTTTTACTCCACATTAATTCTCTGCTGTTTACATTGACAACTCCATGCATTTATTATGGTGGAGCCTTCCCACCTCCCTCTTCCCATTAATTATTCCAAATATGATAATTAATGTCAGAGTTATTTTAATTGGCACCACGTTGGAATTAATAAGAATTGCATGAAAATTATATTAATTGGAGAGCCCCTTTTGCCTTGCATTGGAAAATCACATTTGGGAAAGGGATATAGAGATTTAAGAAGAGGAGATCCTTCATTGACGAAGAAAACCCCCGACAATGAATGCAGCAAAATTCTTCCTCGGACACACCTCGATGTCAAGGAGACTACGTCGCCTATGATAGCGACCCTTCCTCCATCATTGACAGAATGACACCGTTCTTCCGCGACGCCCGTTTACCGCAACACTCGTCTTTCGCAGATCAACGACGTACGACTACAACTTCGAGGTAGGGGGAATTTTGTATATTTCCTATATGTGTTTTCTACCCTCGAACATAGCGTTTAATTGTTGGTGATGATTTGAACTTATAATACGGTGGGTACGGACTAACGAAAAAGCCTGGACCCACCGATATTTTTGTTCTTGAAGCGCGGGGTGTTTGGCGATGACAAAACAGGACCAAAACGGCTATTGGGGGCCATCGCAGTGAAGTAAAGATCCTGAGATGACCGCAGGAGCTGTCGCCAGCAAAAATGGACCAACGGAATAACTCCGGTGGCCCGCAGAAGGTGCCGGCGGTGCCCTGGTGCGCCGCCGGAAGAAGCCTGTCGTGGCGGCAAGGGGAGGATCTCGCGACCTCACGGGATCTGGGTGACAACCGATGCCACCCTGGCGCCGCGTTCGTGAGACTGCCCCCCCCCCCCCCCCCCCGCTCGGCTCGCTGGCGGAGCCAGCGCACCCCCCCGGGTGGGTCACGGGGATCGGGCCAGGCCGTGTCCTACCAGGCAGGACCCATAACCCGGTCGGGTCGACCCGATTTAGGTCGACCCAGGGGGGGTTGGGCCGGTTCTGGCCGGGCCAAGACCCCCCACTTCAGACCGTTTTCGGTCATTCACCCATAACTGGAGCTACGGACCTCTGATTGACGCACCGTTAGTTGAGTAGGAACCTCTGGATCGAGATAATCATTTCGTTATATTACACATGAGGTTTTGAAAAAGTTTTGGTATGGCTGGGTTGGTTCGAACCTAAAACCAACTGGGCCCTTGGAGCAGAAATGATTATAACTTAAGGACCAGACGACCGATTGATGTGCCGTCAACTAAGTTGGAATCCTCTTGATGGACCAGTTCTCTTGGAATACACCACTTGAGGTTTGGATGCAGCTGGATTATGGTCAGGTTGTTTTTATCTTAAAAACCAACTGGGCCCCTGGAACAGAAAAGCCAACAACTCTCAGACCAGGCATCCGATTGACGCACCATCTATCGCGTTGGGTTTATTTTGACGAGACAGAACATTGGGATACATAAAATCTAGACTTCGTGATAGTTGATGTATCGACCCCCCCTTGCTCGAGGAGCGGACCCTCCCGGAATCGAGCGTGCTGTGTGCGGGAACCCTAGAGCTGGCTTCGACTGCGACGTCTACTATACTAGGATCCTCCGTGGGTTCGATGACAGCAACTACCGTACTAGGATAATATGTGGGTTCGACGATGAGGACTACCATACTAGGATCTTCCATGGGTTCGACGACGATGACTACCATACTAGGATCCTCTGTGGGTTCGACGAAGAAGTCTACCGTACTAGGATCCTCTGTTGGTTCGATGAGGAGGACTGCCGTACTAGGATCCTCCGTGGGTTCGACAACGACGTCTACCGTACTAGGATCCTCTGTGGGTTTGAGGACGACGACTACCATACTAGGATGCTTCATGGTTTCGATGATGATGACTATGGTAGTACCATCCTTTGTGGATTCGACGATGATGACTACCGTACTAGGATCCTCCGTGGGTTCGTTGACGACGTCTACCGTTCTAGGATCCTCCATGGGTTCGACGACAATGACTACCGTACTAGGATCCTACGTGGGTTTGACGACGACGACTACCGTACTAGGATCCTCTGTGTGTTCGACGATGACAACTATCGTACTAGGATCCTCCTTGGGTTCGAGGATGAAGTATACCATACTGGAATCCTCCGTGGGTTCGACAATGACGTCTACCATACTGGAATCCTCTGTGGGTTCGATGGAGATGACTTCTGTACTGGGATCCTCCATGGGTTCGACAGCGATGATTAATGTACTTGTATCCTATATGGGTCCGACAGTTTGACTTCTGTTCTAGTATCCTACATGGGTCCGACAGAGTAGCTGATCTTGTATCCTATGTGGGTCCGACACCTTAGCTAGTCTTGTATCATATGTGGGTCTGACATCTTAGATGAATCAGTGACTACATTTGATCATCTCTATCGCTATACGAATGATGTATACCTATGTGATATGAGTCTAGACTTTCAATCATTATCATCGATGTGATTGACTATCTTTCCTATGTAGACTGGGTTGTGTTTGGGTTCGGGAGTTAGAGTCGAGCTGTGATTGATGACTTAGGTATATGTATGGGCATATACCTAAGTAGAGTTGGTTGATACTTCATGGTTGTATCTTATATTTTTGGTTTATACTTTGTGGATTTTGGGAGACCTTTGGGGGTATCGGGGTCCCTACTGAGTATCTTATACTCACCCCTACACGGTATTTCCCACAGTACGTTGTGTTGGATGCAGACAATGGGAAACACTGATCGTGGTAGAGGCTTGTAGAGATGGACGATACCCAGAGGTGGACCACTTGGCGAGACGTTCACAGAGCAAACAGTTGGACCGAAGGTGCTGTGGAGGCCATCTATATCCACCCTTCTGGTGGGATTCCCAGAAGACAACTCAGTGGTTTCCACTTTACTTTACTATTGTTGTACTTTTTCTTTTTTAGTTGTACTGTACTTTCAGTTGGGTTTGTATATTGGCCCATTTACTTTTCAGCACTTATTTTTGTACTCAGTTTTACCTAGTGGTTACTTCACTTGCGTACTCTGTTGTGTTGTTTACTTATATAAAGGCAATTCCTTCCCTTTAATTATTGTAATTTATGCCTTTGGTGCTATTCACCAACCCCTAGCCTATGGAAGGTGGGCTTGTGGTAGTCATGACATGGGCCCCAAGGATGGGTCATCAAAAATTGGTATCAGAGGAGTTGGTTCTACCGCAGAACTCAGGACTCTAATCCTTCCTTTCTGTGAATCAATAGTGTTAAGAGTATTGAGTGTGGTTTTCAATCTAGGGAGTCCAGTGTTGGTGCGGCAGCCGACATATCCAGGAACTAGGACCCTGATCTATGATTTCTGACTCAGTGCCTGAAAACACTGATTGCGTGTGTGTTTCCCTTAAAAAGTTTTCATTGTGATTACTTTGTGTCATCTCAATAGGTATAATGTTTTACCGTGACACACATGTTTCTTTTCAGGATGGCCCCACGAGGGAAGCCAGCTAGGGTTCTGAGTTACGTGCGAGATGGTAGCCCACCGATCGACGAGGCCTCGGTGTAGGACCCCATCACAACGGAGGCACCAGCAGTACCAATACCCGCTAGGCCACCAATACCACCCGCTCCAGTTGCAGAGAGTGCACGCCGCCTGAGTGTGTTGCATGAGTTCCAGCGCCAGAGGCCACCCTGGTTTCAGGGAGAGATGGACCCACATGCAGCTGAGGAATGGTTGGAGGCTATCATCAATGTTTTCTTATTGGTAGGGATACCAGCCGACCTCATGGTGATCCTTACCACGATTCTCCTGCATTCAACGGCAGGCAGATGGTGGACCCTGATGCTCCAGGTTCATGATGAGGCATATCTACATAGGACAGACTTTGAGAGCCTATTTCAGGAAGAGTTTGTACCAGCCACCCTTTGGGCGGTACGTATCCAGGAGTTACTTCATCTGTATTAGGGCTTCATGATAGTCGGTTAGTACTCAGCAAGGTTTACTAACCTCTCACGCTACTCCACAGATAGGTACAAGACCCATTTTCAGGGCCCGGACCTTCAAGCAGGGACTCAATCATGATATCAGGTATTTGATGATCTCCCTCAACATCCCGATGCAGGCGGGGGTGCTGGAGAGAACCCTTGTAATGGAGAGTTTCCTCGCTGAGCAGTCACTAGTGGCAAGACCCTCCAAAGTATGACACGTAGCGGAGTCTTTTGCAGCTGACAGTTGACAATTGACATAGAGGTCCAAGCGGACTAGGCCATCAGGTGGGCGACCTCAGGATACAGGTTCAGTTGTGCGGGGAACAAAAAACAGAGCCAGTCATATGAGGAGCAGGCAGTGCTATGCATGCGGCGGCCAGGTTCACATGGCTCAAGACTGCCCGACCCACCCTAGAGATGAGCAGCAGGAAGTAGAGGGACCTCCCAAGAAAAGTAAGAGGTTCGACCATAGTGCTTCAGGAGCAGGTGGATAGGAGCAGGACTAGCTCCAGGCATAGAGACTTTTGTTCATGATTCTTCTAGCTTTGTTGATGTCATTGTTTTTGGTTGGTTTGTGTCTTTTTACTTTGAACTGTAGTAATAAAAGACACTTTTCCATGTGATGTTTTCTTTCCTACCCCTTTTTGTATGGTTGATACTGAGAGGTTCAGGATAAAACCATTGACTTGACCCTCACATTTGATATTCCTACTGGAGGAGACCTAGTGATCACACACTACTGCCGATAGTGTGACTCAACCCTTGGAGGTGAGAGTAACAGTTACATATTTTGGTAGTAGTGTCGAAGCCTTACGACGTTGTACATGGCATGAGATGTACCGTTCATGTCAGGATTGACTATATTCGGAAAAGAACGTGGTTCATCCAGGGGATGAGACCGGATTTCTCTTTATAACAAGGGAGAAATCATAGAAGCTCTTGTAGGATGTAAGAAAAAAAGGGTGTAGTCGAGTTCTTTACAAGCAGCTAGTCACACACATAGTTCATTGGGAGAGTGCTTTATAGTCTACTCTGACCACCAGTGTCTCAGGTACATTTTCTCACAGAAGGATATGAACATGAGACAGTGGTGATGGCTCGAGTTCCTCAAGGACTATGACTTCTATATAGTCTATACTCCTGGGAAGGGGAACATTGTGGCTGATGCTCTTAGCAGGAGATCGGGCATTCAGCTGCTTGGAGAGGCGACATAGTGGTTAACCTCTTTGTAGATATCCTTCATGGATAGAGATGAAGCAGCCTTTCTAAAATCTCTCACAGTTACTCCTCCACTAATTCAGCTGGTTAGAGGGCCACAGCGTGGGGATGTTGACTGTGAGGCGTGATGTGCTCAGATATCCTCAGGGTTGTCACCTGATGGATTTTCTGAAGGTGGGGAGCATATCATCCTCTTCAGGGGACGTACCACGGTACGAGTTGCACTATAGGAGGAGGTGCTGAGGGAGTTCCACACTTCCCCTCTAGCAGTACATCCAGGAGTGGAAAAGATGTATCAGGACCTCAGACGACAACACTGGTGGCTAGGTATGTAGAAGGCTATAGCGGAGTTAATTTCACGATTCCTCACTTGCCAACAAGTGAAGGTGGAGCACCAGGTACCAGCATGCTTGGTACAACCCTTAGAGGTCCCGGAGTAGAATTGGGATAGGATATCCATGGATTTCGTGATGGGGATTCCACGTACATCCATGGGTCACGACTCTATCTGGGTGATTGTCGACCGACTCACCAAGTCGACCCAATTCCTACCGATCAGGGAGCAGGGCTCAGTAGAGATCTTGGGGTGCCTCTACATCCATGAGATTATACGACTTCATGGTGTGTTGTCGACGATCATTTCTAATTGGGACAAAATATTTACTTCCTAGCTTTGGAAAAGGTTGTAGGAGGCATTTGGGATGCAACTACGTCTGAGAACTACCTTTCATACTCAGACAGATAGCCAGATGTAGTGGACTATTCAGACACACAAGGACATGCTCCGTGCATGTGTCATTGACGTTGGTCGCAGCTAGGAGGATCACCTACCATTGGCGGAGTTTGCGTACAAAAATAGCTACTACTATACCATCGTTATGACATCATATGAGGCACTGTACGAACGACCATGCAGATCACCTCTGTGCTGGACTGACCCTAGGGATTCAGCACTTGTAGGACCATAGATGGTCCAGGAAATGACGGAGAAGGTGAAGATCATCCAAGAGAAGATGAGGACAGCACAGAGCAGAGATAAGTCCTATGCTGATAGGAGACAAGGACCACTGGAGTTCGAGGATGGAGACCACGTTTTCTTATGGGTCTCACCTCGACGTGGATTATAAAGATTTGGCCGGGGCGGTAAGTTATCTCCACGCTTCATCGGGCCTTTCCAGGTCCAAGGCAGAGTAGGTGATGTGGTTTACCCCCTGACCCTTCCACCTCAGTTGCACCGGGTGCATGACGTCTTCCACATATCTCAACTGAAGAGATACGTACACGACCCGACCCATATCATTGATCACAGGGAGATGGACATCGACAACTGGGCAACATTCTTCGAGGTTACGGTGGAGATCGAGGATTGATAGGAGAGGGACCTTCATGGGAGATCGATTCCTCTAGTGCATGTTCGCTGGCAGCACGAGAACCTTCAGGAGATCACATGGGAGCAGGAGACTCAGATGCGTGCTCAGTACCCCTTTTTGTTTCCCTAGTATATGTTGTAGATTTACGGGCATGTAAATCCCTGAGGTGGGGGTAATGTAAAGACCCGTAAATTTCAAGGATATTTTTTTTCTTAAATTCATTGTAATTTTACAAGTAAGCAGTTTCTGATGGAACCTGATTCCGAGGACCGGTGTGCCTGAAAAAATTTTCTAATGTTTAGCTCGGGTACGTTCAGTGAACGAAGGAGCGGGTTTTTATATCTTTTGAAGTGGTGTTCGGATTCGAAATCCGAGGGCACCGATGAACTCGGAGCGCTGGTATTTTCTTAAGGGGACCTTTACTGTAGTTGCGTTTTGTGCGGGTTGAAAGTTAATTTTTGGGGTTTATTCGTAATATTAAATAAAATTTGGTGGTGAACAAATTTTATTTTGTGAGTTGGGGCCCACACGAGCGCCAACCTTTTTATCTCCCCATTAATTCTCTTCTGTTTACTTTGAAAACTCCACGCATTTATTATGGTGGAGCCTTCCCACCTCCCTCTTCCCATTAATTGTTCCAAATATGATAATTGAGGTCAGAGTTATTTTAATTGGCACCGCGTTGGAATTAATAACAATTGCATGACAATTCTATTAATTGGAGTGCCCCTTTTTCCTTGTGCTGGAAAATCACATTTGGGAAAGGGATCTAGATATTTAAGTAGAGGAGATCCTTTATCTAATAAGAACACTTTTCTTCGACAAAGAACACCCCCGGTGAAGAACATGAAGATCTTATTCCTCGGATGCACCTCGAAATCAAGGAGCCTACATCGCCTACGACAACGACCCTTCCTCCATCGTTGATAGAACGACACCGTTCTCCCACGACGCCCATCTACCACAACACTCGTCTTCTGCAGATCGACGAAGTATGACAAAAACGTCAAGGTAGGGTGAATTTTGTATATTTCATATATGTGTTTTCTACCCTCGAACATGGTGTTTAATTGTTGGGTGACGATTTGAACATTTAACGCGGTGGGTACGGACTAACGAACAAGTCCAAACCCACCGCTTTTTTGTTCTTGATGTGAAGGGTGTTTGGCGATGATGAAATGGGACCGCAACGGCGATTGGGGGCCTTCGCAATGAATTATGGATCCCGAGATGACAACAGGTGCAGTCAGAAGCAAAAATAGACCATTGGAATGACTCCGGTGGCCCGCAGAAGACCCCGGCGGCGCGGGTTGCCCACGCAGCGGCGCCGGCGGCCGGAGGTGGCGGCTGACAATGGCCGCGGCGGTGAGGGGAGGATCCCATGGCCGCTCAGGATCCGAGTGACAAGCGGCGCCACCCTAGAGCCGCGTTCGCGAGACCCCCCCCCCCCCCCCCCCCCCCCCCCCCGCTCGGCTCGCTGGCCGAGCCAGCGCACCCCCCGGGTGGGTCGCGTGGTCCAGACCGCACCGGCTGGGCCGGACCGTGCCCAGCCGGGCCAGGCCACACCCTACTGGGCCGGACCCAGACCCGGGTCGACGAAGGGGGGGTTGGGCCGGGCCCAAACCCCCCACTTCGGACCGTTTTCGGTCATTCGCCCGTAACTTGAGCTACGGACCTCCGATTGACGCACCGTTAGTTGATTAGGAACCCCAGGATTGAGACAATCATATAGTAATATTACAGTCAAGGTTTAAATGAAGTTTGTGTATGGACGGGTTGGTTCGAACCCGAAACCAATCGAGCCCTTGGTGCGGAAACACTTATAACTTAAGGAACGGACGTCTGATTGACATGCTGTCAACTATGTTGGAAAACTATTTATGGGATGGTTATTTTGGAATACTCCACTTGAGGTTTGTACGTAGCTGTAGTACGGTTGGGATGGTTTTAGCTTAAAAACCAATCAGGTGCCTCGAACTGAAAAGCCAATAACTATCAGACCAGGTGTCCGATTGACGCCCCGTCTGTCGCGTTGGGTTTCTTTTGACGATATGAAACTTTGGGATACATAAAATCTATACATTTTGATCGTTGATGTATCGAACCCCCCTTTCTCGAGGAGCATACCCTCTCGGAATCGAGTGTGCTGAGTGCGGGAACCCTAGAGCTGGCTGCGACTCTGATGTCTACCGTACTAGGATCCCCAGTTGGTTCGACGACGATGACTAACTTACTAGGATCCTCTGTGGGTTCAATGACGATGACTACCGTACTAGGATCCTCCATGGGTTCGACATCGAGGACTACTGTACTAGGATCCCCCATGGGTTCGACGACGACGTCTACCGTACTAGGATCCTCCGTGGGTTCGACGAAGATGACTACTGTACTAGGATCCTCCATGGGTTCGACGATGACTACTATACTAGGATCCTCCATGGGATCGACGACGATGACTACCATTCTAGGATCATTCATGGGTTCGACGAGAATGACTACCGTACTAGGATCCTCCGTGGATTCGATGACGACGCCTACTATACTAGGATCCTCTGTGGGTTCAACGATGACGTCTACTGTACTAGGATCCTCTATAGGTTCGACGATGGTGACTACTGTATTAGGATCCTCCGTGGGTTTGACGACGATGAATACCATACTAGGATCCTCCATGGGTTCGACGACGACGACTATCGTACTAGGATCATATTTGGATTCGACGACAATGTATACCATACTGGAATCCTACATGGGTTTAATGATGACGTCTACCGTACTTGAATCCTCTGTGGGTTCGACGATGATGACTTCTATAATAGGATCCTCCATGGTTTCGACAGCGATGATTAATGTACTTGTATCCGAAGTGGTTTTGATAGTTTGAATTCTGTTTTAGTATCCTACATGGGTCTGAGAGAGTAGCTGGTCATGTATCCTATGTGGGTATGACATCTTAGCTGGTCTTGTATCCTATGTGGGTCCAACATATTAGATGAATTAGTGACTACATCTGATCATATCTACCTCTATATGAATGATGTATACCTGTGTGATCTGATTCTTGACTTTCAATCATTATCATCGATGTGATTGACTATCTTTCCTGTGTAGACTCGGTTGTGCTTGGGTTCAGGAGTTGGAGTCGAGATGTGATTGATGAATTATGTATATGTATGAAATATACCTACGTAGAGTTGGTTTATACTTCATGGTTGTATCATTTCTTTTTGGTTTATCCTTTGTGGATTCTAGGAGACCTTCGGGGGTCTCGGGGTCCCTACTGAGTATCATATACTCACCCCTGCACGGGATTTCCCGCACTACGTTGTGTTGGATGCAGACGACAGAAAACACTGATCGAGGTAGAGGCTTGTAGAGATGGATGGTACCCGAAGGTGGACCACTTGGTGAGACGTTCACGGAGTAGACGGTTGGATCGGAGGTGATGTGGAGCCCATCTGTACCCACCCTTCAGGTGGGGTTCCTATAGGACGACTCAGTGGTTGCTGCTTTACTTTACTGATGTTGTACTTTTCCTTTTCAGTTGTATTGTACTTTCAGTTGGGTTTGTATATTTGCATATTTACTTTTCAGCACTTATTTTTGTACTCAGTTTCACCTAGTTCTTACTTCACTTGCGTACTCTATTGTGTTGTTTACTTATATAAAGGAAATGCCTTCCATTTTATTATTGGAATTTACACCTTGGTTCTAGTCGCCAGCCCCTGGCCTATGGAAGGAAGGCTTGGGGTAGTCATGGCACGAGCCCCGAGGACGGGTCATGACATACTATTTAATGGTAGAATAAAAAATATACTAAAATATTTTATATAAAATAATTTCCAAAAATTTCTATATAAAATACACATTTTTCAAATAGAGTAATGAATTTTAATATATATATATATATATGAGGATTTCTTTCCATGAATTGAATATCGATGAAAATGATTGAATAAAAAATTATCTATTTTCATTTAACTAATGGTGGACAACCTTAATGCCCAAGAGAGGTGAAAATTCTAAGTGATCCTTAATATCATAATTCACTGATGAAGGAAAAGTTGAATTATCTTCATGTGACTAAAACATGGGAGCTAATAGAATCTACTAAAATATAAGTGATAACCTAAAAAGTTAGTATACAAGTTTATGTCAGGAAAATATGCCAGAAAATGGAATAAGAGAAGTTGGTTGTGAAAGGACTATAATAAAGGATGAGATTTATTTAATTGAAATCTTCTCTCTGATAGTGAAGTATACAACTATCTTGACTATTCAAGGAATGGTTTCATTGGATTCTAAAAATCAGGAAAAATTTGATATGGAGACATAATTCCTTCATAGAGATTTTGAGGTTAAAATATATTTTGATAAATCAAAGGGATTAAAAAAACATGGAAATAGGAATCTTGTGACTATTCTAAAAAAATGTTTTTGTGGGCTGAAATAGGGACTCCGAAAAAAGGTTCTGAGGGTGCTTCAAAAACATCATGTGGTTTCCCTATTTATTTTTTCATTAAATTCATCAAATAAAATTTCATGAACCTGAAATAATGTCTCTAGTATTTCATATACAACATTATACACATTTATATTATAATTAATTTAAATAAAATTACAAAAACTTTAAAATTACTTTTTATCAAGTAATTGTGGACACCCCTCTATTGTATTATTATTATATTGGATAATCCAAGCTAGTATCCATATATAGGTATACAAACTAGTTCCATGATACATGGAATAACATTATTTAGTACTCGAATGCTAGTTCTAGATGAAAAATTTCTTTATCTCATTCATTATAGATCATAGTAAGAATCTATTCATCTCTATTTAGTTCATGAGATATGGGAAAATATGAGAAATATAACATGAGCTTGATAGAATAGTAGACAATTTTTTTCGAACATCTCTAAGTTCTATGATAGAAATGACTTTTTTTAGAATACATACTAATATTATATTAAGATAATTCCACAAATTCCATTATCCTTATATTTAATATAGGTCGTATCCCATGCCTTCATTAATAATATAATCATAATAAAATCAATATTGTTTTTACATGGCATGTGGTTCATCAAGTATCATTTATTAAATTAATAAAATTAAAATTTATTTCAATGATATTAACAAGAATAAATTATTTTTATCGGATCATTAAAATCAATCCATATTCTCATATAAAATTATTAAACCTTGACGAATAAAATATTTAGTCAATAATTTAAATTAAATACATTCATTAAGCATGAGAATATTTATTTACATATATATATATTTTTATATTCACACACATTGAATAAATATTTAAATAACTGTATTCAATAAACATTTTAATAAATAGATATTATATTCATTGTGAACTGAATAAATAAATAAGTTATCAAATTAAATTCAAATATCCAACAATTGAATATTCATGATCAACTAAACATGACTAAATATGATTCAACAAGTGGGGAATAAAGTGATTCATAAACATAAATTTAATAGAATTTAATAAGATTATGTAAACACATAGTGTGTTACCATTTATGTCCCTTTCTCATTAAAAATAGGTAAAACAAACCTAATGTCCGTTGTTATAATCTAGAAACATATAAAGGAACACATATAGAAAGAAGTTGGTGTAGAAACTACAAAAACCTTTTTATGTACACTATTATGTAATACAATCCATTTTTTTAACAAATATGTCATCAATAAGAACACATAATTTTTTCGTACCCCAATATTCTTGATTTATATATCTTTTATTTTTCTAAAACATGATTTTCTATAAACTACTATTACAATGGATATTTATCAAACACTTCCATTTGAGTCAATGGGATAGATATATCATCTTCCAAAAATTCATAAGTAACAATTAAATATCACTTATGATTTATGCAATACTTACTACATTATTGTTATCATATTTTGTTATTGTTTTCATTAATTCAACTTAACATACAATTCATGATAGAAATTAATAATGATATTAGGTTAAATGAACAATACACACACTTTCATTTTCAGATATTCAATGGCCTAAAAAAGTATAGAACTCATATTTCTTATTAGGTCCTCGTTATTTAATTTCTTAGATATCACTAAGTTTGAACATTATAAAAATAAGTATTAATGATTACTATCCCCCAAACACTTAATTACCAATCAACATCTATGACCCATGATATTTATTTATCTAAAATATATGACATAATTATTTAAGAATATTAATATAGAAGCTCTAGGATCCTATTATAGATAGGAACTTCTATTATCAATTTATGAGAAAAATATTTTAAAAATATTATCCTATTAATGTTATATTGGATAATAATCACTAAGCGGTAAGAATAAATATGTTCTTCCAAACAAAAGTAAAAAATATCAGTTGGTTCTATGACATCAACTCCAACTTTCACTAGATGTAAATATTATTAATTTTTATCCAACTAAATCTAATGTATATTATTATTCTATTGATGTGTCATAGGTTCTTATATTGAATAACTATTGTATTACAATTACTATATAAAATTATAATTCCATCAATCCAAAGTTAAACTCCATGCTCTTAGACAAAAATATATATCAATACATCATCCCAACAAGAAATAAAATCCAAAATATATTTAGATCCAGCTATAGAATTAATTAATATAAAATTTATGAGACTCACATAGACCATTATCCCCCCTTTTAGGATTTTTATTATTATTGTGATTTTAGATTATTATCATCTTTATGGAAATTATTATCTTTTTATGTCATCACAACTAGTTCTTCATCTCCATAGAATACATAGAATATATCCTTCATACATTTCAAGAAAATTAATGATCGGTTTTTTTATTTTATAATGAATCTCACCAAGAAAATCCATGATATTTTCCTTGAAAAATAATAAATATAAATTTTATTAAATAACATGTAACAAAATAAAGATCCAATCACTGAAGAATTAAGATTTCTACTCATCATTTATCTCTCTACTAGTTTATGTGGACATGTTTTTCGGATGAGATGTAAACCATGCAACATTTGTAATAATCCTATCTTCTATTGTTCTATTTTTTATATTTTGAATACATTGTAAATATATGTTATTTTACATAGTCCAAGATGCCTCATAGATCTATCTTTTTAGATCTTAGTCCCTAATATTTAAGAGATTTTTCCTATGTCCTTCACGGAGAATAATTTATTTTATATACACTTAAATTACTTAAAGACAGATATCTAATTACCCATTAATAATGATTCATTGGCACTAAAACTAACCTTATGATATGTTTGTTGATTATTTTCATTCATTATGAAACCAAATTTTATTATAGCCTTATAAAAACAAGTATTCCATTATCATGATTCTATCTTTAATCCATAAATTGATCTCTTTAACTTATATACATTATCTACTTCCTTTAGCATCACAAACAATAACACCCCAACTTGAGACCACTCATTAGTGTCCAGATTAGAGGGTTATATGGCCTGAAGTGTGCCTCCTTGTATGCTAAAGACTGTAAAAAAGAAGTGAGGAAATAAACCATACATCAGAGAGAATATTACCTCAAATCAAAGTCATAGAAATAGAAAAAAATAAATAAAATCATAAAAATATAATAATAATTAAAGTATTTTGATAATAAGAAAAATAATCATATTATAATAATGAATGTATAAACATATATATTACATCCCTTAATACTCATCGGCATGATCAAAAATAAAAAATTGACCAAAGAAAAACAGAATTCACAAGTTGATTTACTTCTATCCTAGAGCCTAAACTTAATCATAATCTCCAATACCTAAGAAGATATTCCATCCTGAAATAGAAAAAATTTACATAGGCATAAAAGTGGACATATGGTCTGCACTAGAACCAGGGTGATTGTGAACACTATAAGAAATAAATCATTATAGTGTCTCACCAAATTACTCTGATATATTCCAACATAAGTTTGTATAAAAAATTAAGTAAACAGAAAAAAATTAACATGTTCCTTGGGATATCATTTTCCAACTGACCAATTATGACACATGTCCTAAATGTTTTTAGCCTATGATGGAATCTACCTCATACAAATACCACATGCATACACATTTGGTCATTGTGTGATAACTAGGCCACTACGACACCTAACCATACCATCAATTTCCATTGTTTTAATCTAGTATCTTTATTCCATAAATACAATCCTGTACCTAAAGACTCAAGGTAGGCTAATCATCAAGTACCAAAGATAATATCATTAAGGGAATTTATAATGAAGTACCCAATCAATTCTCTAAAGGGAATGGTGTACTAAAATGAACCCAATTCAATTACCTATATGGAAGGGTACACTGCATTAATACAAAACCATTCTATAGTCATAGAAGGGGGAATTGTATATACACAACCACTACACATTGATATTTTCTATGGTTCCCGTCATAATACTCAACCACTATAGATCGATCCATGGTAGGTCACATAGTATTGTACTCAACCAAACCTATCTCAAAAGATGTCGCACATCATAGATCCTAGGACATTTACTTGGTAACAAAGGGTGCAAAAAAGTACCCAACCAATTCCACTTAGGAAAGGGTGACCATATGTTTTAAAGTACAATATTCTTCCCCATGGATGTCTTGACATCCAATCCAAAATCCTATGTCCACATAGTTGGTCACATATAAGAAATAGTGAATGAGGCTTGAATCCCATCCTATAAGATCACTATCTGATCCTCTGGTTCAATTAAATTATGAACTATCCCTACGCCATGAAGTCTATATCATTATCCATATATCCTCATTACTAATCCCTTGAAGATCCTCCCGGTCATATAAAAAATGATGAAAACCCATATAATCCATCTCATCTCACCCATAATGGATTACACTAAGTTACTCAAGCCCCATTGATATCTAATGAATATAATCAAGACACATCCATACCCCTCAATTTTACAATACCCAATCTAATCTACCCAACCCAAGCCTCAATTGGCTAGTACAAACCTCATAAAAATACAGCCTCACACTATATCCCACTGAACAGGGACCATCCCCAGACAACTCACTCTATCCCTTTCTCATCTAAATGTGGTGTCCATCATCATATGTAATATGTAAAAATATCTCATACATGTAATTACATGGATTTGTCCTCATTTTATTTTTATAAATTATTTAAAAAAATTTAGAGACCAGGAACTGAGGTGGCGTGCGATTCCAAGGCCCATTGTGCTCTGAAGAATCTGTTGAAAAATGTTATGTTTTTAATAGCACGTGTGCTTGGTCTTACTGAAAAAGTGTAATATATTTTAAACATGAACCTGAATCAGAAATACTAGGGAACCGTTGTGTTCAGAGTAGTGTATTTACATTAAGTGGGGCCTAATATTGGATGGTGTGGGTCGGTTTTGCAAGATAGTTTTTTACATAATTATAAAGAAAATAAGTTAAAAAATTATTTTATTTTTAAAACCAAATAAAAAATGAAGGGAGACTCGGAATAGAAATACGAGACCACCATTAAGTTCATAATGTGGCGATTTCCCTAAGTATGGATTAACTTTAATAAACACATGTCTTCTATGGGAAAACTTGAAAATGATGAAATTGTTATTAAATAATTTAATTATAAATTATTTTGTAGACGCAGTGATGATTTACTTTAAAAGAATCCTTATATAGAAATACCTGGGATGTCCCCATAACCCTGGGAATGTTATGGAATATCCATGGATATCTTGGAGGATTTTTTCTTGAGTAAATGATGAAGGATTAGAGATTAGAATGTGGATCTTTGTACCAACATAGTTGGAGGGTCTTGTCAACAATGACAAGGAAACCACTCCTCATAAATGACTGATATAGCTCGAGGTATGATGTTGTTTCTATTTGTGATTCACATTCCCATTATTAAATCCCATGATGAACATAGACTAACCAATGAACAGGTTGATACATGGTTAGATATCTTATGATATGGTTGTTATGGTTACTGGGTGTGAATGTGGATTAGATCAATGTGTTGATTTGTTCATTGTAACTCTGCTAACATGAACGGATCGAGGCTAACATGATCATAGAAAGGATATTTTCTTTTGGTATTTATGTGATTTAAAAATCCCCACTCAATATCTCTATGTCTTCTCATGTTCATCACCTTCTCCATTCCCTTTTTAATCCCTACGCGAAATTTGAATAGAGAACTAATGAAGTGATGACATTATAGAGGTGCAATGATAGTTCAAGGAGGCAGATGAAGGTGGTGGATCTGGTCAGTTTAGGTGGGGTAGTGCTGATCTAGGTGGACTATGTTCCAGAAGGGTGAGGCCTTTGATGGGACATACTATGGTGAAGGCATTAGCGGCTTGGTAGGGGAGGTCGGTCCAGGTAGAGTGCGGTAGGATGGGCCGTCAGTAGGGCAGGCAACAGAGATAGTTGGACATGGTCCTGGTGGGACCACGTCAGAAGGATCCCACAACGAAGGGTGCTGCGAGTGGTGATTAGGTTGATGTAGAAGTGGAATCATGATGATGTTCAAATCCACGTGGTGGGGGGGAGCTCACGGCGGCGATGAGGCCATGGGACTATGCGGTGGAGGTGGGTGGGATGCATGAAACACAACACGTCTCAGCGTTGACCTGAATGACGCAACGAGGGTGGACCCTGGAAGGTGCACATAGACTGGACCACATACGGTGGGCCGGACCAGATGAGTCAGGATACTCCAATGACCCAATGGGATGGAAATTGTGGCCCAGTGGGCCGGGTCCATCCGGCCCAGCAGGACGAGCCTTACAGTCCAAGATGGTTTGGGAAAGACTGAACTGTGTTGGGTAGGGTTAGCTTAGCCGAACTGGGTTGTGTTGGCCGATGAGTCTGGCCGGATCAGACCCAGACCAGACCCAAGTCAGACTTTTTCAAAAACCAACCATAACATCAAAAATTTATGTCCTTTTGATAAGTGATTTGCAACATTAGGAGCCTTATTATGAGATAGTCCTTTTGAGATACTGAATGTTAGTTTTTATAGAAGTTGGAATTTGACCTAATGTCTTGAGGAGTATATTCTCCTGGTATGAGTGTTCTACTAATAGAATCTTGTGGCTGGTTATGACTTGGTGACTATGTGACTGGGGTCTACATGACCCATCGACACTCAGTGTGTCATTGATGATCCATGCACCATTTACTTTCCATGAACCTTTGACACTCCATGCTTCATTGATGCTCCATGGACTATCGATGCTCTGGGCACCATTGATGCGCTGTGATCCATCGACACTCCATGCATCATTAGTGCTCCATGTGCCATAAATGCTCCATGAACCATCAATTCTCTATGTGTCATCAATGTTGGGATTTCAATGGGTTACAATTGATAATACTTCTCTTCTTTCATTAGACTTATACCTGCGTGAGCTGACAATACATCATGTATATTATTATGGCATAATTTGTCTTTATCTTTATCATATACTTCATGTATTTTTTGGGTGTCATAATTCGTGTATTTCATTATAGTATACTTCATGTATATATTTACAGAATAATTCATGTATTTCTTTATGGTGTTCCTTAGTGGCGTTCCTTCATGGAATTCCTTCGTGGAGTTCCTTAGCAGTGTTCCCTAGTGGGGTCCCTTCGTGGTGTGCCTCAGCGGTGTTTGTTCATGGTGTTCTTTAGTGGTGTTCCTTTATGGTGTCCCTTCATGGCGATCCTTAGTGGTGTTCCTTTTTGGTGTTCCTCAATGGTGTTACTTTGTTGTGTTCCTTCATGGTGTCCCTTTATGGTGATCAATTTAGTGTTCCATTATGGTGTTCCTTCATTGTGTTCCATAGTGACATTCCTTCACGGTGGTCCTTATTAGTGTTCCTCAGTGGCCTTCCTTAGTGGGGTTCTATCGTGGTGCTCATTTGTGGTGTTTTTAAGAGGTGTTCCTTAGCGTTATTCCTTTTTGGTATTCCTTGTATTATTTACTTTGTGGTTTCAAGGTGTCCAATTGAGTACTATTTTACTCACCCATGCATGGGACTTTCCCACACATGTTATATCTTTTGCTGACAGTCAATACCTTGACATAGTTCTAGGTGGATCAGGATTAGGTGGTGATTAGAGTGGACAAACATATGAGGTATTCTCCTATATCTTTAGACATATTTCCTATACCAACCCATCATGTAGGGTTTTCATTGGATGAGTTTTGTAAATTTGTGCATTGAATTTTAAAGAATCATTCTTTGGGTGGGATTGTATTCTGGACATGTTTACTTTCCACTTTTCCTACTATACTACTATGTGGCATGTATATTAGTGTATGAACTCATTGTTTACATAGTGTTTTTCCATTTTAGAAATTTGGGCTTGGAAATGTGAGAATGTGTACAGATACTTATGAAACTGCCTCTTATTTATGGGATATTCCTACTCGGTGCTAGTATACATCCTCTGGCCTGTCGGTGGCAGGCTTTGGGTAGTTATGGAATATTCCCCTCTAGGATGGGCCATGATAAAGTTGTATCAGAGAGGTAATTTCTATATTAGGACTAGGTGTATGTGAGATTTGTTTGTGGAAATAGTGTCAATTGTTTCAATTTCAGCATTAAGGATAGGGAATCCAATGTTGGTGCAAAGGACGATGTATTCATACACCAATACTCTGGACACCTGTTTTTTGACTTGATACAGGAAAACACTAGTTGAAGGGAAATTAATGGTACATAAATCATTTAGGATTTTAGTGTTTCCTCATGTCCTTCTTAAGTCATCTAACCAGGTATACTCTGTTGTTTGTGGTACTTCCTTTTTGTCTTCAAGATGCCTCCATGAATAAAACCATATAGGATTCCGCTGCATGATCATGAGTATGATCCACTGGGAGATGAGGCATCACTAAAAGGATTTTCAGTAGAGACAACACCTCCAGGTGGTGCAGCAGCTATACCACCACCTATATAGAATCACATGGTATCCACAGTACTAGCAGATGAGTATCCAAGGGTGAATGTCCTTCATGAGTTTCAGCGATAGAGACCCTTCAAGTTCCATGGTGATCCAGACACAAAGGCGGTTGGGGACTGGCTTGAGGTGGTGATCCAATTTTTCCATCAAGAAAGGACACCAATAGATCAAATGGTGGTCCTTGCAGTGATCCTTCAATGTGGCTCAGCGAGGTGATGGTGGGATTTAGATTTCCTGATCTAATGATGATGTGAATCTTCCATGTACATAGTTTCAGAACCTTTATTAGATAAGGAGTTCACACCATAGATCCAAAGGTCTATGTGTGACCAAGGGCTTCTATAGCTCCAACATGACAACATGTAAGTATCCTAGTAGTACAAGGTATACCAACCTTTCCACATACTCGATGAATACAATAACCGACCAGTGCTTTAGTGCTCGGACATTTGAGAAAGTTTTTATTAGGGATATCCACGAAACAATTGTCCCTCTATGTATTCTTACCTCTACTAGGGTGCTGGAGTGAACATTTTTTGCTTTAGAATCCCCTGGATGAGCAGATACAACCCATGTTTGTCAGTAGTGGGAAAGAAGCAGCAGACAAATCCTTAATACAGAAGATGTGGTAGAGGAGATGTGGGGGGGGGGAGGATGTTGTATACATTTCTACATGTTATCACCACCACCCCTACGTGGTCCACATCAGACGTTGGGAGCCAAAATACATTGGGGAGAAAATCTACATGCAGTTGAGGCATATGACCTAGGGGCTCCATGAATGATTCAGGGTATGATCTATGTCTCTTGTACCTTCACTACTATATCAATAGGCACATTTGATAATCATTATTTTCTTTCCAAAAATCTTATTCGAGACTTAGAGATTCCAGTTGAACTATTGGCTCGACCCACAAGCTTGGTTACTCATAATAGAGGATACCCAATGGTCACACCCCGGTGGAAACAATGTGTCTTGACTCTTAGTGGTGAGAGTTTTGATTGGGATATCTTTGTAGTAGCATTGAGTCCATACGATGTCAATCTAGGTAGGGAATGCTTCCCTATAGTTCATGCTCAGATTGACTATTTTTAGGAAAGAATGAGGTTTTCCTGCAGTGGTGGAATGAGGTTTTCCTTGTTGGTGAATAATAAACCTAAGAAGCACAGAATGAACTCACAAAAAGAAGGTTGCATCTGATTTTTCATCAATTGTATGGCTTAACCATCAATTTAGTGGTTGTTAAGAGTCCTCAAGTCCTAGTAGTGGTCGAAAAAGTTGTAGTGGATAGAGTGAAGGTTGAGACAGAGGCATTGGCTAGAGTTCCTACAAAATTCTGACATTGAGATTTTCTATACTCCTAGAAAGTGGAATGACGTGGTAGATTCTCTCACCAGGATATATTTTTTGTAGTTATATAATGAGGCTTCAAAGCGGTTGGATTCATTACTGTTATCCTTAGTGGATGGAGTTGGAGTGGCTTATTTCCATTCGATGGTGGAAACCCCAATACTCTTACAACGAGTTAAAAAGTAATTTCTTGACGATATGAATTGTGAGATTCTACATGCTCATGTTTTTATAGGGCCTTCCCCGGATGGAAATTTGAAAGTTGGGGAGCATGTTGTTCTTTTCAGATGACGTGCAATAGTATCGGGGACGTTGAGTGTGGGGAAGTTTCATACATTCCCCTTGGGAAGTACACAACATTTTCATCCATGAGAACTAAATCTGTGGTAAGGATTAATACATTTCTTTAGGGAAAATATCCAAGTTTCTATGTTTGTTTCCTACTACTTGTGATGTGACGTGGGCCTAGAATGGCTGAGTCCAGAGGAATATTATGATTTGTGGGGCATGGAGGCATAGTTTTTGTGGTAGTAGTGGATTCCTAGGGTGCATAGATGCATTAGGATATGCATGTGGGTGTTGGGGAGGGCATTGGGGACGATGGAATGTGTTGAAGCTAGGTTTACATTTTGATATAAAATCTGGGTTCTTGTTTGAATCAGTTCTTAGATGATCAACTCATCATGTTGAACCCATTATACTTGAAAGTGGTTAACCTATATTTTCTTGTTGTGATATGACCGAAGTAGGAAGGGATATTGATAGACTTAATGATGGGTTTTCCATGAACATCTAGGGGTAATGATACCAGTAGGGTGATCATTTATGGAATCAACCAGTCAGACCACATCCTAGATATTCATGAGTGGAGTTCAACTATAAAAACATTTCTCTTTATTTCACAATTAAAAATAATTTATTACATATAAATTCACGTAAGAAAAATATGAGGATATAAAGGTCTAGTTTCTTGTGAAATTATGATGATTATATAACAACTTAAAACATAAAATACAACATCTTTATTGAAAACTTCGTTTACATAACCGACTCATTCCTTCACACTTAACACTGCATGAGATAACCTAAGGACATAAATAAGAAAGGGGGAGCTATAAATCCCAATAAGGGAGTAAGAAAGGCATAACATAAAGAATAAAACACATGTTGGGAAATAGGCATATTAATGTACCATAAGAGAAACTTGAACATAAAGGCATGATATAACATGATTATCATAACCTGGAAATGTTGCAACAACATACACCATGATATTAGCATTATCCAAGGCTCATTGCACATGGATTAGAATTTTTAAAGCCTATTTTCACATTAATTAGTATGAGTAAATCCTCATTGCACTTGGTGTATCATGATACTAAACATTACCCAATTCATTGGAGTGATATCAGGGGGCACCCTTTATAAACATTTCATTTCATGCATAAGTGTGCCACAAAGATCATATAACATGGAATCATAAAAAAATAATTTATTACAAAATATAGGAATTTATAATACATATATTTAATTACCATTAAATAAGTATATGTTCATAAAGGTGAATACCCTTGATAGAGAAATGGGTATGGTATTCACTACCTGATGATTTTGGCTTGGAAAATCGTGGTGCAATTTTGGCAGCATAACGATGTCATATATAAATTCATAAGTTGGTTTAATGAGAGATAAATGGGTCTATAATAATTTATACATGAAATAGATATCAAGGGGGTCATGGAACATAATATTACAACATATAAAATGTAATTTAGATGCAAAATATTGAAGAAATTCATGAATAGAAATAAGAAGAGAGAAACCCCTTAAAGAATTTTGGCTTGTTAATGAGTGTACACAGAAAGTATTAATGACAGAGAAAGTGTCATCTCATCATTAAATAATAATAAGGGAAGTATGGTGAGGTTTAAAATAATACCCAATCATTTTTAATTTATAATAAAAGTGTTTAACAACATAAATAATCTTGGATAAAAATGGGAAAGGAAGGAATCCCTTATGAAAATTCGGCATGGTATTGAGTGTACATAAGGGTTCATAAGAGAGATAAATGAGATTTAAAGGGGATATAATAATTTATACATCAAATTTTAATTAGGGAATATATTTAGTAACATATCCCAAAATAGGAAGAAAATAAATTAAAAGACACAACCTGAAAAGAATGCTTGATAAAAGAGACGGGCAGAAGATCCCTTACATGGATGTGTGATCCCAAAGGCTTGGGAGAAGATTCTTGGGAGATTGGGCATTCCTTGGGAGGACTCGAGGAAGTATGGGGTAGTGGGTGGTCGAGCTCAAAATGTCTTGAGTGAAGTGTAATGGGATATTGGATGGGTTTATATAGGAAATGAGAGAGAATTCTTTATTATTTAGTTTTTGGACACTACACATTAAAATACTCAAAAATAAAAAACTTCCCATGGTTTTTGCCCATGGTTTCTACCAAATGGGAGTGGTATATAATATTTTATATGTAAAAGGGACTAATATATTAAAATATTAGGCGTGATTTTGTGTAGGAGAGTCACACTATCAATGAAATCATTTTAAAATGATAAAATATTTTATAAGTATTGGAGGGTCCCTTAAGGCATTATAAAATTAATCAAACAAATCTAAAATCACATTATTTTAAAGTTAAATCATATATTGGACGAATAATTTTTTTTATAGTATTTTATTACATAAATATTGGGTCATTATGATTCCATAAAATACATTATATATTTATATGGTATTTAATTTTTACCCAAAAATTCGATTGTCTTAGAAAATTATGGAAAGTTTACCATTGGATAATTTCGAAATCTAAATTCCAAAAATAATATTCATTTAAACTAAATAATTTTATAAATATGTGAATGTTCATTTTTAAAATAAAACTTCCATTTATTGTAAATTGATGGGTATTGACAAAAACTGTTTCCAAACCATAATAAAAGTCACATTTGACTTCATAAAAATTATTTGATCAAATATATTTAATAAAAAGTATATAATAATAATATTTTATTAAAATATTATTTATTCCAAATATTCATTAATTAATCAAAATAAATTCTTTAATTAAAAATAAAATTTCAGTTTTATCATATAAAAATATAATTCTTATCAAACTGAATACTTAAATCATTTATAGAGTAAAAATAATAAGTAATAAATATAATAATCACTTATAATTAAAATTAATGTTTTTATTAAACTATTATAATAACATTATTAATAAAACCTCTGTTTAATATAATAATTTTTATATTTCTAAAAAGTATCATTTTACCCGAAAAATCAATTTATCTATTTCATTATATTTGTAAGAAAAACTCTTCTCATAAAGGATTTGATGGAATAATAGTTTTAGTTATAAAAACATATTACACAATAAGTAACTTATACCTTATTACATAACCCATTATAACACCCGCATAGGACCTAAGGGTATGGTGTTTGATGGTGATGACTCTTGGGGCAGCTCGAATAATATCACCTTGGTGGTAATCTCTGTTAACATGATCTTCTCCCTTAGGTGATTTCTTTCAAGAATAACATGTTAAAGACCAGATTGGACTTGGTTAAGAGCGAAGCCTAGTGATGCTACCGCCTTTACCTCTGAAAAATGAGATTCATACGGTATGATTCTACTGGATGAGTCCATCCTCTCCTTTTCCTGTTTCAAAAGTATTTTTTAAAACCATATGTTTAAATTAGTTGTGTGATCCTTGTACAACGACTATATTAGCAACGGTAATGATACTAAATGGTCATTTAAATCCAATAATAACAATAATAATAGTGAATATGTTTTATATATCCCTAATAAATTAAAAGAAAGAGAATTTTATTCATAAATTTTTGGGTCATTAAAATATTCCCCCCTTTAGAAATTTTTCCCTTGAAATTTCCTTTTCCCATACAAAACAATATGAGGGTAACTCTACCTCATCACTTCCTCTGGTTCTCACACTGCTTCATCAAGATTGTGGTTTCTCCACAACACTTTGATGAGGGGAATCATCTTATTTCGTAGAACTTTCATCTCTACAATCTGAGATCTTAATTGGCTTATCATTATAGGAGAGTTCATTCTCCCATGGTACCACCTATTGATGGAGTACATGCGATCGATCAGGTATGTACTTCCTCAAGATTGATACATGAAATATATCATGTACTTGAGACATGTTCTGTGGGAGTGATAGTCAGTATGCCACTACTCCAATGTGATCAAGGATCTCAAAAGGACCGATGCACATTGGAATAAGCTTTACGTCTTCCCAAATATCTCAACTCAGTTCCATGATGATATACAGAGGAATATTATGTCTCTAAAATCAAACTCTAGTTCTCATCAACAGTTGTCAACATAGCTCTTTTTTTTAATATGATAATATTTAATGTTCTTCTGGATTGTCTTAACCTTTTCCACCATTTCTTTGACCATTTTTGGACCTAGAAGTTTTCACTCCACAACATCGTCCCAAAATGACAGTGTTATGCACCTCTTCTCATAAAGGGATTCATAAGAAGCCATTTGGATTATTTAGCGGAAACAATTATTGTTAGAGAACTCAACCAGAGGAAGATATTGATCCCATCCTCCGTAAGTCCATTGAGAATGCTCTCAACATTTCATCAAGTGTCTGGATAGTCTGATCAAATTGGACATCAATATCGGGATGATAAGTCGTACTAAAGATCAGGTCAATATTCAAAGCATGTTGAAGACTCTTCTAGAACATAGAGGTGAATCTTGGATCTTGATAAAAAACAATCAATAGTGGTACTTCACAGAGAATTACCACTTATATGATGTATATCCATTCTAGTTAGTCCAAAGAGGAATCCTCTCAAATTGTAATGAAGTGTGCAGTATTTTTAAGATGATCCTCAATAACCCAGATATAATTGTTTTCCTTTGGATGTGTTTGGAAGTCTGGTGACAAATTCAATGGTGATGTTCTCCCATTTCTATGTTGGTATGGATAATGGTTACATCATAAACTTAGAATTATGCCTCTCATCCTTCACTTGCTGATATAACTAGCACTTTGATGTATATTCATCGATCTACTTCTTTATTAACATTCAACTCTGAGGGTTTCTCTTTTATGATAGTTTCCATTTTCTTATGAATTTCCACATCATCCTTTTGAGAATAATTTTACCTTTCCAAAAGACACAGTTGGGCAATAATTTGTAAAAGTATTGATGATGTCCCTTCTTTATGATTCCCGTGTCCATATTCTTCAGATATTTGAATATTGAATCTTTTACAATTCTCGCCAATGATAGGATCACTGTGTATTTTTACTTAGAGCTTCCACCACCTTGTCCGCTTTCATAGGGTGGTAATGGTTTGAGTAGTCATCATCCTTGATGAGATGTAACCATCTTCGTTAGCATGTATTAAACTCTTTATGTGTGAATATATAGTTGAGGATTTTGTGATCCATATATATTTCACACTTCTCCCAAAGAGATAATGCCTTCGGATTTTAACTCAAATGTCACTTCCACCAACCCAAGATCATGCATGGGATATTCTTGCTCATTAATATTCAATTAACTTGGGGCATAGGAAATGAATTTGTCTTTTTTACCTCAAATTACATGAAATGGAGACTTATAAAATTTTCAATAAGAACACTCCCACAAACTTCAACAAGTGATACAACACTCAATGTTGTTTTTACCTAAACATTTAATATCATTTCTACTAGGAACACAATTTTCTTAAAAAACATAAAATATATAGTAATAGGACATGAATTGAAATACATTATACATACACTAATATTAATTATTGTTTACATGTAATTCATTCATCACTATCCATATTAGCATAGGAATTTATGTGCTTTCTTTATCAAGGTGATTGTTGATGCCCATCATGCTTCTCAGCCCTTGAAATAGATCATTGTCTTGGGTAATGACCAAATTCTAATCATTTATAGGATAAAACTGTACTTGATGCCTTATATGGAAATTTTTTTACATTAATCACTTTATCCATTTTGGTATGAAAATTTTCTATTTGTGACCTTCTTTTCCACACATAAACATATTCTAGTCCCTTTGTGACATTTTTCTTGGTGCCTCTTTCCACACTTGCTGCACAAAAGAAATTGGGACTTCTTTTCCTTATCAGCTTTATTAGATGAACATTCATGAGATGTCACATTCTTCTTCCTTGATTTCCTTGGGCATTCAACAAAGTGACAATTTTTAATTGTGATTTTTGATAGCTGGTTTGGTATACTCATGATATGTCCTACTTGAGATCCCATTTGATTGAGAATCTCATTGGGACATTCATAACGTTGTGCTTCACATTGGTTGTTAGACCAATTTATCTTATTATCAGCCATTGGCTAGAATAAAAGGAAAATTAGGGATGAGTATCTTAAACATTTTAACACATAAATTGGAATACAATGACAGTAAAGGTATAACATATAAATTACATTTATTTCCTTAACTTATAAATTTCTAGCCTTCAATCTATGTCATCCACGATCAACTTCCTAACATATATTACTAGGGTATTTTTTTTGGTTTCCATAATAATGATTCAAAATAAGATTATGAATTTACCAAAGCATATCCCCTAGGAACGTCGAATCAAGAGTGAAAAAATCCTGTTGTCAGGCAGCAGTTTCCATTCCAGTCTTGCTTAAAGCGGTGTTTTTAGGTTTTACCCCAAGATACATCTATGCCAGAGCCACCTCTACTTCTTCATATCTTGAAATTGATGTATTGTATTGATAAAAAAATTACACTATACTGATAAAAATTTAGGGATTAATTTTTTATACTCATTCTTATCACTAAGGCTTTCACTAGAGTTTTATAACCCTAATCCAAAAAATAACTAAACCTATCATTTGATACCAACTATAAAAACATAAATCTTTATTACAAACTTAAACATGATTTATTATATAGACATGCACTTATGAAAACTCTAAGTATCTATATTTATAGATTATTTGGAAATTAAAAACATTAAATAACAACTTAAAACATAAAATAGTACATCTTTGTTGAAAAATTTGTTTATATTATCAACTCATTCCTTCATACCTAACACTGCATGGGATAACCCGAGGACATACATAAGAAAGGGGTGAGATATAAATCTCAGTAGGGGGGTAAATTAGGTATAACATGAAGAATACAACACATGTTGGGAAATAGGAATATCAATGGAGCAGAATAGATATGTGAACATAATGGAATGATATAGCATGGTTCTTATAACATGGAAATGTGACAACAACATGCAACATGATATTAGAATGAGACAAGGCTCATTGAACATGGATTATCATGAGTAAAACCTCATTTTAAATGAATTAGCATCAGTAAACCCTCATTTCACATATCGTATCATGATACTAAACATTACCCAATGCATTGAAGCACTATCAGGGCACACCCTTTATAAACATTTCATTTCATGCATTAGTGTGCCACATAGATCATACAATATGGAATCATAAAAAATTATAAGTTATTAGATGACAAAGGAATGTGTAATACATATATGTAAGTGACATTAAATAAGTATATGTTTATAATGGTGAATACCCTTGATAGAAAAATGGGCATGGTATTCAGTACATGATGATTTTGGCTTGTAAATTCACGGTGCAATTTCGACAGCATAACGACATCATAAGGAAATTAATAAGTTTGTATGATGAAAGAGAAATGGGTATATAATAATTTATAAATGAAATAGATAGTAAGGGAGTCATGTAACATAATATCCCAACATATGAAATGGAATTTAGATGTATAATATGGAAGAAATTCTTGAATGGAAATAAGAAGAGATAAATCACTTACAGAAGTTCGTCATGGTAACAAGTGTACACATAAGGTATTAATGAAAGGTAAAGTGGTATCTAATCATTTAAAAATATGGAGGGAAGTATGGGGTAGGTAAAAAATCATTCCACAACATGGTTAATTTAAAATAAAAGGGTATAACAACATAAATAATCATGGATAAAAATGGGAAAAGAAGGAATCCCTTACGAAAATTCATCATGGTAACGAGTGTACAAAAGGGTTCATAATAGGGATAAATGAGAGTAAAATGGGATCAAAAAATTTATAAATAAAATGGGAATTAACTAGTATATTTAGTAACATATCCCGACATAGGAATAAAAGAAATTAAAAGACATTACATGAAAATAATGCTTCAAACAATAGGAGGGTAGAAGATCCCTTAGTTGGATGTGTGATCCCAAAAGCTTGGGAGAAGATTCTCAGGAGCTTGGGGGAACACTGGGAGGAATCTAGGGAGTATGGGGTACATGTTGGTCGATATCCAAATGGTTTGAGAGAAGAATAATGGAATATTGAGTAGGGTTATATAGGAATGGAGAGAGAATTATTTATTATTTAGGTTTTGGAGACTACATATTAAAATATTCAAAACTACAAACAATACCTTGGTTTGTTCCAAAGGGGAGTTATATATAATATTTTATAAGTAAAAGGGATGAATATATTAAAGTATTAGGCATGATTCTTTGTAGGTGAGTCACACTCTCAAGGAAATCATTTTAAAATGATAAAAAATATTTTATAAGTATTGGAGGGTCCCCTAAGGAATTATAAAATTAATCAAACAAATATAAAATAACATTATTTTAAATGTAAAACATATATTGGAAGAATTTAGCTTTTATATTATTTTATTACATCATTATTGGGTCATTATGATGTCATAAAACCCATTATATATTTATACAGTATTTAATTTTCACCTAAAAATTAGATTGTCTCAGAAAATTATGAAAGCTTCACCATTGGATAATTTCGACATCATGATTCCAAAAAAAATAATAATTTTATCTAAATAATTACTTATATATTTGAATTTTAATTTTTATAATAAAAACTGTCATTTATTGAAAATTGACGGGTTTTGACAGAAAGAGTATCAAACCTTAATAAAAGATACATTTGACTCCATAAAAACTAATTGATCATTTATATTTAATAAAAATTATATAATAATAAAAATTTATTAAAAATATTATTTCTTCTGAAAATTAATTAACTCATCAAAATGAATTTTCTACTTAAAAATAAAATTTCACTTTTATCATATAAAAATATAATTATTATCAAAATGAATACTTAATCATTTATAGAGTAAAAACAATAAGGAATAAATATAATCATCACTTATACTTAATGGTAGTGTTCTTATAACAATATTATAATACCATTATTAAAAATACCTCAATTTAATATAATAATTTATATATTTCTATAAATTTCCATTTGAACCAAAAAATCAATTTATCTAATTCATTATATTATTAAGAAAAACTTTTTTCATTACGAAATTTATTGAATAATAAATTTATTTATAAAAGGATTACATAATCAGTAACTAATAACTTATTACATAACCCCTTATAACACCCGCATATGACCTAATCATAAGGTGTTCCATAATGACATACTCTTGGGGTGTCTCAGATAACATCGCCCGAGTGGTAATCTATATTAACTTGAAATTATCCTATAGGTGATTCCAATAAATCTAAACCTGTTGAAGCTCATCTTGGGCTTATCTAATAGATAGGTACAATGATGCTTCCTCCTTTCCGAGATTCGACAAATGATCTTGGTATGATCCAAGTTTACTGGATGAGGCAATCCTCTCATTTGTCTAGGTCGAGAGGATTTGTTAAAACTTTATGTTTATATCAGTTGTGTGATCATTTTAAAACAACTATATTATCAATGGTAATGATACTGAATGTTCATTTAAACCCAATAATAATAATAAAATGAGTGCATGTGTTTTCTATATCCCTAAGACATTAAATGAAAGGGAATTTTTATCATTAATGTTTGGGTCGTTACATTAAAAGAGAGATTGGGATGCCTCTACTTGACAGAGATAGTTTGACTCCAAGGAATTCCATCAATAATAGTTTCATATCAAAATGTATGATTTTCATCTGGGATAAGGTGATCGAGGATCTAAAGGAGAGAATCCTTAATGGATGAACGATCCATTTCGTGCGGTCCGATAAGAACACGCAAATATTCAGGAGAGAACGTGGGAGTGCGAGGCTCAGGTTCATGATCAGTACCCTCATCTTTTTGTTTGATTAGCCCTTGTTTTGGATTTAAGGGACATAAATCCATAAGTTTGGGAGAGTGTATAGACTCATATTTTTCTAATTTTATTTTTATTAATTAATTGGAAAAATTGTGAGACTAGGTGTTGAGACGTAATGCGATTATAAGGCCCGGTGAACCTGAAATAATTAATTGAAAAATGTTATGTTTTTAATTTCACATGAATGAGACCTTCCTAAAAAAGAGTAATATCATTTAAATGGTTTCCCAGATCAGAAATTTTAGGGGATCATTGTGTTCAGAGTAGTGGATTTACCTTAGGTGAGGCCTAATGTTGGCCGACACGGGTCGGCGTTGGAAAATAGTTTTTGGACGTCACTGTAAATAAAATAATTAAATAAAAAAGTTATTTTATTTTCAAATCCAAATAAATCATGAACAGAGACTTGAATTGTAAATATGAGACCACCGTTGAGTTATTAAGGTGGTGTTTTTCCAAGGTGTGTCTTAACATTAGTCGACGCAAGTATTTTGTGTGAAAACCCAAAATTGATGAAATGATCATTAAATATTTTAAAGATAAATTATTTTGTTGTGGAATTTATGATTTACTTTAGAATAATCCTTATGAATAAATCCTAGGGTTATATTCATAACCTTGGTAATGACAAGGATTCACTAGGGAGAGCTTGGAGGATTTTATATCAAGAAAACAATGATGGATGACAGATCGGATCAAGGATCTCCGCACCAACAGAGTTTGAGGATCTCATCAACGATGGAAAAGAAACTGATCCTCATCAAAGACCGATCCAACTCAAGGTAGGATTATGTTTCTCTTTGTGATTCCCTTTACCCTTCTTAGATCCAAAAATGAATGTAGACAAACCAATGAACATGTTGATCCATGGTTCGATCTCTTGTGGGATGGGTGTTATTCTTACAGGGTTTGAATGGGGTTTAGATCTATGTGTTGACTTATTCTTCATGACTCCACTAACATGAATTGTTTAGATCTAACAAAAAAACGACAATATCTATTCTTTGGGTAGTTATGTGATTTCAAACTCCCCACTCAATCACTCAGGTTCTTCTCATGTTCTTCTCCTTATAATTTCCCTTTTGAAACCCTATTTGAAATACGAATCGAGAAGTTATCATGTGATGGAACGATGGTGGTACGATGTAATCCCAAGGCGTCAGTGGCTCCGGCCAGTTTAGGTGGGGATGCGCCAGTCTAGGTGGATGGAATGTTGGCAGGGCAAGGCCGTCGGCAAGGTGACCGATGCCTGAGGCAACAACAGCCCTGTAGGGGAGGTCGAGCGAGGCGGATGGTGGCAGGACATGCCACCGATAGGGTGGATGGTGAAGATAGAAAGATGAATTCTATGAGATACTATGTCGGAAGGCACCCACTGTAGTGGAAGACATGAACGACAACTGGGGAGCCATGGAAGGAGGCCGTAGCTACGGCAACAAGACGCGGCTCAAAGCCTCAACTGGGGGGTGGGGGGAGGTTGCGGTGATAGTGAGGCTGTGGGACTAGGAAGAAGAGGCAGGCCAGCCATGTGAAACATGGCATGACTCTGGGATGACAAGAGGGTCAAAACTAGGGTGGGACCCGTCCAGCGAACACAAACCGGCCCGCATGCGGTGGGTCCGACCAGATGAGGCGGGCCGCTCTAGCAGCCCAACAGGTTGTGTCCCACCATCCCAGTGAGCTGAGCCATATGGCCTACACCCAATTTTCCAAGCCTAGTGGTCCAAGACATGTTGAACTGGGTCGGTCCAGGTCAGGTCAGATGAACCAGGTCTAGGAAGGTCGGTTAAAAATTTAGGTTGGGTCTGGTGGGTCAGATCGGACCCAGACCAGACTCAGGTCGGACCTTTTCAGAAAATTAGGTGTAACGTTCAATGAGTGTGTTTGTTCGAAAATATTCTTGTGAAATTGGGACCCTTGTGATGATAAATTTTTTTGGAGACACTGTAATTGAGTTTTTATGGACGTTTTTGTTTGACCTAATGGCATGAGGAGTTGGTTATCCTAGAACAATTTCACTACAAATGAAATAATTTGGCTGTATGTGACTTGGTGACTATATGACTTAGGGGATTCATGACCATAGACTCTCCATGTTCCATTGATGATCTATTCTCCATTGATTCTCTATGCACTGTCGACACTGTATGTTTCATTGATGCTATGTTCTCCATCGATGCTCTATGTGCCATCAATGCTTTGTACATCATCGACACTCCGTGTTTCACTGACGCTCCTTGCTCCATCAACGATTCATGTGCCATAAACACTCTGTGTTTAATCAAATATGGGAGTTTTGTGGATTACAACTAATAATCCTTCTCTTCATGCATTATACTTATACCTGTTTGAGTTGACTATACTTTGTGTATTTATTTAAGGCATACTTTTTGTATTTTGTAGGTGTATACTCCGTGTATTTTTTTGTGGCATATGTTTTGTAATTATTTGTGGTATACTTCATGTATTTCTTTGTGTAAAACTATGTGTATTTATTTATGATGTTCTTTAGTGGTGTTCCTTCATAGAGATCCTTAGTGGTGTTCCTTCGTGGTATTCCCTAGTGGTGTTTCTTCATGGTGTTCCTTAGTGGTGTTCCTTCATGGTGTTCCTTAATGGTGTTTCTTCATGGTATCCCTTCTTGGTGATCCTTGGTGGCATTCCTTCATGGTGTTCCTCAGTGGTGTTTTTTAGGGTTTTTCATTCATGGAATCACTTCATGGTGATCCTTAGTGTTGTTCCTTAGTGGTGTTCCTTCATAGTTTTCCTTAGTGGTGTTCCGTCATGGTGTTCCTCAGTGGTATTACATAGTGAAATTCCTTAGTGGTGTTCCTTCACGGTGTTCATTTCTTGTGTTTCGTAGTGGGGTTACTTCACATTTCTTCTTTGTGGTATTCCTTTTATTATTGACTATTTTGGTTTCAGTGTGTCCTATTGAGTATTGTTTTACTCACCTCTACACGAGATTTTTCCATACATGACATGCCTTGTAAAGATGATCGATGACTAGATGAAGTTATAGGTGCACTAGGACCAGGTGGTTCTAAGAGTGGTTAAACAAAGAATGTTTCCTTTTATGGATTTCAACAGTTGTCATTCACATACCCTTCAGGTAGGGTTTTCTGTAGATGTGTTTCAAGAACTTGTGAATTAACTTTTTTAAACTATTTATTTGGGTGGTCTTGTAATATGGCCCTATTTACTTTCTAGTTTTCCTACTGTCATACTCTATGGTTGGTATCTTAGTGTATGAATTCATTGTTTACTTAGTGTTTTTACTTTACAACATTTTGGGCTTGGATATATATGTGTGTGTACAAGTACTTAAGAAAATTCCTCCCATTTGTGGGATATTCCTACTCAGTACTAGTTTCCATCCCCTGGCCTATCAGAGGTGAGATTTCTGTAGTAATGTCATGGGCCCCTCTGGGATGGTTCCTGACAACATGTCTCCACCTGGTGTAATTATATCATGATAACCTAATAGACTTAAGATACCCAATCAAGGTTTCCAGTATTTCAAGAATAATCTGAGGTCTCTCATTAACTCAAGTAGACCCCCCAACCCTTGGATACATAGTTTTCATGTGCTCCAAATTACCCAATGTCCTAAAGAGAACTTAATTTTATACATAAGAGGAACATTCCATCCATTATCATTTAATTAGGGTACTATTAGTTCCTATTATTTCAACCTGAATGCATAAGAACATTCAATCATGCTTACCATTGAATAATAAAGCATATGGATTTGTATTAAAGGTTTCACACACCCTAATCATAGAGTTAACACCAAATCCAATCCCAATTTATCCTCATACAAGCCTCTACATGCCTTATCCATGCATATACCACCACTTATGCTCACATCAAGATAATTAATTACAACATTCATAATTAATTATTTAACTAAAAAAAGAGTCATATTTTTCAAAAACTAAAATAACATCATCACATCAATAAAACTATATAGTGCCTTATCATTTTGGCCTCTTAGGACCTCCTATTGATAATTAATTCCAAATAACCAATGAATTGAGATAATTTTATGATTTTAATGTAAAATTTTCATTAAAAATATAACCTCAATAACACCACCATTATAGGCTAGTAAATATAAACCAAAATGGAGGAAATAATTGAAGAAAATTCCAAGAAACTCTAGGTAATCACCTCAAAAATACCTATATAATAGGCCATCAGAGAGAGGAATAGTGATGTCATATTTCAAAAAACCGGCATTCTCAAAACACCCATTTCCCATAAAATATAGAGGGGGTCCCCTAGGAAAATAAAAATTCCAACCCTGCATAAAAATTGGTTTGTATTTTGGTTGTGACATGACCATGTGATTCATAGTTCAACACATACCTCATCATATTTGGTCATGGAACAACCATACCGATCATTGAATGACCACAATGGTATAGGGGTCTAACCCTTGGATTACCCCCCTCATGACACAGTCCTAGAAGGTCATGACATAATAACTCCAAGGTAGGGTACCGTAACCCCATACAAAACTATCATAGTGTGAACCCTTTGGGTATTACTTCAATTCACCTCACCTAGGTGAGACCCAAACACCCATGAAATTTCCACCCATATTGGTAATGATTCCCCTCATGGCACACCATGGTGTCCCTCTCTACAAGAAATCATTATGCAACTAAAGTGTTGTGACACAACCTTCACAAGCTATAAAATTTTAGCATGGTCACAGTATTTTCTCTAATTCCCACTAAAGATCCTAAAACACTTATTAGGCCTCTATCTATATAAAAAATCCTCTACATCATATATCACAAACCTCAAAATACATATTTGAATTTAATTTCTTGAAATGACCCTTTATTTAAAAAAATTCATATTTCCTCTAAAATGGTGACATAAAAATCCACAAGCCCTCATAAAAACCGGTCTTCTTACATCAAATATGCATATTCTACATGTTATCCATTTGTGAAAGTGATCTTGATATCAATTTTCCAAATTTCATAATCATGTAATGTTTGTATGAATAAAATAGTTATATTGTGTTTTAATATTGAAATAAGGGAAATGTTTTATCATAAGAACTACCATGAAGTTTCATGAATCTTTAATAAACTAATAAATCCTTATAGTTATTTACTTTACTATCCTTGTACTTTATTTCTTGAATTCCTCTTTATATCCAACACGTTTTACAAAAATTACAGGATTTAATATAATCTAGAATTAATTTATGTGTATGTTATTTATTTAAATATTCATACCATATTTCCACATAGAAAAAATATGAGCTATTTACCTTTTCTGTATGGGATAGGGGTTAATCATTATCAATGATTATTGTGTCTGACTTCTTAGGGATAAGAAAACCATATAACTCTAGTTATATAAATTCCCTTATTAACCAATGTAGTATACATGTCTTTGGAAAAATTTCAACCATTGGTTAATGTGTGATTCATTTCTATGATAACTTATGTGTATTCTGATACTCAAATTATATAATGTCTATTTTATTTTACTCTCATGTCTGGAGATATGCATTATTTCTAGAAACAATATATATCTTGATACATTTTTATTCTTTCTCTGGGATCATATAGATAGTATCATTTTATTTCTTTATGATATCCTATATTTTTACAATTTATGCCTGATGATACATTTATATTTCATGGATTATCCTTAATAAATACATTTCATCTTGATATATGAATATGAAAAAGAATAGATTTCTTCCATTGTGTTAACTCATTTGGGATCCTACTTTCCACTTTAGTATGCACCCAGTTAAGGTCATATTCCATGGATTATATTGAATATCCCCAAAGTATAATAAAATATTTCATGAGTCATTATTGATCTCACCATATCTAATAAGGTGTGATTCATTCTTTCACTAACGTCATTCCACTAATGTGTATGAGGAGTGACTATAGATAATATCCCAATCACCTTAGGATATTCTAAAAATTCTTAGTTAAGATATTATCCACAACTGTATGAGAAACGTTTCTTTATCTACTTATGTTAATGATTCTATAATATATTTTTATATCACATAAAGTTCTCAATGGATTTAAACTTCTTCTTTATCCTATAAATATGTCCATATCTACTAAATTCATATGTAAAAGTAATGAAGTATAAGAGTTCACCTCTAAAACCTACTACAAAACATCCATCAAATTCTATATGAAATTATTCAGGAATCATTGTGGAAATTTCTTATTTTTCACTGAATGATATTCTGGTCATAATTCCTTGAAAGAAAACATGATATAAAAATAGGTATTTTAACAAAAAAAAATTCTTAATACCATTATTGATATAATTTTATAAAACACTTTTGGTTTACATGAAAAATATTATAATTCCAAAATTAGGTGTAACATGAGTCATGCATATTCTATTTGTTTTCAATTTACAATACTTGATTTTTATGTTATATATTTAAAGATCATTATTCAGATTCACAATAAAATAACATATTATATCATTATAAAATCGAAATATTTTAATTTAAAATCATAAAATAAAATCCATCTATGTTTAATCATGACATATAAATAATGTTTTTGGTTACATTGGGTACATAATAATATATCATCAAAACAAAAATCATTATAATCAATAATGTGAGATGTTTTTATCCTATAGACATTGTTACTAGTCTCAATAAATTTTCAAATCAAATATTTTCATTGTGTCTTTTAATCTTCCAAAATCTACTTTATTAAAGTATTATCATATAAATGTGTGAACCACACATTGTATATAACACTTTATTATTATAAATAGAAAATCTAAATTAGATAAAAAAAATTTACATGAATCATCCCCAAGATTATTTATGGATGTACAATTACTCTTCCAATAGAAAATATTTTCATATAAAAAATAAACAACATCTTTCTCCTATGGTTCCCTTTGGATATTTTATTTCTTTAATGGAATATGATATAGTTCCTTTACCATTGATCCTAAATTTTTATTTTTTTTTCTTTTCATTGTGTTCTGTATAATAACTAAATATCAATATTTTCTCATGTCTTTATCAGATTATTGAATCTATATTAATAGATCTGAAGGAGACTTGTCCAAATTATTCAAATTGAAATTATTTAAAAATCATGATAAAATATAAGTAAAGAATGATAGAATATGAATTATTGATTTATATTTGTTTATTTAAAATCCAAAAAATTTGTTAAATGATCAATATAAACAACCATCATGAATATATGATGTCCAACAGAGACTCCATATCCTAACTTACATGTGAAGAGTGGTTTAGAAAATTTGTATCATTATTTTCTAGATATTTATTTTTATAATTTATTAAGATCATACAATATAGAAAATGAATCTTTGTATTCATGTTATTTTGGATCTCTCTCAACACAGATAGAATCATAATTCATTGTAATCATATGAATCAACCATATGTTTCTATTATAAATACATTTTCTCCTATCTTGATTCTATAATAGTATTAGTAGGAAATGGGAATTATAGTTACTAGTACATCCTCTCATATTGTCGTACATTGTGTTAATTCTTGTCATAGTTATGAATTATTACACCAATATGAACATTTTATTTATTCAATATTGATCACAATGAGAGTGAATCCATGGTGTTTATCATAATTATTTAATACAATTAAAATACAAGATTAATCCTTTATTTTGATTATATATTATGAAATAATTAATTAATGGTTTAATTACTCTCCCGAAATATTATAAAATATATATATTTATCACCATTGGATTTGAAATACTTGGTCACGAGGACATATTATTTGGAAGGATCCTGATTTCCCTTATCATAATCTAAATTTGGATTTTTAAAATTATACAAATGAATTTTTGTTAGATTTATTTGTTAGGGTAGCACTAATCCATTCATCCAATAAACACAACTCTATAGACATTATATGAAGTGGACAGAAAAGATCTAGATTTTCTATATATTGGATGTTACAATGTGAACGTAATATTACAAAATATAGAATAACAAAAAACCGTACCCACAAAACCTATTAAAACACAAAATATAGACACCCTACACAATTTGATACTATATTTAAAGTAAAATAATGAAAAAGAAAAGGAAACATTAATTTAATATGGTTTAGAACATTATGAAATATGTCCTTTGGAGAACACTATTTATGATTCCATTTATATTAGGAAATAGAATGGATTAAAATATCAATTCTAAATACTATCCATTATGTTTATTTATGTACCATGTCACAACAAATTACCATAACTTATGTTCCCAACCCACTTTTATAGTGGGGCCCAACTGGTCATCTTATTGATAATCCATTATGAAATTCTTTGATTACCCATTATTTGATCTCTATGACTACTAATACTTTGGAACATTCATCTCATGACCATTAAATCTAGTAATCATTCCACTGATCTATACATAACCATGATACCTAAGCCCTATATGATTAACCCTGCCATAAGTAATGATCTCTGATGTTATTATATTGATCGTTAGACTAATCCATCATCTAGAGTTTTTACTCATGTTGACTATGTAAAATAAACTAAAATAGGATTCACATCCAAAAAATCATCCAACTAATACCTAATTTAGGTATCCTCTAGAAATTATTAGACACTTAGTCACAATATCCAACATTTGAAGCAATATCCATAAGTGTTCTCTATCTTCTTCAGTTTAACCCCATCCCGCTGAGGTACAATATTTCCATTAGCAGTCATGGATGATGTTCTTAGTGAAAACATATATTTAATTTTTTATTTATAGACATATTTAGTAGATCTAACTACTTTTCCTCTATAAATTTTTAGATGAACTGATACATCAAATCTATGTTAATTTATCACTCATGGTATCCTGGACTTCAATCAAATTGAATTACTCTCTAACAATCAAAGAATAAAAAACCACTATCTGAATCCCTCAAGAGTTCCTATAATAGATTCCTCAACTATATAAAATATTTCCCTATTTCTATTAAATCCATTTATTCACAATCTATTATGTTAAAAGATACCATCAATTTCAACCATAACATCAATATCACTAACATTTCACTATATGTGAACAAAAAAGTACTTTTACTATTAGGAATATCCGAATCTCCCCCAAATTCCACATCAATATAAAAATGAAACATATTATCCATCCAAAATCATAAGGTTGTATCTCTAGTTCCTTTGAGATATAAGATGATCCATTTTAACATTTCCCATTTTTCTTTTCCTCTATTGTATATGAAATAAATTATGAATACCACTTCGTATGTATTGTGGAGGTGGGTGAACATCATGTATTACATAAGTCATCCATCTACAGATGAAAATGGATCCTTAATCATATGTCTTTACTCATCATCTATAATTGGAATCTACTGATTTGAAATCATAAAGTGTACAATAATCATGGAAGGACCATCTAAATTATGAATATATTTAATATCTTACTAATATCTTGGACATAATCCCTACAAGGTTCAACCATTCTTCCAGCATTCCAATCTCACTCCATTTTCACCCCCAAAATATTCTTTTTTTCATTAAGATATTTCATCTTTCAGCTTTTGGATAATTCCTTCTTCAACTTATGAATCATTCTAATTCCAGGAACTGATAAAGTCATTCCATCCACATACAAGAGCTACACGATAATGAACTTTAATTTAAAATATTTTTAACATAAACAATGTATAGTGATACTTTTTAATGGATATTTTATCTTGTATATCCTTTATAACAATCAATAATAGTGTGGGACCCCTGCTAAAAGTTTCTCAAGTATTATCCCTCAGTTATTTATTCTCTATATGTTATACCCACCATTATTTTTCTACCATAAATACTTTATATTTCATCCATTGTAAGGTCCCAAATCTATAAAGTAAAACCTTTTAGATGTTTCTAAGGCTTGAAGAGCTTGGAGGAGTATTGGATGTTGTCTGGAGGGGTTTGGATATAAAAGTATGGAAGTAGGGAGATTTCATTCCATGTAATTCATACACATTTTTTATGTGAGTTTTATGACTTGTGAAGGTCCAGTTCAGGATATGTAAATTATCAAGGTCAAACAATAAAAAGGAAATTATTTTTTGGTGAAAAATGACCCTGACTTTTACAAAATGTGTAAATGGTTTACACGCCATGTAAATATCATATATAGTACAATAATAAAAGGTGTAATCGATCAGGGGGTTTCTCAGACCCTATGATTCCAATCATTCTACAGTTAATATAGGATCCTCCATTCATTATTTTGATGTCCCTTTAACTAGGATCGATCTTTGGGATTCCATTTTTGATCTGTAGTGACCAGATTGATCCAAGGTGTGTTCTCCCTTTATTTTCTATAGGTTTATCCCTATTTAATCTTTATTCCTACCGTATCGTCTCTAAATTCTATGAAATTTACTCTCCCATGTTTCTAATGGGGTTTCTCTTGGTTTTTGTTGTTATGGTTGTACCATGGTGTCCTCAAATGGATGTAGTTGTTATGGGAGAGGTGATCAGAGATCCACGATTTGGTTGGTTATCATGCGAAGAATGTTGATGGATTTTGAGGTTAGGGATACATAGTTTCAATTATTTAATTTATGTGAAATAATAATATGATTATGGTTTTTCTATTTTATTGGAAATTAAATTGACCTAATAATTATTGAGTTAGATCAATGAAATTGGAGAGTGATCACATGTTGATGATCTGATCGCTTTATACCACGATATCAATTTCTTCTTATTTTGATATATAGTGTGATATCTATGATGTATTATTCGTTATCATGTTGTGTTTTATTCAAATTTTTAATGAAAATAATTCCATAATTAAATGATATTTAATTGTCTTAAAAATAAATTGGCATGTTTAAAGAATCTGATTATTGATGTAATTTCATAATAATAAAATTAAAGAAATGTCCATGTTTAATTGAATTTATCTTCCATGTGATTAATGGAGTCGATAAATAATTTTAACTATGTTTATTCTTGATTATAATTCAAAATTTATCTTAATTTAGAATAATACTTCTCTAGTTTTTGGAAACAAAAATAAATTCTAGGCGCATGTTTTTCCTTGATAGCTTCTTATATCATGATGCTTGAGGTTACCCATAGTTGGAACCAATTAATAAATGAATTTTTTAATTTAATATGGAATATGAATGAGTTTTTTGATAAAGATATATTTTCTAGGGACAACATGTCCCATTTTATCGTGAATGTCAATTGCCTTGTTTTGGATCTATAAGAGCAGGTTTTCATGAGAATGATGAATGCGTTATTTTAAGGGCATAGTTTCCTGGTTTCTAGCTTGTTTGTTCATGATTCTTTGTGATGTTATCTAGATAGGATCCATGTGACGTGATCCTAATTGGGAAGTTATAATGTGGGGAGGGGTTTCTCATATGTGATGTGAGTTGGGGATGGGTGAGCCTAGGATTGCTGTTGGGATATGTGGGCTGGGAGGCCCAAATGATGTGATATTGGATGACTAAAGAGATGAAAAAATGAATCTATATGTGCATGTGGGTGTTGGGTATTGCACCGAAGGTGAAGGAATAAGTTAAATTTGTGATTACCCATTAATTATATGAGGAGATATGTTATGATTTCTTGAATCTATTTAATGGTTGATGGCCGAGTAACTTGTTTTATCTGCATTTCTTTCCCCACTACTTGGGACAACTGGATGTGTATGGTTGCATGTTTTAGTCTAAGTGGTATCTTAGGATAGTTTTCGTAAATTACTTGGATATTTAATGATTATAATAATAAAATAAATTAATTTTTAACCCACATGGTTGGTTGATTATGGGATGAAAATTCTTAAAAGTTGTTGACCTTGATAAACCATGGACTTGGTTTAGATTATTCCTGGAGGGCATGAAATTTAATATGATTATTAATGTAATGTAATGTGGAATAATTTAAATGGTTAATTAATGTATAATTAATTAATCAATAGTAATAAAGTGTTAAAAAATAAACATGTAATTAATATATCACTTTTAAATTTGGGTTTACCTAGATGATATCTGGTCTTCACATTGGAAACCAGGAGTCCAAGAGACGTTAGCTATAGTTGAGACTATGAATAGATTTTTCTCGTAGAGTGGTTGTGAGATATATTTTGACATATATATTCTTTGATTTCATATACTACCCCACCCATGTTAGTTAGGAAAACAGACTCCCAGTGGGAGGATGGATTACTGGCTACCCCCTCTTACCCTGCTTTATTCTCTTAGTAGTTACTTGTGCGGGAATGCATGATGGCTCATTTTCCCATATATGTTTATAGATGGTTGTGATAGCATGTGATTATTTAAAACACATGAATTACCATATATATTATCCAAAGGATTATTATATGTATAACTTGTACATGTTGAGACGACTTGGAGTACAAACTTGGTGTATGGGTTGTAATGGCTTGAGTTATAATACTCGATTCTTAATATGCATCATAAAAGTTGTGATGGCTTCTAGAAAGTACTTGGTCACTATCTAGTTATTGATATCTGATGGCGTGGTTATGTGATTCATGAGGTTCATGTGGGTTTTCCATGACTAATTGTTTTCTAAATGGCTTAATTTTTCTAGGATATGGATTATGACATGTGCAGTTAGGGAGGATTAGAAAACCAGTGAGCAATCTAGAATGGGGTACGCTTGATATTTTTTTACTATACTATATTCTCTCTTGTATGTGCTACTTGGTGAGAGATAACCACAGTGATGCTTGGAATTTAGTATACCCGTATAGGTGATGAGATAGTATCACTATTTTTCATATTATTTAGAATGATTTCTTTATCTTTTTGAGAAGAGGGTTCAAGGAGGATCCTATCTAGTATACAGTTATACTCCCCCTATGTATGTATATAAACATTTTCAGGTCATTTGGAGTAAGTGGAAGATCAGGTTGGATATTTCTAACTCAGGGTTTAGTAGGAGATGTTTAAGCTTCATGGTCACCACAGTATTTACGTTTTTGGATACTTGTAGTTTTCATTTTAGTTTTTTAGTATTGTAAATAATTTCATGTTTTCCCTAGGGTTTACAGTATATATATATATATATATATATATATATATGTGAATAGGTGTTGGTTATTGTATGCTTCAGTTCTCTCTCTTCTATATGTTACAAATAATGGGTAATGATTTCCATATGCATGTATACTATAACCTTTGTTCAAGTCACCAACCCAAGGCCTACTAGAGGGAGGAAGAGCAGTCACTATATCCCTCCCCTCATTGCGCTGTCTTTGTGGGATGGTGGTTGTGGAATCCCATGTCATTCTCCACCATTTACTTACACTAAAAAGCATTTCAAATACATCACTTTTTTTAGGAAATTTAACTGATACATTCCTCATAGAATCATCAATTAATGTCAAAAATATTTTTCAACCTATATGTGTTTGTATTGAAGAAGGTCCTAAAATAACCATGTGAACAAGTTCCATCTTCTGGATATTCGGTGTCTATCCACTCAGATTGAATGACATCATCTTTTTTTTCTAACTTTGAAATAGTCATGACTTTTTAAGTCTATATGATCTGCTTCTATATTCCTTTCACTACAAGAACCATCATGTTCTTCTCACTAAGATTACTTATTCTATAATGAAATAATGGTACACTCTTGGTTGTTAGAAGTTTTTTAGTTATTTCTCCATCAGTTTATTCAATCAGATATAAGGTTCAATCCATTATCTCTCTAGAAAAAACTATTGATCCTTAAGTGATATTCCACACTTCACTGGTGAAACATTTTCCAAACCCAGCTTCCTCATGATATCAAAGGAAAATTAAATTTCCTTCTAAAACCTATTAGTTGTTCACATGAACTTAAGATTAAGGTATCATTCATTATTTATCCAAAACCTTCATATAAGACTTCCTCATAATTTTCATAACATCATATTCTTTCATGTTCACCTTCCTTAACATCTCGAAAAAATAATTTACCTTACATCCCTTATATTTTGTGGAGTGGATTAATGATTTGGAATTAATGATACATGATTCCACTAAAACATTAATTCTCAATTGTAAACTAATGATATCATTATCTACTATATAAATCAAGGATCTTGTACATTATAATACTAATCATCTATAGTTCCTTCATATTTCCCTAATTTATTCATTAATATGGCCTCTCTTAACATAGTTTCAACATGCTAGGTTATTACAAACTAAATTTACCCATATCTATCTTCATGAATTACCATATTAAATCCACCAAATTAAAATTTTATGAGGTTAACATCTTCTTCCTTATACATTGAGAGAAATAGAAGAAGATACTTGAACATATCTTCATCTGAGCTCGTCTATAGAGGATAAGACACTAATAATCTGCAAACTATAAGTCAGACATTATTCAATATTTTCGCATGGAAATTAACATATCTTCCCAACTCTCTAGATGTGATGATAATAGAATAAATTCCTAGAAATCATCCATTAAGTTTTAATTAGCATATTCAAAATAACATTAAATCATATTAAAGTAATATATATGATCATCTTTAGATCCATATTACAAAAAATTCATGAAAAATAGTTCCTACATAATAAACCCCATGTTATATTCTAAGGGATTATAATAATGGTTTAAGTCATTCCATGCACCTTTCAATCAAACCTCTCTCATGCTTCTTTGTTAATATTCTTTGTCTACATTAAAATAAATATATGATCTAGATACATTTCAATATTATATTCCATTATTTACATTATAAAAAATCTAAATTCTTTCAAATATAAAATTTTAACTTTGATATTTCCTCCATCTGATATATTAATGTAGGATACAGGTAAAATCCCCCTGTGTCAAAATAATTTTAATAGAATAAATGTGTGTTGGAATAGTGTAAGACATTGAAATAATCTATAGGTTGAATATGCATTCATAAAATTTCATAAAATTTTTAAAAAACAAAACTATAATATTAAATATTAATTTCTTAAAAACAAAATTGATATAGTATTTTGAAACATGGAAAATATGGGGTGATGATATGTAATATAAATATAAAATAGTTAACATAATTATTTTATGTTAGTTTGGATCAAATGATCTGACATATACTCTTATATCATCTATACTTGGAAAGAGTAATGGTACCCCCTAGAAACTAGACTCACCTTTGAATAGTGTGAAAACTTTGTAAAAACACCACCTTTTTCAAACTAGGAAACAAAACATAGTATGTTTATCCTACATTTTTACGAAATAATTCACAACCAACAAATAATAACTTTTGTTTCAGAGTCAAAACGCATAAAAAACCATTTTTTGGAGGTATAACCAACATTAGACATTAATTTGATAAGGAAAAGAAAAAACTGATGATTTATAGAATAAAAACAAAAAAATGGGTAACATTAATTAAAATAAAAAAAAATTAAATAACATAATGTGAATGAATTTCGTGTTTGCGTTAATTAATGATTTAATATTAATACTCTCTTTTGATCACCATATTAGTGGAATCCATGATAGTAAATATTTAGCATAAGGATACATAAAATTTTATCTATTTTATTTTATTATCTACTTTAGATAATATGTTTATATATAATTTTTGTTTTCTCCAATGATTATACCTATTTTCTATGTCCAATGATCTGTGTCTCAAAAACTTATCATTTTACTCACTATCAATCCCATGTCAAATCTCCTCTTAATAAAACCTACCATCCTCTATATCACATGGGATTTTCTTGATATCTAATCATCAACATCCAATATTATAAATAAAAATACAAATGAATAATATCATTTTCATATATATGAAAATACATATCTCTAATCCTTTACAAAAAATTTATGAATTTGTTCCCATTACATCATTAAGATGTATATTTTCTAAAAAAATTATATAACATGTAAAATAAATCATAGAAACTTATAGTAAATTGATTAATAAAAATATTTCCAAAATAGAGTTTCAAAATCAATTCCAAAGGAAAAACTATATTCTTCATAAATATTATTTTTAGTTTTTTGTAAACATCATTTTTCAAAAGAAAAAAATCAAATAATAATCATTTCACTACAAGAATGATTTATGCTTATAAATGATAATTTTAGACTATGTGTAAACATCATCAAGTTTTGAAAATAATAATTTCAACTCTATATAAGCATGATCTTAGTCCTTATAAACATGAACTATGTCTGAATATGCATGAATCCACTTCTATGTAAATATCATCTACAGTTTTATCTAAACATGAATTCATTCCTTGTGAAAAAAATGAAAACTTCAATACTTCAATTCATGATAAAAGAATATAAAAACTATAATACTTAAAGAATAAATAAATATTGATTTATCAATCTTTTTATAAATTGAAATTATAAAATTTACATGAATCAATTTAAAAAATGTGATATATTTGAAAACAATATGAGATATTTGTATATAATGTACAATATTTATAAAAAATGTGGGGCATGTTTAAACAATTTGAGGTATTTTAATAATTCAAAAAAAAATCAATACTAAGATTTTTCAAACCACTCAACCCAGTTTATATAACAAAAACCTCCCCTTCTTGTAAATTTAAAAAGAAAAACAAATTTATAGAACAATAATTTTCAAAAAAAAATACCAATTTAAAAATCTAGTAAAAACATGAATTAATATTATACACCTTTTTACTTAAAACTAAAAACAATATATCATACATAAATAAGTCCAAAGTTAATGTGATGATCTATTATGAATGAAAAAATATTTAAGATCCACCAAAATAAATGCATTTAATATATGAAAATATAGTATAGAAATTAAAAAACTCATCAAATATCTCAATATGTTACTAAAAATTAATTACATAAAAAAATTCAAAATATTGTGAAATAAAAATCTAATTAAACTAAAAAAATAATCAATCCATGTAAACGTAAGTACACAAACTATACAACCAACCAATTCAGTATAACTAAAAGAATTAAACTCTAATTCATCAAATCTATTCAAGAAATACAGATTAAAACAAATTATACTAAATATATCCTAGAAGTACTATTTTTTAATAATTAATTAAAAACCAATAGTTTTATGTTAAATCACCATAATACCTAGTTCAAATTTAATTTCTCAAAACATCACTAAATCTCGATGTTATGTAAACACATCATCATATTTATTTTTATTTGAAACAAATTCCAACTAATATCAACTTTATTAACATAATCTCTTATAAAATGAAATATTTTAACAAGATGTTTGGTTCTTAAATTTTTTAATGGATTATTATATATTTAACTAAAATAGGTATTATCATAGTAAATAGGTAGTTTTTCAAAATAAAAAATGATACATGTTAAGGTTTGTTTATCAATAAAATTTGTTGATAACAATTAGTAGCATTAATATAATCACTCTCCAAGGTGGATAAATAAAATGATAATTTTTTCTTTAAGATCTCTAAAATAAAATTTTTACATGGAAAATAACACACACTTGATGTACTTTTTCTATCAATGTGAAAACCTCCCAAATTAGAATCAGAATAAGATGTCAAATTAAAGTTTTTCTAAATAATATATAATAATCTAGTATTAATACTTCCTTTAAAATATATATATCTATTATTTTAAATACTTTTATGTGACTTTACAAAGGATTATATCAATATCATACAAAAATAAAAATTGAAAACATAATATCAGTTATTATGGCAGTCAAACAATGTATTTTTTTCAATCATTTATCAAAATAGTTTATTATATATAGGTTTCTTGTATTCATAAAAAACCAATTTATAAATATTACTCAAATGGGGGTTTAAAATTTTTACATGAATAAATATTAAACCATTTAACTAGCTTGTTTGTATATTTATATTTGTTCAAAAAGATATGATTATGCCTTTGAAAAATTTTCAATCCAAGATACAATTTCAATTATTCCATTAAAATCATCTCAATTTCATTTTCATCAAATTTATAAATTAATTTGAAAAATTCACATGAATAACCAAAAAAACATCGACATAATATATTTGAACAAATAAAGTATCATTAAATTCATTCTTAGTAAATAATGGTGGATCAATATTTCCTATACTAAAACCATAATTCATTGAAAATTATTATATTCTATAATAAAAAAGCCTATGATATTTCCTAAGACCGTTTAATCCTTTTGAATATAACATGATATTAATTTTTTTGTTTAAATATAAGTAATTTATTAACATATACTTCTTTTAAAATTACACCATTTAAAACATCAAATTTACCATTTAGTTGAAACATATTAAAATTTCTGACAGAACATAAAGAAAATGAAATCCTAATAGAATATATCCTATCATCTGGAGAAATTTAATCCATGAAACCAAATCATTCTTCCTAAGTAATACTTTGGGTAAAAATACTAGCATTATTTTTAATAATATTATAAGATTCACCCATCTTATTTCAAAATATCCATTTAGTTTCATAAACATGTAATATTTTGTAAAATCAACTTGATTCCAAATATTATTTCTTATAAATTGATTATATCATTCTTGTATAGACATAATAGAATTAGAATCATTCAAATCAACATAAATATTATTAATAACCAAATCAATAACATAAGAATAATTACTATAGAAATTCAAAATAAATTTTCTAGTTTTAATTTCAATTTCAACATTTAAAATTACATTTTATTTTTGATGATCTTTAATATTTTTCCAAATCGTAGTATTATATTGAGAAGTTATATGACCCCTATAACTAATACATTATCATATTGAGTCTCATCTTCAATAAGGTTAAATTCTATAAATTCTTCAGCATTATTAAATAAATCTATTTTTTTCACATTTTTGTTTTTGTGAAAAATAATACTTACATAATTTTCAATAACCAATGATATATTATTATAAAAATAAAATAATTACTATTATTAGAATATCTTATAAAACACTTTATAATTTTTAGAACCAATTTTTTAAATATTATCCTTAGTATTTAAGATAAAGGCATTATAGCAAGAAACATTAAAATAAAAAACCATAGGTTTATATCCTCTATAAAATTCACAGGGTATCTTCTTTAGAATTGGTCTAATTATAATGTTGTTTAATATGGTATAATTTGTGTTTATAGCTTCAACTTATAAATATTTACAAACAATATATTCATTAATATTTGTTATAGTTATTTTATAAATAATCCTATTTTTTATTCCTATAAATCCATTTTGTTGTGGTAGTTTAAGAGAATAAAAATAATATAAATATCCATTATCATCACAGTTTTTCTAAAATCCATATTAATAAACTCACCCACTAAATCACTTCTAATAGATACAATTATATAACATTTTTAAATTTGAATTAACTTATAAAATATATTAATATTATTTAAAGTTTTTAATTTTAGGAGTTATGAAATGTGTCACAATGAATCTACTATAGTCATCAATAATATTAAATAACATACTTCTTACTTCATAATATTTTAGTATTCATAGGACTAAAAAAATCAAGATGTAATAATTCAAGTAATCTAGTAGCCCTGACATCAATAAAATATTTTAAACTCTCATTACACTACATACCTTTTAAACATGAATTAGATATAAAATATATAAATACTTTATGTTCAAGTAGTTCCATAACATATCAATGATATTTCAATTAATGTAGAATCTAAAAGTTCACAAGTAAAATACACTTATTCAATAATATGTAATTTATTTGTATTGTATTTAAACACATTACAGTCTGATTAGTTTGTTCAGAAAAATTAATTGAGTAAATATTTTCTCTGTAGTCTACATAAAATATAAAAGTCTCATTATAAAAAAATTACCTAAAATTTTTAAATTTTAAATTCATTCCATCATCATAATATTTCAGGATCAAATTAAATTGTTTTTTACCTTTTATATATAACACATTTGAAATTATAACAGTTTTAGAAAAACCTACTTCTCTCTAACCTTTAATAATTTCTTAAGATTTTCACCAAATGTTAGAGAGCCTCTACTGAACTTATGAAATGATCTAACATTGTAAGGATCACCATTAATGTTTTTAGAATATCCATTGAATATGTATCGTGAATCTATGATAGATATAATGTATATATCAAGAAATCAATCAATTTCACAGTTTTTGTTCCCATGTAATACTAGGTCAAATATAACTAATATATAGTACTTATGTACCAAAAAATATTTAAACACATATTTTTGAGTATTATAGAAGATATAATAATTGAAATACGATATTTATAAATATGAAAATATTGATTAAAATTCAAATAAAAATCATTATCAAAATATCAATTCATACAACATCTAAAACTTGTTACACTTGAATATTTTCCTTTACTACTTTTAATAAATAATGTGTTGTTCACTCATGATAACTTTTTATAATGACAAAAACAATTCATTTTTTAGATTCCTCATAGAAATCACCTTTTCATATTTCTCTTTACCATGACTAAAAGTATATATATTTACCTTCAATCAAACAATTTTTGTTTCAAATTTCAAATTCTATTTTATAGTAGGTTCTAAATCATCACAATATTACTCATTTGAACATGAATATGTATTTATTAGATATTTATTTTTATATATAAACATCTTATATTAATTCCTAATTTGATTCAAATCATCCAAAAACCTATTAAATTTCATTTATTCAATTTTATTATACATCGAAATAAAATTCTTAATCCTATAATTTTCATAATTGATTTTCCTTATTTATTTTTCATGTTATTTACTTTTCCATTTTTAATTTTGTTAAAGACAAGTAATTATAAAAATATCTTAGATTAATTTATTATTTTGATTATATAATTCTAAAATGTTTTAATTTTTAGAATCTGAATCATATCCATAATTTTAATAAGAATCAATATTAATTTCATTTTTAGTATATTTTATTAAAACATACCACAACATGTTTTGACAGTTGTTAAAAAGGTGATTCAATCACCATAGAACATTTATCAAACAAAGTAATTTTACTTGTCTCCTTTTTTCACTTCCATATTCACTTATTGGATCAAAATCATCATTATATCTCGATCCTCAATAAAGATCATGATTATTATTTTTTCTATAGTTCTTATTGTTTCATAAATTCTTTTGATTCTTCTAGTATGACTTAATATTTCCGTTATTTTTTAGTTCATATCAAGTTAGATAAGAAATAGAAATATTCATTATAATGTTACCCATATTAATTCTCTTTAAATTTTTCTTTCTGAAGCACTTATTTATTCCTTTTTAAATTTTCATTATGTTATATGAACATTTCATAAAATGAGCTAAATGAACCTTATTACTTTCCATTGTTTCAAAATAAATTTATTATTTAAACAATTTTACATTAAAAATAAAATCAATACAATTCTTCTTTATAGACTCCTCATACAGAGTCTTTCAAAACACATATTTAAACTATAACAAAAAACTAATTAGTCAACTAAACTTTTCTCCTTAAAATTATTACTCTTATTGATTTCCACTTTCTTTGCATGTCACTTAATAGGTACTGATCACATAACCATTTTAATAAGTACAATATTTTCAAAATATTAACCACGATAAGTCAAATAATTTATGATACTTTTAATTCTATAGAACAAATAGTTCACTATGCTATGTTCCCCCAATCTGAAATCTCAGTACTTCACGCATACTATTCCATTTATTTTCATTAAATATTGTCGAATATATAGTGTTTGATTTATATAATTCATTATATGTAATAAGCTATCTTACAATTTGAGGCATGGGAAAACTCAATAAAACTTATATCATGTTATAATAAATTAAATAATTATCAATTCAAATCATTATTTACCACATACTTACCTACAAGTGAATGCAGATTAACTTTAGGGAGATTCTATGGTTTCATGGTTATTGACAAATGATTAATAATCCAATGTTTTATATATGACTATATTTGATCCTACAAATAAAAATATATGTACACATAGAAATATGGTGGTTTTATGGTATTTAACCATCTTTTATGACCAATCATTCCATTTCAAAGAATATTTTACTTAGACATTTAGATCTTGGAAATATAGATTTGGAAATTAATAATATAATTAGTAAAACCTATATCCAAAAGTAATTTTCTCTAAAAAAACTTTTTAGACTACTATAAGATGTTTAACTGGTCTAGAGTGGGAGGTGAATAGAGTATCATGAAATTTAAATATTTTAAAATAAATCAAATTATAGTGTTCAATAATAATTTTTAAAAATCACATGAAAATTTGATATAGATATTTCAAACATGAAATATATACAGAGTAGATATACAAAGGAAATGAAAAATAAAATAAAAATTTATAGTGGTTCAAATTCAATGATCCAACATCTACTATTCACTCCAATATACTCTATAAGAAGAATAGTACAAACAAAAACATGCCTAAATTTTGAAAGGTTTGATAACCTTATATAGACATTATCTTTTCTTCCCTGGAGGTAAAAACTAGAATGTTTATCCTATATTTATATTGAATAGAAAAACAAAGAAAAAGTACCTTTTTGGAGTCACAACCCATTGAATTATGTTTTTTACGAGGTATAATCAATTCCATACTTTTTTAGCCGGGAAAATCATAAAATGATGATTTCCAATATAAAATATATATATAAAGAATACAAACAATTAAACAAGGAACATAGATAAATAATTCAATGTCGATGTACCTATTAATCATTTAAATAAGGAATAAAATATTTAAGCTCTATTGTGATCAAAATAGTATTGGAAGCAAAAAAAATCAAATATTTAGAAAAATAAATCTCATCTTTAGTCACATTTATGATATTCTATCTATTAGATAATTTTATTCCATATTATAGGAGTTTTCTCTCATTTATGTATCTATCATCTATGTTAAATAATTTATGTATCAAAATCTTATCATGATCCCCAAGATTAAACAAGAATCTAATATCCTATTCATTAACTCCATGATCCTCTTTACCAAATGGGTGTTTCTTGGGATCTAATAAGAAGTATCCATGATAAGAAATACAAAAAATAAGAAATCATGTCATTTAAATTTCTAATGAAATAGTCCACTCTAATAATTCAGAAAACAATTAAATATTAGTTAGCACTAGATCCTTAAAAACATACATTTTTAAAAATTAATTTAACATATAAAATATGTCTTATAAACCTAAAATAAATAAAAATATCAATTTTATTTCAAAATATAATATCAAGATATATTTCAAAAGAAATATTACATTATACGTAAATGTCATTTTGATTTTTAATAAACATAATTTTCTATAAGAATGAAATACCAAAAGCATAATCTCACTATAAATATCCTTAAATATTGATAAGTTTCATTTTAGTTTTTACATCAAAATCATCTAGTTTCTTTGAGAACTAATTAATTTCCATGTAAGGATGATTTAAACTATATAAACATAAACCAAATATATATGTATGCATGCATTTATTTCTTCATAAATATCATATATAGTACTAGCTCACCATGAATTTATATATTCTAGAAGTTCAAGAAAAAAAATATTACAATTTATTTATAAAAATAATATAGGAACTAAACTACTTAAAGAATAATAATAATGCGATTTATAAATTATATGAGAACTAATAATCATCTAATTAAAATTAAAAAATATATATTTTTAATACTTTTAGAAAATGTGACGTGTTTGTGAAAAATATGAGGTATTGATAAATAATGTGTGGTATTTATAAATAATGTGTTGTATTTTTAGTACTTAAAAAAATAGAAAAAAATTAAGATAATCAATATTCACATCACTCAAATATAGTCCTAGAATTAACAATGTGTACCTAATTCATTTCCATGTATGTGCAGTCATGAACTAAACTAAGATATAACACCACTATTTCAGGGATGTACTAATAATGAATCATTCTGGGTTTTCAATTTGATGGACACTTGAATCAGCTCACCACTAGCCTAAATGGCATTCCTCATCCCCATGGTCTAGATACTAGTTCCTGGGCATCATAGGAAAACACTTGGTATTGGTTTCTCCCAATAATCATATTAAATAAAACATCATGAATTAGACCAAAAATATCGTAGGTATTATCCATACATTGGAAATATATGCTATAAAATAAATGTTTAAAAATATAAACAAATAATAGAATACAAAAACATTAAAAAAATAGAAACTAAAAAATTCCCACCCCACCCTGTGTCCCTCTCCTATAAGGAAAAGATTCCAACCTAATGTGTTTTTATAACCTCCCATAGCTATGGTTACACACAATTTTTATAAAGTAGTTAAATCCAAATTGGAAAAATTAAATCATATAATGTTCTACATGATGGAAATTCTTGGAAAGTAGAAAAAATTCCTAATAAAATCAGCCAATAAGAACATCTGGCTGAATATGGAAAAATAAAACTAACTTAAAAAATTATAAATACTACTAATAGGAACCAAGATAATGAATCAAGAACCAAAAACTGAGATAAAATAGTTGTGAGATTATAAAAAACTCAACAAGAACCCACAACAAACTGAAAATAATAAATCACTTTTATAGTAATTCCTTGAAATTATAGTTTGAAATTCAATAAAAATATTCATTTTCCATTTAGTCTTATAAAAACAAGAAAAAACACATTTAAATGGTGTTAAAACTCTTTTTTTAAGATTTTAATAAATTAAAATTATATATTATTGAATTATTTTTACTAGCCTAAACCCCTTGGATAGTTTTTTTAAATCCCACATTAAAACCATTTTGTAAACACCTATATTATAAATTATCATTTCATAATAAAAGTTAAAATATTTTAAATTCATTATTTCATTATTTCATAATTAAATAACATTTACAATCATTTTTCAAAACATTTAAAATGGATCACACATAATGGAGGTAGAGAGAACACATAAAGGATGCATTATGTAAATTCATAAAATAAGAATAAAATAACTGAAATATAAGTTTCTGATAGGAAATAATGTAAAAGTTGGGGATAAAATTGATACAAAATGAAAAATTCCATAAAATTATCAATGTGATCCTAGTATCATGGTAATCATCCCTAGAATCTACAAACGTAGGGCCCAAACTACTTACAGGGAAACCAGGGAATCACTACTGAACTTATCAAAATTACCACGATTCCTGATAAAATATTCATGATAATGTCTCTAGAAACCATGAATCCATGGGAACATGGGTTTTGTTTTCAATCTGATGACCTCTCCCATGGTACTAATAAAGAGGTGTTCCTGGGTGGCCTTACCCACAAGAACATATAAAAATAATTCTATATCATTAGGGTCTACCACTCCTTTTAGATTAACCATATCATTGTGGAAAGGCTACACTTCCCTAGGTAACCTACTATAACACTATTGTTTTCCCTCACACATTTCATATATTATCCACCCAAGAATTTGATAACTAGACAAGGATATAGTTGAGTACAATCATCCAATTTCATGAATCACAACAAAATCATGAAAATAACACATGCATCACCTCCCACACCCTCACAAGAAATGATCCCTATAATCAATAAGTATAAGTAGTACATAAAAAGCATCAAAAAAACTTTATCTCATGGGATTCCAAGGAATAACATGCATAAGAGAATCACTATGCATTGAATAAGGGTTTTCATCTTTTATGGAAACAGTTTTTCATAAAATTCCCAACATGAAATTATTTAAAACAGTGAATACTCAGAATGAAAATCCTTTTTTAAAAATATTGGAAAATATTAAGAACCAATGGTTGTTTAAATATAAAAACCTTATGGGTTATCTCACCAATTTAAAATCACAAAAACCATTTTTAAACATTTAAATAAATTAAAAACACACAACAATTAGTTTGAAATAAACATTAATTAATGAATACTTTATAAAATAATAATTCTTTTCTCACAACTGATTTTATGTCTAAAATAATTATTTAAAAATACAACTGGGAATTTTTTCAAACACATGGCATGAAATATCATCCCATGAAAATGATTAAAACAACATTTTAAAAAATAATCTTCTCATGGGTTATACATATATTAATACTTTAAAATATAAATCATTTTAAAACATCAAGATATTAAAATATTGTAATAGGAAATGATGGTAAAGAAAAACCTACCTCATACTGATGGAAATCATTATTGATGCAAGATGATGAAATTTGAACCATGTCTCCTTCAAAGAATAAGTCTTCTACACAAAAGAGAGATCCCCCCTAAACCCTAAACATTCAAAACCAGAATTTTAGACCCATCCAAAAACCCTAATAACAACCCATTAATTGTTTAGTTTTAGGGAATGGAAAAAATTGGGTGAGAGTTTTTGGGATAAGATATGAGAGGAAGGAAGAATGTATTACTTAGTGAAGATCACAAAAGAAATCTGTTGGAATTAGAAGTGAAAATAGGGTTGGTGGGAGTAATTTGGGGTCATGTGAGGGAGATGAAGGAGTGTCTCAGTGTGGGTGTCACACAATGAAGGGTATACGGGATATGGTTTTTATTTTTAAGGGGTTTAATAAATTAAAATGAATTGAAAATAAATAAAATAAAAATAAAAACCAAAAATTTCCAAAAATATTGGATGTACACATCATTAGGCCTCATATTTTTTCCAAAATACTCACGAACCATGCATAAGGTACTGTCATTCCAAACTATTCCAACACAGTTTCTCATAGATGTTTCATAGTTGGACAATATGTGATCCAATTATTCCAAAAGTTGATATCACATTACAAAGAAAAATTACACAATTGTTGAAATTATATTAAATGTACACAAGTTATGTTCCACACACTAGACTCACTAGAGGCCTTACATGGTTCCTCCAATGACTCACATGGTTTACTTCAAATCCTGAAAATTAACCATGAATAGTATGAACACCTCATTATTTTCCATGTTTTGGGAGAAAATCCATTAAAACTCAAAATTTACAAATATCTCATAAAATAAAATAAAATAAACACTATCATGATACAATGGGTTTCACAGTACCAAATCATAAATCCATCAGACACAACTCTATAACTGATTTATTCAGTAAAAAGACAGGCTATGGAAACACCCCAGATCATATGTTACCTAATAAACATGATTTACTATAATATAGGATGAAAAAGTAACCAACTCACAACCATAATTCTCACATATTATATAGAAACAATATATAATTAAACACAAGAAGTCAAGAGAAATAATTAAAATGAAAGGTCACATTGATTTTTTGTTGTTATGAAAATTATTTCATATGACCATAATAGAACATTACTTAAAGATATATTACTATCAGATAATTTAGTAGATTATAATCTCAGACGATAATAATAATTGATAAGGTGAACTATTTTCCTTGTTACAACACATCTTTGTACGTGTGGTCCTATGAAACTTTTATATTAGAGCTTGGGCGATCATAACATTTCACCAACATATGAAATTCATAGATGATATATTTTTTCATTATAATTACTTTTTATACAATGAATTATTCAAAACCTAATTGTTGAATTCAATAAATTTACCACTACACATTAAAAAACCATCAACCATAGTCCATGTCTGAAAAAACGTTCAACTAACGAAAATCTATGATGTCACTACATTGATCATTAGACTGAACCATCATCCAATGTTTATCCACTTGGTTGGAAATATCATGTAAACTAAAATAGGCTTCATATCCAAAAATTATTCTTTCCATCCTCATTAACTCATAGTACCTTGATTTTAAGAGTAGACTCCATAATATTGAAATCATATACTTGAATTTCCACAATAATTGCCTTTAAATTACCCCAATCATTCAATGGGAACTTTTAGAGAATATAAATTTTTTATTTCAACCCAAAATTTTTTTTATGACTCCAAAAAATTTGGATCCTCCCTGATGAGGTCTAAACAAGTGAATTTAAAAATGGTTGTATTCAAACTATTGTGATAGAATACATTTGATGAATTATAATTTTATACTGGGGGATTCATTTATCTTATATATACATATTTATATTTTATTTATTTTATTCTTGTAGATAATTTATGTAAAAATTAAATAAATAATTATCCAAATAAAATAATATAATTTACATATTTTAAAAAATACTTTTAGAAGATACAATATTTTATCCTTTTTATACTTGTTAATTTATTTATCTGACAATTTTTAGAAATAATTAACTATATAGGATAAAATAAATCATATAAACATTATCCTATTTTATATAAAAATTAGTTTTAATTTATTAATAATATGTGATATAGTTTAATTTCTAAATATATAAACCACGTATCACAAAAATAAATAAATAAATATGCACTAATAAAATAGAAGGATGATGTGAAATAAACACGATATTTTACAACTAATAGGTTTATCGATTAGTGATAAAATAACCTAGACCCTTGGAGAAAAAACACATTGAGCTTTTGTTAGAATTGAGTTTTAAAATCCACTGTGATCATGTATGTTTTTTAGATCCTTTTCATCTTAGGTCATTAACATTATCCTTTAACTATGATCTCTATCCTTTAAAAAATCATACATAAATTTTAGTAATGGGTATAAAATGTTTAAAGTTACATTAGTTAAACATTGGATAAGTAAGACCATAAATAAAAAAGGTGGGTGGGATGATTTTCATATCATCATATTTAATTTTATATTAATTATGACATAATAAAAAATGAAATAAATAATAAAATTTACTAAAAACCCAAAATATATACTGGTAATAAAAATCTCATGATCATCCAAAACATGCAATAAAAATTGAATTTATATTAATATAATTCATTATATATTAGTTCCTCATTTCCATTTAATATTAATTAATTAATTTTTATCTGAATACTTATTCAATTCTCACATTCCATTTTTTTATTATATGAAAAGTCTTATATAGTGGATTAATTTTTTTTCTATGGGATTAGTAAATGTAAAATACGCTTTAATGGTTTGTATGATCAATAAAAATATATTGGAAAGATAAAATTTGAATTCCATATTTGTGAATATATTTCTAAAATAAAGTTATAATTTTAAACCAAATATTCCCTATAAATATGATATAATGATAGAAATAATTAGTATGTTATTATAAATAATAAAACCTTATCTTTAGGCATCTGTGGACGAGTAATTCATGACCAAAAGTTATATATTCCATTTTAGTCTACTTTCCAATAGAAATGGAATCCTTAACCCATTAAATAATATTTATTTTAAAAAATTCCTATAAATATTATCTATAATTGAATTTCCCAAAAATATATTCCAAACTACACCTAATTTTTTGGTTTTCTCTCCACTATCTACCCAAATCAAATGTTCTATTATAATTCTTATGTTTTATAGTATCTGGTTACAATAAAAACTCCAAAATCATTTATTTCAAATAGCATTTATAAATGACTATTTGAATATTCAATGGACCAAGAATGCAATAGGGAAATCCAAAACTAAGGTACTAGGTTTCTTGTAACAATATAACTAATTTGATATATATTTCCTATTATTTATTTACTTTTAAATTTTAATAATTTACCTTTCCACCTAATATTCTCTCTTTTATTTATCTTATGTACCATAAATATTATAATTTCCATAATGGTTTTTCTTTTAATATATCTTCATATTTTATATTCTTATTATATAATATTATTTTGAATTATTTTTATCCACTACCCATATTAATACACATAATTTATAAATTATTGTAATTTTGAGAATTTAAAATTTATATTAATATTCTAATCTGATTGATTCTTACTTTATCTACATTGGAATTTATAACGATAAATTTACATGATCACTCCCATGACATGATATTTCTATTACATATCTCTATTAATTCCAATATAGTTATGTATAAATATTATGTAAATTAGATTTTAATTTATTTTATGTTCATTAAATTCTTCCTTATCTTTTCATTATATTCCTTACCTTTTATTTCTATTATATTTTAGATAAAAAGAAAATGTAATTCAAAATTATTTTAAATTTCCTCAAAAAATTTCATTTCTTTAATCAAATATTTATTTGAAATAATCAATTTATAAAATATATTCTTATCATTATTCAATTCTGAAAAATATTCTCTTGTAGATAATTATGTTTTAATTAATTTTTTATTATATGTAGATGGGTTTACAAGAAATTAAACACACAAACACCTAGAAACCCTACTGTGTTAAGCCTCAAACATCCAAAAAATTGAGTAAAAATAACCCACATGACCTATTTTTTTACATTACATGGAACGAATACATACAGGCAATAAAATTTGGGTGGATCAATAGTCGAATACATGGTCTCCTCTTGAATGAGTTGATTGTAATATTTCCTTCAACTAGTCATTAGTAACGCCCTTTTTCCATGTTCACTGTAACTTTTATATTATCCATGAATATTTCACCCCCTATAAAATCCACCCAATTTGGTTGGTTTGGTATGCTGTGACATGGAACCCCTACTTCCTATAACAGCATCTAGGAGGAAGTCTAAATGAAATTACTCAAAACACCATTCATTATTTCAAGTCATCCACCTAACGATGAAATAATATAACCACACTAAAATACCAACACACTTCACATAGAATAAGACTATTCCCATAATACTGAGATTCACCTAACACGGAACCCCTCCATCCCACTTTATAGGGAATATGACTAGTTGATAGGTGTTCATAGACCCATACCTCTTCTGAGATATCCCTCTCATAAGTTCCTTCATGTCTCCTTGATTGTGATGTATATTTCATGAAAAAAATTATACACTGTCCTTCCATGTACATGTGTCAACTACTATTTTTTCCCGAGGCACTAAATGAATGGATCAGAGGCCCATGTGGCATGGAGGCCTAAAAAATTTTCTGAAAGACCACAAATGAATAGTGAGGTGGCTATTACAGTATACTACTACTAGAGTAATGTTTATTAAGGGTTTAACCCTTAACCTTTTTATGCCAACAAAGATCCTACACCACTCAGGTATAGTCACGGTGGAAAATGAAAAATGGGTCATGTGGTACTAATGGGTGATACACCATACATTTTCTAGGCCCAACCCAACACCTACATATCCTCCTTCTACTTATAAATTTAGGTGTGGATAGACTCAAAACTAAGTGATTTATATTGTTGGGTAGTGAAAACATACTTGGTATAAAATGTTTGATCCCTAGTTGGTTTCTACTTAATTTTACTATTTTAATGTTTCATTAAAAAAAGATAATGTTTTCATAAAACATTCTATAAAAAGTATCATCCAATTAACAATTTTTAAACTATGTAAATACTCTATTAAATTTTATACCTTAAACATTCCTTATGATAGATTCTCTCTCAAGATATGATTTTCATAAGATATTACATTTTTTATTTAATCCTTTGAACCATTAACCAAATTCTTATATATATGTAATATAGTTGAAATGAAATCACTAATAAAATATTGAAATGTCATTTCCATTATCTTTCCATATCATAAAATATTTATAAAAAATAAATTTATAAAAATTATTTTTAATATATTAAACATTGTGAATTATTTATTCTACTCTATTTTTATTTATGGATATTTTCCATGATAGTTTTAGTATTTTATTTACAAGGGAAAAAGTTTCACATGATCATATACCTATTTATAATATACTACATGAGTACTATATAATTAAATTTTTTTAGTGAAATATATTTACATAGATATGCAGTTTTTTTCTTCTGATTATTTTTATACGTCATAAATGTTATTATATAAACAATTTCCTTTTCATGGGTCCATCATGTTAAGAACTTTTTTCAGATGTATGCCTATTTTAACACACATGTGAAAGAAACATTAATGAACATATTTTAACTTAGGTTGGTATTGGTATTATATTTCTCAATAATTCATTGAAAAAATCATTATATCTTATGAGATTATAAATGAGTGTTTGGATAAAGTCCTATTCATAGAGTTAAAAATATTTCATCCCCGATCCCCAATATATATTCAACGTTTTATATTAACAATTATTTTTTACATGCAATATTCTTGGAAATGAGATGATCTAAATATATAACAAATTAGAAGATACTACTTTTTACATTAGTGGTAAATATTTAGGATTTCCTATTTAGGTTGGTGACTTATCTTGAGGTATAATTTCACTGGAGATAATAACATGTTTTCAATAGATATTTCAAACTGATCTTTTAATGGATATTTATTTTCAATATTTAATTATAAAAAAAATTATATATTATTTTATTTTAATAAATAAAATGTTTATTAGGCAATATTGATATAATGACATGGATATTTATATCATTTTTATTCTTAAGGATGAAAATATTCCAAGCTGGGTATAATAAAGTAATTTTTTTTCTTTATAGAATAAGTTATTTTATACTACAAATTTTTCCATGGAATCAATTTTATTTGTTCAATTTGTGGATTTTTCTAAAATTTAATTCCTTGTTGTATTTGAAAAACCAAACATATGATTTTTTAAATAAAATAAGGATTTTGTAATAAAAAGGATAAACTATAATGTTGTATTTAATGACACATCATGTTATGAAACAAGCTTCATCAATTATTATAAATTAGGGAGTGTCTATTTTAGTGATATTTTGGAATTTTTATGACATAATATGAAGTTTTGAGAATGTATTGAGATATTATATATATTGTAATAAATTAAATTAAAAATACTTATTTTTCAATTTCCCACATAAATAAAGTTTGAAGAAGATTTAATATAACTCTATGACCTAAATAATTCTTTATTTCTAGATGAATCTATCAGAGATGGGAGAATTCTAAAAATTAAAAATTCATCAATATACAATTATGATTCCCATATTAGACCAGTATTGGTGTTTAATTATTATAATAAAAATTTAAAAAGATTTTATTTTCACTTATATATTTTTTTCACCAAATTCATCGATTATAATAACTAAACTAAGAATAATATAATGATATAAAAATGACATAAATCTAAGCAATGAATTGAGGATATTATTATAGAAGAGTTGAATTTTCATAAAATTTTCACAGTGATTGTATTTTATAAACATAAAATTCAGGAAAAATATTTTTACTATATTTATCTATTTATTTTAGGATGATATTTATTATATAATGGAAATAAATATTTGAACTAGGGTTTACATATATTTTGGACAATTTTTTTCACTTTTTATAAAAAATATAAGTACTTCGGCCTGTGATGACTCATGTTAAAAAACATATATCATCTATTTGATCATAAAGAAATAAATCTAATGAGGCTTAGAGCGTAGTGATCTGACATATGATTAAAAAGATATTAAAAATATATGGTTCTTTACTTCTCCATAAATTTTCTGGAATTATTCTTTTATTCATAGATTAAATCATAAAATTATATTGTCCAAGTGATGAGATAAATATAATATTAAATAATGATAAAAATCAAGGGAATTTTTTCCCAAAGGTTTCATTATTGGTAGTGATGGTTTATGTGTGATCTTCATGGAAACATGACCACATTAAAGAGAAGGAAACATACAACATGAGGCATATTCCATGTGAATGTAGATAACCAAATTATTATGTGATATGTTCTTAAATCAATGGTGTACATTGTCCATGGTATAATATTTTAGAAAAACATGGTACATTCGATCTTATATTTGATGGTGAAGAATGAGACATGGGTTACTGATGCATGTTGAATATGAGGAAGCCCAATGTCGTGCCACCCAACACCCCCTTACTAGTCCAGAGTGTATATGGTTCATAAAGTCAAGTAGAGAGGTATTTCATAAAACCAAAAATTTTAATGGACCCCTTTTACCACCAATAAATAGGGTTATACTATTTTGATAATTATTATTATGGCGGAAAATCCAATTTTACTAATTGTTGTCAAAATTGACTTATGATCATAGAATATACCATTATCATTATATCCTTTGATAAAATGATTTTTTGGTGATGTGGCATTGTTAGTGCCCTAACATTGACATCTATAAATGTTGACTCAATCTATATATGATTATGTGACTATTTAATGATATAAATAATGAAATTATTCATTGAAATATTAATGTCTTCTTGTGTTGGTTTTTTTGAGGAATCGATCCATATTAAGTCAATATATATTAATTTTAAATATTAGGATCTTCATATGAGGAATTAGATTTCATACATTGATGATGGAAATCATTAATGGAGACAATGGGGATAGTTTGTGAGGTGAAAGAAGAATAATTTTGAAGCTAACAAAAAATTATTTCAAAATAAATATATCTTTTCTTAAGATAATATATATAATTGGATTACTTGTGATGAGACGTGGATGATCTACACTTATAAGAAAAGATAAGACATTGACTGAATGATGTAAATGACATTAAATAATAAATTATGATGTGGATATGACCTTATGATGTTTATATTGATGATCATATAATAGTGATTTGGTTTATCTAGGATAAATCTATAAATAACACAATCCTTTAAATAAACTTTGATATGTTTTAGATGAATTCATATATTTCTTTATGATATATTATGAAAAACTATATGGAATTTTCATGCGACAGATAGAATGATCATGGTTGGAATATGTGGTCTGTTTGATCTCTCATTTGTCCAATATGCTTGATAAAATTGATGATCAATAGATTCTGTAGATTATGATAAATTGGAGTATCCATTATCATTATAACCAATAGTATATGGTTAAATAAAAGTTGTGAAACAATCGTATATTTACATTCCTTCTCCCTTAAATCCTTGTAATTGTATTAGTCGATGATACACCAATATTTTTTTATATTATCACCAACAATTCTTGTTTTGAGGTAGAGTATTACTGACCTCATTGTTAAAAAAAATTATCTCCCAAGGATTCAAGATTATGATGGATATTGATTTCACCAGAGTGTACACATTCCCACCCACTAATAAAGATTGAACTCTGACTAGTCATTGAGTGTAACGATCTAGAATTATTTTCAGTAGACTAGAATTGATACCTATCAGATCACTCTATGGGCAGTTAAACCCCCTGGATGGGACACAACACCATCCCCCGTGGTATCCATTTCCTCATGAATCCCTTGGGCGAAGATCCATGCTTCGTCCAATGTTCACAGGTGAGAGTTCCCAAGGATCAGATTTGTACCTACCTCTTTATCTATGATAATAAGTGAACAGACCCAAGCTTAACGTACATGGAAATTACATTTATTTTGTTGAATACCTAAAACATTACTCAAATATATTCCCAAAGACCATATTATTTTAGTGTCTTTGGAAACTCAAAACAAAATTTTCCAACTTGGTGAAATATCTTCAACATATCCCACAAAGATCTTCCCATTTTGTTTTTCTACCTAAAACATTTCTTTATATCCTGGGGAAAAGACAACATAAAAAGGCTGAGCTAAAATGATCAGTAAGGGTAAACATAAAGAACATAAAATAATCCATAAACATTTGAATGTACAAACATGAACAAAATTTAAACATAAAAATCTTGAGTCTTGAAGTAAATCTTAGCAATACGTAAGGCATATATCATAAAGGAACATTAAAAATGATAAAATAGCATTGGTATAATACATGGAATTGTGTAAAAACATTAAGCACATGATATGATTTCCATATAAGCCATGTAATTGATTCTAAGACCATGATAGTGGACTAAGTCCATTACTGAACTGGGTTTACTTGTTGTTCCAGCCATGTATCATTGAACTGGATTTACTTATCATTCCATCCCTGTATTACTGAACCAAATTTACTTTCCATTATAGTCATTTATATATCATGAGATATAAATATATACCCAATTAATTTTAGGGAGATATTGGTCTGACCCATCTCATAATGAAGTCATTCTTACATGTTCCACAAAAAAACATAAATCATTCATCATAGCATAACCAATGAAATAAAATGGGTTTCTTGAACATCATACCATAAAAGTCCATATAAAACAAATGGATTTCATAAAAATAAATCCATAATACTAATAAAATCAAATTAATAATATGTATTGAAGTATAACCCTATGTAATCTTATATAGAAAATAATTTTGGTAAAACATTTGAACTTAGTCTTTGAGGAAAATATCATTTCTTCTTCGAAAATGTTTTCTTTTATCAAAATACTGTGAAATTTTAAAAGAATATAATTTAGTTTAAAATAAACATGAGAAAATGTAGATTAATATTAATAGAAATATGGAATCATGAAAATGTAGAAATCCATTCATTCCATATAAGTTAAAAAAACAATCTTCTCATACTTTTGCAAGAAAAGTCAAAAAGTACCTCGTATGGTAAACCAAATAAAGATTCCTTACATATCATGTATTAAAAGTAAGAAATGGGTAAAAATGACTTTAAAAATCCAAATAAAAATATTAAACATTTTATGAAACCATTTTTAGAAAACATGGATGATAAATATACCCCCAGTAAATACTTACGTATAAACAATCTTAGATAAAAATGAGATTGAAAAATTATCTCTTACCTTAGGTCCGATTTATTCTGTATGTGTCTGAAACTCCTGTATAGTGGGTTTAAACAAATTATTAACTTTTAACAGAACCATAATAATATTTATGATATCATATATGTTTTACTTATGAATTTATATTACCCGTTCATTTGTTAATTCCATGTTAAATCTACATTTTGAGTAATAATCGTTTTATTTATTGTACGTATTTGGACTTTTTATTCATGATATTATTACTTAGATCATTATTTAATTACTTAAAGAGTTTATAACATGATATATATATATCATATATATTATATATATAAATATATATATAATAGATAGATAAATGAAATGGAAAACACCATTCATGGGGATGGTAGGCCGTACGTACGTATGAACACTGTTTTTGTTTCCTTATTGAATTGAATGGAAGTAAGTAAATTACAAACATATATACATAAATAATGTAGAATTATTATGTTTTATATTTCATGATTAATTATTATATATACTTTACAATCATTCGTGAAGGCTTAACATAGAGAATGAATCTCATCGCATCGTGGAGACGGTAAGACGTCTGTGCGCACAAGCGACAATATCATTCCCATAATTGTTGAATGGTATTGAAGTGGATTTTGTATAATACCTCAGAGTTAGTGTCATGTTATAATAAGCATATATAGCTATTATTTACACCATTATACCCATCCAATTAAGGTGATGGTGAAAAACATATTACACCACGGTGTGGAGACGTTAAGTCGGACGTACACACGCGCAATTCTTTCATTTTTCGTAGGATGGATAGAAAGTGAAATTGGGTTGTTTCATATTTATAATAAAACATTAGTATATAAGTGACACTAATGTTAATAATTTATTATGAAACAACTAAAGAAGATGAATTATAAGAGGAAATAAATTTGAATGAATCGGTAGAAGATATTACCTCATCCTCGATGTGTCTTCTATAAATTTCTTCTTAGGGCACTAGAGTTGGTATTTTGAGAAGAAAATAACCTCTAGAATGTAAATAGTAAAGTTGATAAGAGAAATGGGAAGGTTTTGGAAAAGAATGAAGGCTCAAAAGGGAGTGATGATGAGAGGGAGCAGTTTTCTCTTTTATTAGAGAGGAGGGGGAATTTTAAGAAACTCTCAAAATATTAATTTATTATAAATTAAATTTCTATTAACAATAGTCCAAAACATATTTAATTCTAAGATAAGATGATATTGGTTAGAATATATATCATATAATAATTTTTATAGAAGTTTTAATATTTTTTTAACCTTATTTTTTTGACTATCCCTTATTTTACCCTTTTTAATCGTACGATGATATCATGTTTTTTACACATTGTGGGTTAATGTAATTATCATATCATGTCAAAAGACACACAAAATATCTATTTTTAATATTTGGTCTTATATTAACCATTTTTAAGAGTATTATATATTTATGAATTTAATATCATTTAATAAACTTTTTTTTATTTTACGTTTTGAATTATGTCAATTTTGTACACTATTCATACTTGAATTTTTTCAAAAATTCATAACAACCTGATTACATAGAACCAAAGACATTAAATCATCAATAATATGTCAATTTAATCCATAAAATTATTGGATGGAATAAAAATGTTAAAATTAATTTTTTTAATATTTATAAATTCATTTATCTGAACCATTCATTAATGAGGTTATCATTACATCATTTTTGTGTCATAAATAAATATATTTATCTAATTTCTAAAAATTATATATAAAATAACGAGATTTAAGAATTATTTTATATTTCTAATGAATATTTATAGATATAGATATAATTTAAATAAATTTATATTAAAATCAATTTAGTAAAAGATATATGTTTATGTTATAATTATCTTTACTTAAAATTAATTCTTATAAAATGTCATTTTCACATCTAAGTGAATCAATGGTGTCCCAAAATCAACCCAAGGATTCACAGTGTTGGAAATATCTCATCCAATAGGATTAGGACATGTATTAGGGTTGTTTAATATTATTATAACATTATTTTTTTACACATTTATCACATTTACCCTTTAACCATGGTAAATGAAATAATTACTGAAGTTACTATTCATAATTTCCAAAAAATAAACTGTACATATTCACACAATTTGGACCTTATAATCAAAAATATGTAATTCCTTTTTTTCACATTCAGAACATAGAAGTTGATGTAATTAATTGAAAATTAATTCCTGTTGTCAAAACAAAAAGCGGGTTTTTAAGAAGTAATAACTATCAAAAGATTGACACATGTTTATGTCCAATTTAAAAATGAAATTACATCCAATTAACAAAATTGGATTAAATGATAAAAATATAATCCAAATACAACTTTAAATAAATTAAAAATATAATCTAAATATATAGATAAATTAGATGAGCAGACAGTTTCGAATTAAAATACAGTATTTTTCACTATTCATTAAAAGTTAAATTTTATCATAAAAATACAAAAAATTGAACAAAAGTAAATTTTTTTGTCCCTATTCTAAATAAGAAGTTTATTTTTTTCAAATTTAACTCATAAAAGTGTCAGGAACTGTATTTAAAATGGGTGCCCCATCAAAAGGTGGTAAAAATGCATTTTTTTTAAAAATACTTCTTTGATCCGAAAAAATGATTTTGTTCTCAAATAATGTTATAGAAAATGTGCAATATGAATGATAATGTTATATAAAGTTAAAAACGTGGTTAATACTATTTATAATGTCTAGTTCATATCCCATTAAATAATATTTTTATAATATATCACTGTTTATTCCAACACAATATTGCGTACAACGCAAGCAATCGAGGATGGTCGCTCTTGCATGTAATGAAAGACAAGTCAGTGTTGTGTGTAATGATATATTCCTTTGGTTTTGGGTATAAAATAATCCAAACTTAGTTCATTTAAACATTGAACAAAATCTATACTCAGTGTTGCATGAAATGAATTTTATCAAAAGAACTTGAAATTATGTGCAACACAAGCCAAGAATAGTGTTGCATATAATGAAAGTTAATACAGTGTTTCATATAGAGAATGATAATCTTGGTGTATCATAAAACATAAGAAATCAAAGAAATTAAAAAATATTCTTTCCCATAAAATCTCAGGTTGTTACATTCTACCCTCTTTAAAATCAGTTTCACCCTCGAAATTCGTCGGGGTAATAAATGGTTTACCACTTGAATGTTTTTTTCTTAGAAACCCACATCGTAAAAGGGGATACTAGAAATTAATTTTAAAAAGTAAGGTAAGAAACATAATGGTCACCCAAATTAACTCATCTCTTTGTTTACACACAAGAGAACATAGGTAGTAAGTGAAAACATGGATATGGATGAGAAATATAACCATCATGTTCTAATGGATAGTGATAGAAAATAATGTTTGAAGGAAGTTAACTACCAAAAGCCATAAATCTATGATGATTTAAGGGACTATTTGACTCATCGGATAAGAAGATACTAGGATAAATTTTTTGGTTTCAAGATCCTTTTCCTAATGTTGATTAATTTTTTCAGGAGGATAAATACTTACATGATATTAGTACAATCTCACCATTGGTCATTCCATGAAAAATTCCAACTTCATATCTTATTTAAATAAATGAAGTTGAATTTGTCATTCGTGAAGTGTAATAAAATCATGCGATAGAATTATAGGTCATTCCATCTATCATAAAATTAATTTTAGAACAAGTAATAAAATATACATAAGTCCATCTATGGTGATATTAATCATATATTATTCCCAAAATGGACTTAAACATCATCCATCATACCGCTTAATGAAAATAAAACTAATTTATACTAACCATGGTCTTCCTGTAGGTTGTGGTAGGCAATAAAGGTTTTTCGCACTTCAGTTGTGGGTTAGATTCTCGAATACTTGACCGACGCAACGGGTTGTCGCCCGTCCTACAGGTTTTCCTTTTTCTAAAATTATACTATTATAACATTCCAGAAATAATATTAATTTTTTTTCATCCTTAAACAATTCCATCTGATGATCAACTTAATCAATTCCAACCATTAGGATTATCCAAAATACTTCTCTCCAATATAAAAGTACAAAAAATTTACAATAAAGCTCATTTAAAAAACAAGTGAATACCATCATTTATCCCCCATAAGATATATCTTGTTGGTCACATACCAAACATCTGAATGACCTAATCATGAATCCTCTTGAGTCATGGTAATTACATAAAGTACCCTTTATCCTTATTGAAAACATGCATGTTTACTTATTCAAAAACATATTGGATATATTACTTATGTCCCAAAAAGTTTTATACTTCATCCATGATATCATAACCATCTAGTCAACAACTCCATAGTTAGTTCCCATGAATCTAGCATCATCCATTGTTTTTTATTCAAATCCAATATATCTTTATCCAAACATAATTATCTTAACATACAGGACATATTTAGGGTTATTATTCCATTAATAATGTTTTCTCCAAGTATATCACCTTGCCCTTAAATTAATTTTTGGATCCCTAAAATTATTCAACATATACTTTCCAATCCTTAATGAAACAATTATACTAAAAACACATATATATTTCATGATTAATATAACATAGTCTTTTAATTAAGAAACATATACAACTCAATCATCCAAATTTATTATTAAACCATTACTCAAGATCCATAATCCTCTTATTTACAAAAATATGAATCATGTATTAAGGTTTCTCCACCTCTAGGTTCATAGGTTTAATGTAAACAATACTAGAAGAACATCACAAATTTTTTACATGTCACTTTTAATCTCTTTATCCTCAGTAGTATGGAAAATACTCATACTATCTTCAATATTCTCTTCAGGATATTCCCACTTAGGAAACCATTCTTCATAATTCCTATAATTTACACATCCAAAACATTCACTTGTTAACTATGTTCTATGATGTTCTAAAAATTGACTAATATCAAAAAAAAGTGGGAGAAATACATATTAGAGATTAGAAACACATAAGTAAGGTGAATCACTTATAATATTTCAATATATGATATCATCACTTTAACCCTATGTTAGTCATGATTATCACAAAAAATAGGTTTTTAACCTATACGTTACTTATCCTTAGAATATCCCTAGAAATATCCTTATAAATATCTCTAGGGATCTCACCAAAGTTTTCAAATATGTGTTTCCAAAGGTTGACTAAACCTCTGCATTGATACCAACTGTAATGATCTAAAATTATTTCCAGTTACTAGAATTTATACATATCAGATCACTTTATTGGAGGCTAAACCCCCTCAGTGGTACACACCACAATCCCCAATGGTAGCTATTTCCTCATGAAGCCATTTGGTGGAGATCCATGCTTCATCCAACATTCACACATGGGAGTTCCCAAGGACAGGATTCATTCCTACCTCCTTTGCTCTGATACCAACTATAGAGAACCAATATTTATGTACATGGATATTACATTTCATTTGAGGAATACTTAATACATTAATTAAATATATTTTAAAAGACCGTATTATTTTAGTGTCTATGAAAACTTGGAATATAATCTTCCAAATTGGTGATAGATTTTCAACATCTCCCGTAAATATCATTCCCTTTTATTTTCCTACATAAAACCATTCTTTATATCCTAGGGAAATGAAAAAAAGGGTTAGCTCAAATGCTCAGTAAGGGTAAACATAGAGAACTTAAAATAAACCTATAACTTTTGAACGTAAAAACATGAACATAAAGTTTGAACATCAAAATCATGAGTCATGAAGTAAATCTTGGTAGTACGTAAGGCATAGATCATAAATGACCATTAACCATGATAAATTAGAATTTATATAAAACATGGAATTGTGGAAAACCAATAAAAAAATTATATTATTTCCATATTATCCAAGGAATTACTTACAAGACCATCATAGTGGATGAATTACATTACTAAACTGGGTTTACATGCCATTCCAGCCATGTATTACTGAAAAAGATTTACTTGTCGTTCCTTCCCTGTATTACTGAACCAGATTTAATTTTCGTTCCATTAATTTATATCTCATGAGATATAAATATGTAACCAATTCATTGGAGGTAGATATAGTTCCCGCCCATCTCATAATGAAATCATTATTACATGCGCCACAAAAAAACAAAAATCATTCATCATAGCATAACACACGAATTAAAATGGGTTTCTTAAACATCATACCATCAAAATACATATAACATAAATGGGGTTTATAAAAAAATGCCATCATAAACCCAATAAAATCAATGTAATAATAGGGATAGAAATATAAACCTACGTAATCTTATGTGAAAAATAATTTTGATAAAACATTTGAACTTAGTTCTTGATGAAAATATCATTTTTTCATTAAAAATATATTCTTTTCTCAAAATGATTCACAATTTTAAAAGAAATAGAATTTAGTTGAAAATAAACTTGAAATAGTGTAGAGGATGCTTCGTGGAAATAAGGAGTTATGAAACCGTAAAAATCCATTCATGCCGTATAAGTTAAAAAAATTATTCTCCTCATAGTTTTTCTAGAAAAGTCAAAAAAAGTTCCTCTTATGGTAATAAAAATAAATATTCCTTCTATACAATGTAGTAAAAGTCAGAAATGAGTAAAAATTAATTTAAGAATACCTATAAAAATAGAAAAAAATTTATGAATTTTTTTTAGAAATCATGGATGATAAATATACCCCCATTAAATACTTATGTATAAACAATCTCAAATAAAAATGAGATTGAAAAATTAACCCTAAACATAGGTATGATTTCTTATGTATGTGTCAATAAAATCATAGTGGGTTTATAAATATTACTAACTTGTAACATAAACATAATAATGTTTATGATATCATATATGTTTTACATATGACTTTATATCACCGGTTAATTATTCAATTCCATGTTAAATCAACGTTTTGCGTAATAATCGTTTTATTTATCGTATGTATTTGGACTTGTTATTCCTGATATTATTAGTTAGATAATGATCTAATTGCTTCTCAAAATTTTAAAAAATATTTATATATCATATATATTATGTATATTAATATATATATATATATATAATATAGATAAATGAAATGGAAAACACCGTTCATGGAGACTGTAGGCCGTAGAAGGTGTGAACACTGTTTTCGTTTCCTTATTGAATTGTATGGAAGTAAGTAAATTACACACATATATACATAAATACAGTAGAATTATTAGGTTATATATTTCATGACTATTTATTATATATACTTAATAATCATTCCTGAATGCTTAACGTGGAGAATGAATCTTATCGCATTGTGGAGGCGGTAAGCCATACGTACGCACGAGTGAAAATATCAATCCCATAATTGTTGAATGGTATTGAATTGGATAGTGTATAATAAATAAGAATTAATATCATGTTATAATAATCATATATAGTTATTATTTACATCATTATACTAATCCATGTAAGGTGGTGTTGAAAAATAGATTACACCACAATATGGAGACGGTAAGCCGTATGTATGCACGTGCGGTGATTTCATTTTTCATAGGATAGATAGAAGGTGAAATAGGGTTGTTTTATATTTATAATAAAATATTAGTTTATCATTGATATTTATTTTATTAATTTATAATGAAAAAACTAAATAATAGGATGTAGAAGAAGAAATAAATTTGAAAGAATCGGTATAAGAGATTACCTATTCCTCGATGTGCCTCCTTTAAATTTACTCTTAGGTTACTACAGTTGGTATTTTGAGAAGAGAAAAACCTATATAATGCAACTAGGGAAGTAGATAATGGAAATGGGTAGGGGTTGGCAGAGATTGAGGGATCATAATGGAGTGAATAGGAGAGGGAGGAGGTGACCTTTTATAAGAGGGGAGGGGGGAACTTTAGGAAACTCTCAAAATATTAATTTATTATAAATTCAATTTCATTTAAAAATGGTCCAAAAGTTATTTAATTCGAAGACACAATGATTTTGGTTCGAATATCCATCATCAAATAATTTTTAGGTAGGTATTGAATATTTTTTTATCCTTATCTTTTCGGTTTAACCCTTATTCTACCCTTTTTAATCTTACCATGATATCATGTTGTTTACACATTGTGGGTTAATATAATTACCATATCATGTCAAACTACCCAAAAAATGTTAATTGTGAAATATTTGGACTAATATTAACCATTTTGACTAATCTTATATTGTTTGGAATTTAATATCATTTAATGAACTATTTTATGTTATAAGTAAATAATTATGTCAATTGTGGATACTATTCAAACATGAATTTTTTTAAAAACTCATAACAACCTAATTACTTAAAACCAAAGGAATTAAATCAACTCTAATATGTCAATGTAATCTAGAAAATTCATGTATGGTATCAAAATGTTAAAATTAATTTTTTTAATATTTATAAATTCATTTATTTGAATCTTTCATTATGAGGTAATCACTAAATCATAATTGTGTCATAAATAAATATATTTATCTAATGTATAATAATTATAAATAAAATAACATGATTTAGTAAAAAAATTTATATTTCTAATTAATATATATAGATATATATATAAGTTAAACAACCCTATATTAAAATCTATTTAGTAAAAGATATATGTTTATGTTGTAATTATCTTTACGTTATATTAATTCTTATAAAATGTCATTTTCACATCCAAGTGAATCGATGGGGTCTGTAAATACATTAAAGGATGATGATGGTTGGAAATATCTCATAAAATAGTATTATTACATGTATTTGGGTAGTTTAATATTATTATATTATTATTTTAGTTACCATTATTTACCACATTTAGCCTTTAACCATATTAAATAAAATAATTACTGAAGTTTCTATTCCTAATGTCCAAAAAATAAAATGAAACTATTCAATCATTTTGTAATTTCTGATTCCAAATATAGAATACATTTTTTTCAAATTCTAAACACAAAAGATCCAATAATTAATTTAAAATTAATTCCTGTTATCAAAACCAAAACACGAGTTTTTAAGAGATAATAACTATCAAAATATTGACATATGTTTATGTCTAATTTAAATGTTAAATTACATCCAATGACTGACATTGGATTAAATAATAAAAATATAATTTAATTAAACTTTAAAAAAAATTAAAAATATAATCTATCTATATAGATAAATTAGATGAAAATATTGTTTCGAATTAAAATGCAGTATTTTTTACTATTCATTAAAATTTGAATTTTATCAGAAAAATACAAAAAATTAATAAAAAGTAAAATTTTTATGTCCCTATTAAAAATAATAATTTAATTATTTTAAATTTAACTTATAAAAGTGTCAAAAACAAAATTTAAAATGGGTGCTCCATCGAAAGGCAGTAAAACTTCATTTTTTTTTTGAAAAATACATATTTTATCTGAAAAATTGATTTCGTTCTCATATCATGTTATAGAAGATGTGTAAGATGAATTCTAATGTTATTTAAAATTCAAAATGTGGTTAATAATATTCATAATATCTAGATTATATCCCATTAAATAATATTTTAATAATATGTCGTTTTTTACTGAAAAGCGATATTGGGTACAACACAAGAAATTGAGGAATGTCTCTTTTACATGTAATGTAAGACAAGTTAATCTTTAATGTACTGCAAGATTCCTTTGGTGTTGCATATAACATAATCCAAACTTATTTCATTTATACATTGAACAAAATCTGTACCCAGTGTTGCGTGAAATGAATTCTATCAAAAGAACATGAAATTATGTGCAACCCAAGATAAGAATAGTGTTACGTTTACTGAAATCTAATACAGTGTTGCATATAGAAAAAGATAATCTTGGTATAGTGTACAACATAATACATCATAAAAAATAAAAAATAATATTTTCTATAAAATCTCAGGGTGTTACATTGAGTCGCTTCTTCAACATGAGAACATGGTGCATCTTGGGTGATTAATTAGATATGGGATATAATATGGGATGTGAGATATAATATCGTTATACAATTTTATATTTTTTATTTTTATTACTCCTATTTTATATAAATACAATGTATATATTGGGTGGATGAATTATAGTATTCATTGAGGATGATATGATGTGTTTAATCTTACGATGGATATAGAGTTTTAACCATTATACATAACTAAATAATTGAGGGATGGATTAAATCATGAGTTGATGGCCTAGGTTTATAGTGGCCTCTACTAAGAAATAGTTTATAGGGGCCCTTCCTTTTGTGATATTTTATAATTTGGGTTATATATATATATGAATATATTTTTATTTAGTTGTGGTACTTATCGTGAAATACAGATACCCTTGATATGAAATGAATTTTATAACATAATATGATATCATTGATGATATGTGTTTTAGGAGATTGATTTTTTATACTTAATATATTAATGATACACATTAATTTTATTGGGTCATGGGATTTGGATCACTACCAAAAATGACTATACTCGGCATTATTTCTCACCTTAACATGTATAAATTCACCTTTCCATTCATATATTCGTATAAATTAGTAGGTATACCATAGAAATATTATTAGATGCTACAGTATAATGAATGATATTATAATTGGTATATTGAAGTCTTTATTATGAAATCTTCATTGTTTTCATCAACATTCAATTATTATATCTATTTGAGATGTTTTTTTTATTTTACGAATTTTTGTTGGGTTATGTTACCTTATATTATATAATGGATATGTTTCTCATAAATGATTTATCTACATTTTGTTATTTATTATCAATTATTCGTCACCAAGTGGATAACTTCTCATGATTAGCATGAGATAAGTTATTGTCATCGATAATTCCACCTATCATTTTCTTTGGATACATCAGTTCTAGTCACTAGACACATTATTATTTAATACCTTATAGTTTATTTCACTTACATATGGGTTGATATATGAAAATATCGACCTATAATGAAGATCCTTGGTCTTGTACATCTCACATATCAACATCTATTTACTTTTTTATTTTTTTATTTCTATGTTACTTTTTATTTTCCAAGTGTTTAAATTGTTTCCTGGGTGGTTTAAGAAGGCATTAGAATCTAAAGGACTTAAACCATATAAATTCACCTCTTGAAGTGATGGTTTACCCCCCCCCCCCAGAAATTTTTGGGGGAATACCATTCACATGGTTATTGGGTGTTTCATAGCCAGAATGGCCTTAAACAGTCTCACTTTTTATGAAATTATAATCTAATTCATTCACATTAATACCCCTTAAGGGTCCCATTTCCACTATTTCAAGAGAATCATACCCTTTGACATCTTCTCTCACATAACTCATCCTTTATGGTTATTTATCTAGTGCTTAATCTTGTTTATGTTCAATTACTCTAAGTAAATCCATCCAAACTACTTCCCCATCATTTTCATCATCCTCATCCCCGTCCTTTCTGTATCATGATCTATTTGACCTAGAGTTTCATTTCATTCAATTTTTAATTTTGGATTTTTGGTTTTTGGGTTTTTGGGATTAGATATAGATTCCTAGTGATTTTGGGCCATGTTATGGTTGATTGATACCATGGTTACTAAAAGTGATGATCTTTGAGGTATGTGTCCCATACATATCTCTTTAAAATTAAATATATTATTTTGTGTGCATTCACTAAGTTTTTTAAATGACATTAAATCTTACTAGTTATATTTGTTAAACTATTTAAAAGGAATATTTATTTCATGGGTTTTCAAAATAATTATGAAAATGGTATTATAAAGTGAATTTATCTTTAAATCCATTTTAACGAATATAGTTTTTATTTAGAAATTAAAAGTCTCATTAGTATCTTTTATGGATGCATCAATAACTTTCATAATATATTTATTTATAAAAGGATTTAAGTTGGTGTTTTCTAATGATTGAGTGTGTATGACCATTTTTTAGAAATGTTTTGAGAACATATATTCAATTGAAGTTATAAAATGGAGAATTATGCCTTTGTATTTATAATGTAATATTAATTTCCATTATACTTCATCAATGACTCAAAGACACAGTTGGAAATTTTAATGGTTTATTTGTAAAAGAAAAAAAATAGAAAATTACCTTTTATATGTGTTTGAAATTATTATGGTTTCAATGGTTGTAATAAGTATCAATTTATTAGAATTGTAATTTATTATTTATTCTTGGATATAGAGGATGTTCCTTTTTAGGTTTTCTGAGGTGATAGTAAGTTGAATAGTTTTTTATGATACGACTATATGGTATACTTATTATATTGAAATTTTCACCTCCTTCTAGATGTCATGGGATGAATGTTTTGGATAGGTGGTAAATATATGTTCACATTCACTCTAGTTTAGAATTATTCTCTCACTGGTGGCCCTAGGTGGGGACTTAGGTCAACTTATGGGACCCCCCAGTTTTTCATATATGGTAACACTGGGTGTTTGGGTGAGTTTTTTACTGTGTATTTGTTTGACGACATGTGGAATTTTTTTCATTGACGAACAAGTTTGTTCAATAATAGATATTTTACATTTGGGAAAGTAAGATTCCATGATATAGATGATATATTTTCCAATTAATGGATATTTATAGTTTGTGAAAAAACATTCTTATTTTTTATAATTCACGATAAAAATACTTTAACTATAATTTATGAATTATATTTTTAAAGGAATATAAATATATATATTTTTTCATTTTGATATATTTATATTTTTTTAAAAGAGGTTTTTTATGAAAAATGCTTGAAACATGTTTCAAAGGGGAAGACTTGATAACCCATTTTTTCTGTCTTTTCAAACATGCATCTTATAATTTTTTTTTAAGGAATCATGTATCAGGTTAGTGGGTGGTGACCTAAATGTTTATTTATCTCTTGTTTTTATTGTTATAGGTTAGCAGGCTGCTTTAATGTAGTGTATCTCTATGGGTGTGTTGGTTTGGGTTTGGTGGAGGTTTGAGTGTAGTATTGTAACTTTCACGTAGATAATTGATTATATTGGACTTTTTATATTTAATTTTCTTATTATCAGTTATACTATCCACAGACCATGTATTCTTAGATATTTCATTACAGTTCTTTATTAATTATAGTGATGTCTTTAGTTTATTTACCTTTATATATATTTCCTATATATAGATTATTTATTATTATTCTCAGTAGAAATAATATGATATATATTATTATTGATATATAGGAACCTATCAATATCCCCTGGAGATCTAGAATTCCATTTTTAACTTTCCATGTATTGGATCGGTTTCCTGATTTCAAGGTGACCCAAGTTGGTTCATTAAAAATTGAATTCCAAAAGATGAGACTCCTGTTATTTTTGAAATTCCAATAGACATGATATAGGATTGTAGGAAGTTGAGTGGTAGGTCATTAGATGGTTTATGATCACCAAATTTTTTGATGAGACATAATTTTAAAAGATAATATAGGATGTGTGTGTATTTTTATTGAGCTTAGTTCTCAGTTGTTCGAGAATTATTGAAATTAATTTTTTTTATGATTTTGGAGTTTTATTGGATATAATATTAAATATAGAGGAAAACTATTCATATAAATGGTCTGAAAGACAATTTGAAGACCATGGGACCCAGTGACATTGATCGGACTTCATATAGTTAGTGTATGGGTTTTCATACATTGTGATTAATCCATATTTTTCAGGAGCTGTCATGATCCTCAAATTTTTCATTATTTATAAATTATAAGTAGATTTGTATCTTTATGACTAAATTATGCTAAATTTTATTTCTTTATGGGTGTTTATATTTTTTTGTTGAATTTAAATGATAAGTTAAAATGGGTTTTTATTAAGTCTATTTTAAAATACAAGTAATGATTTCATTAATTTGGGAATTATTTAAAACAGTTTTGAATTTAAAATAATGATTAATTTTGCTAATGTTTCTAAAATATTTTAGATTTAAAATAATGATTAGTTTTTTGGAAACTGTATTAATTCCTTTGTAAGAAAGGGAATTTTCATCTATTATAAAAAAAATTCTTTGAGAAAGGATGGTTTTGTAAAATTGGGATTCTCTATCTATTTTTTATAAAATTTTCATGCATGTTGAAACATTGAACATAATTATCATGAATCTGTGGTATTGTTACTGAGGGTTGAGGATAAATTTTTATTGGTTAATAATGATGAATTGTTTAAGGTTAAGTTTGAAACATACTTTCTAGAGGGTTAGAGTTGTAAATGGTGTAAGTCTATCAATTTGAAATTCCACATAAGGACTATTCATGGGATGGTTTCAAGGGGCATTTTATTCAACAATATTTTCTAGATTCAGTGAAAAAACAAAAGGATATCCTATTCAATGGCCTTCATAATGAAGATAAAATAGTTTGGTAGTATGATATAATTTTATTGAGTTGGTCCAATTCCTTCATATTAAGGATTTGGATGATTTTTTAATGGTATGGTGTTTCAGGGAAGTCCTTCTACTAGAACTATTGCATGAAGTTTATTCTCATGGAATCAAATACTATTGAGTAGTGTTGGAGTGATATATATTAATATATGTGGTCCTAGTAGTAGAACCAGATGGGTGGGAGGTTTTTACTATTCATGGGTGTGGTGGAGATAGCTCTAGATATGTAAAAATAGTGTGTTCCATGTCAAACATTTTGAGTAGTGGTATCAAAAGAACATTGTGTTCCATCATGTAAAATTCTTATAAATGAAAGAAAATGGTTTACAATTAATTTGGAAAGGTGTGCCTAAGAATCCTTCTTTTTTGGGGACTCATAAAACCTATCATTATTGAAGTCAATTTTCACATCTTTATAGGTTCTATATGGAATTTTCATGTAGGAATGGTACAGTTAAATCCACCCCTTCTGAAGATCCCCATTTTTAACTTGTTGAACCTGATGCCATTACAATGAGTGTTTGTGTTTTATTTTTAAATAATTTTTATCTTACTATTATCCTTTTTATACTCGTAATTATTTTTTGATTGTTTTATAATTCTAGTGATAACGTTTTATAATTTCTAGTGTCATGGATATATTCTATCATAGTGACGTAATATTCCAATATATATATATATATATATATTTGATAAATATTTCTCTTTTTTATGTTTTAAACTTATTATGGGTTTATCTTGATGATTTTTAATCTAAGTGAAATATTATATGGAGTGGAGGAAATAATAATTGGGTTTCTCATATCGAATGGCGGTCCATTTCCATTTATCATGAATTTGTGATTATGTCCTATAGAACCCAGAATAAAAATGTGGCTTCACTGACATTGCAAAATAATTCATTATTTAGATTCAATTGTGGATGTTTTTACCTTGAATTTATTACCTAGTTTTCCTCCATTATCATCTTCAATGTTTTTGTGCTTACTCTATGGTAAATTTTTGAGGAATTTAAATCACTTAAGTGTTTAATATTTTTTGTATTGTGATTTACATAGATAATCCTATATAAAAGTATATAAATATATTTATTTGGGTTCATCCTAGTGTGAATCCTTATTTATCTTGGATTTGGTTCTTCACAGAGTATCGTTGTTCGATTTGGGAGCAAGAAATAGAGTCCTTTGGGAGTTGAAACCTTGGAGATGACCTATCTGTGATCTATTTTTATCATGTATTCTCTTAGATATTTTCAATGGAATGTAGGTTATATTGGAAATTGTCAATCATTAGATTGTATTTATGTTTCTCATTTTAGGAATTTTTTTATTCAGGTTATGTTGTTTAATAAGTTTGACTATACATAACAAATCTTATATAGATGTTGTGAAAATAAGATCTTTTTTGGGTTATACCCAGATTTGTTTCTTGATTCAAAGAGAGATGGTTTACTAGAAACATGGTCCTTGGTTAACCTCATTTGAATTAATGAATTATTTGTTACTTCCTATTTGGGAATAATTATTTTTGAGGCATTTATGATTAATTTTGTTTCCCTTCTATTCAATACCTATCATATTTATTTTTTTACACTAATGAATCTTCTAAATCACCTATTCAAGTGTGTTTCCTATGATGATATTATGTAGTCTTTTGGGTGATCATTGGATCATTAGCCCTTGTAGTCATCATGGATCAGATAATTGAGTAATTTTCATTTGGTTCATAATGAATGTTTTGTTAATGAAACCACATTTATCCCATTATTTATTCATTTTGGTTTCCTTTTCTTCTCATAACTTTCATAGGGAATAACTATTTTTTGGAGAACCATTTTCCTGGAAGAAATCATAAATTTTGGGGAGACCACCTTGTGTAGTATATAGATGTTTTCTTTGGCCACTTATCACTTAGTTATTTATCTCTAGACATTTATGTATATGATTTCTGTATTAGATTAATAGAAATGAGAAATATTTATTAAGGTTCCTTGGTCCGCTGTGTTATCTATATTCTTGTATTTTTCTCTCTCTCTTATACTTATTTAGAATCTATTATAGTTTCAATCTTTGAGAGTTTAATTTTTATATATTTTTGGGGTTTGGGTTGGTTTTTGGTTTTAGTACTGTGGAATGGGTTTTACTTTCATCCAATTTATGAGATTTTACTTCTTCCTCATCAACTATTTCCCTATATATATTTTATAGATATAAATTTCTATGGTGGGGAGAATTATCATTCCCAAACATCACTTTATTTTTTTCATTAATTTTGGTTGTAATTTTTTATTCTCTGGTGTCTCTTTTTTTTTATGTGGTTTGAGAGGGCCTATGAATATGAAAGTCTGAATTAGTAGTAGTAAACCCTATGAACATGTAGTTCACCCCTTGAAAATTTGAGGGGGTATGTAATGACCCAAACTTTTATTAATGAAAATTCATCTTGATCTAATTAAATTTATTATTATGTAAAATGGATATATAAAACTTATGAACTTCCTTAGTTTTATGTTTTTGGATTTTAAAATACCGTTAAATATTGTTACTTTTTCTAATATAGCTGTTGAACAGTGACCACATGATTAATATAAATATAGGGCTTTAACAATTCCAATTTAGTCAGACAAAAGAAGCATTAGACACATCTAGTAGAATTTCCGCATACAAATCCCATTTTTCAGAGCTCAAAAGGAGGTAGAATCACTGGGCTTTGCTCTTGACCAAGCCCAGGGTGAGCTTCATCATGTTACGCTTGAACGAAATCACCTATGAGAGAAGTGGATGTTAATAGAGATTACCACCCGAGTAATGTTATCCGAGCCACCCCTAGAGTCTGTCCCCACTGAAAACCATACCCTTAGGTATTACGCGGGTGCTATAAAGGGTTATGTATTATGTCCCTATCACTATAATTATGTGATTTATTTTTTTTATAAAGAATATACATTCATTTAATTATTGTTACTTTGTAAATGGGGTATAAAGTACAAATAATATTTTTAGTTAATATTCAATTATGAAATCTATTTTGATGAATTAATGGATTTTTTTAATTAAGTAATATTTTAATAAAATATTATTAATAAATTAATTTTTATTAAATACAAATGATTATATATATATATATTTGAATATAATTTTAATTTTCATTAAGGATTGAAAGCTGGTTTTTTCAAAACCCACAAATTTTTGATAAATGTCAGTTTTTATTTTAAAATTTAAAATTCACATATTTATAAAATTATTTAGATAAAATAAATATCATTTTTTGATTCAAGACATCAAAATTATCTAATGGTGAATTTTTCATAATTTTATGAGACAGTCAAATTTTTGGGTAAAAATTAAATACCGTTTAAATATACAATGTGTTTTATGACTTCATAATGAACCAATAATGATTTAATAAAATACTATAAAAGGGATGTTTGGATAATATATATTTTACCTTTAAAATTATGTGATTTTATATTTTTTTATTAATTTATGGTGCCTTAGTGGACCTTCCAAGACTTATATAATATTCCAACTTTTCAAAATAATTTCCTTGATAGTGTGATTCACCTCCACATAAGAAAGCCTAATATTTTAATAAGTTCGTTCATTGTACATATAAAATATTTTATACCAATCCTCTTGTACATAATCCATTGGAAAATACCATGGTCTTATTTGTGGTTTTATATATTTTAATGTGTAGTGTCCAAAACAAAAATAATAATGAATTCCCTCTCATTTCTTATATAAACCCACTAAATCTCCCCTTACTCTTAACTAAAACCATTTGGAGGTTGACCAACCTCTACCCCATACTCCCTATAGTCCTCCAAACGACCCCCCTTTCTCCCAAGAATCCTCTCCCAAGACTTTGGGATCACACTTCCAAGTAAGAGATCCTCACTTTCCTCTCCTCCATTCAAATTCAATCATCTTATTTGAGATTAGTTCTTGTAATTTAGAATGGTTACAATGTGATTATTTTATAATAATTCTATTACAATACACTAGAATTTATTTTATTGAGGAATTATTTATCACCCCTCATTTTTACCCTTACCTAAGCCGTTAATATGCCAAACTTTCATAATGGATTTCACTCTTCTCATTTCCATTCAAGCTACTCTTTTACATTATGATTCTTCAGTTCCATATTTATATTTTGGGTTATGATGTTCCATGACCCCCATACTATCTATTATATATATATATATGATGATATCTTCCTTTCCCTCTCATCAATCCCCCTATGATTCTTTAAGCACACCTGTTACAATGCCGAAATTCCGTAAGGGATCCCTTCTTTTGTTATTTATGTACATGTTTTCTTATATTGTTATTCCCTTTTATTTTTAATTAAATTTTTTGGGGTATAATTTATCACCTTATATACACTTCCATCCTTATTTTTTAATGATATGATACCCATTTATCTATCATTAATTCCTACCATGAACACCCGTTACTATGCTGAAATTCTGTATGAGATTTCTCTCTCCTCATTTACATTCAAGAAATTCTTTAATATTATGAATCTAAATTCCATTAAAAATGTTGGGATATTATGTTACATTACCCACTTACTATCCATTTAATTTATAAATTATAATAGACCCCTTTCTCTCTAATCAACCCATTTTACAATTTCTCTTTGACGTTGTTATGATACCGAAGTTACACAAAAATTTCTCCTGCCAAAATCCTTATGTAAGTGAATATAGTACCCCTTCCTCTATCAAGGGTATTCCCATTTATGCACACGTAATTTTTGATTGAGGACTTAAATTTATCTATTCCACATATCCTATTCATGGAATAAATTAACTTTTTTAATAAATCCATGTTGTATGATCTATGTGGCACACTTATGCAAGAAATGAAATGATTAAGAAGGGTGCGCCATGATAGTGGTCCAATGCATTGGGTAAAGATTAGTATAATGATATGTCAAGATAAATTAAGGTTTACTCATTCTTATTAAAGTGAAATTAGGGTTTAATCATGCAAATTTAAGTTCAATGAGGGTTTACTCATTCTAATTCAAGTACAATGATGGTTTACTCATGCTCCATATGCATTAAGACTTGGCTCATGCTAATATCATGTTAAATGTTATTGCCACTTCTCCATGTTATGATATTTATGCTATATCATTCCTTTATGTTAATATTTATTTTATGATCCATTGATATTCTTATTGCCTAACATATATTTTATTCTTTATGTTATGCCTTGTTTACTCCCTTACTGGGCTTTATAGCTCTCCCTTTTCTTATGTATGTCCTCAAGTTATCCCATGAAATGATAAGTACGAAGGAATGTTGTGGGTATGTAAAAGAATTTTTCAATAAATATGTTGTATTTTATGTCTTAATTTCCCACTTAATGTTCCTAATTTCCCAAGAAACTAGAACTCTCGATCCTCATAGTTGTCTTAAGTGAACTTTTATGTAATAAATCATGTTAAATTGTGTAATAAAGAGGGGTGTTGTTATTGTTGGTATTAGAGGATAAGTTTAGATTTTTTTTGATTAGGATTAGGAAAACCTATTGAAAGCCATAGGTATAAGACTAAGTAAAATAAATACATCCCTAAATTTTGGTGAGTATATATTAAGTGGTTTATCAAGCGGATACATCTCTGTCTCGATATGAAAAAGTACAGGATTCTCTAGAACAGATGTATCTAGGGGTAAAACCTAAAAACACCACTTTGAGCTAGACTCAAACGAGAACTACTGCACGATAAAGGGCCTTACTGTACTCTTTGTTATGAAAATCTTGGGAGATATTCTTTGGTAAGTTTATAAGATTTGTATGAACCATTATTAAGGGAATAAAAAAATTCCACAAAGAATATATATTGGGAAGTAGATCATGGATAACATAGATTGATGCCTATAAATTCATAAGTTAAGGAAATAATTGTAATTTAAAAGTTATTAATTTTTGTATCTGTATTCATTTTTATGTTTAACCCCTAACTATCCTTTTATTCCATCCAATGCCCTATATTAGGAGGACCCAGGATGAAAAACGATGCAAAGATCAATGTAATGATTGTTATAATGATATTCCAAATCTGATGGGAGAGTAAATCACAAACATTGTCATGATAATCTCTTAGTTAACTCATGTTTTGAATAGAAACATGGGTCATGTGGATTGTAACCCCCCCCCCCCCAGGGAAAAAAGCCACAATCGAGAGCTTCATGAGACAAAGGCCTCCTACTTTTAATGGATCATCTGATCCCTAAATCATTGAACAATGTACCAACTCCATTGAGAATAGCTTCTCCATATTTCAATGTTTTGAACAAGATAAGGTTATTCTAGATACTTATCATATGAATGGTGACTCTGATCAATGGTGGGAATTGACCAAAAATAAGAAGCTTGAGGAAGAGATCGAGGTGTTGGAATGGAAGGATTTCAGGAGTTTTTTTTAAATATATATTTTCCTCGCACCCTCTAACATAGGATGGAAAGGGATTTCATTGAACTCAAGAAAAAAAATGAAAAATCCATTATATTGTACAATTAAAACTTCACAAGGCTTGCACAATACTCCTATGTATTTTTTGTTACCCCCGAATGAATGGTTGACCGCTTCTTTGGTGGGCTAAAACCTATAACATGGAAACCACTAGTGATCCATGACTTTGATATCTATGAAGAAATATTCTAATGTCCCCTAAAATTTTAAATGGAGAGCAGTGAATCTTAGGGTTATTATGGGGATAAGAAGTGGAAAATGGAATTTACTTCTGCCAGTCTGATGGAAAATCCAATGGTGCTAAGAAATTCTAGCACCCCACTTGCCAAATTTGCTGAAAGAAACACCTCGGAAATTTCCTGAAAGGTATGAAGAAATTATTTAGGTGTGGAATAGAAGTGAACCTAGAAATTAACATCTAGAAATAAAAACCTGTTATTGTGACAGAGGAGAGGAATGATCCACTCGACCCTCAATGCATTGTTCATTTCTTCAATTTCAAAGAACCATGGAACTTTTCAAACCAGTTCTCTAAACCAAGGGTTTTTTGAGGCAACAAAAAACCTCCAAGGCAACAAGGTTGAGAATTATCCATCACTACCACCGAATAATACCTCTAAAATGAAGTGGTGATATGTACACTAGTTATTAATTCAAGAATAGAGAATGTAATTTTTGATTATGGTTTTACCCGTTTTTTTATCCCAAAAGTTTAGTAGAACAAACCCAAAAACACCATAAATCATGGAAGTAGAGATGTCAGTGAGAATGATAAATGAAGAAAATTTTGCATCCCAGGAATATAACTCCTCCCCTGTCAAAATATATGGATTGAACTTCTTGAAAACCTCATCATACTCCCTATAGTAGAATTTTCTGCAATTCTTGGCATGGATTGACTTTCTCTATATAGAGCAAACAAAAATTTCCATGAGAGGGAAGTCACTCTCCATATGGAGAATCGACCCTTGATTCTGTACAAGTGAAATGAGGAGGATGAATCTCATTTAGCACCATCATCTCAAGCGTTAATACTACCCTATGAGCACACATATCCTGATCAGATGATTTAGTTTGAGGAAGCAACCATCCTTATAGAAATTCTTATAGTGAGTGAATTCACTGAAGGGTTTCCCGAGGAATTTCCTAGTCTCCCTCCTAGAAGAGATGTTGAATTATCGATTGATCATATACTCAGGGAATTTACAATATCCAGGACTCCATAAAGAATTAATTTTTTGGAGTTTGAGGAGCTAAAGAAACAGCTATAAGAGAATCTAGATATAGGGTTTATACGCCCTAGTGCTTCACTATGGTGTGAACTAATCCTATTTGTCAAGAAGAAGGATGGGTCAATGTGCATTTTAATTGATTATTTTGTGCTCAACAAAATCACGATAAAGAACAAGTATCATATTCTACGAATTGATGACTTGTTCGATCAGATAAGTGGAGCACAATACTTCTTCAAGGTGGATCTGTGGTTGAGATATTACCAAGTAAGGGTGAATAAGAAGGATATCCCCAAGACTGCTTTTCGTACATGGTACGTGCCCTATGAATTCATAGAAATGTATTTCAAACTCACTAATGCTCCATAAATCTTCATGGACTTGATGAATAGAGACTTTAGAGATTACCTTGACAAATTTGTGGTTGTCTTCCTAGATGATATTCTAATATATCCAGAACCAAGGATGATCATGAGGAACATATATGGACTATATTAGAGACCTTTAGAAAGGATAGGCTCTATGAAAAGTACATAAAGTGTGAGTTTTGGTTGAAGGAAGAATCATTATTAGGGGATATCATCACAAGAAAAAGGATATGTATAGAACCCTCCATGAAAAATGAAATTGAGGGATGGATGAGTCCAACATCGAGGATGAATATCAATAGATTCCTAGATTTACCTGGATATTATTACTGATTTGTGAGAAATTTCTCACGATTGTCAAACCCTCTTACCAAGATAACTCTGAAGGGAGTCAAGTATTCTAAGAGTGATGAATGCGAAGATTGATTCAAGGAGTTGAAAAGGAGGATTATCACTACGTCCATGCTCACACTACTCACAAGAGAATAACTTTTTGTGGTATTCATTCATGATTTGAAGAAGGGCCTAGGATGTGTGTTGATGCAAAATGACTAAGTAACTGCCTATTATTCAAGGCAATTGAATTTTCATGAGAAAAACTATCCAACACATGATCTGGAGTTGGCTGTAGTAATATTCGCGTTAAAAATTTGGTGACATTACCTCTTTATGGAGAAGTGTGAAATATACATGGATCATAAAATCCTCAATTATATATTCAAATTGAAAGAGTTGAACATTCTCTAGTGAGGATGGTTAGAGTTGATCAAATACTGTGACTGCTCAATCCATTACAACCTTGGGAAAGAAAACAAGGTGGCATATTCTCTAAGTAGAAAGGACCCAGTGATTCTATCATTGATTAGAATTAAAAAGGATCAATTATTCTTATATTTTATGAAGATGGACATGGAAATCATAAAGAATGGAACATCATCAATCCTTTCCCAAATGATTTCTCAATTGTATATTTTGTAAAGGTTAATGTATGATCAAAAGGATTACGTAGGAATTTTGAAGAAAGTATAAACTATCAAAAAAGATAAATCCTCATAGTTCAATGTTAATGAAGATGGATTTATGAGATTTGGGTCAAGACTTTGTGTTCTATCAGGTTCAGAGTTAAAGAAATAAATTTTGGATTATGCACATAGTTCAAATTTCTCCATTCACCAAGGAAAAAAAAGATGTATAGAGATATCCGAGATAATTATTGGTTATATAACATGAAGAATGAGATCACTAAGTATACATAAAAGTGCCTGGTATGTTAGCAGGTGAAGGCTGAGAAAGAGAGAGAAGTCTAAGGGGATGATGCAACCATTACCCATACCAATATGGAAATGGGAGAACATCACCATGAAATTTGTCACCGGACATACAAATACATACAAAGGAAATGAATCTATCTGGTTTATTGTGGATCGACTTACAAAGACTTCACACTTCATTGCAATTCAATAGAATTTCTCATTGGATCACATGGCACAGATATACATCAGAGAAGTGGTAAGGATGCATGGAGTACCACTATATATTGTATCCAATTGAGATCCTAGACTCACATCTATGTTCTGGAAGATTCTTAAACACAATTTGAATATTGTGCTAAAATTAAATACAACTTATCATAGTCAAACTGATGACAAATCTGACCAGACTATCCACACATTTGAGGACATCTTGAGACCATCCTCAATGGACTTCGAAGGAAGATAGGATCAACATCTTCCCTTGGTTGAGTTCCCTTATAATCACAGTTTCCACTCAACCATCCAAATGGATCCTTATTAAGCCCTTTAGGGGATGAGGTGAAGAACACCAACATATTGGGATGAATTTTGGGAGCGAAAACTCCTAGGTCCCGAAATGGTCGAAGAAATGGCAGAGAAGGTTAAGACCATTCAACATCTCATTAAAGCTACTCAGAGTTGAAAAAAGATCTATTCTAATAATCATCAAAGAGACCTATAGTTTGATGTTGGAGATATGGTATTTCTACACATATCACCATGGAAGAGAGTTATGAGATTTTTGAAGAAGGGAATGCTTAGTCTAAGGTACATCGACCCTTTTGTGATCATTGATCACATTGAAGCAGTGGGCTATCGGCTAGCACTCCCAACGAAAATATCTCAAGTACATGATGTATTCTATGTATCACACTTGAGTAAGTACATACCTAACCCATAACATGTACTCAATCCAAAGGTTGTTCCATTGGAGAATGACCTATCCTAGGAAGAGAATCCAATTAAGATATTAGATTGTAGGGAAAAATTTCTACGAAATAAGACAATTCCCCTGTTCAAGGTGTTGTGGAGAAACCAAAAGTTTGAAAAATCAACATGGGAGTTAGAGAAAGTGATGAAGCAGAGTTACCCTCACCTGTTTTAGTGTAGGAAAAAAAATTTCATGGGTGAAATTTCTTAAGGGGGAAAAATTGTAGCGACCTAAACATTTATTAATGAAACTTCCTTTTGATCTAATTAAATGTCTGATTATGTAAAATGGTTATATAAAATATATGAACTTCCTTAGTTTAATGTTTTTTTATTTTAAAATACCCTTTCTAATTTTTATCGTTGCTAATATAGCCATTGAACAATGACCACATGATTAGTATAAATATAGGGCTTTAAAAAATATAATTTACTTAGACAAACGAAGCGATGGCCTCATCCAGTAGAATTAATATATAAAAAGTTTATTTTTTAGATCTCATAAAGGAGGTAGATTCATTCGGCTTTGCTCTTGACCAATCGCAAGATGAGCTTAAATAGATTAATCTTGAATGGAATCTCTTATAGTGGAAGGGGAAGTTAATAAAAAGATTACCACCCGAGAAATGTTATCCAAGCTACCCCAAGAGTTGGTCACCATCACAAACCTTACCATTAGGTATTATGTGGGTGTTATAAGGGTATATGTAACAGGACTCTATCACTATGAATATGTGCATTATTTGTTTATAAAGACTATACATTCATTTCATTATTGTTACTTTATAAATGGGTTTTAAAGAATATATAATATTTTCAGTTAATATTCAATTAAGAAATCTATTTTGATGAATTAATGGATTTTTGAATTAAATAATATTTTAATAAAACATTATTACTAAATTAATTTTTATTAAATACAAATGATCATATAATTTTTTTATGAATACAAATGAATTTTTTATTAAGGTTTGAAAAACTATTTTTGTCAAAAACCATGAATTTTCGATAAATGTTAGGTTTTATTTTAAAAGTAAAAATTCACATATTTAAAAAATTATTTATATAAAATCAATATCTTTTTTTGGATGCAGGATGTTGAAATTATCTAATAGTAATTTTTTCATAATTTTCTGAGATAGTTGAATTTTTGGGTAAAAATTAAATACCATTTATATATATAATGTGGTTTAGGACTTCATAATAACCCAATAGTGATGTAATAAAATACTATAAAATGTATTTTATGCCAATATATTTATTACCTTTAAAATAATTTGATTTTATATCTATTTTATTAATTTTATGGTGCCTTAGGGGACCCTCCAAGACTTGTAAAATATTTTAACTTTTAAAAATGATTTCATTGAGAGTGTGACTCAACTCCACATAATCAAGCCTAATATTTTAATATGTTTGGTCATTGGACTTATAAAATAATTTGTATCACTTCCCTTGGCCAAAAACCACGGGTAAATACCCTGGGATTATTTGTGGTTTTAATTATTTTAATGTGTAGTGTCCAAAACATAAATAATAAAAAATTCCGTCTCATTTTCTTTATAAACCCCGAAATATCTCATTAATCTTAACTGAAACAATTTTTATATCAAAAACACTCTTCCCCCTAATCCATAGATTCCTTCAAAGGCTCCCCCATGTTCTCAAAAATCCTCTACTAAGCCTCTGGGATCACAATTCTATGTAAGGGATCCTCACTTTCTACTCCAGATTTCAAATTCAACCATCTTATTTGAAAGTAGTTCATGTAATTTAGAATTTTTATAATGTGATTATTTTATAATAATTATATTACTATCAATTTTATGTTATTTTAACAAGTTATTATTTATCATCCCTTATTTTCACCCTTACCTAGGCCCTTACTATGCTGAACTTTTGTAAGGGATTGCACTCTTTTCATTTCCATTCAAGTTACTCTTTTACATTATGCTTCTTAAGTTCCATATTTATATTTTGGTTTATGATGTTCCATAACCCCCATAATATCCATTTTATGTATATATTATGAGATCTTCCTTTCCATTTCATTAATCCCCCTATGATGCTTTAAGCACACCCGTTACTATCCGAAATTCCGTAAGGGATCCTCACTTTCATTCCTTCCTTATTTATGTCCAAGTTTCCTATTATTTTTATTTCCTTTTATTTTCCATTAAAAATATTTGGGTATGATTTATCACCTCCCATAAACTTCCCTCTTTATGTTTTAATGATTATAGACCCCTTTCTCTCTTATTAATTCCTCCCATGAACACCTGTTACCATGACGAAATTCAGTAAGAGATTTCTCTCTCCTCATTTACATTTAAGAAATTATTTTATATTATGCATCTAAATTACATTACACATGTTTGGACATTATTTTACATGACCCCATTACTTTCCATTTCATGTAAAAATTATGAGAGGCCCCTTTCTATCTAATCAGTCCATTTTACGATTTCTATTGGACGTCTTTATGCTGCCGAAGTTACACGAAAATTTCCCATGCCAAAATCATCGTGTAAGTGAATACCATACCTATTTCTCTATCAAGGGTATTTACATTTATGAACATGTAATTTTTTATTGAGGACATACATTTAAGTATTCCACATTTATGTATTCCACATATATTATTCGTGGAATGATTTATGATGTTTAATGAATCCATGTTGTATGATATATGTGGCACAATTATGCATGAAATGAAATGATTAAGAATGGTGCGGCCTGATAGTGCTATAATGCATTGGGTAAAGATTATTATCATGATACATCAAATGAAATGAGGGTTTACTCGTGAAAATTCAAGTTAAATGAGGGCTTACTCATTCTAATTTAAGTACAATTAGGGTTTACACTTTCTAATTCAAGTGAAATGAGGGGTTACTCATGCTCCATGTGCAATGAGCCTTGGCTCATGCTAATATCTTATTAAATGTTGTTTAAACATCTCCATGTTATGATAATATTTCTATATCATTCATTTATGTTAATGTTTCTATTATGATCCGTTGATATGCCCATTGCCTAACATGTATTTTATTTTTCATGTTATTCCTTGTTTCCTACCGTACTGGGATTTATATCTCACCCTTTTCTTATGTATTTCTTCATGTTATCCCACACAGTGCTAAGTACTACAGAATTTTGTTGTCATGTAAAATAAGTTTTCAATAAAGTTGTTTTATTTTATGACTTTATTTTTTATGTAATGATCCTAATGTCCCAAGACACTAGACCTCTCGATCATCAGAGTTATCTTAAGTGAAATTTTATGTAATAAATCATGTTAAGGTGTGTAATGAAGATAAAATTTATTATAGGGTAGAACATCCATTTCATGATAGGGCGTTTCATGGCCTGAATGACCTCAGGATGACACTTTACTTTTCAAAAGTTCCAAAAAATAAAATTTCAAATTAAATTATATTGTGAGTCTATTTTGACCCAATTGTAAGTTTCATAACCCAAGAAATGTATTCTATCATATAACTCCTCCCATATATTGATTTCCATAAGGGTTAATCAATTTTATGGTTGAATCATAAATGTAAATCCATCCAAACATCTTCTTCACTTCATTTTATTCTTCTAAATTCTCATTATTTCCATATTATGGTCTTAGTAACCAAGGGTTTCATTCCACATGATTTTTTGTTCTGGGATTATTATTTATATATTTTATAGGGATACCTCATAGAATAAAATGGATTCTTGTTCCATGTAATGGTCGATTGAAAATATGATCATTAAAAGGGATGATATTTGATGAAGTTTTTAGATCCATCTCTAATTAAAATTAAACCTATCATTGCTTATTCTTCCATGATGATTTTTAAATGTATTTCATTTTTAGTACTCATATTATAGTTATTATCAAAAAAAATTATTTATTATTATTTCAAAAAAATAAGGGAATTATTTTATCATTTTAATTGTTCATTAAATCTATTTCAATGGTTTAAGCCCAATTTTGTAAATTTAAATGGACTGTTTGATCTATGATGGTTGAATCATTAAGTTTTATATGATGTTGATTTCCAAAATGATGGAAAATTGTTTTTTCCTAAATCCCACGTGGGTTTAACCTTTTTTGTATTTTCTTTTACAATTTTAAATATAATAAAGTAAACTAGTGATGAAATATTATTTTAGTAAAGGGATGTTAATTTCTCTTAACTTTAAATAATGAGTCCAAGGCCCATTTATCTCTTTTATTTGTTTACTAGTAAATCAAAACCCACATGACATGCCCCATTATATTTGATGGAAAGAATAGAAGTTTTGATGAATTTCATATGTATCCCTATAGATGGAAGTTTAGTTTATTTGTTATAATTAGATAAATGGGATGTTACTATGTGGCTGTTTGAATGTGAATGTGAGTTAAACAGTGGTTTTCTGATATGATTATATCATATGATTATTACATTAAATTTCTCACCTCATTTTATAAGTCAAAGGAATACTTGAATGGCTATGGGAAATGACTAGGAAGAAATGTCATGTATTTTATGATTATACTCTAGTTAACATCCCTTAGTGGGGACATAGTTTAGTCTATAGGATGTTTCGCCTCAATTAGGCAAGGCCATGTATGATCGGGTGTTTAAGTAGATTGAATGGCATGAAATTGTTATATGGAATTCATAAATTTCTTCATTAATGAACATTTTATTTCCATACTAGAAATTAGTCCACTTGATAATCTTGGATTCCATGAAAATAATGATAAATTATAGAAATTATGGATATTTTTAGTTTTAAAAATATAATTAATCGTTCATTCAAGATTTTCCCCAAAACTGCTATAATTGAAAACTATGAATCATTTTGTTAAATGTATATAAATTTTGTTTTATCTTGAACAAATATCCTAATTAAAAAAATGGTTCTTTCATGAAAACTTCTTGACAATTATTATAAGGAGGGACCTAATAATCAAATAGTTTATACATTTATTCAAACTAGAAAATTATTATATTAATTATAAAGGATTATGCACCATTTTGGTTGGTGGTAACCTACTGGGCTATTTATATTAGACATATATTATTCAAGTTTATTAAATTGATCAGATGTGGTGGATGTTCATGGATATCTTGGTTTAGGTTTGATGGAGGTGGAAGTGGGTTTTCCTCACATTCACATGTAGACATGATTCTGGCGGACTAGTTGAATTTATTTTCCCTAATTTTCAGCTACACTAGAGATCAACCTTATATTACAGGATATTATATAATGTTATTTATTTATAATATTAAAGTGCCTCGTTTATTTCAATTTTATCATATCCCTCATAATTTTATATTATTATTATTATTTTGTGTAATCATTCCTAGTTCATTTTTATTAATTCCATGGTGCTTTTTTTCAGCCCATGGGTATTGGGAACACCCTTAAATCATTATCCCAAGCTAGCTTGGGTGACCAATTATGGGGTTTCCTTAGTTGGTTCATGATAGAAAATAAAATTATTATTTTTCAAACATTAATAAATCCATACATGCGATTATATGTTATAAATATTTAAAATGTTTAGTTCAACCATGGAAGTATTGTTTAACCATTGAAACATTTCATAAATTATTAAAATTCTCCTTTGAACATCAGTAAATTTTGTTATAATGGATATAAAATACTCAGATGGATCGAAGCCCTTAATTTTTTATTTATTTTTTCTAATTCACCTTTCAAGGGGTGAGGCGGAACCCTTAAAAGGTCCATAAGAATAAGTATTACATGGACCATAGGACTAAGAGGAATTCATTGCATGTAGGCTTCAAACATTACTGACAACCCATACTAGTTTCATGGAACTACTCCTCCCCAACATCTCCATCATGAAGTAAGCTCTCCACTTTCGCATAGCTGTTCGTCTAGGCTTTCCCGCGCATGAGTAGGCTTGTCCTGATGGCAGGTGACATACCCTGTCTTTCTTGCAATCTGTTTAGCTTCTGCTTTAGTGAATGCTCCTTGCTTTTCCATCCTTATGAAGTTTGTTCCTTGTAGGTTGTCTGGTTTTCATCTGCACTTAAGGTGGCCTGGAGACCTTGAGGTTGCCCGAAGGCCTTACTGACCTGAAGTCGTGGGTGGCCCGAAGGCCTTAAAGGACTCGGGGACTAAATCGGTGGCCTGAAGGCCCAAACGGGGGAATATTCCGGGATGCTACAGTTCCGAATAGTTCCTGCTACAGTTCCCACTACATTTCTACACAATTCCTACTACAGTACCTACTATAGTACTACTACATTACCTACTACAGTACTACTACAGTACCTGCTACATTACCTGCTATTGTACTACTATAGTACCTGCTACAGTACTTGCTACAGTACCGGAAATTAGCCTCTGCCTGGATTTGATCTCGGGTCTCCTGGATGCACTTAAGGAGCCCTCACCAATTGGGCTAAGGCTCTTGTGCTATATTGGATATAAAATTACTTAATATTTATAGAATTAATAGTTTATTCATTCATTATCTTATAATGCATCAACTTCCAAACCAAAAAACCACATCATAATGACCATCCCACGACATGGTTATCTTTAACATAAACCATGACATGGAGAAAATCTCAACACCATTTTATTGATTTAGTGAATATTTTTTCCACACTATATAGACCATTATATAAGTCCATTGGAATCACCTATGTATATGTTATCATAATATTCTTAGTAGAATATTGATTTATTTTTAATCTGTTCTATCTTTTAATGTAATAATATATATGATACCATGTTTTTCCATATCAATGGTCTTAATAATATATTTTATTTAAATAATTTAATTTCATTTTAATGGAACATATAAAGTTTCATTCTCAGTATAATGGTGTATATCTAAGAACCTATATAAAACTCATATGGTATAGTTTTAATAGTTCATATTATAGTGATTTAGAATAATGAAATCAAATTTTATATTTTTCTAAATGAATATAATTAAATATTTTTGATAGAACATGGTTTATTTGATCGAACAAAAATTAATATCCAATTATCAACCGCTATTTTTTATCTCAATACAAAAATACCCTCCAATAACATCACATAGGGTTATATATTTTCATTTAAAAGTGACTGCATGGATGATGTTGTAATGATCAGTCTGTTAAGTTTCTGTATAGAATCCATGGATGGTTAAAAACTAATATCATCACATTTTTCTTAATATGAATAAATTTATTCACCATAAAATCTAATTTAAATATCCAAATTTTCACTCTCATAATAAATTATGGTTATTGGAGGGCATGGAGAATATAAAAATCCATCTTCTCTTCTATAAGATTCTCAAATCCATGGAATATCCTTGATGGAGGGAGTGTGTTATCTATCTCTATGTGGTATCGCATGTCAAATGATAAGGAATAACATCAATTCATAAAATTATTATGATCAGGATTATATTTCAATATTAATTCGAAACCACACAAGTATGAATCACATCATATAGTTTTAGATTATTGTTTTCTCTTAATGAAAATATGGTATCCCCTATAAAACACAACACATTATCCTCTTTTTCACATTCAATACCAATATTATTCATTCAATTAAATTTCACTTATTTTATATTTTTATTCTATTACTGGAATATCTTAATTTATCATTATTATATATACTAAGAGGATGATTGGAATATCATCAATGGATATGATTTTTTAGATCACTTTAATTAAAGATAAATACCTATTGATTAAAATGTATGGGTTGTATCCATAGGATATATATAATAATTCTCACATCCTCAATGATCTTAAATAGGTTAAACATGTTCAAACAACATCAATTTCTAGATTAATTATTTTATCAGTAACACTAAGGAAAATAACATTTTATACAAAAATATATTATGAATAAATGATATGCTAACTTATTTTGGAATTTAAATTACCTTTTTACATATTTATATAACTTTTCTATTTTTACCTCTTAGGTTTTTTATGCTATTATTTTCTATGTATTTTTTTCGAAAGTTCTCATAATAAGGAATGAAACAAATTACATATATATCCAACTCCCACTTTTATTTTTAGATAGATCCCTTCGTTTCATATCACTTACATTGATTCAATAAATCATAGTGACGTAGATATCCATTTCAAAATATTTGAAATTAAGAATCATTTTTATTTTTCATAATTATAATATTTCCATAAACGATAAATATGAATTTATAATTAAATATATCCTCCTTTTGTTATAATCTATGATAAAGGTAACCTTATACATTTTTTTAACCTCTGATACAAATTTTTAGTCCCATAAGAGGATACCTTAACAAGGGATGAATTTGAGTATGCATGTTTATTATTTTTTCACTAATTCATTTTAAATACTATTTTTATGATTAATTATGACAAATGGATCTATTTTATTCACTATTGTCCTATAAAATAATTATATTATTTTAAATAACACATTGATTCACTCTATATATGCCAATGTAGAGTCTACTCCCCAAGAGAAATAATGAATCATTATATTATTACAAGAATACCTATAATAATAATAGGATTATAAACATATTAAAGTGGATTAATTGTACAATCATGTATCACATACCTCACTCTGAGATAACATCTTACATATTATTGGATAATAGTTTTTTATTTTAATCTTAGTCAATTCAAATGAAAGATGAAATTTTATTATTAAATTTCATTCATGTACTCTATCTTCTCTATACTTCATGATTGGAGAACTCCTATTGTTCTTCAGTGTGAAGTTATCTCTCCCTACCAAAAAATACAAAAACCAAATTTTCCCTCTTATATAAAATTTCCCCTTCAACTACTTTCTCTTTGGATTGATTTCATCTCAATACATCTTTATAATTTTATTAATATCTATATCATTATATTTTATAACAATGATATCCTTATAATCTCCCCTAATTTAATGATATTTAACTATTATATAAAGGATATTTAAAATTTTATATGAATGATATCAGTATATCCTAAAAAATTAAATATATAGAAAATATTTTATGTCACCTCATTATTCCACTTTGAAGAAAACTAAGGAATTTCAATTCTCAAAATACATTGGATTATATTTTTCAAACCAATCAAAAAAACATGGTAAAATATATGTTAACATCGAAGAAAATAAATATATCATATTGTTTATATTTTATTGAAATTTTCTAAACCATTTTCATTTTAATAATATTTTATAATTGTTTGAACATTTATATCCTGAAAAAATGGTTAAATAACCATGACATTATTTTTTCGTCAAGAATGGAAAATGGGGAGAGGATGACGAATCATCATAACCAGGATAAAAAATGATAAAAATTTATATTTACTTGGTTTCTTCCACCAATATCAATAAAATAAAATTCTCTAATATTATCATTGCCAATTAAAATAATCAGGCTACACAAGATAATCATCCAAGTACCAAACAACATTGACTTAAAAAATGACAATGTTTTCTTCTCCAAAGAAGGGTGTGTAAGATGTGTTTTTTATCTCTCCCATAATTAATCAACTCAATATACATAATTCAAAAAATAAATTCCTAAAAAATCATAGATATTTCACATTATGAAAAATAATTTAATGAAATTCCATTTTTCTAGAAATTAATTTTTTTAAGTGAATTGTCAAAAATATTTCAGAACAACCACTATGTTATTTCTTACAAAATCACAAAATTTGAATCCATAAACCTCAAAACTTGATGAAGATTTCTATATGATATGAAAAGTTATCTATTTTACTGATTTTTTAACAAACACAATCCAAATACCAACAATTATTTGGGGCCCAATAGTAATCATAGGATTATTTTCAATAATAACAAACGTTTTATATTTTATAAGGAGAGGAGGTACCTATTGGAGCACATAATATAGATTTGAGACCCCTAAGGATATATTTGGAAAATAACAAGTCATTTTATATTTTTTAATTTTAATATATGATAGTTTATATCAAGGTATTGAGTGTTTAGATATCACAATAAGATAATTATTTTTTAAATGATTTATATAAATTTAATTGATGGAATATTACCTCTTGGATAATATTGGGGATGTTTGATAATAATTTTCCATATATATCTTGTCAATTTTTAGGATAAAAAATCCCACCAATTATGATATCATGATCATGGAGGGGTAATGTGTCTCCACTAAAATGTTGGTACTTAGGGTCATCATTGAATTTATATTATGATGCAATAGAAAAATTCTTTCATCTTATAAAAGATACCTCTAGTGGGTAACTGTATGAAAATATAGGAAATAAGGGAGTGACAGTAAAACATTTGACCTCTTCAACAATTGTAAAATAAAAAAATTAGGGATCAATGAAAGTGTTTTAATGGTATCTATATATTAATTTATAAATGCAATTATTAAGCCACTTTATATATGATATCATAAAATTTTTAATACAACATGTTTTTATTTTTAAGGTCATTGATTATTTTATTTAATCATAAAAATGAAATAATTTTTTTCCAATCAACGGTCATAATAAAAACCTACATTTAAATCACCTAATTTCTATTTAATGATACATATATTATTAAATTCTAATTTTAGAGGTCAATATGACTAACCTATTTTGAATTTTAGTTGTTCAATTCTTGTATTACATATTGCACTGATTATGAAAAAGTGAATCCAATTATACATACTCTTGAATAAAAAATTATGTTTTATGATATATAACTAGTAGAAGAAAGGTACTTTTCAACTAACAAAATACTTATCTTAAATGTTTTATTTATAATATGGGAAACACCCATGTAACTAATTTTTAGTGATTGAAACTACCCAAGATAAAAATTATTTTTTAGAAACTACCTCTTGTTTTTTTGTTGATCCCAACTTTTTCTATCACAAAGATTTCTATTTTAAAAAAATAAAAATGAAAAATAATTGAAAAAAAATATATAAATATAAAAAATTATACATTAAATAATTAAAATAAACATAGAAAAATGTGATAAGTCATGTTAGTCATTCCAAATAAAAATATAGAAGCATCTCCCCTATTTGTACAATAAGAAAACATATATTAAATTCCTCTACAAAGCCTATATAGTGTGTAGATATATCAAAATAGATATCATACAATAACAAATGAAAAAATCTCCCCTCATAACCCAAATGAGTATATCGAAATATGATACCTCAAATACATATAAATCCCAATCTCCTAACCCACAATATAAATTATGCATCATAAAAAATATATATTTTTAGAGATGGGACAATTATCAATTAAATTTTATATAATATTCTAAAGCATTAAGTATAATAACAATTTTTATAAAACAATGTGATTCTTTGAGCCCATGTTTTTTTGGCCAACATACACAATGATAATTAGTTATAAAAAATTAAAAATGACCACCTAATCATTTTTCGTAGAATTTCATGAAAATTTGATATCTTTTTCTTAGTTACAGAGTTCTTGATGTGTATTTTTAATATTTAAACAGATTTATATTAGAATGCTATTTTAATAATTTGAAAAATAACTGCGAAGTATAATGATGAAAATTTTAAATGTCACAAATAAAATAAATATCATAATCCTTGATATTTACAATAATCCTGGATCATTTTCCCAATTTTAAAAAATTGATGAATAATTTTATCAACATGAAAATAATAAAGTTAATAAAAGTCATTTTCTGTTATATTTGGAAAACTCATACATTCGATTGACTATTTTTTAATTTGTAATAGTAAAAATAAATTACAACAATTTTCAAATTGTTTTATGATAATCTAATATATTTCACTTAGTTTTGACTTTATGATGCAATATTTTAGATGTTGAAACAATTATTAATTAATAAAAATAATCTTTTATCCATTATAACAAAATAACAAAATGTATTGATGATCTATTTATTATTATAGGTAAAAACTTATTTAAATATAATTTTCATAGAGTTTCAAGAAAAGTTTATCTCTTTTCATGATTTTCTTCATGTTACATGATTTTTTAACATAGTAAACATTTTTGACATTAAAAAGGATCTCTTACCCCTAATAAAATTTTATTTAAAAATGTAAAGTATTTTACCCAGTTTTTAGTGTGTAACACATATTTTTATAATTAGAATATTTTTTAAAATTAAAAAATTGAATGTCCCACTTTTTTTGTAAATTCACATAATATTGATTTTTGGTTTATTCCAATAAATCAAGAAATAATATATGATGATTTTTTAATTTATTTAGGAAAATCATATTTATTTTACTAGTTTTTATTCTGTAATTTATGTTTGTAATTACAAATGAGTTTTAAATTTAAAAATGAAATATTGATCATTTTGACTAACCATAACATTGGATTAATAAGTGCCTCATTTCTTCATGTTGAAAAGTATTCAAATATAATTTTTATATAGTTTCATAACAATATAATCTCATTTTCATTGTGTTTACCATGTTATTCATATTGTTAACTAAAAAACAATTTTTAACATAAAAACATGTTTTTGGTAGTTTCAACCAAAATTAATATTAGATTGTTGCGAGGTTCAACATGTTGATAATTAATATAAAATTATTTTTATACTGTTTTTCTATAATTTAGGATTATATTAATGGTTTTAAGAATTTGAAACTTATTCATAATTTAGTAAGAACATTGAACATAGATTTTTTACATTTTATCAGTTTGAAAAAACTATATTTCATATTACTATATATAAATTCCAACATGTATAAAATTTACAAATGATTGATTTTAAAAAAATTAAATAATTTGTGATTGTTCACTAATTTTTTATCATGTAATGAATGTTTTAATCTTTTGAAATTGTATAAAATATAAAAAATGTTTATCCAGTCAATATAACCAAACTAAACATTTTATTTTTGTGTATTAAATCTATAAAATTACAATAATTATAATAAATACATATTATAGAGGTTAACAACAATATGATATTGTTTGACTGATTTTGTGTCTATGAAACATGTTTTAAATCTCTAAGAAACATACTTAAAAAATTTGTTTTCTAATTTTAGTCAAATTGATATGCTCATTAGGGACGTGAGGTTCCCTAGGATGGGGTGGGGTAAATCAGTGACCTTTTAATAAAATCCATTTTTAACCTTTTTAGACATCCATATATATTTAAACATTTTTATTGATTAATAAAATAGATGGATATACTTATAATTTCCCTTAATTAAAACATGATAGACTGTATAAGATTTTATTACAAAATATTTTTAAAATGTTCTTTCCTAATGTAGGAACCCACTCCTAGGGTCATTCGATTCGAGTTCAAGAAGGAAGTATCCACTATTTTATACAATTGAATACAAATGGGACATCTCTTGTAAATTATTTGCTATCTCTTGATATGTTCTTCATGCATGCTTCTAATAGTTTACATTTAGACCCTCCCCCCCAAATCCATAAATATGATATTAAAGAATCATATATGTGGAACTACATCATCAATGAAATATCTTCTTCATAAAAAATATGCCTTTTTATTCTTCCAAATTCTAGTATAATAGTATAAATTCCATCCTTACTCTCCACAAGTCATTATTCTCCTTCAGCTTTTCGACCATCTTCTATGATAATGGGATATAATAAGTCGAGGATTTTCACCTAATTCCCCTTATTTTCCTTCATCAACACACTAATTCTCTCCTATTCAATTTCATGGGTTTCTCTATTTGATTCTTTAAATATACTTATACTAAATAATATCATGTTCTCTCCTACATCTTCATTAATTCTCCATTCTATGCTATATATTTTTATTCATAGGTCGGATCATGTTGATGTATTTCCCTATATTTGACCATGAATATTTTATTTTATTTAAGGTATCATGGTATTATCATCAATTATCATTAAAATGGATCTATAAGAATTAGTTTTATAAGAATATGCATGATTTTTCAAAATATCAAAACCTATTCTTTAAAAAAAAATCCCAAATCATTTTAATTAACATTTTCATACATGAATATCATCATGGTGTGTTCTCTAATATCATTGTGTAACAATAATACATAATCCTCATTCTACAAAATATTTTGGTAAGTCTCCATAACATATCATTGTTATGACTTAATTTATAGAACCAAATTCAATATTATTCTTCAATTTAAAATGAACTACACAGATTTATCTTATTCACCATGTAAAGAAGATCACATTATCAACACTTCACTTATATCAAATTGTTATTTTTAAAATTTTGAGGTTTATTTTAATTAATAAAATCTTTCAAATCATGTAATCTAACATTGGGAGATATATTTTTCAACTACAAGATCATTACATTTTGTAAATTGTTTAAACTTACATTATAAATGATGTATCTTTTTTATCAAATATGTGGGAACAAAATATATTACCAATTTTTATGAACATCTTACTCACTAGAATATTGTTTTACCATTTTATTATTTCTTGAATGTATGTCAAAAAATGTGTTTCATATATTCTAAAAAAATATTATACATCATAGTAAGATATTCCATTTTTAAATTTTCAATATAATCTTCTAATGAACTTCCACATGAATTAAAATTTCATACAGATTTACTTAAGATGTTTCCTTTTCCAGTTTTCAGTGATATTTTAAACAAATATCTTATATATATATATATAATATCATATGAATTAATTGCCTTACTAAATCCTCAACTCACAATTCATTGAAATTTTTTTGCATCTTCATGAGAGAACATTACATATCATTGTGACACATAATAATTTTCCAATTCTACAGTTCAAACCCAATGTTAACCTCACATATATAATTTTTCATTATAATACTTTTAATTAAAACCGAAAACATTCAAATATAATAGATAAAAATCTAAATTTAACACCAAACCTTCTAAAAGAATATCTAACAATTCCAAAGAAACACAAAAATCTTTGATTTAATTAAAAAAAAATCATAATAAATCAAAAACACTTCATCCGTATTTTCAATGTCTTTCAGAATATAAATACTGAAATTTTAGTAATATAATGAAATTTCACCACTCACATGAGCCTCAGCCCAATTGGTGAGGTATCCTTAAGTGCATCTACAAGACCCTGGTTCAAAAACAGGTAGATGCATATTTCTTGGGGTACTATAGTAGTACTGTAACATGCACTGTAGTAGAACTGTACATTGTAGAAGTACTGTAGTAGAACTCTACACTATGAGGTACTGTAGAAGACATTGTTGCAGTTTCTGCAGGAGGTATTGTTTGTTACTGTAATAGCTGAAACTATTCACTTTGGGTCACGGGTTGGGGTTTGGAGTCCTTAAGGCTTTCAGGCCACCCAGGCCTTCAGGTCAGTAGGGCTTTCGAGCCACCTATTAGGCCTTCAGGCCACCTCAAGGCCTTCGGGCCACATGCAGTTGCCCCAAACAAACTACAAAAAAGGAGCAGCCCCAGAAGATGATTCAGAGCAGGTGCACTCACATGAGCAGAGCCAAATGGATTTGTCAGAATGAGAGGGTATGTCTATGCCATCGAGACTAGCCTGTGCTTGCATGAGAAGTCTAGATAGACGGTCATGCGAAGGTGGAGAGAAACTATCATCATGCTGATGTTGGGTAGGTTTAGTTCCTTGTAGATAGTCTGGTTTAATTCCTTAAGACCTTCAGGTCATGTAATCTCATAAACCTATGGGCCATGTAATATCTGAGCCTATAGGCTTTTTAAGGGTTCCCCCTCATCCCTTGAAAGTGGGTTTATCAAAAATCAATAAAAATAAAGGCCTTCGGGCCATTCGGGCAATGAAATTTTACCTCCATGATAAACACAAGTATCAAATAATCATTCCCAAATCATTATTTAATCTATATTATCCATTTATTTCATTAGTTTTCATTCTAAATAATCCATGGAATAATTCTATATCCTTCATCCATCCACTATACCATTTCAGCCATTTCTCCTTGATATTTTCAATAGAAATCACCTTATCCTTCACAAGATGTGTTATAAATAGTTCTTACTTCATCCAAATTGAACTTTTAAATGATTCATTACAGGTTTATCCCAATAATAACCATTAGTAAAAACTACTTCCTTAACATTATTTCCAATAATAAATTAATGTTGCATCAATAACTTCCCATTATCAATGGAAAATTCTTATCCATCTTCCTTAGGCTCTATCTCCACCACCCACCTTCATTACACATTTAATTTCTTTCACATAAACATATTAACAACAAATAAAACCTCAACATCATCAATCTATTTACTTTCTTTAATTCCCCACCTTAATTTGTTTTCCATATCCATTTCTATTATTATGTCAATTTTCTATACACATTATCAATAATAAATAAAAATATGACAAGTTAATGGAAAATATTACTCATATCATGATTATTTAATGATTTAGAAATCTATATCTTCTACCCATAACTATAAGTTACATTAAATTCTCATGGGATAATAATAGAATCACATTTTACATATCAATGAACCTTTAATTAACCAACATTACATATATGTGAGAAACCCTTGATATATAAATTATGAGTAATAAATTCATAAATTAATTGTCAGTAAATATTTCATCATGTGACAAAAATCATAGTTTTATCACTTTAGGGGATATTCAAGCATTTTTACACATAAACATATCAACTAATCTTCCACAAACTGAAAAAAATATACATGTGAAAGAATGCCTTTATCCATAATTCTTAATATACACTCCCCATTAAAAATAACAATTGATATATTCTAAAAAAATAATGTAAGCTGACTTTCACACCATAATTGGATTTTCTAAGAGCTTTCTAGATTTCAAAATTAATATAAAATAATTATAGTCTTCATGATTTATCATCTTATCTATACCTCAAGAAAATAACTCTATTATTTATTATGATGGTTTATTTTCTTCAAATTCAAAATTAATATTATTTTTTGAGATAAAAATTTGAAATATTATAAGGTTATAGTACTTAAAGGACAACATGATGACAACAACACTATTCAATATAGTTATTATGTCACCCAATTCTCAATTCTCATGAATAATATTCAATTATCTGCATAAAATAAATAAAATATTAGATATGGGAATATGGATTATGTACACATATCATCGAGTTTTTAAAAATATAAATTATTTCCCTAAGTGATGTACTAGTAGTAGTAACATATTTCATCACTATGTAATAGAGAATTAATGTAGTTTTCATTGGTGAGAAATAAATCAAGTTGGTTTTGATTTCTTAGAATGGTGGGAAATGAAGAAAATACTTAATATAGAAAAGTAATAGAAATGGGATCTTGTTAGTCTTGTATTCTGTTTTTAATGATGTCATAGTATTCACATTATAAATATGTTTCCATTATCAATTTATTTAATGATAGGTTTCACAATTGCTTCTCATTTTCATCCCTGATCTAGTATGATAATAGTGAAAATAGTCTAAACAATTTCTTTTATTTGGAAACCTCTATGACCTTTGTGTTAAAGATACAATGAAAAACCCTTGATCATCTTAGGAAATACCCACTCAGATATTGTTTTTTACATAAATCCAAATTTGATTACCAACACTTTCTCATGTGTTTAGTAATCACTAAAAAATCTCTACCTTCTCTTAGACTAATCAATTGATATGATCTAAAAATATTTAGAGGGTGATAAGGATTCTTTAATCAAGGAAATAATTAATAACAACAATTTTCAAAATCCTAATATCATTCCATTTATATTCTGAAATATAATATTGAAAACCATTAAATAATTAATATAGATCAATGTTTTCAAATTAAGATCCTAGACTCAAGTATCATAAATGGATCACCTACACTCCCAAATCACTTAATTTTTCCACCACACCATTAAAGTAAAAACTCTAGATTTTTATGGGAATAATAGATATTAGAAAAACTTAATGTAGGTAAGAAACATCAACAATCCAGGGAAGTAGGAAGAGTATTCCATGATCCTCCTCTACCGATGTTTCTCCCTCAACCGATTGACCATGCATTTATTGGTGAGAGATACTCAAAGATATTTCATTCTATTATTAATAATTCATGGAATTTTATTTTTCTTTGAATTAAAATAAAGATTATTGTTTTCAATCCTCTATAAGAACCATTTTTTAGTTAACTTCCATTATAACAATGAGATATTGAACATGGATTTGACTAACCATTGTCTTTTTATCATCAACTTCCACTGTATCTCCTCATAATCAATATTTATTAAAACTAAAAAAATCATTATCACACATGGAACATCCATGGATATCATGTATGCGCATGGAGGTGTCTCATCCTATACTTTAAATCAATGTTTATCTTTTCAATAAACCTAATTTCACACATCTTATATAATTGTTCATTATTTATCATAGAATTCACATCAAACATTAGATATAATCATGGATTTAGACACAGAATTATTCCACATGTGTTGTCACTAATAAATCAAGTCATTCTCATCAGCCTCAAGATCCCACTTTCTCAGTTCTTGGCTTCTTCATCAGGTTCCAAGAATCATATTTAAGAAAAAAACATTGAGAAGATGGAGTGAAATGCATAAATAAAGCATGTAAAGTGTATTAGGGAACATAAAATACCAAACTTCTTCATGTATAAACCAACTCAAGAATTTATTTCCAGTATTAAATTCATGGAATCAATTGGATCGAGTATTCTCATCATTCAAAATTTTTTCCAGACTCTCTCATAACCTCAATGGAAGCATACCATGATAAAATGATAATAGAAGGGGGATATTTAAGAATAATTGGTTCCAATGGTATAAGGGTAGGTTGTAACTTTCCACTGGTAGTGGGGTACAATTAGTACATGGATCAGAACCATGAGCGGTAGAAGGTTGTGGCTCAAATAGACGAAATGATGATAACACTTGGTGAAACATAAAATTTGTGGTAGTGATTGTGTTGATGGTAGAAGAAGATAGAGGTGGTTATAATCCACCATTAACATGTGTTGGACATAGAAAATTAGTGATGGTTGTTATAAGAAGTGGTAGTAGGTAGTGGAGTCTGGAGATAATAGTATAAGTATAAGAAGTAGGTAGTTGTAGCAGAACTCATGTTTCCTTTCACTCTACTCAAAATGAGTATGCATAGAATAATATAAACTCACAGAATCTAACGACGGTGGTTTATAGAGTCAGTAGGGGACATTAATGGTACGATTAAGATTTTGAGTAGTGAAAAATTAGGAATACTTATGATAGTAGTGGCATCCTAGTAGTTTCAAGAGGTGGAGGATGTGTCGGGGTTTGAGTAGGGTTTGTGAATATAGTTCATGATGGAGTGATGTAGCATCATTTATGATAAAGTGTGAAAAATGACCATGAAATACTCATACATCATAATAATTTTCCTCGAGATGTTTCTCCAATAGATTCTTTGATGAAGTAGCACTAAATTTAAATGCACTGAGAGTGGGAGATATTTACCTGCATATATTAAAAACAAACCTATGGCCTCATGCCAACATGCCTAGGACCAATGATACTAATACCAACCTCTGTGAACATTTTATATAACTTTTTCCACTTTTGTTTCACCCAAGTTGGACCTTCCCTCTAGCTTGGTTGGATTCCTCCTTCGGGATATTAAGTGACAATTTTTTGGGTTTGAAGGTTGGTTGAGTGTTGGACTTTACCAAAAAATACATATCCCAGAGTAAAATTACAACAAAATTAAAAATCAAGAAAAAACATTTAAATATATAATTTTAATTATTTATAAATTTTAATTCATCAAATATAAATTACCCACATTTTAATAAAATAATTAATTATTTGGTAAAAACAATTAAAACCCTTGAAATTCATTATTTAAATGTTCAAAAATTTATTAGAAAAAAAGGACATCAAATACCTGCAAACATTAATTGTGTTTTTATCAAGAATTGATATTTAATTATAAAGTTAAAAGGTCATAGGTGATACCACTATTATAATTTGAAAGCAATAAAATAAAATTATTATTAGTGGAAAAAACAAATTTCCAAGGATAACCTAGAATTTTAATCAAACATTACACTTTTCAAAGTTACAAATCAACCCATGTATTTTTATTTTTTCCATTTCGAAGATAATAGGTCTTCTCCTTCCTTTCATTCATGAATCTCAATATATTAATAGTAAAAATTAAAATTTGTGATTTATCTCACACTAAATTCTTTTCTCATACCATAACTCATGGTATAGATTCATTTAGTTATTTTTGAATACCTTGAATGCATGATATTTTTCTATAGAATTATAGTGGATCTACGTTCTGTTCTCTTTGGAGATAGAAATAACATGAAATCATGAGTACTTTTTAATCAATGTTCTAATGACTCTAAGACATAGGGTTAGTGTGTAATTATGTTTAAAATATTATGTTTAAAATATTAGTGTTGTCATTAAATCATATTTTTATGATAATAATAAGTACAGTGTAACAAAAATATCCAATTCAAAATGATGAATTCCTCTTCCCTAAACCTCAAAGTAAAGGTTATTATGAAATGAATACATTTAATGATATACACAATCTTGATTTTCTCTAATTTTTCATTTTTTATTTATAATCTAATTATTAAATTTTCGTTTTTTGAAATTTATGCTTAGAATGAAACTCAAATCAACTACCAAACCCCATATGAAGAAATCATTGGTCTGGTATGATGGTTTCTTATTTTCCTAAGTCACAACCCATTTTTTATCTTTATTTTAATTTTTGTTTAAAATAGTGGTAAAATATTTAATATATTATATTAATGACATGAACCTTTACCAATATCTACAAGGGTGGCCCTATACTTATTCTATATAATATATTTTATCCCATCTACATTTAATTCACTCACCCCCACAATTCAAATTTAAAATATCATTCAAATACATAGTGAATGGTAAGAATTGAAAATATTATCATGAAATGTGGATCATTCATAACACATTCATTCATGGATTATATATAATAAAAATTTATCAGTGAAAATTTTTCTCTTATGGATAGGGGAAAAATAAAAAAAAATTCTCAATAATATTAATTGTGACTCTATGTAGCCCTTTCATTAATAAGTTATAGTACATGTTCTATTTAGTGGAATGCCCCATGATCTCAAAAAAAAATATGGTCATGAAATATTTGGTAAAATTTTCATTAGAAATTCTCTGAGGAATAGGAAACATAAATGAGTAAATAGCTCATGTAATGGGTTATAAATACATTTCAATCCACAAGAATTTAAAAATTCCAATCATGGATAATTGTAATGAAATTTCATTTACATAATTCTAAATATTCCATCAAATCATTATTAAAGATATTAAATCTTATGTTTATATTTTATCATTAAATCCCCCCTCTTTACTCATTAAACATTATTACCTTATAAATCTAAATCATGGAATCACGTGACTTAAAAGAGAGTCATATATCCTACATAAATCAAGTAAAGAATCAATGTTTATATGTGAGCATGAAAATTATATTTTAAATGCAACAAAAATTGTATCACAAATTTAGGGAATTAGAAAATATAATTATTATGAAATTGAACTCCCCAATAAACATGAATTTATTTCTCACTTTTCCTCCTCCTTCTGAAGATGGTAGACTTCTTTAGGTATTCAGATCTAAATGGACACAAAAAATTTCATACAATTTTAAGGATCATTCCATTGATGTTCAAAGGGGAAAGGAAATATGACTACATCCTAAAATAATAAATCCTATGAATTTATTAAAACTCATGTCCCCTCCCCAATGTGCCCTTATTTACCATCATTATCTTGACCTAACCTCATGAAAAGTGATCAATAGATAGGTTGGAGTTGTTTAATCTCATACACATGTTTTGGGGTTATGTTTCCATGGTAAATTTTCAATTTTTTTCCCATTAATAGTTAATGGGATCCCTTCACCCACTTTCTTTATCTTTAATTAGATATAGTTAAGAATTGAAAAGAAGCCCTTAGTCTCTAGGTTTGAAAATATATGGTTGGACTACCTAGTCATGAGAAACTCAAGTTCTTTCTTTTAAAATTTTATAATTTTCATAGGACTATATTCAAATATCTTCTAACTCTTATAACTAATGTTTACAATATTTTCCAGCACTATAAAATTATGGATTCATCTTTTTTACAACCAAATATTCCTTGTACTCCAACTACACCATTATGTGATTTTTTATTTCATAAATCATCTAATTTTGTGTCATACTTATAGTTTCCTCTTAGGTTTTCTAGTGTTTTGGTAATATTTCTTGAAGTCTTTGTATATATTCTTTCCAATTCAGTTCAACCATTTCCCCAAAAATAAATTTATTCTCTCAGTTGGACACTTCAACTTGGGAAAGTGTTTGGGGATGGTAGGGTGTTGATGTATTGTGATACAACCCATTATTTTTAAGCATACAATACATTATTTTATTAATGATTTGGTACCCTCGATCACTGATAATATATATTGGTACTCTGAATATTCTAAAGATGTTGGACCTAAAAAGTCACACACAACATTTGAAAACTCAAATTTGGTTGTTTTGACTTCCACTCATTTTACGAAATAATCAATAAAAACAACATATGAATATCCAGATGACCTGGGAATGGTTAACATAATTTCAATGCTCCAAGATTCATATGTTTCAAAGAATATATTGGATTTTTAGGCTTCTATTTTCATATTTAAATGTTTCCAATAAATTTATTTTTTTCATAATTCTACAAAAATTTATGAGTATATTAAAAAAATAATCCTATAAATACAAGATACAATGACATTTCATTTAGTTAATTGAGCTCCAATGTGACCTGCATAGGTTACTATATAAAAGAAATTAAAAAACTGATAAAATTTCACATAAGGAAAACCATATTCCTATTTCATGATCATTAATTTTTTTACAAAGAAATAGATCCTCCCAAATAAGAAATTAAGAGATGTATTTTATTTTTTGGAGTTAAGATGATATGGTACCTGTGATGACACCATATAATTCACTATATTTGTATACAATTATACTTACCCTTTCATAATGTAATGTTTTCCTCCGTATTTTTGATCATTTTTTCATTATTATTCTATAATTTTGGTATTAGAGGTGTTTGGAAGTCTGGTGATATGATCTTACACATGATTTTATATTACCATATTTTATTTGAACTCCATGTTGAACTCTTCAAAAATTAGAATCAATCTAACCAGCCTTTCTTAAAAATCATATTTATTCATCACGTACCCAAGGTCTATATGATCTAAAATAAAAACTACAATATTTATAATAAAATATGATACAAATTAATCTAATAAAAAACTCCAAGGAACACCTTTTCAATGGTTATGAAGTTGATTTCAGTAGCATCCAATGTCCTTGAGTTGTAATATATCATATATATTCCTCCTTCAATTCATTGAAAGAGATATTCTACCACATCTTAGTTCGAAGCATAAAAATTTAGCTCAAATGGGTATCCCAATCAAGTGGTTGTAGTACTAGTGGGAAAATTGGTTTATTCGTTACCTATTCCTATAACTTCCAACAATCATAATTAAATTTAAATTCAGATTCATTTAATAGTAATCTTCAAATAGAAAGATAAGTATTATTAAAATCCTTGAAAAATATTTTATAGAATCTAGCATATATAAAAAATATCAAATATGATTTCGAAAAGTTGGATAGGGAAAATAATTTATCACTTTAACCATGATTTGATATCTTCATTTCATTTTTTTGAAATGATGTGGCCTTATACCACCCCTTTCTCAACCGAGAAGTGACACTTTTAAAAATTCAAAATAAAATCTTTTCAATACAAGTTTTCATGTCTTTTCCCATATTTCACAGAAAAAAATATACGGAGTTACCAAAAATAGTAATGGTATCAAGAAATACCTCCAAGAAATCCTCAATATTATCTACAAATATATTTACTATGCACATTCAAAATGTTCATAGGGAATATTAGAATGGAAAATTAATCCTTTTGTTGGGAAAGGTTCTGTATGGACAAGTGAATTTAATCATCCCTTGGTTTTCCAGAGCAATGGGCCCCTGAATAAATTATGAAAATCCTTTTGTGAAAAAATAATGTGTTCTTTATAAGAACCTTTCAAGAATTTGGTCAAAGAATGGAATATGAATTTTCTATTTTCTATTGACTTGGTTCAGATTCCTATAATCAATACACACACTACATTTACTTGAACAGTCATGGGAATCAATTCATCATTTTCATTTTCCATAATGGTAAAACTAGTTTTCTTTGGAACATTATGAATTGTGATGTCCCATTGTGATTTTGAAATTTTATATCTGGTAGCAGATGACAAAAATTTTTTTATCTCTTTATTTACTAAAACGTTGATAGTATGGTTTTTCCTCCATTGGGTTGTATAACGTGTCTATAATACACCTCAAATAAGATTTTGTGTGAACATATTTTGGTGATAATTCTACGGATATCTCTAAATCTATATACAAAGTCTCATATGTTTTTTCAGAAGGAAAATCATGTTTTAAAGGGTTTTGTACAGGTTAATAGTAATTACAATGTAAAATGTTTCTCCTTACATGTGATATAAATATTTTCAATAACATGAGAGTGGTTTTAATTATTTATTTTGAGTTTTTTCAAGAGATGAGATTGAATTTAGATTCCCCAATTCCAAATCATTAATCTCATATGTACAAGGAATCATATTAACTTCTTCATCATCTATAAATTTATAAAACAAATCAGATGTTATCTCTTCATCCATCTTGAAATCAAAATTTCCATTTTTTTGGGAATTCAAATTTTTCATTGTATTATAAATAGATAATTTCTCTTTTAATTATTATAATACATGTGGAATGCCAAAATCTTTAATAGGATTTGTTCCATCTTCATCAGAATGTGAAAAAATTAAATGATTTTATGAAAGGTTATTAGTTGTGTCGAGAATGTTTAAGTTCATAATAGTCTCTCCAAGCTCCATGGTTAGGATTTTATCATGTATATTGATTATTTTCTTGGAATTTCTTAGGAAATGTCTTCCCAAAATGATTTGTGAATTGGTCGGTTCTTTGTTTTTCATGATGGTAAGATCAAAGTAGTCTACTAGAAGTATCAAACATTTCACTCCTACTAGAACATCCTCTAAAACTCAAAAAAGAAAAATAGTGAATCTATTTTCAAATTGAACCTCCAATCACGTGGACTTCAATATTATTATTTATAAAGAGGAAAAACTATAGAGAGGCATGAAATTTTCCCTGGAACCCTGATCAAATAAATAATCATAAAAATTTAAAGAACCTATAGTGTAAGGAATTGAGTATGTCCCTATATCATGAAAATTTTTAGTAAATTATGGTATGATCATAGATTAAATACTCCTACATATATTTATTCTATCATTCACATAATTTTTTTTCAATGATCCTGGACATATTTTTCAAATAGGCGAATTTTTTGAATATATTCTAGGAGATGGAAGTCAATCTAAAAATTTTAAAATATTTCTCAAATATATCTATGATAGTTACCATATAATATCTTCATTGACTAATAAAACATAAAATGTAATGGTGGGGTAATGTATTTATTTTCTATTTTCACCATTTCAATTGTGCTTTAGTTTATTACTTCCAAATACATTTCATTTCTTCTTATTTCTTCTTCTCTTCCTCACTAGGTTGGCTGGGTTGATATTTAATAATTTTTTCTAGATTCATATCCATTAATTCTTCAAGTTTGTATTGAACATAATTGGATTATGGAGGATGAATATCCTTACCACCCCTTTTTGTAATCATGTTTACAGTATCCATTTGATTCAGTAAGGTTTGTGTTATAAATTTTCGTGTTTTTTTATAACATGTCCTTTATAATTTAATACTTACATGAAATATATCTCAATGAGATTTTATACTCGTAAATCTCTTCTCTATGTTGGTGTTATTCATGAACTAAATAACACACTGAAGGACATTCATATGTCTTTTAGAAGTGGGGTTATTGGTATGTTTTTTCTTGTATTATTGCATGTATAGTTATTGGAAAAAGGGTAGGCTTTGAAATTTATTCTTCAATGTTGGTTGAGTTGGATATTGATAATGAGGGGGAGGGGGTATAGCCTAGTTCTTTTGGATTCCAAATCTTGGATGGGATTCTAGGCATTAATTACATGGATTATTATATTGAAATTTACTTGGTTGGAATATTATTTCACAACTCTCTATTCCTGGTATCTCTTAATATTAATTTATAAATATATTGGATGGTGAACACAAAATAAATACATGAGTTGGTACTTATTTCTCACTTAATTAATTCACATAATTTTTCTCACTAAACATTTTAGTCCATAAATTTTGGTTTTATGTAACGTTGTTTAATTAGAAGTCCATACCTTATGAATAACTATTATACATGTACATATTATTCTTACTTTTTATAATTGTTTCATTATCTTCTTGATAATTCTCCAAGATTATATTGGTTAATTTTTTGTCAAAACTCTTCCAGATGATGCAACCAATAGCTTTCGAGAATTGTCCATATTTTCTCTGTATAAGATTACTATAAAATGATATTATCCTATTTATTTATGAGGTATTCTTCTAAAATTATTCTTTATTCTTTCCAATAATAATAAATAGTTTCTAAGGGTGATTTTAGAATGGCATAGAGAACCTTCTGTATCAATAAGATATAAGAGGTTGGGAAGAATCTATACATGAATGAACAGTAGAGGTCTTCCTAATCATCGATATATCTATGATGTAGGCTATAAAATAACTTGTTGGAAGATCTTTCTAGTGAAAATGGAAATTATCTCAACTTGAATTGATTTTTATCTACTCCAATTATCCTGAAACTTGAACAAACAATGTTGAATTTAGGAATTTTTTGATTTGTATCTTCACCTATAAGAATTTGAATTTTAGGTATCACTAGGATCCTATGAACACATAACTCAAATTTAGTTTTTAATGAAATCATATATAATTGATTTTATTGATTGGAAAACTGTGGGGGGGGGGATGAAGGCCATATAAATTTATTTTTATGATTATTACTATATTTGTTGGTTTGGGTTGAATAATAGAATTATCACATGATACGTATAGATTAATTTTAAAAAAAAATCTCTAATATTGAATTTTTATGTCTATATTGAAAGGTTCATTCTATTTGAGATCAAAAGGGAATAGTTCATTGTTAGAAGTTATAGCCATGAAAATTTAATGTTATATAGGAACTCATTCCCTATCAATGGATCAATTTTTTGAGGTACACCTATCATGGGGCATGTGAAAAGGTAAATTATTTTCCTAAGGAAATTAGTAGTAGTAACATAAGTCATCTTCAAGGGGTAGTTCTCTAATATAGTTCACACATGTGTAAAATAGAATTAGTAGTTTTTTATTTCTATGACTAGTGAAAAATGAAACCGTAATTAATAACCCAAATTGGGAAAAAGTAACCAGGTTAGGCTTAGATTTCAATTTGAAATGTTTCCATAGTCTTCTGAAAATAATTACCCCTCCCCTATTAATCAATTGATGTAATTATATCACCATCACTTCTCCTTTTCATCCTTGATCAATTTTTATATTATTAGAAATAGTCTTATCTATTAACTTTATTTGGACTAACATGTTTTCTATGTTAGAAATTCACAATGAATCTCCCGTGATCAATATATGTAATACCCAATCATATATTGTTACTCCACAGAATCCAAGTTTTATCACCGCTTCTTCCTCACATGTTTAATAATCACTAAAAACACTCTACCCATTATTAGAAAAACCAATCAATATAATAAAAATATAATTATATTGAGAATATTAATCTTGTGAATAAACAATAACCTTATTTAATCAAAATAACAATCACATTAAAACTGAATTATAAAATCTTAAATTGTATTCATCTAATAGTGAAAGTACATCAGTTTTATCAAATTAAAATCATAGTCTAGTGTATCTTAAATGGTTCAACTCTCCTTCCCTACTAACTTAATATTTATATCCCTCAACTAAAGAATGAAAAATAGTCTTTGTGTGGTAGAATAAATAATAAAACATATTAAATTATAATGTAAATAGTTGTAGTCTAGGGAATCGAGCTAAGTCTTACACAATCCTCCTCAAACTATCTATGTCCCTAAGTTACTTGCCCATATATTTATAAGCAATTTATCCCCCAGTATCCAGCCTTATCCTATACAAATTATTGAACTATTCTTTTCCATTGAATTCAATCAAATATTTATCTTTTCAAACATCATGAATATGTCAGTTTTAATTATCCAAAATTCTTTCAAAGAAATATTTTATTCCTCCTTGATGTGTCTATGTATTAATATATTCATCTTTAGTTTTATATCCTTATAATATATATTTTAATCTCCGTAATATTTTCCTGATCCCACATGAAACTTCCTTGGATCTCAAGTATTTGCATGGAGGTATCTTGGGCCATAAATTCACTTCAATATTTCACTTTCTATAAACCCCAGATTACACCTTTTTATTCACTGTTTATTATTCCTCAAAGAATAAACTTTGACCATAGGATATCAGCATGGATTCAAGAATTTCTTGATAAAACTGGTGTTTTTAATTTTAAATAAATATTTTTTTCTTCATCCTCACTATACTATATCCTTGGTTCTTATTGGAGTTAGCAAGTTACATGAAGCTTCATTAAAAAACTTCTATAATATAAAGTGAACTTATTCAAGTAATAATGACCAGAGTATTAGGGAAGCTAAAAAACCAACTGTTATATTTCTTTATCTTTAAATTGAAGAAAGGTATAGTATACAATTAATAACATTGAAAGGGTTGAATATTATTTGTATTCAAAACATCATGAAACATTTCTCAAAACCTAAATTGAAGCATTCCACATGAGCATAGAAGAGAGAGATATAAGTAGAACTGATGATAGTGGAAGAAGGGGAGATGGTAAAAAGGTACTAGTAGTTTTGTTTCTATAGAACATAGAGAGGAACAGTGAGTGGTAATAGGATTTGGTGCTAACATAAGAAATGATGTTAGAACTTGGTGGAACCAGTACATAGAGATATGGAGTGGATAGATGATAGATTAATATGGAAGCAGTGGAACTCCAGAGATAGAATTTCTTAGAAGTATTTAAATAGTCATGGTGGTATGGGTTGTGATATTGGGTAGCAGAATGTGGCGGTAGCATTGATGGCAATGAAAGTGGGAAGCGGCAACGGAAGCTAGCAGTGGTAGATAAACTATTGTGAATTGTTTTTATCCTCATAATGATCTATTAGTGGAACATCCATGAACCCAAAGTTTAACCATGGAGGTTAATAAATTCATCATGTGTTTCTGAAGGTGTGATTTATCTTGGGAACATTAGAAATGGTGGAATCCTTATGATAGAAGCAGTAATCTGATAGTATCTAGCAATTGAGGTGGCATACGATATGTGTCTGAGTAGGGTGCATGACTAAATCATGGGACATATATATTTGGTAACGTTTTTGTTAAATGGTGAATGGTACCCATGATATTCTCATCCCACATCAAATGTTTTCTTAGGAGTTTTGCCCATATATTTTCTAATATGTTAGCTTAGGCTCAGTACATAGTGGAGTAAGCAAGTCAACACCCACATATACTTCACACATAATCAGGGGCCATTGTCAACACACACATGTCCAACTAATCATAGCCCAACCTCTGTACTTGTTGTTTCTTTGCTCCGACTCTTATTCCTCAGCCAATAATGTCTTCCTATCTAGTATGGTATGTTACCCCCTTGGGGATGCTATGCAAATTCTTGTGGTGGTTAAGGGTTGTATGAACAGTGGCCATTTTTTAAATGTAGATATAAAACAAATAGTGAAAGTACAACCAAATAATTATAATAAAAATAAAAAAATTAAATTAATAATTTTTAATCTTTATCGACATTATTTCATCAACTTTTTATTACCCACATTTTAATAAATCAATTAATTATTTTGGAAAAAAAATTCAAAACCATTGAAATTAATTATTTAAATGTTAAAAATTTTCATGAAAAATATGGGTATCAAAGGTTCGTCTTTCATATCTTGTCAATGAGAGTGAAAGTAATAGTATTTTATTTTTAACCTAGAAACACCTTTCTTTCTCCCTGATGTTTGAGATAATTCCCCTTTGTTGCAGCTCCTTTGGATTTCCAAGTATAAATATCAGTTTATAGAATGAAATTTTCTAATTTTACATTTTCATTATATTTGTATGTATCCTTTTAACCTTAACTAGAATGGAACATTCCCTTCCCTGTTGTTTCTATATATTTTTAGAAATTTAAAAATATGTTTTCTATATTATTTTAAATCATTTATGTCACGCTCATCTTTATTATTTTTCTATGAATTTCATGTTATAGAATCATTCATAAAAAATGGAATCACTAGGACTTCATATTTCATTTTCTACAACTATTTTTTTATAGGTAGCCAGGTTATTCCATTTTGAAGAGTGTTACTATCCTTTTTAAAACTTCCAAATATATCCTCTTCCATCATTAAGTTAATCCACATTCATAATTTCTAAAATTACTCATTGGGGATGTCTTTGACAGAAAAAATCCTATTGTTTCTTTCACGGATTCACTCATTATTTGATTCCATAATTTTTTTCTTCATCAATGATTTTCATCGACATTTTCAATGGTTTATTATTTGGATTTTCCTTCCATGGTATAAGAATATACTCCTTCTTTGGGTATTATATTTTTTGTATTTCTTTTTGGCTGTTTCTTATTTTATACTATTCATAACTTGTATATATCCCATGGAAGGCACACTATTTTGCTTTGAATATTTTTTAGACTACGCGTCCTTATCTTATCAATAAAATTGGATTTATGGTTTTTATATTTGTACTAGCACTCACCATCAACATTACCACCTATATTTAATTTTTAATTAAACTTCTCTAGATATTCATATCTATTTTTTGTGAATTGAATTCTCCTCCTATATAAACACTACTTCTATACTCATGATCTTCTTTTAATTTTAGATATGATCATCTTTAATGTTGTCAATTTTCAATATTAATGAACTATCGCATTGCACCAACATTAAAGGGACTATTCCCAAGCCTAAAACAATTCTATAAATGGATAATAAATATTTTTCTCTTCCCTTTGGTCAAAATCTAGAGAGATTCTATTTTTTCAGTTTTATTTTAGAAATGTCATTTTTTTAATCAATTCATGGGGAGATACTTTCCATGCACATTTGCATACACACCATTGAAGTATTGGAGGGGTTCTAGCACTTTTATTCACCCATATTTTTTTCTAATCTAGGTTTGTAACATGTACAAGAAAATGAAACAACATTAGTATATAAAATAGGGTTTGGTTCATGGGTTAACTTTTTCCATGTGCATAAAATGTATAGATTTCAGATCATTTATTTAATCTTATCCATACCCTCCATTAAATAATATATGTGATAGTTGTTATATTAAATACTAATATTTTAATATTACGTAATTTTTTCTTCAAACATTGTGTTGTGTATAACATAAGCTAAACTCAATGTTGTGTGTAATGAAATATAAAAGTGGTGCATCATTTAATGTAGGATAAACATTGTAATTATTGTAATGAATGATAATTTTTTGTTTCATGTATCAGAATGTATGAAAATATTATTTCTTCTAATATAAATTTAATATAAAATATCGGGTTGTTGCATTTAAAATATTAAAAATTAATTTTATAGTTTAAAAATTACATCCTATAAATAATATCACAACATTGAAAACTAAATTTCTAGTTTCATTATATATTAGCTACATTAAAATCATATTTCAGATAATTTTTAACATTTGTAAATAATTGTACCATATAACAATATCTTATACACTTCTTATATTTTATAGTCATCTTCATACCCTATGGAATCGAAAATAGAAGAAGTGGTTAGCATAGACACTCATTAAGGGAAAAGATTATCAATAATTCGTAAATAATTAAATCATAAGAATGTGAGAAACATCAACATAGGAGAAAATATGAATACAAATAAACTATAAGAATATTATTTTCCATATGTCAACATAAAATGACATGTAACCTCAAATAATTAATAATATATCATGGAATCAGAGTTTAGAAATGTGAAATAATAAATATGAGACATAGAAAATAATAATATATTTATATCATAACAATTTAGCATGTTATGGAAATTTAACATAATAAGGAACCACGTAAATACATAAGAATACAAAAACACTACATAGTGGTTTAGGAATCACAAACCTATAACCCATTATATGGTGGTTCGGGCCTCACATCATCTGACCAATTAGTTTCCAAATTATCAAAAATTACAACACATTTTTAAGCTCTTGAGATATAAACCATTAACCAATGTGCTTGATATAAATACATGACCCCACCCATCAAAATAAATAAAAATGTGTTCCATAAAAAATATATCATAAACAATATCATGAAAAATAAATAAAATAAAATGGGGTTTTTAACTTTTCCAAATGGTTTCACAAAAAATGACTTCAATAATTATAATAGTTGATACCAAAAGAAAAACCTCATTAAAATTTGTATTTTATTAGAGAATATTGAGGTTAAATCATAGAACATAAGTCTATAGGATATAGATATTTTAGTGTAAATGATGAAAATTATAAGTCAACCCATATTAAGTTATTTGATATTAAGTTATTTTATATTAAGTTATTTGATATTAAGTATTGATTTTTTTAAAAAGACAATGTTTTGAGTCCATTTTAAAAATAAATTTTTGGAAGGTGATTAGAAACAAATTCAAACATTATTGAAAATAATTCCATTCCTTGGAATATTAAAAATTTATAATATTTCATTTTAAAATTTTGGCTTGTATGTTAAAATAGATTAATTTGAAAATAAATTTCTTGTATATATTTCAAAAATATTTAATTCAAACCCATATTGTTAAAATGGTAATAAAAAATCCTTTTAAATTTATTTAGGTGAAATATGATGATCATAAGTGATAATAATTTTTCTTATTTCTAAATAGTAATGGAAAACATTTATGTAAAGGTAAAATATGGTTATAGAGGGAAAATAGCCTTTAGAGAGGATGAGAATTACACATTACAATGTTACATGTTTATAGGGTAAGTAATCACCTAAAAAGGAAGAATTAAATTAATATTATAATTTTCCATATATCAAAATTTTATTTACCATATAACGAAATCATATGGTGGAATAAATAAAACATGGGATAAATAAGTTCAAGTGTAAAAATTATAACTCCAATAAAGGATATTTGATTTAAAAGGATCCCTTATATTTGTCAGTAGAATATAAATATGAATTCATTGAAGTAATGAACATGATATTTCATCTTTAATAACATAATTTATTATGAATTATATAATAAAATACAGTAATGGGATGATATATATAACATATTACAAATATAGTGGTGAATAAATTATATATCTCAACAAATGAAAATTTTGATTAGAAAACCCTTATGATTTTGGTAACATTATAATCAAACTCACCTAAAAGAGAGAAAATGAAATGGATATTTGAATTTAATGTATATAAATCTAACCATGATATAATTTTTAAAATATTTGGTATATACACCATATAAAAGAAAATAGGTTCATAATATAAGAAATATATCAATGAAGGAAATTTTGAGATGAGAAAGAATTATGATTTTGGTAACATTTTAATGAAATGATATTGTAGGTATGAACATGAAATGGAAAATTAAATATCATTATTTAAGCTTTAATCATGATATAATATGATAAAATGGTAGTATATACTCCCTATAAAATGAAATAGGTGATTAATACAATACTTTTCCCAAAGAAATGAATTTTAGGTTTAAAAACCTAATGATATTTGTATCATTTGAATAAAAAATATTTTAGGGTAGAGTATGAAATGTAACATTAGATGACATTAATTAAGTGTGAATGATGATATAACATGTTAAATAAGAATTATATGATACATCTTAAGACCCAATTTCCTATATTCGATGTTAAAATCAATATTCTTTAATTAATTTCTTCAATATAAACATAAGTGATCCAAACATAAACATTCCTTATTAAAATGTCAATAAAAAATAATGAGTAACATACATAACCAATATTATTGTAGCTTTATATTTTTAGATAATTAGGATGACACATTTATGTAACAAAACCCATACCTTTTTCATCAAGTGGGTATTTTTCTATTTATATTAAGAACATATTATTTTATAAAAATTCATCTACATATCTCTCAAATTTTTTCACACGTGATGCCCATATATAAAATATCATATAGAATATACACCTTAATAACCTGGGTAAATGGAGACATAATAAGGGTGGGGTAAACAGATTTTAAGGGTAAATACATTAATTATTAATTGAAGATCCTAAGTAGGTATACATTATTCATATGGGTATGAGAACATAATCATAACATAGGAAAACATAACCAACATGTATTCAACCAAATTTTTTTTGGTTATGTATTGAATTCCATTTTAATAAGTTTAAAAATAGTTTTACCATTTTACTTTAGAAATATCAAACTACTCCCACATCCTACATGAGCTACTTTCTAAAGGACGATTTCATTGAGGTTTCTTGAAATATATGTTTAGGAAATCACATTGGTCAAGTGGATATGAGCTTGGGATAATCACACCCTTTTGGGGGGAATTAGTTCCAACTCTAGGACTCTCTTAAATATTTAATATATATTAATGAAACTTTCCCAAGACCTGATAGTGGATTGGTTACCCTAAAAAATTATTGTGTTTTGAACCCTTTTACAAACTACAAGGTGTTTGGTTAATGACACCATATTTATGTATTAGAGGTTCTCTATCTTTTCTCCCATTATTAATTAATATTGACAGAATTAATGTATTCGAGAAGCTGTATGACTAGGCTCTCTGATGGTTACTACTTTCTAGGAAGGATGTTGGTGTTTTGGAATGGGGGTTGAACATTTAAGTGGTGTCCCATGTATCCTGTCATAATAGGAATCAAAACCCATGTAGTTTGTATAGAAAAATAACATATAGTTTAATTTAATTCAGAAAGGACATCTATGAGGCAATTTATGGGTTGGATATGGAAGTCATGCCTTTGGAATGTGTCCAATGTATCTGGTTTATAACAAGAATCAGATTCCACATAGTTCAATTTTTATAGGAATCTACATCTTATAAGTTTCAAAAATAGCTATTTAAGTGGGACTTATGTATAAAATAATTCCATAGGAAACCTCATCAAGATTATGGACCATTCACTAAAGAGATGATTTATCCAAATATACACCTGAATGGGGAGCCCATATTTAGATATTTTCCCCGTGATAATGTAACAATCATCCTTGATCTCCAAGTCCTAACGAGTCATTATCTATGTGAGAAACAAGGGGTAAGAAAACCCAGGAATATTGAATGAGTGTGTGGGATTTAATTGTGATGGTCTTATACATTGTGTATTAACTAAATTTTGAGTGGGGAGTATACACTATAGTTTCCACGATAATTAAGTGTTGATTACATGATTATTTTTCTATATTAATTGAGTGGTTCATACATGATGATGTTACCCTGATAAATTTATCATTGAGAATATATCCCTTCTAAGAAGAGATTATTTTATAAGAAAATACCTAAAGAAGATTCCTGATATGGAGGAATTTTTTTATTCTAATGACAGGATCATAGCATGTATCTAAGCTCACATGAGTTTTTATTAGTTTTGGAAAAAGGTAATGGTTAGAGATATGATGTATTTCATTTAACTATGGGTCTTACACATTGAGTTTTACTTGTTGAAGATATGTTTGATATGGATATTGATTCATGATAAGACATCAAACATATCTAGTTTGGATTGGAATTCGGGCTCTTGTAGTTTACGTAGTTATTGTATGCTGATGAAAAAGGAGACGAGGTTGGTCAAAATGAAATATTATCCCAATGATTTAGGGATTTTTTGAGGATACATAAAGATACATGGGAAGTATAATTGTATAAGGGAATAGTAGATCTAAAGTGGTAACATGGGGGAATCATGCAATCATGCACCCCTTGTGAAGGATGGGTGATCATGTGCATCAAGTGATCCATTTGGAGTTATGTTCTTCACATGTTACATTTGGAGTTACACACATCACATGATATATTTAGAGTTTGATACTTAAATTGAATAATTTAGAGTCACACATATGGGAAAGGAAGTGAATCCATGTGACCATGAAACTATTCAATGTCTAGATGATCATATGTCCAAGTAGCATAACCAGTAGGTCACCTCATGATTGAATACCTATCAAATGATCAATAGGTATTCTCATGAACATAATCATGTCTCATGAATGAATTATCATCTTGCAATCAACCCCCTCATAATTCATTCAAACTATATTTTCCATACGTTAATCACTAGGATTTTTCAGGGGGAAGATCCTTATAATCATGTTATCACTCCACTCTCGAAAGTCCTCTTCTATGTATGTCCACTTCCATATCTCTATATGTCTCATTATTTTCCAAGGGGAGTTTTACAATCATTTTGACCCCTATATCTATGTCTCTTTTCATGGAGTAAAATATAAATAGCTCGACTTACGTTAGAAGAAGGACCATTTACATATGTTGAAAAGTTATTAGGTTCTTCACAAGATTACATCATGCAAAATCAGTGTTATCATCCCTCATTGCAAGATAAACCTGACCATATGATCGATATGACATTACCAACCTCCTTGAACCCACGACATGTCCTAGATCAAGTGATGGTGTCTCATGATGTTCTGGAACACATGTCCAAGTGACATCACATGATCAGGCTGAAATACCTAAGGGCTTAAACATGATCAAGTTAATACATCCAACATATTTCACATGATTGATGAACTATTCAGCAAACCATGTAATCCTTTCATGTGAAAAATTATTAATTCCCATCATATAACGATATCTTAATTTATATATTTTATCAACTGAATACTTTAGAATTATTAAACATTTATCATCCATTTTTTTATAAGGATGTTATGTGAGAAATAATCCAATAATGTTAGTTGTAAGAACCATTTTCCAGACATGGTTGTCATGGAATCGATGAACTGATTCCCAGAGGATGTCTCGTGATCAAAATTTGATCTCCCATGGCCTTGTACACCATGTTTGGGAAAACCTTCATTGGTCACCATTTGAACCATTACACGATCTTTCAAACTTTATGAAAACACATGTCTCTCCATGGGTCATGTAATTTCATAACATAAAAACATGATTTCCATGGTTTAATGATTCATTGTTTTATTAGTTTCCAAAGTTATACATGTGATTCGGGTATTATTTTTTTCTAGTTTTCCAATTCCCATATTTTGGGCATAAAAAATACCCCCCATATGTGAATTTCAATGGAATGGGAAAGGAATTAGTTATGAGGAATTAAATTCTATCCTGAATCTCTTGGAATTTCATTGGTTGGTCTTTTGGGTGACTCTTGGTTTCATGAAAGACATTTGGTATTCTGTGGTACAGACTATAAATATGATGAAAATGTTTCTATCTATGTCACCTTATCTTGAGTGTCTAGAGATCTCATAAGTTTCCTCCTCAATTGCACACTTTTTTCAGAGGACTCCATATTGAATATTGATCACATGATCCAATCAGGTGATTTTGTATTCTAAACACATGGTCCAAATGAATCATTCATACAATCCCCTAACAAATCAATAGAAAATTACTTTAAATATGGGTATTCACCCAATAAACATGTATACATATGTTCTTTGATCGATAATTGTGATCTACTTCATGTTACATGATTGTTTTATTCATGTGAAATTCCAAGGTCATGTAATCTGTGGGATTTTAATGGGTCATGAAATCATATGACTCAGAGTGGGTAAAGAGAGTTCAAGATTCATAATGGGTCATAAGATCTATATGATGTATCCTCATCCATGCATATGTTTTATTTGATTCACCCACCTGTAGGATTGAAATAACGATGTAGATTCTCAATATACAAGAGGGGGGTGAATTGTATACTTTAAAAATTTCCTTATACAAGGAAAAATTTAAGTTTAACAAAGTTAAACTGAACAGATTCACAACACTTTTAATCACCAACTGGAGAATTAGAAACCGAGGTTTACAATATAAGATTCTACCTTAAAGCATATAGAATCTAAACTAATCAGAGTACGAGTGTAAGGAAATATAAGAAGGTTATAATTTCCTTAAAATATAGAAGTGCAGCGGAAAAACAAGTAGTAAAACTACAAGTAACAAGATATAAGTATTTTAACCCAAAGATAAGGGTATCCAACAACCTTGGATAAAGGTCCCTTGATTTATACTTTCAAGAAAGTCTGTCTTGCCCACACCAGGGTAAGCCCTTGATACGAATATCAGAATCTCTATCTTGCTATCCCTGCAAGCCCTCAACTTCAAGGTAGTTGGAACATCTGTCTTCCTCAGTAAGGAAGCCCTCGAACTTCATGGTAGTCAGAACCTTTGTCTTCCTCAACAAGTAAGCCCTCGAACTTCAAGGTAGTCGACACCACTTTCTTCCTATCCCCATAAGTCCTCGAATGTAATCACCAACATTTGGAGTCGCACAAAGCAATCTGAACGAGCCGTTCAGTACACACAAGGCATGAAATGTTTCTCTCTCTAGAAATCAACTTAACAGTGTGTGGTCTCTGGATCGATCAACTTCTTATTTTCGAGCTCTTTCAAATGAGCTCCTATTTATAGGAAAATTTCCAATGGTCTGCTCCCTCCTCCAACAGGCATATTTTCCATGAAATTCGGAGGGACCTGTACATGTGTAACTCAACCAATGGTTAATTAGAACCAGAATGAACGACATCGTTTAATAATAAATCAGGTATAACTGAATGCACGACATCATTTTGAAAAGGAGCATATCTAAGTAAAATCCATAAAAAATTTTGGAGTGTAAGAAAATTAAAAGTTTGGAGTCTAACCAAAATTAAATTCGGAATCTATGTTAAGAAATTTTCGGATTCTGTTTTATAGGAATTCGGAGTCTGGTTTCACCCGAGATCGGAATCTGAACTTGTAGAGTTCGAAGTCGAACCAGTAAAAGTTCAGAGTCGAGCTACTTATGAGTTCGGAGTCAAACTACTTAAGAGTTCAGAGTCGAACTTCATAAGAGTTCAGTGTCGAACTCATGAACGTTTGGAGTCAAACTTCATAAGAGTTCGGAGTCGAACTCATGAATGTTCGGAGTCGAACTTCATAAGAGTTCGAAGTCGAACTCATGAAAGATCGGAGTCCAGAATTCGGATTGGAACTTCATTACAGTTCACATCCAGAATTTCGATCCTAAAAACAGAATGCTCCAAGTCTTTACATTATATGACTTTTGGAATTTTGGGAATGAATCCGGTTTTTTTACTAAAGAAAAATATTTCTATGTATAAGAAAATATAGGTTAGGGTAAATTTCCATAAAGAATTAAATTTTTATTATGAAGGTGAAACTTATATTTTCTTAAGTATAAGGTGTTTGAGATTTTCAAAATAAGGAGGAATGGAAAAGTTATAAGGAAAACCTTATTGACACAACAATCTCCCCCTTTTTGGAAAGCACAAACATCCTTTTGAAAAACCATATAAAGATTTTGAACAATTTCATTAGACTTTGAAATTAAACACTTATATGCCTTTGTTCATGGATGAAAATGAATACAACTAACTCCCCCTTTCTTTAAGGATATTTCTCTTATAAATTTTCCTTTCTCCACCTTAGGAGTAGTTCTTTTTCCTTCTCCCGCTTTGTGATTTTCAAAAAAAATTGATGGGAATGTAAAACAAAGTATGGTACCTAAAACATTAGTATATTACAAGATACAACGAACCAAATAATCATTTCATTAGAGTTTGAAAAATTTTACAAAGAAAGAAAAATACAAAAAAAGATTGGGGTGGGTTCATTTGTCTTCCTTTTCCTTCGGGATGAGCTTATTTAACAAGGTTTTGAGTTTCTTCACATCTCTTTGGTCTTCCTCACCTTGCCTCTCCAAGGCTTTTACCTTATCTCCTTGGACTTTTAATTCTTCTTCTTGAGCCTCCAAGGCTTCTTTCTGCAAATTTATTAATTAATCATGCCTTTCCATCTTCTTCTAAAACTCAATCTAGAAATCTCTTTCAGTTTTCCAATTCAGAGATACTGAGTTAGGCTTCCCATTCAGGTCCCTAACCTATTGATTCCGAGAATTTTTCTCTCGGGACAACTTTTCATAAATCTCGTTAACCTTTTTATCCTCCATTTCAAAAGCATTTTGAACTTCACCCTAAAAATTCTCAAAGTGAAATAAATCTTCATCAACTATCTTAGACCACTTTGTTAACTTACTGCAGGACTTTCTAGGCACATCATAATTGATAAGAAAACTTTTCTGTTCAACTGCCAACTTTACAAACTTATCCATGACCATGGATAAAGAATCCGATTTCTGATTCATACTTTGTTGCAGCATCTGGCATCTGGAATCTATTGTTGGAAAAATTGGAATGGTGTCCACTAATTTCTTCAGATATTGAACCACAAAAGCATGCCCAAGAGATGATGATTCTGAATCAGAAACAATGCTTGGAGACTGATCTTCTTCAGCTTGCACCAACTTTCTTCTAGAGGTGCCACCAACCTCTTTATTCCTGATGAAATATTTTATAGGTGTCTCCATGAGAGCTTGCTTCCCCTTATCAGCTCTCAGAACTGGTTCCTTACAAGGGGATACTTCCTCGTATTTAGACACATTAATGATCTGGTCTTCATCTGGTTTTTTTCTATTCCTTCCTCAAGAAAATTCTTCTCATAAGATTCTTCCTCATCATACAAGACATTATCTTATTCTTCTTCTTACTTTTGATTATCACTATTCTTACTAGCTTCCTCATTTTCCTTTCCTAGAGTTACTAACTTTGTGGATTCGGCCTTGTCTTTATAGTCCTATACATTCTTGATCAGGGTATCCAAATCTTCACTTTCCTCCTCCTCTTCTTCTTCTTCCTCATCTTCTTCCTCTACTACTACTTCTACATCAACTTCTTTTTCGGCTTCTTCAACTACTTCTTTACCATTGGATTTTTCTGGAGTGACATAGTTCTGAGCTGGAGTTTCTGGTTAAGAATGTTCAGAACCGAATGTTTCTGGAACAGGAAGCATTTCAGAAGCTAACTCTGTAGCTTTCAGCAAAGATTGCACCTCTTAAGCTTCAGACATTTTCTTTTTTCCCTTTCTTTTCCTTCGCTTTTTTCTCTAACTCCTCACCAGCTTTTTCTTCTAAGGCTTCAGCCTCTACAAGGTCCAATCCGAATTATGGATCCCCTTCCTTCCTATTTTCTTTATCTTCCCTCCATTTGGCTACTACTTCATCAGTATATGTTTTCTGCTTCTTCGGCTTGGGGGGAGCAGACTGAGTTTCCTTAGCCTGAGGATTTTCTTCATCAGCAACCACTTCTTTAACCTTTCTCTTCCTCCTTTGATTTTTTTATGGTTCTAGATTCTGTGTTTCATTCTGAGCTGCTTCAACCTCTTCCACATACAGAGGGTAAAATTCTCCGGATTCACTAGAAAAACCCATCTTCATCCTATTTAGGGTGTCATCACTAACTAGCATAAGCTTGCAATTCCAGACTTTTGATTTGCATGCAACCTTGAAGGATTATAAGCAATGAACTATCAGCCTTGATAGTAAAGCAGGGTACATAATTATCTGAGCTCTTAAATTACCTTCCTTTATGTTCTTGATCGTAATCAAGACATGACTCGTCAAATTAATTTTTCTTAGTTTCACCGAGAAATCTAAAATATAGATATCACTTTTCTCCAAATTATCTTTTTTTCCTGTTTTCGGAACGAGAAAAACTTGCACCCAAAGATGAAGAATCTTGTTGTTCGGAGTGAGATGAGAAATCTTAGCGGTCGTTGCATCATTATGTCCAAGGAATTTTAAATCCTTCACCTTCCTGAAACTTCCTTGCTCATCTGGAAGATTGTTTTAGCAAAACTCAGCTTCCCCCTCATAGTAAAAACCAACCAAGCTCGCAGCCTTGGTGTAGGATAGCTTATAAGTCTTTCCATAAGACTTGAAGAAAAAACCATTATCTTCCATCTTCAATCTGGAAGGAAACAGACTCATAGAACTCTATCAACAAATCAGTATACACTGGATCCTGCTTTTCTGACTTGAACAAGAATATATCTTCCCAACCATTCAAATTAATATTCTTGGTTACAATAGAATCAATCTTGTAGAAATCTGGATGAACTAAACTTTCCCTGAAGTCTAACAACATAGAAATTGGTTTCGCAGTTGACATATCTTGAGATGTAGCTTCTACAAACATTCAAAGTGAGGAAATCTGAAAGATTCGGAACGACTTTGAAAAGTTCGGAACTGGCCTTAAGAAGTGAATCATGGATTCGGGACGCAAAAGCATGAAAAACCGATGTGGGACGAGAATTGGGGTCCCCTTTATATAGACGATGGATGTGACCTTCAGTCTTCCAAAAGCCATCTAACGGTTGAAAAAGCTTTGACCTGATCTGATGGTTGAAAACACTCCTGCAAGGAAAACGTGACTCTGATCTTTTGAGGTTTTAGGGAAAGCATCCGGATTTGAGGAAAAACTATAATCTGAAAATTTAAAAAACAAGGAAAATACCAACAAGAAAAATATGATTACGAAACTATAAGTAAGGAAATCATAGCTTTCAGATTTGCTAGAAAAATTGTTCGTTATTGGTAATATTCTTCTTGAAGAAATGAATTTAAAAACAAACTCATTACGAAACTTATATTATGAAAATCTCGTTACGAAAACACCATTATGAAAATCTCCATTCCGAAAGTTCTCAGAACGAATATCTCCATTCCATAAGTTTTTAATACGAAAATTTCAAACCTGAAAATTTCAGTTCCCGAAATTCCCATTCCGAAAATTTTAGTTTCAGAAATTCCCATTCAGGAATCTTCAGTTCTGAAATGTTTGAAAAACTAACTACGAAAAAAATATTAGTTGCACTCAGTTTTTAAAAAAATCAAATTACGAAAAATTTTGTTACACTAACAATCAAATGTACTCCTCCTATGAAAATTATTTTATTACTGCTAGGAGAATTTTTCAACAAGAAGTTAATAAAGAATGATTACCTTACTGTTATCATTCCTAACTTTTGTTTAATGTATTCAAATATATCGGAGGGTAATGATTTTTTTGAAAATATCAGCAAGTTGATCTTGCGTTCCGATAAACTAAAGAATGATATCTCCTTTAAGTGTGTGATACCTAAGAAAGTGATGCCTAATATCTATGTGTTTTGCACGGGAGTGTTGTGCAGGGTTCTTACTTAGGGAAATGGAACTTGTGTTATCACACAAAATTTGAGTCTTAGTAAAACTCAGGCCATAGTTTGTGAGTGTGTGTTGTATCCACAACACTTGAGCCTAACAACTTCCAGCTGCTATATATTCATCTTCAACAGTGGAAAGTGCTACAGAATGTTGCTTCTTACAAGACCAACAAACTATTGAATCTCTTAAGAAATGACAAGTTCCAGATGTACTCTTTCTATCCATTCTACATCCACTAAAATGAGCATCCGAAAAGAATTTTAGAATAAAAAAATTTCCAGAATTATAAATTAATCATAGATCCATGGTTCCCTTAAGGTAGCGAAAAATTCTTTTTACCACCTTTAATTGAGATTCTTTAGGATTGGATTGATATCTTGCGCATAAGCATACTGAGAACATTAAGTCTGGTCAACTAGCTGTTAAGTAAAGTAAACTTCCTATCATACCTCTAAAAGATGTTTGATCTACTAGTTTCACAGCTTCATAAAGATCTAAGGAGTTTGAGGTACCAATGGGAGTACATATACTCTTAGTGTTATCATAACCATACTTTTTGAGAAGATCTTTAATATACATATGTTGAGATATATAGGTTCCTTATGGTTTTTGAGAAATTTTAAAACCAAGGAAAAAAGTTAACTCACCCATCATACTCATTTCAAACTCATATTTCATTAGACTTGCAAAAGAATCAGTTAAAGATTGGTGATTTGAACCAAATATGATGTCATCAACATAAATTTGAACAATCAAAACATTTTTATTATCTTTCTTTATAAAAAGGGTGGGATCTGCATTTCCCTTAACATAGTTATTTTGAAGCAAAAATCTTCTAAGTCAATCATACCAGGCTCGTGGGGCTTGCTTAAGACCATACTATGCTTTGGTAAGTCTAAAAACATGATCAAGATGTTTTGTGTCTTCAAATCCAGGAGGTTGTTCAACATAAACTACCTCTTGAACAAAACCGTTAAGAAAAGCACATTTCACATCAATTTGAAAAAGATTAAAATTAAAGAATGCTGCAAAGGCAAGTAAAATACGAATAGATTCAAGTCTAGCTACTAGAGCATAAGTTTCTTCATAGTCTATTCTCTCTTTCTGGTTATATCCTTTAGCAACTAGTCTAGCTTTATTTCTTACAATAACTCCATTTTTATCAGACTTGTTTCTGAAGACCCATATTACTCCAATAACAGAAGTTTCCTTAGGTCTTTCAACCAAGGTCCAGACTTTATTCCTCTCAAATTCATTCAGTTCATCTTGGATGGATTTGATCCAATCATCATCACCCAAAGCTTCATCAGTGATTTTTGGTTATAATTGGAAAAGAAATGCTAGATGTTCTACTTCATTTCTCAAGGAACTTCTAGTCCTTACAGGTTAATTTACATCACCAATGATGCTATCACTGGGATGATTCTTATGAAACACCTGATTTGGGTTTTGTAAAACATGTTCATTAACATAGGGTAGAAAGTCTTCTAGGTTAAATGTTTCAAAAGTATCCTCTTGAACATTTTCCTTATCAGAAGGATCTTCTATCAAATGATGACAACCCGTTTTTGAAAAGACATCTGAGGATGTAGGTTGGGATGGTTTGAAAACGAAAGTATCTGACTCATCGAATTTTACATGCACTGTTTCTTCAACAGTACAAGTATTTTTATTGAAAACTCTATATGCCATAGAAGTGGTGGAGTAGCCTAAGAAAATTCCTTCATCAGATTTTGGTGTGAATTTATGTAAATTATCTTTAGTATTCAGAATGAACACTTTGCAACCAAAAACCTTGAAGTAGGAAAGTCTTGGTTTTCTACCGTTCCATAACTCATAAGGAGGTTTATTAAGAAAAGGTCTAATAAAAACTCGATTCATAGTATAAAAAGCAGTACTTAGAGCTTCAACCCAGAAATGTCTAGCTATAGAATATTCACTCAACATGGTTCTAGTTATCTCTTGAAGAATTATTTTTCTTCTTTCAACTACACCATTTTGTTGAGGAGTTCTAGGTGCTGAAAAAATTGTGAGTAATAACTTTTCTATTACAAAAAGTTTTAAAATCAGAATTTTGAAATTCTCCTCCATGATCACTATGAATAGTTTTCAGCGGAAGATTATTCTCAATTTTAACATGTGCTCTAAAACTTTTGAAATATGAAAAAGCTTCAGACTTCTCTGCTAAAAAATAGACCCAAGTAAATCTAGTGTAATCATCAACTAAAACAAATACGTAGTATTTGCCTCCAATGCTTCCAGTTTGTGTTGGACCAAAAAGATCCATGTGCACTAACTATAATGAATCAGTTTTTGATACCTCACTGATTGATTTAAAACTAGATTTATGTTGCCTTCCATATTGACAAGGATCGTGAACTTTATAAAAATTAAATCTAAGCTCCGGTAGATCCTTAACTAGTTTCTTCTTAGAAAGTTTACATAAGTTCCTAAGGTTACAGTGACCTAATCTTCTATTCCACAGCCAAGAATGATATTCCATTACACTAAGGCAAGGTAAATCTTGGCTTCTAAGGTCTTATAAGTTTAAAGTGTAAACATTCTCTTGCCTATTGGCTGTGAGAATAAATTCTTCCTTGGAATTGTGAACTAAGCACTTATCATTCTTAAAATTCACAAGGTATCCTTCATAACATAACTGGCTTATACTAATGAGGTTGTTCTTAATACCCTTAACAAAAAGAAAATTTGAAATCAAAGTTTTACCTAGAAGAACAATATTACCTATACCAACAATTTCTCCCTGAGAATTATCTCTGAAGGTTAGGTTTCCTCCTTTCGTCTTGATAATCTTTTCAAAATAGCTTTTGTTACCAGTCATGTGCGAAGAACATCCACTATCCATGTACCATGTACTATTTTTGGTACTTCCTTTATCTTCTTGAAATCAAGAAATGAATTAGACTTTCGGAATCCAAACTTGTTTGGATCCGAGATTTCCAAATAAGAAAATTTTAGGAACCCACACTTTCTTAGTAAAATAGACTTTATGAAAACCTAACGATTGGGTTTTATTTAAAGAACAGTTCTTTTCCCAGTGACCACCACATTGACACTTGGTACAAAATGGGTCACTTTTTGGAACAAAGTAGTTGTTACTAAAAATTGGTTTTTCATGGGTATAACCAAATCCGGATTTGTTTCTTAAAGGTCATTTTTGAGAATACATTTTATCAAAAACATTCTTACCATGGGTAAAGTTTGATAAGAACTTATTTAAAGAAAAAATTTCGGACTTGAGTTTTACAACCAAGTTTTTATCTTCAAAATCATTATATTTAGAACTAGAGCTAGGCTCGAAAATACTTTTCTTAGAAATTACTTTTTCTAACTCTTTAGAATGTTTTTTATTCTCAGAACTTACTTCATCAAGATTTATTAAAATACTTAAAAAATCAGCATTTTTCCTATCAATATCTTTAGAAAGATCTGATGTTTCATTCGTATGAATAGTATTCCTAGAGTTTTCCTTATCAAGTTTTTTATTGAGTTTGGAATTCTCAATTTCAAGAATTTCAGCAAACCTAGAAACATCTTCATAGGTAGGCAAAGTATTTTCTTCATCAGAAGTGAATTCTTTATCAAAAGAGTTATAATATTCTATATCATTCGAATTTAAAGAAACATTGGTCAATGATTCAGTATTTCATCCCTTATCTATAAAACAATGATTGTTTATAGGTAATCTGGCTATAAGACCAAGATTCTTCTGTCCTGAAGATTCATAATCAGAAGATTCATCTGAAGAGTCACCACCACTGGCACTCCAGGTGTCATTTTCTTACAAAACTTTCTTAGCTTTGGTTTTGTAATACTTCTTCCTGTTCCTTTCAGAATGCCTTTCTTTCCTTTCTTTCTTTTTGAGCAAAGGAAAATCTGGTCTAATATTTCCAACTCTCTTGCATTCATAACAAGTAACTTCTCCATCTCTCATATCTTTCCATTCCTTTTTCTTATACTTGGATTGGAAATTTCTCTGGCCAGCTATCTTGTTCATCCTTCGAGCATGATTTTCTAACTCATTTTTAGAGACTTCACTCTCACTCAATTCGGATTGGATTATAACTATCTTATACTTGGATCTAGTTACTATCTCAGGAGTTTTAACTTTTTATATGACTTGATGTTTTTGTGAAAGAAACTGTACCATTACCGTTCTACTTCTTGATGTTGTCAGCATCTCTCTTCATTCTTTCTTCATGTTGGAGAAGAGTTCCAAAAAGTTCATCAATAGATATATTTGTAACCTTCATGTTCTCATCTATAGCTGTTCTCTTTGATTCCCATTCATTGGGAATAATATCAATTAACTTATCTACAAGGGCTTCATCATCTAACCCTTTTTCTTCCATAGACTGCAAGTTGTTGACTATAGTCATAAATATTTGTTGAACTTTACAGATTGGTTCACCATAAAGAAAATTGAATCCATGGTATTCAGCTCTAAGCATAGCTCTCCTAGTCTCAATCACTTTAGAAGTGCCAAAGTGTGTAACCTCTAACTTCTTCTAGATACAATTACCAGCTTCGCAAGAAGATATTTGGCTATATATATTTCTAGTCATTGAACATAGTAAAGTATTGAGTACCTTATAATTAAGTTGATACTCTTCCTTTTCCTGGTTAGTGAAAGGTCTAACTTTCTTTTTAGGAATTTTATAATCACCAGTAAGCATAATGAAATTATCCACTCCAGTATTGATAAGAAAAGTATTCATTAGATCTCTCCAGTACTCATAGTCATTACCATCAATGATTGGTGGTCTTGTAGGGTTTAGATTGTCAATAGTACCAACATTGATACCTAACATTCTTAAAACAACTTTGGAAACCAAACTGGTTTGTATAAAAAGTTTGTAACCATAAAGTTCGGAATGACGATTCAGAATGACAAAGTTTAGAATGAAAAAGTTTAGAATGAAAAAGTTCAGAATGAAAAAGTTCGGAATGAAAATGTTCGGAATGAAAAAGTTCGGAATGACAAAGTTCAGAATGACAATGTTCGGAATGAAAAAGTTCAGAATGAAAAAGTTCACAATGACAAAGTTCGGAAGCAAGGATGAAGAACAATGAAAAGTGAGCAAGAAAAACTTATACGTGAGTACGAGTATTTTTTATACCTCCTCTAATACCAATTGTAGGATCGAAATAACGATGTAGATGCTCAATATAAAAGAGGGGGGTGATTTGTATACTTTAAAAATTTCCTTAGACAAGGAAAAATCTATCTTTAACAAAGTTAAACTGAACATATTCACAACACTTTTAATCACCAACTGGAGAATTGGAAAACAAGATTTGCAATATAAGATTATACCTTAAAGCGTATAGAATCTAAACTAATCAGAGTACAAGTGTAAGGAAATATAAAAAGGTTATACTTTACTTACAATACCGAAGTGCAGCGGAAAAAAAAGTAGTAAAACTACAAGTAACAAGATATAAGTCTTTTAACCCAAATAGAAGGGTATCGAACAACCTTGGATAAAGGCCCCTTGATTTATACTTTCAAACAAGTCTGTCTTACCCACACCAGGGTAAGCCCTCAATACGAAGATCGGAATCTCTGTCTTGCTATCCCTGCAAGACCTCAACTTCAAGGTAGTTGGAACCTCTGTCTTCCTCAACAAGGAATCCCTCGAACTTCAAGGTAGTCAGAACCTCTGTCTTCCTCAGCAAGGATGAACTCAAACTTCCAGGTAGTCGGCACCTCTGTCTTCTTATCCCCAGAAGTCTTTGAATGTAATCACCAATATTCGGAGTCGCACGAAGCAATCTGAACGAGCAGTTCAATACGCACAAGTCATGAAAAGATTCTCTCTCTAGAAATCACCTTAACAGTGTGTGGTCTCCAACTTCTTGTTTTCAATATCTTTCAAATGAGCTCCTATTTATAGGAAAATTACCAACGGTCAGCTCCCTCCTCCAACGGTCATATTTTCCATGAAATTCAGAGGGACCTGTACACATGTAACTCAACCAACAGTTAATTAGAACCAGAATGAACGATATTGTTTAATAATAAATCATGTATAAATGAATGCAAGACATCGTTTTGAAATGGAGCATATGTAAGTAACAACCATACAAAATTTCGGAGTGTAAGAAAATTAAAAGTTCAGAGTCTAACCAAAATGATATTCGGAATCTATGTTAAGAAATTTTTGGATTCTATTTTATAGGAATTCGGAGTCTGGTTTCACCAGAGATTGGAATCTGAAGTTGTAGAGTTCGAAGTCGAACCAGTAAAAGTTCGGAGTCGAGCTACTTAATAGTTCGGAGTCGATCTACTTAAGAGTTCGGAGACAAACTTCATAAGAGTTCAGAGTCGAACTCATGAAAGTTAGGAGTCGAAAATCATAAGAGTTCAGAGTCAAACTCATGAAAGTTCAGAGTCAAACTTCATAAGAGTTTGGAGTCGAACTCATGAATGTTCGGAGTCCAGATTTCGGATTGGAACTTCATTACAGTTCACATCCAGAATTCAGATCCTAAAAACAGAATGCTCCAAATATTTACATTATATGACTTTTAGAATTTTGGGTATGAATCCAGTTTTTGTACTAAGGAAAAATATTTCTATGTATAAGAAAATATAGTTTAGGGTAAATTTCCTTAAAGAATTAAATTTTCTTTATGGAGGTGAAACTTATATTTTCATAGGTATAAGGTGTTTGTGATTTTCGAAACAAGAAGGAATGGCAAAGTCATAAGAAAAACCTTATTTACTCAACACCACCTTATTCACAAGGTAAAAAAATATATTAATTCAGTCATTTTATGTATTAATCTAGATGGGATCAATATCTTGGAATTTATCCAACATGGCTTTCCAAATGGATATGATCATTAAAAACAGCAATACTGATCCCCAGGAGTAGGTTTTATCTGACTATGAGATTCTAAATGGTCTTCCATGACTCAAACTTTATAATTATCCTATGACACATAGAGGGAACATATAAAATTTTTGCATTCTAGATGATTCCACCATCCCTTCTCCTAGCAGCAATCTTCCTGCTTTCTGGTTTTCATCCCCCTTTGTTTGTATCCTGGTGATTTTCACTGAGAATATCAAACTGATGTTGGTGTTGTTACAAGGTTCATCCTAAAACATTGATCACACCCATTTAAAGCTATATGGTTTCTATTCAATCAAAAAATAATTTCCAAAATTTACTCAAATATATTTTCCTCATCCTTAGACAAAGTAAATGGAGTTTGGATCTTAAAAATGAATTGTCACCCTATCAGAAAAAAGATTTAATTATTATGAATGGATTTTTTGGCATAGAAATTACTATATAGAATTTTCCAATCATCTTCACACCATCCAACATTACAATGTGATGTTGAATTCTCAATACATCATGTACCATAAACCAAAAATTACTTGATAGTTGATTATTTATTAGTGTCTTAAAACCAAATCTTTTCACTTGGCCCATGTTGAAGTATGCGTTAGCCTATTGGACATCCAATAGCTTCGGGAATGCTTCTTCTTGGGGTGAGGTATGAAGAATTATTCCCCACTATGAATGTTCAGGATAACTATGAATAGAATCCTACATTATCTCATGATATGATCCCTACTGTGAGGGTAAATATGAATAAGGAGATGACCTTACAATCAATCATTTCATTCAAAAACTGGATGAGCATCATTGTTTATCTATGTGGGGCTTCAGAAACTATGGTACATCCTCATCACTTACCTTATAGACATAATTAGGACGATGTGATTTATTATTGGTTCATTCTAGATATCATGGAGTATAAATGTTAAGGGAAATTAGTAAACTAGGTTTGTCTCCAAGCCATCATTAGGTTGGATTTTTGGCCAGGTTCCTAAATAGATGGATTTTACAGGATGAGGACGCACATCTGGGCATTTGAGATGGAAGATTAGTGACGACATGATGACTTGAAGAAGTCTTACCCCTCAATAGGGTCATGTAATTTCATTCCTCTCCTTATAAAATTCTTTTCCATGTTCAAGATTATAATATGCCTTATCGGATTAGAGGTCCCTTACAGTTTCTATTTCAGTGGATATTTGATCACTTCTGGTGCTATAAAGACTATAATAATATTTAAATATATAATTCCTTTTTCTTAAAAATGATAATAAATATATTAGGGGTTGAGGAAACGCTATTAGGAATCTATGATGTTATCCCTATGTTGATAAGGAATAACTATATTAATTTCATGCCATAACCTGTAGCTTTTGGGGGATCATTGATGTTGTTAGATGTTTACTTAATGAGAGGCCATATAAATTCTCATTTTGAGATTTGGTTCATAAATCTCATTTAAATGTTCCTTTCATCTATGAAACATACACCCCATAAAGTTTTTCTCATCATTTGAAGTGCACTTGGAAGGTGTCTTATCTTCCTTATGATAGAGCGTGAGAGGAATGAAATCTCGATATTATTCATTGATTCTAGTTGATGATGATCCGTGAGTATATAAATTTAAATTTTTTGTTTATGGCTGCTGATTATCTCAACAATATATATAATGACTATTCTCTATCTTTGATAGAATCTTACCAAACCTGTGTATTGAGAAAACCAATTTGACTCATTGATAAACCATTCGCCTCTTAGAACCCTTTATCTTTGTCTATAATGGAAATAGATATGAACTCATGGTTCCATAAAAAAAGATCCCTTATGATAATGCTGAGTCTTTTGATGACGATAATGAGTTTGTAAGAAATTTTACACCTCTAGACCAATAGGGTATGATTTATTGACCAAGGCAGTGTTGGATCACATTATTGGAAAAGAGAGGGCAATAAAGGAAACATAGTTTTCTTATTTTCCGGTAAATATGATTCTCCCAATAGCGAGTTTGATACTAAAATATATCTCAATTGATGTATCTCATGCATTTATTCCTATCAAGATGGGTACTAGAGGAATGTTCACTCAAAGACCATTCTGGTATGAGATCTCTTCTTTATTCATCAACACTCCTTTAGAGGAGCTCCATGGGTAAGGGAAACACCTCCACTAAATCTTACATCAACTAGGGGTGGGTTAGTTAAATTATTGGGGACAATATGAAGTCATGTAGAAGATTATTCTATCCCAATAGTAAATTTTTAGTCATGAAAGAGACTTGTGAAATTTTGATGACACACATAGTTTGTTCCAATCGACATGAACGACCATAATGGAACTATAGAAAATGCTTAGTAAATTATCTGACCATATGGGAAACATGGCTACACATATAGTTGAAAAATAAATAACTCATAGATCATGAAATGTATTAACTTTTGAAAGATCCATATTTATTAGAGACAACACAAATAGAATTTAATAACCTATCCTCCACAATAAAGGCTCTAAGTCTACTAGAGATGGTGGATGAAATTTATTAGGTGACACCTTGTCATGAAATAATTGAAAATTTTCAAACTATGACCAATTCGGATAACTAAAAAAAGTAAATTTTTTCTTTATATAGCAGTATCCTTTTAGAGAATCACGGGACAAACTCTAGGTTGTGGATATTCCTTCCTTTAATTATACATTATCAATGAAAAAATACTTCAACATCCATATATTTCTTTTAATACTCAAACTTTTTATCATATGTATGGAATTACATTAGCTCATTGTCATATATATAAATGAAAGAATATTTTTTTTATAATTCCAATTGAACCCAAAAATGAACTCAAATGCTCAAATCATAAAATGGCATATAATGTGAATAGAATCTATATGATTATTAGAATAATAATCATTATCAAAGTACATAAACCGATCCTTCCATGACCATCTAGTTCAAAAGGATGATTTTGGTAAATACCTTTAAAAGGGTGAGTGCTCATACTTTTTTCTTAAATAGGGGACTAGAGAGTATTGCTCGATTTCATATAGGGTTATATGGTGGTATCTAAAATCATTGTATATTTTTAATTATTCTCTATCTTTTACCTAACATTGAGAGAGAGAGACCATAGTGAGTAGAGACCAAACTTATTACCAGAATGCCCTTCAAATTTTTTCATCTTTACAAGTTTAAGGTCAATTTCACTTAAAATTTACGGTCTTGCCATTTAGACCAATATATATGGTGTTTTTTGTCAAACATCTATAACCCCACAATACTAATTTTTAATAAAGTATTAATTAGAACTTCTATTGTTGTAGTTTTGGGTCATATAGCACATACCTTCTTCTGAGTGTTATGATTTATGGGTATTCATGAAGGGTTATGATACCCTTAACCCTTATTGAAATTATATAGGATGGATATTCATGAGTAGTTTTGAAACAACACATCTTTAATTCAAAAGGTACATGGTAGATAGAATCATAATGAAAGTGATTTCAAATACTCTTGGATATTTTATATATGTTTTTTTTAATCACATCAAAATGATTTTGAACTGATGATGGTGATATGGGAATGAAATGTTGGGGATGATTGAAAAACACACTAAGGTGATAAGTTTTAGTGTGATGTATCTTGGGATCACAAGGATTAGGGCCCTTTATTATTGGGTAATTTCACTGATGATTGATGGTTAAATGGCCAATATGTATCTCCAAATATGTTATTATATGAATTATTCTGAATAAATGTCCCTTCTCTATTCTGATGGCTATGTAAGATTCATGAAAACACAAACACTAGAGTAATGAAGTTGGTTATGGAGAGAAAATTTATCCAAGGAGGGTAATAGAACCATGGGGTAGTTTAGATTATGGTTTTAATGCTCATGCCCTATATAAAATGGTTTAGGAACATGTGATGAGTACAACTAAAACCTATGGGAATTGAGTTATCTATTCCTCCTTTGAGAATGTGTATAATACTTGGGAACATAACATTGATAATGTCAAATAAGATTGGATATCAGGGTTATAGTAAGCGTTAATCATGATATATGAATATATAAGTTAATTGGAAAATTAGACTAGTGGGTTACAATTCTACCATTAGTAATGGTGGAAAATACTATCACACAAATTTAGTTAAATAACTAATGGATTTAAGGGTACCTTTATATAAGGACCGAAACATCCCCTGGGTTATATGATCTAAGGCATTGTGTTATTAACGAGTGATTCCTTGCGGGGCCCCTTCAGATTATTTAGCCTCTATTTACAATATACTATAGTAAAGTAGAAATAGGAATTTCTTATGGCTATGGTGTCAATACCTGATATTTTTTATGAAATACTTCTACAATGGCTCAGACCTCTCCGGTCCATTCCTTTTCAAAAATCTGGTGTATGGGGTGTTCTGGGAGGTCAATTTGACTTATCCCCAACACTTTTCTATGTTTCTAGTTCTATGAACAGTGTTTCCAATTCTGTGAACAGTGCAACGGTAACCTTATGTGAACAATGTCATCTGCAGGCTTATATGAATAGTGCATCAGTAGCCTTATGTGAATAGTGTCATCAGTAGCGTTAGGTGAATAGTACAACGGTAGAATTATTTGAACAGTGTCATTAGTAGTCTTATGTGAATAGTGCAATTATAGCCTAATGTGAACAGTGTCATTGGTAGCCTCAGGTGAATAGTGAAACGGTAGCCTTATGTGAACAGTGTAATCGGTAGGCTTATGTGAACAATGCAATGGTAGCCTTATGTGAATAGCGCCATCTGTAGCCTTATGTGAACACTGCAATAGTAACCTTATGTGAACAGTTCCAACAGTAGCCTTATGTGAACAGTGCAACGGTAACCTTATGTGAACAGTGCAACAGTAACCCTATGTGAATAGTGCAACGGTAACGTTATGTAAAAAGTTATAACAGTAGCCTTATGTGAATAGTACAACGGTAACCTTATGTGAACAGTGAAATGGTAACCTTATGTGAATAGTGCAATGGTAACCTTATTTGAATAGTGAAATGGTATCCTTATGTGAATGGTTCCATCGGTAGCCTTTTGTGAACAGTGCAACGGTAGCCTTATGTGAACAGTGTCATTGGTAGGCTTATGTGAACAGTTCCAATGGTAACAACTATTTCCATTTCCAAATTTTGAGTTCATGAACAGTGTTTCCAGAATGGTGAGGTCCAATGGTAGCCTCTAATTCATTTTTTCAAATTTTGAGTTCATGAACAGTGTTCCCAAAATGGTAAGGTCCAACGGTAGCCTTTATTTCCTTTTCCAAAATTTGTGTTCATAAATTGGGTTCTGAATTCCTACAGTTTCGCACCTTTGATGTTTCCTTCATCATAAAATTCATTTTATGCCTCATTTTAAGGACTCTAAGGCTGATTCGAAAGCCATAACTCCTATATTAACTTTTTCCTAAGGCTTGGGATTCTTTTACTTGGTCAAACCGTGTGGTTTAATGCGATCTGGTTTTAATCGAAAATAAAACATATCTTAAACCGCTGCTTCTTTAAATATTCTAAATGGATGAGATATCTTCCTCTCTAGCTCTTCCTCCTTGTTCTTTGGCGTGAGACACTCAAACATTCCATTCCTTCCCATAGGAGTTGTACAATCAAACTTTCCTCCTTGTATTGGTTCCCCTCTGTTTTTTATGCAACCAAGCAGTATTGATCAATCTTTGATATAAGGTATGATCTATCATTTTTATTTTGGGTTCATCTCCTTCTATTTCTCCTTTACCTTTTATAGAATTCTATCTCCATGTTCTTAATGGAATTTTCTTGGGTGTTGACTAGTGTGGTGGTGTCTCTGCATCATCGGGTGGATACAATTGTCACGGGCGGAGGAGATCGTAACCTGTAGTGTGGATCATTCTCATATAAAGAACGCCCTGAACCGTTTAAGGTAGGGGATTTGTTTCTTCTCGTTTATTTTATGTGAAACTGTAGAGTTAGCATGTTTTAACCCACTGGATCACAATGGAATTGACATAATAAATATTCAAACCAGATAAATAAATTGATATCGATCATATGTTATTGCCACTTGTTTGTCTAGATAGTGTGATATCTATGCTTTATTTTTTTAGATTTTCCTTCTTTATGGAAATTTGTAAAGAACTTAAATTTGGAATTAATTAATAAGTGTTTGGATAAAGATAAAGAGGAAGGTGAATGAATCAGATTGTTGTTGTTGTAATTTGATTATAATAAAATTGATGCAATAAGCATGTTTAATCAATTTTTGATAGCTTAATATTTAGGTTTCTCACAGTTGGAACCTATGAATATTAAATTGGTTAATTGATGATGGATTAAAGAACTGGTTTTTTGATAAAGGATAATTCCTTGTAGGGTAATGAGTTACTCTCATGCTTGTTTAAGGGCCAAGATCCCAATTGATATGATGTTGTTTTCTTGCTTCTTGTATTGTGATGTGAGCCTGTATGGCTGTTTTGATATTTGGGGGCATGGAGGACTGTTGGTTGTGGCAGCAGTTGATGCCTAGAGTGGCGAGATGAATCAGTTTATACATGTGGGTGTCAGGGAGGACATCGGGGATGATAAAACAGGTTGGATGTGAATGTTTGGATGCTTTTTGATTATTGTTGGTTGTTTATCCACTTTACTTTCCCCACGACTGAAGGAACTTGTTTGCATACCCTCCTTCCAAAAGGGGTGAAGACACTGGAGGTATTCCATGTACTTTCTATGTATAGCTTCTCAAGGGAGGATGGGTATATTCTCTTTCTATATGTGGAAAAGACTTGATGGGCAGTTCATCTACTCACCAAGTTGATCCCCCTTGTGTTTTGTAGCTTAGAATGTTTTTGTAGAATTCCTAGGAATATGGGAATTTAATAATGGTATTAATAAATTATTGAATAAATGATGTTCACCTAGGGGGTTGGATCTTTCTGGGATGCAATGTTGACATTAACATTTAAAGGGACAGTGGACTTTGGATGTGAGGATAATAAAATATAATATGGAATTGTTAATGGTTAATTAATGTTTAAAGAATTAATTAACATAAAGTTCAACTGATAAAAAGGGAATGAAGTAATTTAATAAATCTATTTAAATGTTTTTGTGCTTATAGGATACATAGTCGTAGAAGTGAAAGATGGGAGTCTGAGAGACGTTAGTTGTAGTTTAGTCTAAGACTAGGTTATTCCCATAGTGTGGTTGGGATCTATAGTATATTATGTACCTTTTGTGTTTCTATATGCTACTCCACCCTTTCAGTTAGGGAAACTGAAACCCTGGGGATTCTGAGCCCTAAGGGGTGTTTTCCCCAACATTCCGGTGGGAGGATGAATGGATTACTACCCCCTTTGGACCCACTCTCTTCTCTTGGTAGTTACTTGTCTTGGTAGGGACAATAGTTAGTTTTCCCTATATATCTATGTAGAGGGATGTAATGGCTTGTGGTTATTCACACACAAATATTCTTGATATAGTTTCCTGTAGACTACTATAGGTTTAACGTGTATAGGTTGTGATGGCTTGAGGATCCTTACTCTGTGTATGTACTGTAATGGATTGAGGTATAATGCCCGATGTATGATACTTGTTATGCGAGCTTTGGTGGCTCCCAAAAACAACCTGGTTACTTTTCTTGTGTGGACATAGTGGTTTTGTTGCACGAGGTTCATGTTGTGGTGCTTTGCCCAGGTGTCTGTGGGAAAGCCTTTTTGGAGGGAGATGCTTAGGACGTGCAATGTTAGGGCAAAGAGGCATACTAGTGGGGAAGTAGTAGCGGGGTACCCTTGATATTATTTATTATATTATATGCTATTTTATGCCATACTTCGTGAGAGTAGGAATGGTGAGTTTGGGAACCTAGTATACCCATTTAGGTGATGAGTTAGTTTCACTTGTTGTTCATTGTGCTTTAGCATGCTTTCGTTACTTTTTCACAAGAGGATCCAGGGAGGATCCTACTTAGTATATAGTAATAATCACACTATGTATATATATAAAATGTTTTTCGGGTCAATTGGAGAAGGTTGTAGATCAAGATGGTTTTTACTAGCTTGGGGTTGTAGGCATTATTTGGGATTGTGGTTGCTACTATTTTTACTTTCCTTTGGTAGTTTTAGTTTTCCCCTTTCAATTGTAGTAGTTCTTCATGAAATTATATATGTGTACTTGGGATTCCTTTTATACTGTTGTTTGAGTTTGAGTTGGTGGTTGTATATCTAATCTATCTATTTTTCATGCGTTTGTTTAGAGGGTAACGCCTCCCATTTGTGTGTTTACTATACCCTCGGTTCTAGTCTCCAACTAGGGGCCTACTGGAGGCGGGACTAGGGGTCATTATCTCTCTTCTCACATTTCCAGTTAAGGAGGGGTACACCATGTTGGGAGGGCTTCATGACAGAGTGGTATTAGTGGTCCGGTTGAGGGATAGGATGGGGTTTGGTGTTAGGAACATGTGAGGTTGCATGGGTTGGTAGGGAAACAGTGTCAGTCATGTTTAGCAAGTGATGTAAAAACTAGATACTGGTTAAGAAATAGGCATTTAGGGACCCCTGTGATCTGATTCATGGACCACTAAGTTTACAATGGATACTAAATGAGGTGATACTAGTTGCAGGGTAGACACCTAAGAAAGGATCAAGAATCATTCTTCTGTGTACGTATGTTTGAATGGGTAGACCTTGGGAAAAGATAACCTAAAATGAATAAAATAAAACAATTATTTAATTAATGCCGAGTCTTCTATATTCCAGTTTTAGGAGCTCTAACAGTTTTTTATTTTAAATGTATGGCTCCAGGTCGACGTCCTCTTTAGAATCGCATAGAATGTGTCCAGTAAGCTATGCCAGCAGATCACCGTATGGTAGAGGTTGATGACGACGACACTTAAAGGAGGGCACTCAGAGAGTTTCATTGCCAGAGTCTGCAGAAGTATGAGGGATCTGTTTCAGATGGGGTCACGAAATATTGGATGGAGGAGGTTGAGATAGGCTTCAGTTGGATCAATTCTCGGAAGGATCACTGGGTTTCCTTGGTTGTGATGATGCTACGTTGAGCAGTGAGGTAGTGGTGGTTCTTGTTCCTCAGGGATCGTGAGGAGTCGGAGATATCATGGTAGGAGTTCTGAGATAAGTTTATAGTTGAGTTTCTTTCCTCAACCGGTAAGACATCCAGTCTCTAGCAGCTTCATACCCTTCAACGGGGGAGATCCAGTGTCCGAGATTTTGGAATCCATTTCAGGCACCTTTTAAGACATGCTTTAGACCTATTGCAAGATGAAGAGGCCAGCGCGAGGCATTTCGAGGAGGCTTTGCATCCATAGATGCAGTGCCGGGTCACCCCATTTATGTTGAAGACATATCTTGAGGTGATGGTGAGGGAAGTTGTCATCGAGAGGACATTGGATAGAACCAGATCATCATGGGATATGAGTCTTCATGATTCCTCATGAATTAGACCTGTTGTCCTGGGATCTTGGTTTTTGGGGCAGAAGAGTTTCCGTTCGGTTGGGGGTATGTCCCAATCCTTAACATCTTGTTTCTATGGGTTAAGCATCTCTCAGGTCTATGATAAAGGATCATGCACTTGTTTTTCTTGTGTTTGTCGAGGTCATTAGCAGTGAGAGTGTCTGATCATTCAGATCAGTCATCGTGCACCAGGTGTTCCGCTCTAGGTTCCTTCGTTGAGGCAGTTCCAGCCGAGGCTGCAGTAGCAGGTTGCACCGGCTTTGGATCAGAAGAGGGTAGATGGGGTAGGAGGTGGAATTACCCATGATGCTCCACATCCTTAGAGAGTATAGAACTCCCATGGTGGTGGTCTTCATTAGGTTAGAGAGGTCATGGTGGAGGTCGTCGTCAGATTCATACCTTAGCATTGCCAGCACCATGCGAGCCAGATGTCGTTCGAGGTACCCTTTTCTTATTTTTTACCTTTATGTATGCCTTGTTTGATTCAGGAGCAACAAAATTCTCCATATAACCTACCCTTTTCCATGCTTAGTTACATGAGTTATAGAGGCTTCCAGTTCCCTTGGCGTTGACTATGCGAGTTGGAGGCCGAGCTAACTTGTTTGAATTATGTACATAACGTGGGTTAGTGTTGGGGAAACAATACTCTTGGAGAAATTTACTATGTTTAGGAATACAACCATATGATTTCATCCTCAGCATGGATTGGTTGTATTTTGTGTAGGATATCATGGATTGCTTCAGGAGGCAGGTCGTGTTTTTCCATGTGGATGGAGAGCCAGTGGTGTTCGTTGGCGAGCGAGACCCTCAGATGGGTCAGAGGTGTGTTCCATACTTATAATAAATGATGCATGGGATGATGCTGAGTTCTTCAAAGGTTCAACAATTGGTGTTTCCAAGGGTCGTAGAAGAGTAACCTGATGTCTTTCCAGAAGAGGTTGTAGCATTACCCCCTCGATAGGAGATCGATTTTGGGATCGAGCTATAACTAGGAGAGTCTCCAATCTCTATATATCCATATTGGATAGCCCCATACAAGTTACTAGAGCTACATATACAGCTTGATGGTCTGTCACATTGCGGTTTTGTTCGACCGAGTGTGTCACCGTGGGGTGCATCAGTTTTGTTTGTGAAGAAGGATGACAACAGTTTGCGGTTGTGTGTCGATTATCATCTCCTGAACAAAGTGAAAATAAAGAATCACTATCCTCTTCCATAGATTTATGATTTATTATATCAATTTAAGGGTTCATGTTGGTTCTCCAAGATCGAATTGCGGTCAGGATATCATCAGATACGTGTGGAGAATGAGGATATCCCGAAACTACTTTCTGTTGTCGTCATGGGAATTATGGGTATGTTGTAATGCATTTTGGCATCACAAATGCTCCATCTGTGTTCATGGGATTGATGAAATTTGTTTCCAGGAGTTCCTACCCAAGTTCGTGGTGGTTTTTATCGATGACATCCTTGTGTAGTCCATGTCTGAGGAGGATAATGCAAAGAATCTAAATGCCATTTTGCGAGTGCTTCGTCAACATCACCTGTTTTGGATGTTTTCGAAGTGTATGTTTTTGGCTTGAGAATTCTGTTTCTTGAAGAATGTTGTGTTCTATCAGGGAGTAGCTATGGATCCATCGAAGATAGAAGAATTTGTGTCTTGGAATTCCCCCAATACTTTGTAAGAGGTGTGAAGTTTCCTAGGTCTCACAGGCTACTACAAGAGATTCCTAGCCCATTTCTCTCGAGTTGTGACTCCTCTGACAGGTTTGGCCTAGAAGGATCAAGAATTAACATGGACTAATTAGTGTCAGGTAGCTTTCAAGTATCCAAAGGAGATGTTATTAAGTGCTCCAGTTCTTTGTCTTCTAGTAGAGGGAGTTCAGTTTAATATTTTCTATGATGCTTCACATCTGTGGTTAGGTCATGTTCTAATGCAGCAGAGATCAGTTGTTTCTTATAGGTCTCATAATTTGCGTCCCCATGAACATAACTATTCCAATGATGATCTTGAGTTGGAATCTGTGCTGTTTTCTCAAATGTTGGGGAGACATTACCTCATTGGAGAGCACTTTTTGGTTTTAACTGATCATAAGAGATTGATTTATGTTTTCTCCCAGCGTGACTGAAAATTTCGACAACATCAGTGGATTGAGTTATTATAGTAATAAGACTTTGAAATATCATATGCCCCTACAAAGAAGAATGTTGTAGATGATGCGCTAAGCAAAAAAGTCACGTGGTGATGCAGTGCATGAATCTGGTGATTCTTAGAGAGTTATGAAAGAACTGGAAGCATTACATATTGATATGGGAGTAGTTGGGGGTAGAGGTTGTATTTTTTGATATGATGGTGTATTCATCTCTGGTACAACAGGTGGAAGATTCCCAGTTGGGGTATCTAGAGGTGGAGGCCTAGAGAGACCAAGTTGTTTGTGGCAAGGCCGCTGATGGTTAGTCTGAGGATGAACAACACTGAGTGTTGTATCATGAAAGGTTATTTGTTCCTTTGATGATGCATGAGACGATTCTTAGAGAGTTCCATATTTCTTCTTTAGCAGTGCATCCTGGTGTGAAAAAGATGTACTGAGCCTTGAGGAGCTAGTTTTGGTGGCCTGAGCTGAAGCATGAAGTTGCAGAGTTTGTGTCTCGATGTTTGGTCTACCAGAAGGTGAAGGTCAAACACCGTGTTCTTGGTGGTCTACTCTAGCCATTAGATGTTCCTCAATAGAAGTGGGAGAACATATCAATGGAATTTTTTACTGGTTTACCTCAAGTTCAAGGAGGACATGATGCTATTTGGGTGATTGTCGATTGTTTAATAAAATCGACCCACTTCATAGTGAACCAGGAGTCAAGCTCAATGGATGTTTTGTCGAGGCAGTATCATGAGGGGGTGGTAAGATTTCATGGAGTCCCAAGGATGAACATTTCTGATCGAGATCCTCATTTTACCTCTAGGGTGTGGAGAGGTCTCCAACATGCTTTTGGTTATCAGCTATGCCTTGGAACTGCTTTTCATCCTTAGATGGATGGTCAGACAGAGCGGACCATCCAGACACTTGAAGACATGTTATGCTCATGTGTCTTGGATTTTGGAGGTTCATGGATGAGGAAAATACCCTTAATGGAGTTCTATTACAACAATAGTTTTCACTCCAACATCAGTATGGCGTCTTTGGAATCCTTGTAGGGCCGACCTTTTCGTTCTCTATTGTGATGGACTGGGGTCTAAGAGGCAGAAATTCTTGGACCGGAACTAGTGCAGAATACAACAGAGATAGATAGGTGATTCGTGAGAGGATGAAGATTGTGTAGGATCATGAGAAATCATGTGACGATCATAGGAGGATACCCTTAGAGTTTGATATTGGGGATCACGTGTTTCTAAAGGTGTATCCCCATTGTGGGCAGTGAGGGTTTGGTCATGGGAGTAAGCCTTCTCCCCGGTTTTTTGGTCCTTTTGAGGTTTTGGCTAGTGTTGGAGCCTTGGAATATCAGATAGCGCTTCCCCCACAGATGAGCCGAATACATGATTTTTTCCATGTATCAGAGCTTCGTCGTTATCTTCACGATGACTCACATATCATTTATTAGAGCGAGATCGATGTTGACAACGATGCGACCTTCGAGGAGCGACCGATAGAGATCTAAAACCGTAAGGATAAGGTGTTGTGTGGGAATTCTATTCCCTTGGTTCGTGTCTTGTGGCGACATAGTGGTGTTGAGGAGAATACTTGGTAATGTGAGTCGTAGATACATGCTTAGTACCTAGAGTTTCTTGATGCATAAATCTTTTCATGTTAAAAAAAAGAGTTGTTCTCATTATGGTTGTAGACCTTTCGTGTTTATGAAATGTATTTCTTTGGTTGCTTCTTGTGGATTTCTCTATTTCGAGAGGTATCTTTATGGGTGGTTGTTCGGAATTCTTTTCAGTTTTTTTAGGTTGGTTTTGAATTCTTGAGGATGATAATGTTTTTAGAGGTATCGGATATAATGGATCGGACCTCTACGGTCCATTCCTTTGCTAAAATCTGGTGTCTGAGGTGTTCTAGGAGGTCAAAGAGACTTATCCCCAACACTTTTCCAAATTTCTAGTTCTGTGAACAATGTTTCCAATTCTATGAATAGTGTAATGGTAACCTTATGTGAACAGTGTCATCGGTAGGTTTATGTGAATAGTGCATCTGTAGCCTTATGTGAACAGTGTCATCAGCAGCCTTAGGTGAATAATGCAACAGTATCTTTATGTGAACAGTTACATCGGTAGGCTTATGTGAACAGTGCAACGATATACTTTTGTGAACATTGTCATCGGTAGCCTTAAATGAACAGTGAAATGATATCCTTATGTGAACAGTGTCATAGGTAGGCTTATGTGAACTGTGAAACTGTAGCCTTATATGAACAGTGACACTGGAAGCCTTATGTGAACAGTGCAACGGTAGCCTTGTGTGAATAGTGTCAACAGTAGGCTTATGTGAATCCATGGTATTCAGCTCTAAGCATAGCTCTCCTAGTCTCAATCACTTTAGAAGTGCAAAAGTGTGTAACCTATAACTTCTTCCAGATATAATTAGCATCTTCGCAAGAAGAGATTTGGCTCTATATATTTGTAGTCATTGAACTTAGTAAACTTTTTCTTACCTTATAATTGAGTTGATAATCTTTCTTTTCTTGGTTAGTGAAAGTTCTAAATTCCTTATCAGGAATTTTATAATCAGCAGTAAGCATAACGAAATTATCCACTCTAGTATTGATAACAAAAGTCTTCATTCGATCTCTCCAGTACTCATAGTCATTACCATCAACGATTGGTGGTCTTGTAGGGTTTAGATTGTCAATAGTACCAACATTGATACCTGCCATTCTTAAAACAACTTTGGAAACCAAACTGGTTAGTAGAAAAAGTTCGTAACCATAAAGTTCGGAATTACAATTCGGAATGAAAATGTTTAGAATGACAAAGTTTAGAAAGAAAAAGTTTGGAATGTCAATGTTCGGAATGAAAATGTTCGGAATGAAAAAGTTCGAAATGAAAAAGTTCAGAATGACAATGTTCGGAATGACAAATTTCAGAATGACAAAGTTCAAAATGACAATGTCCGGAAGCAAGGATGAAGAACAATGAAAAGTGAGAAAGAAAAACTTATACGTGAGTATGAGTATTTCTGATACCTCCTCTAATACCAATTGTAGGATTGAAATAACGATGTAGATGCTCAATATACAAGAGGGGTGGTGAACTGTATACTTTAAAATTTTCCATAGACAAGGAAAAATCTATGTTTAACTAAGTTAAACTGAACAGATTCACAACACTTTTAATCACCAACTGGGGAATTGGAAACCAAGGTTTTCAATATATGATTCTACCTTAAAAAATATATAATCTAAAATAATCAGAGTACAAGTGTATGGAAATATAAGAAGGTTATACTTTCCTTACAATACCGAAGTGCAGCGAAAAAAAAGTAGTAAAACTATAAGTAACAAGATATAAGTATTTTAACCCAAAGAGAAGGGTATCCAACAACCGTGGATAAAGGCCCCTTGATTTATACTTTCAAACAATTCTGTCTTACCCACACCAGGGTAAGCCCTTGATACGAAGATCAGAATCTCTGTCTTTCAATCCATGCAAGCCCTCAACTTCATGTTAGTTGGAACCTCTGTCTTCCTCAGCAAGGAAGCCCTTGAACATCAAGGTAGTTGGAACCTCTATCTTCCTCAGCAAGGAAGCCCTCGAACTTCAAGATAGTCGGCACCTCTGTCTTCCTATCCCCGGATGTCCTCAAATGTAATCACCAATATTCGGAGTCTCACAAAGAAATTGGAACGAGCAGTTCAATACAGACAAGGCATGAAAAGATTCTATCTCTAGAAATCACCTTAATAGTATGTGATCTCCAACTTCTTGTTTTCAATCTCTTTCAAAAGAGCTCCTATTTATAGGAAAATTCCCAACGGTCGACTCCCTCCTCCAACGGTCATATTTTCCATGAACTTCGGAGGGACCTGTACACGTGTAACTCAACCAACGGTTAATTTGAACCAGAATGAACAACATCGTTTAATAATAAATCATGTATAAATGAATGCATGACATCGTTTTGAAATGGAGCATATGTAAGTAACAACCATACAAAATTTCTGAGTGTAAGAAAATTAAAAGTTCGGAGTCTAACCAAAATGAAATTCGAAATCTATGTTAAGAAATGTTTGGATTCTGTTTTATAGGAATTCAGAGTCTGGTTTCACCAGAGATCAGAATCTGAAGTTACAGAGTTCAAAGTCGAACCAGTAAAAGTTCGGAGTCGAGCTACTTAATAGTTCGGAGTCTAACTACTTAAGAGTTCGGAGTCAAACTTCATAAGAGTACAGAGTCGAACTCATGAATGTTTGGAGTTGAAAATCATAAGAGTTCAGAGTCGAACTCTTGAAAGTTCGGAGTCAAACTTCATAAGAGTTTGGAGTCGAACTCATGAAAGTTCAGAGTCCAGATTTCGGATTGGAACTTCATTATAGTTCACATCTAGAATTCAGATCCTTAAAACAGAATGCTCCAAATCATTACATTATATGACTTCTAGAATTTTGGGTATGAATCCAGTTTTTGTACTAAGGAAAAATATTTCTATGTATAAGAAAATATAGTTTAGGGTAAATTTCCTTAAAGAAGTAAATTTTCCTTATGGAGGTGAAACTTATATTTGCTTAAGTATAAGGTGTTTGTGATTTTCAAAACAAGAAGGAATGGAAAAGTCATAAGAAAAACCTTATTGACTCAACACCACATTATTCACAAGGTAAAAAATATATATTAATTCAGTCATTTTATGTATTAATCTATACGGGATCAAGATCTTGGAATTTATCCAACATGGCTTTCCAAATGGATATAATCATTAGGAACCACAATACTGATCCCCAGTAGTAGGTTTTATCTGACTATGAGATTTTAAATGGTCTTCCATGACTCAAACTTTGTAATTATACTATGACACATAGAGTGAACATATAAAATTTTGGAATTCTAGATGATTCCACCATCCCTTCTCCTAGCAGTAATCTTTCTACTTTCTGGTTTTCATCCCCCTTTGTTTGTATCCTGGTGATTTTTGCTGAGAATATCAAACTGATCTTGGTGTTGTTACAAGGTTCATCCTAAAACTTTGATCATACCCATTTAAACCTATATGGTTTCTATTCACTCAAAAAATAATTTCCAAAATTTACTCAAATATATTTTCCTCATCCTTAGACAAAGTAATTGGAGGTTGGATCATAAAAATGAATTGTCACCCTATCGGAAAAAATATTAAATTAGTATGAATGGATTTTTTGGCATAGAAATTACTATACAGAATTTTCCAATCATCTTCACACCATCCAACATTACAATGTGATGTTGACTTCTCAATCCATCATGTACCATAGACCAAAAATTCCTATATAGTTGATTATTTATTGGTTTCTTAAAACCAAATCTTTTCACTTGGCCCATGTTGAAGTATGGGTTAACCTGTTGGACATCCAATAGCTTTGGGGAATGATTCTTCTTGGGGTGAGGTATGAAGAATTCCTCCCCGCTATGAATGTTCAGGATAACTATGAATAGAATACTACATTATCTCATGATATGATCCCTACTGTGAGGGTAAATATGAATAAGGAGATGACCTTACAATCAATCATTTCATTCAAAAACTGGATGAGCATCATTGTTTATCTATGTGGGGCTTCAGAAACTATGGTACATCCCCATCCCTTCCCTTATAGACATCATTAGGACAACGTGATTTATTATTGGTTTATTCTAGATATCATGGAGTATAAATGTTAGGGAAAATTAGTAAACTAGGTTTGTCTCCAAGCCTTCAGTAGGTTGTATTTTTGGCCAGGTTCCTAAATAGGCGGATTTTACTGGATGAGGATGCACATCTAGGCATTTGAGATGGAACATTAGTGACGACATGATGACTTGAAGAAGGGTTACCCCTCAATAGGGTCATATAATTTCATTCATATCCTTATAAAATTATTTTCCATGGTCAAGATTGTAATATGCCATATCGGATTAGAGGTCCTTTATAGTTTCTATTTCAGTGGATATTTGATCACTTCTAGTGCTATAAAGACTAGAATACTATTTAAATACATAATTACTTTTTCTTATAAATGACAATAAATATATTAGGGTTTGAGTAAACACTGTTAGGAATCTAGGAGGTTATCCCTATATTGATAAGGAATAACTATATTAATTTAATACCATAACCTGCAGATTTTGGGGGATCATTGATGTTGTTAGATGTTCACTTAATGAGAGGCCATATAAATTCTCATTTTGAGATTTGGTTAATAAATCTAATTTAAATGATCCTTTCATCTATGAAACATACATCCCATAGAGTTTTTCTCATCATTTGAAGTGCACTTGGAAGGTGTCTTATCTTCCTTCTGATAGAGCGAGAGAGGAATAAAATCTCTATATGTTTCATTGAATCTAGTTGTTGATTATATTAATTACAATTTTTTGTTTCTGGCTGCTGATTATCTCAATAATATATACAAGGACTATTCTCTATCTTTGATAGAATCCTACCAAACCTGTTTATTGAGAAAACCAATTTGACTCGTTGATAAACCATGCGCCTCTCAGAACCCTTTATCTTTGTCTATAATGGAAATAGATCTGAACTCATGGTTCCATAAAACAAGATACCTTATGATAATTATGAGTCTTTTGATGATGATAATGAGTTTGTAAGAAATTTTACACCTCTAGACCAATAGGGTATGATTTATTGACCAAGGAAGTGTTGGATCATATTATTGGAAAAGAGAGGGCAATAAAGAAAACTTAGTTTTCTTATTTTCTGGTAAATATGATTCTCCCAATAGCGAGTTTGATACTAAAATATATCTCAATTGATGTATCTCATGCATTTTTTCCTATCAAGATGGGTACTAGAGGAATGTTCACTCAGAGACCATTCTGGTATGAGATCTCTTCTTTATTCATCCACACTCCTTTAGAGGAGCTCCATGAGCAAGCGGAACACCTCCACTAAATCTTACATCAACTAGGGGTGGGTTAGTTAAATTATTGGGGACAATATGAAGTCATGTAGAAGATTATTCTATCCCAATAGTAAATTTTTAGTCATGAAAGAGACTTGTGAAATTTTGATGACACACATAGTTTGTTCCAATCGACATGAGCGGCCATAATTACACTATAGAAAATTCTTGGTAAATTGTCTAACCATATGGGAAACATGGATACACATATAGTTGAAAAATAAATAACTCATAGATCATGAAATGTATTAACTTTTGAAAGATCCATATTTATTAGAGACAACACAAAGAGAATTTTATAACCTATCCTCTTCAATAAAGGCTCTCAGTCTACTAGAGATGGTGGATGAAATGTATTAGGTGACACTTTGGCATGAAATAATTGAAATTGTTAAAACTATGACCAATTCAGATAACTAAAAAAAGTAAATTTTTTCTTTATATAGCAGTATCCTTTTAGAGTATCACGGGACAAACTCTAGGTTGTGGATATTCCTTCCTTTAATTGTACATTATCAATGAAAAAATACTTTAACATCCATATATTTCTATTAATACTCAAATTTTTATCATATGTATAGAATTACATTAGCTCATTGTCAAATATATAAACAAAAGATTTTTTTTATAATTCCAATTGAACCCAAAAATGAACTCAAATGCTCAAATCATAAAATGGAATATAAAGTGAATAGAATCTATATGATTATTAGAATAATAATCCTTATCAAAGTACATAAACCGATCCTTCCACAACCATCTAGTTCAAAAGGATTATTTTGGTAAATACCTCTAAAAGGGTGAGTGCTCAAACTTTTTTCTAATATAGGGGACTAGAGAGTATTGCTCGATTTCATCTAGGGTTATATGGTGGTATCTAAAATCATTGTATATTTTTAATTATTCTCTAACTTTTACCAAACATTGAGAGAGAGAGACCATAGTGATTGGAGACCAAACTTATTACCAGACTTCCCTTCAAATTTTTTCATCTTTACAAGTGTTATGTCAATTTCACATAAAATTTACGGTCTTGCGATTTGGACCAATATATATGGTGTTTCTATTCAAACATATATAACCCCACAAAACTAATGTTTAATAAAGTATTAATGAGAACGTCTATCGTTGTAGTTTTGGGTCATATAGCACATACCTTCTTTTGAGTGTTATGATTTATGGGTATTCATGAAGGGTTATGATACCCTTAACCCTTATTGAAATTATATAGGATGGATATTCATGAATGGTTTTGAAACAACACATCTTTAATTCAAAAGGTACATGGTAGATAGAAACATAATGAAAGTGATTTCAAATACATATGGATATTTTATATATGTTTTTTTAATCACATCAAAACGAATTTGAACTGAAGATGGTGATATGGGAATGAAAAGTTGGGGATGATTGCAAAACACACAAAGGTGATAAGTTTTAGTGTGCTGTATCTTTGGATCACAAGTATTAGGCCCCTTTATTATTGGGTAATTTCACGGATGGTTGATGAGTAAAGGGACAATATGTATCTCCAAATATGTTATTATATATATTATTTTGAATAAATGTCTCTTCTCTATTCTGATGGCTATGTAAGATTCATGAAAACACAAAAACTAGAGTAATGAAGTTGGTTATGGAGAGAAAATTTATCCAAGGAGGGTTATAGAACCATGGGGTAGTTTAGATTATGGTTTTAATGCTCATGCCCTATATAAAACGGTTTAGGAACATGTGATGAGGACAACTAAAAGCTATGGGAATTGAGCTATCTATTCCTCCTTTGAGAATGTGTATAATACTTGGGAACATAACATTGATAATTTCGAATAAAATTAGATATCAGGGTTATAGTAAGTGTTAATCATGATATATGAATATAAAAGTTAATTGGAAAATTAGACTAGTGGGTTCCAATTCTACCATTAGTAATGGTGGATAATACTATCACACATAGTCAGGTAAATAACTAATAGATTTAAGGGTACATTTATAAAAGGACCTAAACATCCCTTGGGTTATATGATCTAAGGAATAATGTTATTAATGAGTGATTCCTTGCGGGGTCCCTTCAGATTATTTAGTCTCTATTTCCAATATACTATAGTGAAGTACAAATAGGAATTTCTTATGGCTATGGTGTAAATACCTGATATTTTTTATGAAATAATTCTATAATGGCTTAGACCTCTCCGGTCCATTCATTTTCTAAAATCTGGTGTATGAGGTGTTCTGGGAGGTCAATTTGACTTATCCCCAACACTTTTCCAAGTTTCCAGTTCTGTGAACAGTGTTTCCAGTTCTTGAATAGTGCAATAGCAACCTTATGTGAACAGTGTCATCTGCAGGCTTATGTGAATAGTGCATCCGTAGCCTTATGTGAATAGTGTCATCAGTAGCGTTAGGTGAACAATACAATGGTAGCATTATTTGCACAGTGTCATTAGTAGTCTTATGTGAATAGTGAAACTGTAGCCTTATGTGAACAGTGTCATCGGTAGCCTTAGGTGAATAGTGAAACGGTAGCCTTATGTGAACAGTGTAATCGGTAGGCTTATGTGAACAGTGCAGTGGTAGCCTTATGTGAATAGTGCCATCGGTAGCCTTATGTGAACAGTGCAACAATAACCTTATGTGATCAGTTCCAACTGTAGCCTTATGTGAACAGTGCAACGGTAACCTTATGTGAACAGTGCAACAGTAACCCTCTATGAACAGTGCAACAGTAACGTTATGTAAAAAGTTCTAACAGTAGCCTTATGTGAACAGTACAACGGTAACCATATGTGAACAGTGCAATGGTAACCTTATGTGAATAGTGGAATGGTAACCTTATTATAATGGTGCAATGGTAGCCTTATGTGAATGGTGCCATCGGTAGCCTTTTGTGAATAGTGAAACTGTAGCCTTATGTTAATAGTGTCATTGGTAGGCTTATGTGAACAGTTCCAACGGTAGCCTTATGTGAACAGTGCAACGGTAACCTTTTGTGAACAGCTCCAATAGTAGCAACTATTTCCATTGCCAAATTTTGAGTTCATGAACAGTGTTTCCAGAATGGTGAGGTCTGATGGTAGCCTCTAATTCCATTTTCAAATTTTGAGTTCATGAACAGTGTTTCCAGAATGGTAAGGTCCAACGGTAGCCTTTATTTCCTTTTCCAAAAGTTGTGTTCATAAATAGGGTTCTGGATTCCTACAGTTTCCCACTTTTGATGTTTCCTTCGTCATAAAATGCATTTTATGCCTCATTTTAAAGACTCTAAGGCTGATTCGAAAGCCATAACTCCTATATTAATTTTTTCCTAAGGCGTGGGATTCTTTTACTTGGTCAAACCGTGTGGTTTAATGCGATCCGATTTTAATGTAAAATAAAATGTATCTTAAACCGCTGCTTCATTAAATATTCTAAATGGATGAGATATCTTCCTCTCTAGCTCTTTTTCCTTGTTCTTTGGCGTGAGACACTCAAACATTCCATTCCTTCCCATAGGAGTTGTAAAATCAAACGTTCCTCCTTGTATTGTTTCCCCTCTGTTTTTGATGCAACCAAGCAGTATTGATCAATCTTTGATATAAGGTATGATCTATCATTTTTCTTTTGGGTTCATCTCCTTCTATTTCTCCTTTACCTTTTATATAATTCTATCTCCATGTTCTTAATGGAATTTTCTTGGGTGTTGACTCGTGTGGTGGTGTCTCTGCATCATCGGGTGGATATAATTGTCATGGGGGGAGGAGATCATAACCTGTTGTGTGTATCATTCTCATATAAAGAACGCCCTGAACCGTTTAAGGTAGGGGATTCATTTCTTCTCTTTTATTTTATGTGGAACAGTAGAGTTAGCATGTTTTAACCCACTAGATCACAATGGAATTGACATAATAAATATTCAAACCAGATAAATAAATTGATATCGATCATATGTTATTGCCACTTGTTTGTCTAGATAGTGTGATATCCATGATTTATTTTTTTAGATTTTCCTTCTTTATGGAAATTGGTAAAGAACATAAATTTGGAATTAATTAATAAGTGTTTGGATAATGATAAAGAGGCAGGTGAATGAATCGGATTGTTGTTGTTGTAATTTGATTCTAATAAAATTGATGCAATATGCATGTTTAATCAATTTTTGATAGCTTAATATTTAGGTTTCACACAGTTGGAACCTATGAATAATAAATTGGTTAATTGAAGATGGATTAATGAACTGGTTTTTTGATAAAGGATAATTCCTTGTAGGGTAATGAGTTACTCTCATTCTTGTTTAAGGGCCAAGATCCCAATTGATATGATGTTGTTTTCTTGCTTCTTGTGTTGTAATGTGAGCCTGAATGGCCGTTGTGATATGTGGGGGCATGGAGGACTGTTGGTTGTGGCAGTAGTTGATGCCTAGAGTGGCGAGATGCATCAGTTTATACATGTGGGTGTCAAGGAGGACATCGGGGATGATAAAACGGGTTGGATGTGAATGTTTGGATTCTTTCTGATTCTTTTTGGTTGTTTATCCGCTTTACTTTCCCCACGGCTCAAGGAATCTTGTTTTCTTACCCTCCTTCCAAAAGGGGTGAAGACACTGTAGGTATTCCATGTAATTTCTATGTTTAGCTTCTCAAGGGAGGATGGGTTTATGCTCTTGCTATATGTGGAAATGACTTGATGGGCAGTTCATCTACTCACCAAGTTGACCCCCCTTGAGTTTTGTAGCTTATAATGTTTTTATAGAATTCCTAGGAATATGGGAAAGTAATAATGTTTTTAATAAATTATTGAATAAATGATGTTCACCTTGGGGGTTGGAGCTTTCTGGGATGCAATGTTGATATTAAAATTTAAAGGGACAATGGACTTTGGGTGTGATGCTAATGAAATATAATATGGAATTGTTTGTGGTTAATTAATGTTTGAAGAATTAATTAACGTAACGTTCAACTAATAAAAAGGGAATGAAGTAATTTAATACATCTCTTTAAATGTTTTTGTGCTTATATGATACCATGTCTTAGAAGTGAAAGATGAGAGTTTGAGAGAAGTTAGTTGTAGTTTAGTCTAAGACTAGGTTATTCCCATAGTGTAGTTGGGAGCTATAGTATATTATGTACCTTTTGTGTTTCTATATGCTAATCCACCCTTTCAGTTAGGGAAACTGAAACCCTGGGGATTCTGAGCCCTAAGGGGTGTTTTCCCCCACATTCCGGTGGGAGGATGAATGGATTACTACACCCTTTGGACCCACTCTCTTCTCTTGGTAGTTACTTTTGTTGGTAGGGACAACAGTTAGTTTTCCCTATATATCTATGTAAAGGGATGTAATGGCTTGTGGTTATTCACACACATATATTCTTGATATAGTTTCCAATATACTACTCTTTGTTTAACGTGTATAGGCTGTGATGGCTTGAGGATCCTTACTCTGTGTATGTGTTGTAATGGCTTGAGGTATAATGCCCGATGTATGATACTTGTCATGCGAGCTGTGGTGGCTCCCAGAAACAACCTGGTCACTTTTCTTGTGTGGACGTAGTGGTGTTGTTGCACGAGGTTCATGTTGTGGTGCTTTGCCCAGGTGTATGTGGGAAAGCCTTTTTGGAGAGAGATTCTTAGGACGTGCAACGTTAGGGAAAAGCGGCATACTAGTGGGGAATTAGTAGCGGGGTAAACTTGATATTATTTATTATATTATATTCTATTTTATTCCATGCTTTGTGAGAGTAGGAATGGTGAGGTTGGGAACTTAGTATACCCATTTAGGTGATGAGTTAGTTTCACTTGTTGTTCACTGTGCTTTAGCATGCTTTCGTTACATTTTCACAAGAGGTTCTGGGGAGGATCCTACTTAGTATACAGTAATACTCACTCTATGTATATATATAAACTGTTTTCAGGTCAATTGGAGAAGGTTGTAGATCAAGATGGTTTTTACTAGCTTGGGGTTGTAGGCACTGTTTGGGATTGTGGTTTCTACTGTTTTTACTTTCCTTTGGTAGTTTCAGTTTTCCCCTTTCAATTGTAGTAGTTTTTCATGACATTACATATGTGTACTTGGAATTTCTTTTATATTGTTGTCTGAGTTTGAGTTGGTGGTTGTCTATGTTATCTATCTCTTTTGCATGCATTTGTTTAGAGGGTAATGCCTCCCATTTGTGTGTTTACTATACCCTCGGTTCTAGTCGCCAACTAGGGGACTACTGGAGGTGGGACTAGAGGGTCATTATCTCTCTTCTCACATTTCTAGTTAAGGAGGGTTACACCATGTTGGGAGGGCTTCATGACAGAGTGGTATTGGTGGTCTCGTTGAGGGATAGGATGGGGTTTAGTGTTAGGAACATGTGAGGTTGCATGGGTTGGTAGGGAAACAGTGTCAGTCATGTTTAGCAAGTGATGTAAACACTAGAGACTGGTTAAGAAATAGGCGTTTAGGGACCCCTGTGATCTGATTAATGGACATTAAGTTTACAATGGATGCTAAATTTGGTGATACTAGTTGCAGGGTAGATACCTAAGAAAGGATCAAGAATCATTCTTCTGTGTACCTATGTTTGAATGGGTAGACCTTGGGATAAGATAACCTAAAATGAATAAAATAAACCTATTATTTAATTAATGTCGAGTCATCTATATTCCAGTTTTAGGATCTCTAACAGTTTTTTATTTTAAATTTATGTCTCTAGGTCGACGTCCTCTTTAGAATCGAATAGAATATGTCCAGTAAGATATGCCAGCAGATCACCGTACGGTAGAGGTTGACGACGACGACACTTAAAGGAGGAAACTCCGAGAGTTTCAGTGCTAGATTCTGCAGATGTATGAGGGCTCTGTTTCAGATGGGGTCACGAATGACTGGATGGAGGAGGTTGAGATAGGATTCAGTTGGATCAATGATCAGAAGGATCACTGGGTGTCCTTGGTTGTGATGATGCTACGTGGAGTAGCGAGGTAGTGGTGGTTCTTATTCCTCGGGGATCGTGAGGAGTCAGAGATCTCATGGGAGGAGTTCCAAGATAAGTTTATAGTTGAGTTTCTTTCCTCAACCGTTAAGACATACAGTCTCCGGAAGCTTCTTACCCTTCAACGGGGGAGCTCCAGTGTGCGAGATTTTGGAACCCATTTCAGGCACCTTTTACGACATGCTTCAGACCTATTGCAAGATGAGGAGGCTAGGGAAAGGCATTTCGAGGAGGCTTTGCATCCAGAGTTGCAGTGTTGGGTCACCCCATTTATGTTGAAGACATATCTTGAGGTGATGGTGAGGGAAGTTGTCATCGAGAGGACATTGGATAGAACCAGATTATCACGGGATATGAGTCTTCATGATTCCTCATGAATTAGAGCTGTTGTCATGGGTTCTTGGTTTTTGGGGTAGAAGAGTTTCCGTTCGGTTGGGGGTAGGTCCCAATGATTAACATCTTGTTTCTATGGGTTAAGCAGCTCTCAGGTCTATGATAAGGGATAATGCACTTGTTTTTCTTGTGTTAGTCGAGGTCATTAGCAGTGAGAGTGCCTGATATTTCAGATCTGTCATCGTGCACCAGGTGTTCTACTCTAGGTTCCTTCGTTGAGGTAGTTCCTACCGAGGCTGCAGTAGCAGGTTGCACCAGCTTTGGATCAGCAGAGGGTAGATGGGGTAAGAGGTGGAAAGACCCATGATGCTCCCCATCCTTAGAGAGTAGAGAATGATCATGGTGGTGGTCTTCATTAGGTTAGAGAGGTCATGGACGAGGTCGTCATCAGATTCATACTTTAGCATTGCCAGCACCATGCGAGCCATATGTTGTTCGAGGTACCCTTTTCTTATTTTATACCTTTATGTATGCCTTGTTTGATTCAGGAGCAACAAAAATCTTCATATCACCTACCCTTTTCCATGCTTAGTTACTTGAGTTAGAGAGGCTTCCAGTTCCCTTGGCGTTGACTATGCGAGTTGGAGGCCGAGCTAACTTGTTTGAATTATGTACATAATGTGAGTTAGTGTTGGGGAAACACTGCTCATGGAGAGATTTACTATGTTTAGGAATAAAAACATAAGATTTCATCCTTAGAATGGATTGGTTGTATTCTGTGTAGGATATCATGGATTGCTTCAGGAGGTAGGTTGTGTTTTTCCATGTGGAGGGAGAGCCAGTGGTGTTCGTTGGCGAGCGAGACCCTCAGATTGGTCATAGGTGTGTTCCATCCTTATAATACATGATGGATGAGCTGATACTGAGTTCCTAAAAGGTTCAACAATTGGTGTTTCCTAGGGTCGTAGAAGAGTACCCTGATGTCTTTCCAGAAGAGGTTGTAGCATTACCCCCTCGATGAGAGATCGATGTTGGGATCGAGATATAACCAGGAGAGTCTCCTATCTCTATATCTCTATATTGGATGGCCCCTTACGAGTTACTAGAGCTACATATATAGCTTGATGGTCTGTCACATTGTGGTTTTGTTCGACCGAGTGTGTCACCGTGGGGTGCATCGGTTTTGTTCGTGAAGAAGGATGACAATAGTTTGCGGTTATGTGTCGATTATCGTCTCTTGAACAAAGTGACAATAAAGAATCACTATCCTCTTCCATAGATTTATGATTTATTAGATCAATTTAAGGGTTCATGTTGGTTCTCCAAGATCGAATTTCGGTCAGGATATCATCAGATACGTGTGGAGAATGAGGATATCCCGAAGACTACTTTTTGTTGTCGTCATGGGAATTATGCGTATGTTGTAATGTAGTTTGGCATGACGAATTCTCCATCTGTGTTCATGGGATTGATGAAATTTGTTTCCAGGAGTTCTTACACAAGTTCGTGGTGGTTTTTATCAATGACATCCTTGTGTAGTCCATGTCCGAGGAGGAGAATACAAAGAATCTAAATGCCATTTTGCGAGTGCTTCGTCAACATCACTTATTTTGGATGTTTTCGAAGTGTAAGTTTTTGGATTGAGAATTCCATTTCATGGAGAATGTTGTGACCCATCAGGAAGTAGCTATGGATCCATCGAAGATAGAAGCGGTTGTGTCTTGGAAATCCCCCAATACTGTGTAAGAGGTGTGCCGTTTCCTAGGTCTCACAGGCTATTACAAGAGATTCATAGCCCATTTCTCTCAAGATGTGACTCCTCTGACAGGTTTGACCTAGAAGGATCAAGCATTAACATGGACTAATTAGTGTTAGGTAGCTTTCAAGTATCCAAAGGATATGTTATTAAGTGCTCCAGTTCTTTGTCTTCCAGTAGAGGGAGTTCAGTTTAATATTTTCTGCGATGCTTCACATCTATGGTTAGGTCATGTTCTAATGCAGCAGAGATCAGTTGTTTCTTATAGGTCTCAAAATTTTCATCCCCATGAACATAACTATTCGACCGATGATCCTGAGTTGGAATCCATGGTGTTTTCTCTAATGTTGGGGAGACATTACCTCATTGGCGAGTGCTTTTGGGTTTTAACTAATCATAAGAGCCTGATTTATGTTTTCTCCAAGTGTGACTTAAAATTTCGACAACACCAGTGGATGGAGTTATTATAGGAATAAGACTTTGAAATATAATATACCCCTACAAAGAAGAATGTTGTTGATGATGCGCTAAGCAAAAAGTCACGTGGTGATGCAGTGCATGAATCTGGTGATTTTCAGAGAGTTATGAAAGAACTGAAAGAATTACATATCGATTTGGGAGTAGTTGGTGGTAGAGGTTGTATTTTTTGATATGATGGTGTATTCATCTCTGGTACAGTAGGTGGAAGATTCCCAGTTGGGATATCTAGAGGTGGAGTTCTAGAGAGACCAAGTTGTTTGTGGCGAGGCTACTGATGGTTAGTCTGAGGATGAACAACACAGAGTGTTGTATCATGAATGGATATTTGTTCCTTTGACGATGCATGTGACGGTTCATAGAGAGTTCCATATTTCTTCTTTAGCAGTGCATCCTGGTGTGACAAAGATGTACTGAGCCTTGAGGAGCTAGTTTTGGTGGCCTGAGCTGAAGCATGAAGTTGCGGAGTTTGTTTCTCGATGTTTGGTCTGCCAGAGGGTGAAGGCCGAACACCGTGTTCTTGGTGGTCTACATTATCCATTAGATGTTACTCAATAGACGTTGGAGGACATATCAATGGAATTTGTTACTGGTTTACCTCAAGTTCAAGGAGGACATGATGCTATTTGGGTGATTGTGGTTTGTTTAATAAAATCGACCCACTTCATAGTGATCCGGGAGTCAAGCTCAGTGGAAGTTTTGTCGAGGCAGTATCTTTAGGGGGTGGAAAGATTTCATGGAGTCCCAAGGATGAACATTTTTGATCGAGATCCTCATTTTACCTCTAGGGTGTGGAGAGGTATCCAACATGCTTTTGGTTATCAGCTATTCCTTGGAACTACTTTTCATCCTTAGATGGACGGTCAGACAGAGCGGACCATCCAGACTCTTAAAGACATGTTACGGTCATGTGTCTTGGATTTTAGAGGTTTATGGATGAGGCACATACCCTTAGTGTTGGAGCCTTGGAATATCATATAGTGCTTCCCCCACAGATGAGCCAAATACATGATGTTTTCCATTTATTATAGCTTCGTCGTTATCTTCACGATGCCTCACATATCATTTATTGGAGCGAGATAGATGTTGACAACGATGCGAACTTCGAGGAGCGACCGATAGAGATCTAAAACTGCAAGGATAAGGTGTTGTGTGGGCATTCTATTCGCTTGGTTCGTGTCTTGTCGTGACACAGTGGTGTTGAGGAGAATACTTGGTAATGTGAGTCGCAGATACATGCTCAGTACCTAGAGTTGCTTGATGCATAACTCTTTTCATGTTAAAAAATGAGTTGTTCTCGTTGTGGTTGTAGACCTTTCGTTTTTATGAAATGTATTTCTTTGGTTGCTTCTTGTGGCTTTCTCTATTTTGAGAGGTATCTTGATGGGTGGTTGTTCGAAATTCTTTTCTGTTTCTTTTTAGGCTGGTTTTGAATTCTTGAGGATGATAATGTTTTTAGAGGTATCTGATGTAATGGCTCGGACCTCTACGGTCTATTCCTTTTCTAAAATATGGTGTCTGAGGTGTTCTAGGAGGTCAAGGAGACTTATCCCCAACACTTCGCCAAATTTCTAGTTCTGTGAACAGTGTTTCCAGTTCTATGAATAGTGTAATGGTAACTTTATGTGAACTGTTTCATCGGTAGGCTTATGTGAATAGTGCATCCGTAGCCTTATGTGAACAGTGTCATCAGTAGCCTTAGGTGAATAATGCAACGGTATCCTTATGAGAATTGTTACATCGGTAGGCTTATGTGAACAGTGCAACAATATACTTTTGTGAACATTGTCATCGGTAGCCTTAAGTGAACAGTGAAATGATATCCTTATGTGAATAGTGTCATAGGTAGGCTTATGTGAACAGTGCAACTGTAGCCTTATGTGAACAATGACACTGGTACCCTTATGTGAATAGTGCAACGGTAGCCTTGTGTGAATAGTGTCAATGGTAGGCTTTTTTGAACAGTTCCAACGGTAGGCTTATGTGAACAGTGCAACGATAACCTTATGTGAACAGTTCCACCAATAGACTTATTTGAACAGTGTAATGGTAACCTTATGTGAATAGTGCAATGGTAACCTTATGTGAACAGTTCCAATTACAGCCTTATGTGAACAGTGCAACGGTAACTTTATGTGAACAATGTAATGGTAACCTTATGTGAAAAGTGCAACGATAACCTTATGTGAACAGTGCAACAATAGCCTTATGTGAATAGTGCCATCGGTAGCCTTATGTGAAAAGTGCAACCGTTGCCTTATGGGAACAGTGTCATTGAAGGTTTATGTGAACAGTTCCAATGGTAGCCTTATGTGAACAGTGCAACGGTAACCTTATGTGAACCATTCCAACTGTAGGCTCTATTTCTTATGCCAAATATTGAGTTCATGAACAGTGTTCCCGAATAGTGAGGTCCAACGGTAGCCTCTATTTCCTTTTCCAAATTTTGAGTTCATGAAAAGTGTTTCTATAAAGGTGAGGACCAATGTTAGCCTCTATATCCTTTTCCAAATTTTGAGTTCATGATCAGTGTTCCCAGAATGGTGAGGTCTAACAGTATCCTCTATTTCCTTTGTCAATTTGTGAGTTCATGAACAATGTTTGCAGAACGATGAGGTCCAACAGTAGCCTCTATTTCCTTTCCCAAATTTTGTGTTCATGAACAGTGTTTCAAGCTTCCTACAGTTTCTCCTCTTTGACATTTCCTTTGACGTAAAATGCATTAAAATCCTCATTTTATGGACTCTAAGGTCGATTCAATAGCCATAAATCCTATATTAATTTTTTCCTAAGGCTTGGGATACTTTTAATTGGTCAAACCGCATGGTTTAATGCGATCTAATTTTAATGGAAAATTCAGCGTATCTTAAACTATTGCTCCATTAAATATTCTAAAAGGATGATATATCATCCTCCCAAGATCTTCCTCTTTCTTCTGGGGTGTGAGATGCTCGAACCTTCCATTCATTTCCGTAGTATTTGTACGATCAAACCTTCCTCCTTGTATTTGTTCCCCTCTGTTTTTTATGCCACCAATAAGTATCGATCAATCTTTTATATAAGGTATGATCTATCCTTGTTCTTTTGGGTTCATCTCCTTCTATTTCTCCTCTCCCTTTTATGAAATTCTATCTCCATGTTCCTAAAGAACTTTTCATGGGTGTTGAGCAGTGTGGTGGTGTCTCTGCATCCTTGGGTGGATACAATTGTCATAGGGGGAGGAGATCCTAAGATATTGTGTGGATCATACTTGTATAAAGAACGTCAAGAACCATTTAAGTTTGGGGATTCATTGATTCTTTTTTCTTTTACATGGAAATTTAGAGTTAGCTTGTTTTATCCCACTGGATCACAATGGAATTGACATAATAAATATTTGAACCAGATAAATAAATTGATATCAATCGTATGTTATTGCCTCTTATTTTTCTAGATTGTGTGATATCTTTGCTTGATTTGGTTTTAGTTTCGTTCGTGATGGAAATTGGTAAAGGACCTAAATTCAGAATTAATTAATAATTGTTTGGCTAAAGATAAAGAGGCATGTGAATGAATTCGATTGTTGTTGTTGTAATTTGATGCTAATCAAATTGATGCAGTAAGAATGTTTAATCAATTTATGATAGCTTACTGTTTTGGTTTCCTATAGTTGGAACCTCTGAATAATAAATCAGTTATTTCAAGATGTATTAAAGAACTGGTTGTTTGATAAAATATAATTCCTTTTAAGGTTCTAAGTTATCCAATTTCTTGTCTAAGGGCCATGAGCCCGGTTGATATGTTGTTGTTTTCCTGCTTCTTGTGTTGTGATGTGAGCCTGAATGGATGTTTTGATATGTTGGGGGCACGGAGGCCTATTGTTTGTGGCAGAAGTTGACACCTAGAGTGGTGAGATGCATCGGTTTATGCATATGGGTGTCGGGGAGGACAACAAGGATAATGAAACAAGTTGGATGTGAATGTTTGGAGGCTTTCAGATTATTGTTTGTTGTTTATCCTCTTTACTTTCCCCACTGCTCAAGGCAGCTGGTTTGATTACCCTCCTTCCAAAAGGGTCAAAGACATGCGGGGTATGCCATATACTTTCCATGTCTAGCTTCTCAAGGGAGGATGGGTCTATGATTTTTCTATAGGTGGAAAAGACTTGATGGGTAGTTCATCTAATCATTGAGTTAAGCCCCCTTGTGTTTAGTACCATTCAATTTTTTTAGAATTCCTCAAAATATGGGAAAGTAATAATGTTGTTAATAAATGATTGAATAAATGATGTTAACCCAAAGAGTTGGATCTTGATGGGATGCAATGCTGAGGTTACAATTTAAAGGGACAATGGAATTGGTGTTTTATGCTAATGAAATATAATGTGGAATTTTTAATGGTTAATTAAGGTTTAAATAATTAATTAGCATAAAGTGAAATAGATAAAAAGGGAATGAATTAATGTAATAAATCTCTTTAAATGGTTGTGTTCTTATAGGATATCTAGTCTTAGAAGTGGTAGCCGGGAGTCCGAGAGACATTAGCTGTAGTTGAGTATAAGATTATGTTATTCCCATAGTTTGGTTTTGATCTATAGTATATTCTGTTATTTTTGTGTTTCTATATGCTAGTCCACCCCACTAGTTAGGGTAAATGAAACCCTAGGGATTCTGAGCCTTAGGGGGTGTCTTCCCCGACATTCTGGTGGGAAGATGGATGATGGACTACCCTCTTTGGCCCCACTCTATTCTCTTGAAAGTTACTTGTGCTGGTAGGCCCAACAATTAGTTTTCCCCATATATGTGTGTAGAGGGCTGTAATGGCTTGGGGTTATTCAAACACATATATTTTAAATATAGTTTCCTATCGACTACTATTGGAATATCGTGTATAGGATGTGATGGCTTGAGGATACTTACTCAGTGTATGGGCTGTAATGGCTTGAGGTTTAATGCCCGATGTATGATACATGTTATGCGAGCTGTGTTGTATCCGAGAAACTACCTGGTTATGCATCTTGTGTGGACATGGTGGTTTTGTTGCACAGGGTTCATTTTGTGGTGCTTCACCCAGGTGTCTGTGGGAAATCCTTTTTGGAGAGAGATACTTATGACGTGTGATGTTGGAGAAAAGAGGCAAATTAGTGGGGAAGTAGTAGCAGGGTACCATTGATATTATTTATTATAGTATATACTATTGTATATGATACTTGGTGAGAGTAGCCATGGTGAGGCTAGGAACTTAGTATACCTATTTAGGTGACGAGTTAGTTTCACTTATTATTCACTGTGCTTTAGAATGCTTTATTTACTTTTTCACAAGAGGCTATGGGGGGGATCCTACTGATTATACTCTTATACTCACCGTATGTATATATATAAACTATTTTTCAGTTCTATTGGATCAGGTTGGAGATCAAGCTGGTTTCTACTATTTTGGGGTTGTAGGAGCTGTACGAGCTTGTGATTGCGGCTATTTTTTTTACTTTCCTTTGGTACTTTCAGTTTTCCCCTTTTAGTTGTAGTAGTTTTTCATGACATTACATATGTGTACTTGGGATTTCTATTATACTTTTTTCTAACATGGAGTTGGTTGGTTTCTATCTTATCCCTCTCTTTCGAACGTGTTCTTTTAGAGGGTAATGCCTCCCATTTGTGTATTTACTATACCCTCGATGCTAGTCGCCAACCCGGGGCCTACTAGAGATAGGACTCAGGGGGTCATTATTTCACTTCTCACATTTCTAACCTAAGAGGGGTACGCCTTGTGGGGAGGGGGTCGTGGCAACTTCTCCATGAATAATTTTATTTTTTTGATAGCTTCTGTTACACAGAACAATGAGTTTAGAAGAACCAAAATGTAATATTAAAATATTATTATCACTAAGACATAGTATTGGTGGGTATGAATAGGACTAAATAAATTACTAAAATTTATTTTTTACATATGTCAAAAAGGAATCCATTAGTTATCAGTTAATCAGATGTGATAATACAAATAATTTGATAATATAGGAGGTGTTTTTCTGAAAACTATTTTTATATGACCAATGTATTATTATCATAATAAATTAAATTGATCCCTAATGCAGAATGTTTTTAATTAATTATTTATTTATATTATATTTTAAGCAAAATTTTTTAACAGACATCAAATATTTTTATTATTGATTGGATAATAATAAATCAATTGTTGTGCTTAAAAATGTATATTTTCTAAAAATAAATGTTTTCATACCATTTGGTGGAAATTGATTAAAATAGATTTCATCCATTTATAAATATTTAATTTCATAAAATTAATTACATATTTATAATCATAATGATCACATTTTCTAAATAGGTATTTTTTATTTTTGGTCGATATGAATAGTAATCGTGGAAAAATTTATCACCTCGATAAATGGAAACCCAAGCTATTTTGGGTTAGAATAAGTGAAAAAATCATAATTATTCATCATAATTACTTTTAAATTAATTTTAATAAAAAAATATCATCTTAGGTTATCAATATATCATTTTAATGGAAAATTTCTCATAAAAAGGACCCATATAATATTTAAATCAATGAAAGTTTCAAAATGTCATGGTCTCTGTTTTTACTATATCTTATGTGTCCACATAGGGACAAAATAAAGTTATGAATTAATATAAGTGTCTATATATATCATAATAAAATTATTTTCATGAAATGAATTTATTTTTGAATTTTATTTATTATAAAATGGCCTAAATTTCTAATGAAACACTGATCCAGTATTTTCCCACTTAAAAATAAAATATCATAAATATTTTAAAAAATATTAAAATTTGTGTTAAATGGACTAGATAATTTTCCCCAAGAATTTAAATGATAAATATTAAATATTAGAGATTTTGGAAAGCATTATAATCTAATTCTCCCTTTGTATTGATGTATTTTATGTTAAATTAAATGAATAATGTCAAAATTGAAAAATATGTTATTTTATCCAAATAATATTTTATGAAATTATTTAAAAAACATAAAAATCATAAAATAATGTAATATAGATATTATTTGTTCCAATTTGTTATAACTTGTAAATTTATGGTCCAATATTCATTGTATATGTAAAAATTACAATCCTTATATATATATAAATTTGTTAATATACATGAAATTAAATTTGGTTAGTTAAGGGTTAATCTCAATTATATGGTTTAAAATGGAATAAAAACAAGTATAAATTCAATTTTTTATGGTATTAAAATAATATACTATCATATCTTTAAAACATTGTCCATTTTTCGGAATTCTTCATGAGAACATATTTATTATAATTTAATCTTTTGAAAATTCCAAAAGTTCCCTCACCTCAATTATAAAAGGGCCCTCTTCCATTACATATTTACAACACATTGATACTTATATCTAGAAAAAACTATAAAATATTCTTTTAAACACTTCCATATTCACACCATAGTGGGTTTTTTATTTTCAAAATACCTACCCAAGATCCTATTAGAAGATATCTACAGGTGTTATTTCAAAGATGAGAAATCACCTTACAATATCACATTCATTTATACTCTTATATACCGTCCCAAAATACAAGATATTTTTCATAAAATAATAATTTTTTTATCCTAAATATTCATAAATATTATTAAATTTATTAAAACACCATTATAAACCCTCTTACCCATCAAAGAAGAAGTGAAAATATACCTCATGTGTACATAGAACTTACCGTATCCATTCAGAGGTGTAATTAATTTTACAGAACAATATTTTATGATTTGGTATTATGATTATTTTACTATTTATATATGTTATTTATGAAATTATTGTGATTTTGGAATTATAATATCACATATAATTACTTACCATCCAATCCGTTGGGAAATGATAAAGTAATTCCTTTGTAAGTGTGGACAACACACTCCAAGAAGTGATGTGATTTGTTTTTCATTTATATATTTCATGGATAGTAATGAGGAATAATTTGATGAATATATATATGATATATTTGGTAGAATTATTATCATATCAAGGTGAGTTAATAATTATCATTATTTTACTCCATCTAATAAAAAATGGAAATAATGTTCAAGTGTATGCATGATTTACCATCACCATGAACAGTGCAATTCATTTTCATACCACTAAATTTTATTAATATATAAATAAATATATATATATATATATGATATGTATATCATGATTGATATTATATAGATTGTGGTACCAAGATCAATGTATAAGGACGATAACTACTAAACTGAAATAATCATTTTAAATGAAATAAATAACACCCGAAAATGAAAATATTAATAGGGATTTATTAATAGAGAAGGTGGTTACATGTTATAAAGGTTTCAATGAGGATATTATTATTATTAAAATGATTCATTTTTAAATTTATAATAAAATTTAAATTTACTATACTAGAGTTTTGAAATCATATGATGGAATTCAGACCTGAGTTAAGGGGTTTTACAATGGCAACCTCATTATTTATCGATATTATTTATTATTAAATATATAATGATAAAATTTATTATATATTTACCATGAAACACATTAATTTTATTATCCTATGGTTATTAATTTAAAATTAAGGTTTTCCTTTAATTTTCCCCACCTTATGTACTCAACAGAGAGAAAATATGTTTAGAATAAAAATTCCACATCATTTCACTATTCGGTCAATTATTTTTCCTCCATATTCATGTTTTCTAAAAATAAATTTCAAGGTTTTTACTATTATAATATGTTTTTTTAAATTAATTTTTTTCTTTTTTTGATTTTAAAATATTCATTTGAATGTATTTTTTTGTTATTTTTCAAATGAGTTACTTTATGACGTTCTAACAGAAGTATGGAAGGAATTATTTTATTGAGTTATACAAAATGAATGGAATTTAATTTTTTCATGACACCTTAATTCATTGAAGTTTTATCTAAAAAAATTCAAAGTAATTTATAAATAAAATTATTTATTTATTATGTAAAATGTATTTAGAATTTATATTTTTATTTTTATTAAGAATTTTTTAATGATCTTTTGATTCTTCAAAAATAATAACATTCAATGCTTATTATTCTTTAATGATGATATTATGCAAAGATATAATTATTATTTATACTCTAAATAGTTTATGATGACAAGATTATTTTGAAACAAAATATTTTCCATGGGTTATTCTCTTATGAAATAATGAAATGTTTGTGAAACCTATTGCATTCCAACATTTTATACTATGATGAAATGTTTATGAAAAAATTCATTTCAAGGATTTTTACATGATTATTTTTTATGAACTTTTTGGAAAAAATATGAATTATTTTCATTATGTGATAGTTGGGAACTATATCCACATCCAAATAATTGGTTAATTATTGATATCTCGTGAGGTATGTAGGACTTGAATTGGGAGTGAACCTAGTTCAGTGAGTAACGTTCTCCATTGTGATAGTATTGGGTATCAAAATTTACTGCTAAAATGGTTTGGGGAGTGAACCCATTAAAATATAATAATCATGAAAATAATTTATGACTACTAAAGAAATTATTTTCTCTACTTATTTAAATAGAACAATTCCATGTCTTATTATAATGTTATGTTATCAAGGCTCATGTTTTTTAATTCCTTTATGATTCATGTCTTATAAAATGCCAATATTTTTTTACATAACCAATGATTGTGATCTATGAGATTCAAGTTATTATTTTCAAATGTTAATATCATGTTATCATACCCCTTTTCTCATGTTATTCATATAAGATCTTTGATTTCTCACTTTTTCCTCCATATTGAGAATCAAAGCACATCCTATATTATATATCATTTCACAGGTTAAAAAGAAAGGTTTTATGTATGATGTATCACATAATAGTTATAGATATAAATATATAAGTGGGATAAAATGGATATATTTTATGAATTAGTGATTTATCTGTTCATGTTTCAAAAGATACCAGGACAAATTGATTTTTGTGTGTATCAAAAACTAATGTAATGAATATTCACCTATTAAGATGTAATATATATTTTTAAATTTTTTTATGAAAACCCTTCTATTTATACACACTTAAAAATGATTTATTACATAAAAAACATCACATGATAAAACATATAACATCTATAGCTCTAGTTTATTTGGGGATTAGGAACATTACATAACAATATAGAACATAAGACAAAATATCTTTATTGAAAACTTTCTTCACATGACCACTACATTCCCTCGTACTTAGCATTTCATGGGACAACGTGAGGATATGAATAAGAAAAGGGTGAGATATAAAGCCTAGTAAGGTTGTAAAAAATTCATAACATGAAGAATAAAATACATGTTAGGAAATAGGTATATCAATAGAGCCTAAGAGAAAAAGGAACATAAAGGCAGATATAACTTGATTATCGTTACATGGAAATGTGGAAAAACCACTTAACATGGTATTAGCAATATCAAAGGATCATTGCATATGGAGCATTATTAAAACCTCATTAAACGTGAATTAGAATGAGTAAAACCTCATTTCATTTGACGTTTCATGATACTAATCTTTACCCAATGCATTGGAGTGCTATTAGTGTGCATCCTTCTTAATCATTTCATTTCATGCATAAGTGTGTCGAAAGATCATACATCATGGATTCATTAAACATCATAATTTATTCCTCCATAAAGTAATGTGTAATTAATACATTAAAGTCTTCCATCAATAATAAAATGTGCATAAAGGTGAATACCCTTGATAGATAAATGGGTATGGTATTCACTACACAAAGATTTTGGCTTGGAAAATTTTGGTGCAATTTCGGCAGCATAACAACATGACATAAGACATTATAAAAATGGTGGATGAGATAGAAAGGGGTGTATCTTCATATTTACATGAAATGGACAGTAATGGATTCTTATTGACACATTTACCAATATATGTAATGGTATTTAGATTCATAATACAAAATAATTGCTTGAATGTAAATTAAGAGAGATAAATTACATACGGAATTTCAGTATGGTAATAGGTGTACATGGAAGACATTAACGATAGATAAAGGGGTATCCTATCCTTCAATCAAAAATAGGGTAGTATGGGGGTGGCCATAAATCATAACCCACATTTTTTAATTGAAAATAAGAGGGCGTAATAACATAATTAAATTTGGACAAAAATGAGAAAGGAGGAAATACCTTACTTTGAAGTGTGATAAAAAATGCTTGGGAGGGGTTTGAGAGAAGATTATTGGGTGATTGGGGCACCTTGGCATGATTACAAAGAGAGTATGGAAGAGGTTGGATGAACTCAAAAGGCATTTAGTGAAGAGAAAGTGGGAGCTTGGGTGGGTTTATATAGGAAAGGAGAGGGAATTCTTTATTATATAGGTATGTGACACAACACATTAAACTAATCAAAACCACAAACCAACACATGATTTTCCCATGGTTTTATTCTAAAGGAGAGTGTAAAAAAATATTTTATAAGGTCAATGACTTAACTTCTTAAAATAATATGGTTGATTTTGTGGAGGTGTGTCACACTCTAAAGGAAATCAATTTAAAAAGTAAAAATGTTTTATAAGTCTTGAAGGGTCCACTAAAGCATTGTAAAATAAATAAACCAAACCTAAAATAAAATTATTTTAATGCTAAAATATATATTTTCTGAACATAATGTTTATAGTATTTTATTACATCAGTATTGGGTCATTATTATGTCATAAAACACCTTATAATTTTAAATGGTATTTAATTTTTACCCAACAATTCGTCTGTCTTAGAAAATTATGAATAATTCACCATTGGATAATTTTGAAGTCAATATTAGAAAGATAATATTCATTTAACTAAAATAAAATTCTAAATATTTGAATTTTTACATTTAAAAGAAAAACCAACATTTATAAAAAATTCATGGGTTTTGACAAAAATTACTTTCAATCAATAATAAAAATCACAATCGTATTCATAATAATTATACAATAATTTATATTATATAATAAGTAATTTAGTAATAATATTTAATTAAAATATTTTTTAACTCTAAAATCCTTGAATTCATCAAAATATATTTATTTATTAATTAAAAATGTTATTTTTTCTTTAAAAAACTATTTACAAAGTAACAATAATAAAATAAAATTATACCCTCTATAGAAAAATAATGCACATAATCACAGTAATAGGGTATTATTAAATAATCCCTTATAACACTAGCATAATACTGAAGGGTAACGTGTGTGATGGTGACAAACTCTTGGGGTGGCTCAGATAACATCGCTCGAGTGGTAATCTCTTTCAACGTCCACTTCTCCCGTAGGCGGTTCCATTTGATCTAAACGTGTCGAAGCTCAGCTTGGTCTTGATCAAAAGAGAATCCCAATGATGCCACCCCATTTCCGAGCTCTGACAAATGGGATTCATATAGAGTGATTCTACTGGATGAGGCCATCACTTCCTATTTCTGAGTAAATTGGATTTGTTAAAGCCCTATATTTATACTAATCATGTGGTCACTGTTCAACTTCTATATTAGAAATGATCACCATTATTAATGGTATTTTAAAATACAAAAACCTAAAACCAAAGAAGTTGATATTTTATATAACCATTTTACAGAATAATACATTTCATTATATCAAGAGGAAATTTTATTAACGAATGTTTAGGGCCATTACAATCTTCCCCCCTTATGAAATTTCACCCTTGAAATTTCATTTTACATTTTTAGATGAAAACAGGTGTGGGAACTTTTCATTCATTTCCTCCTCTAGTTCCCATGTTGCCTCTTCGTACTTATGGTTTTAGCGTAGTACCTTGACCATGTGGGTAGTCTTGTTACGTAGAAATTTATCTCTACGTTCCAAGATCTTCACTGGATTCTCTTCATAGGAGAGGTCACTCTAAAAAGGTACCACCTCTGGATTGAGTACATGTGATGGGTCAAGTATGTACTTCCTCTAGAGTGATACATGGATTACATCATGTGCTTAAGATATGTTTGGTGGGAGTGCTAGTCGATAGGATACTACTCCAATGTGATCAAGGATCTCAAAAGGACCGATGTACCATATAATAAGATTTCCATTCTTCCCAAATCTCATAACTCTCTTCCACAGTGGTATGCAAAGGAATACCATGTATTCAACATCAAACTCTAGGTATCGTCGACAATTGTCAGCAAAGCTCTTTTATCGACTATGAGCATCTTTAATGTGTTGTTGGATGGTATTAACCTTCTCCACCATTTATTCGACCATTTTTAGACTTAGGAGTTTTCTACCCCCAACTTCATCCCAACATGATGATGTTTTGCACCTCTTCCCATACAGGGATTCATAAAAATCTATTTTTATTCTTAAGTGGAAACAGTTTTTGTAAGAGAACTTGACTAGAGTAATATATTGATCCCATCCTCCTTTGAATTCCACTGACCATTCTCTCATCCTATCCTCAAGTGTTTGGATAATCCATTTAGATTAGCCATCAGTTTGAGGATGATAATTCATACTGAAGTTCAACTCAGTATCCTGAGCATATTGAAGAATCTTCCAAAACATAGAGGTGAATCTTGGATCTCAATCAGATATAATCGATAGTGGTACATGATTCATCCTTACCATGTATCTGATATATATCTGTGCCAGTTGATCTAGTGAGAAATCCTCCCGAATTGCAATGAAGTGTGCAGTCTTTTTAAGATGATTCAAAACAACCCATATAGAATTGTTTCCTTTGGATGTCTTCAAAAGTCCAGTGACAAAGTCCACAATGATGTTCTCCCATTTCCATTCTAGTATGGGTAAGGGGTGCATCATCTCCTTAGAATTATTCCTCTCATCCTTCACATGATGACATTCAAGACACTTTGATGTATACTCAGTGATATCGTTCTTCATGTTATCCCACAAATAATTCTCTCCAAGATCTCGATACATCTTTGTGTTTCCTAGGTAAATATAGAAATTTGAACTATGTGCATCATCCAAAACTTCATTCTTCATCTTTAGACATTATGGAACACATATTCTTTTTCCAAATCTCAAAATTACTTTGTCATTGACATTGAACTCATAGGATTTCCATTTTTCGATAGTTTCCCCGTTCATCTGAAGTCCCACATCATCCTTTTGAGCATCCCTTAACCTTTCCAAAAGATACGGTTGAGAATTAATTTGTGAAAGGATTGATGATGTTCCTTTATTTATCATTCCCATTACCATATTCATAAAATTTAAGGAGATTAGATCCTTCTCAATTTTCATCAATGGCAGAATCACTGAATATTTTCTACATAGATCATCCACCACATTGTTCGCTTTCCTAGGGGGTAATGGATTGAGCTTTCATAATCATTGATGAGTTATATAAATCTTCGTTGTCTCATATTAATCTCTTTTTTGTGTGAATATATATTTGAGGCTCTTGTGATAAGTATATATCTCACACTTCTCCCAATAGAGATAATGATGTCAGATTTTCAATGCAAAGATCACAGCTGCCTACTCCAGATCATGCATGGGATTGTTTTGCTCATGGATTTTCAGTATCCTTGAGGAATATTATATCACTTTATCATTCTGTTTCAACACCCAACCCAGGCCCTTCTTCGAAGAATCACTAAATACCACAAAAGTTCTCCACTTGTGGGAAATGTGAGCACATGCATTGTGATAAGACTCCTTTTTAAATCCTTGAAGATCCCTTCACATTCATCACTACAAGAAAACTATACTCTCTTCCAAGTTATCTTGGTCAGAGGGTTGGATAATCATGATAAATTTATCACAAATTGGTGATAATATCCAGCTAACCCCAAGAAGCTACTGATATCTGTTATAGATGTTGGCCTCATCCATCCCTCAATTGCAGCTTTCTTGGTGGGATCCACAGATATCCCATTTCTTGTGATGATATGACTCAATAATGAGTCCTCCTTTAACCCTAAGTCACACATACTGTACTTTTCATAGAGCTTATCCTTTTGCAAGGTCTCTAGTACAGTTCTTAGACTCTCCTCATGATTCTCTATGGGTTTGAAGTATACTATAGTATCATATATAAATACTACAAAAAATTTGTCAAGGTAATCTCTAAAGACTCTATTAATCATGTCCATGAATATTGATGGAGCATTAGTGAGTCCGAAAGGCATTACGATGAATTCATAGTTCCCGTATATTTTATGAAAATCAGTCTTGGGGATATCTTCCTCCTTCACGCTTACTTGATAATATCCCGAAAACCAATCAAACTTGAAGATGTATTGTTCTCCACATAGCTGATTGAAAAAATATTCAATTCATGGTAGGGGATACTTGTTCTTTATCATGATTTTGTAAAGCTCAAGATAATCTAGGTAAATGGGCATTGACCCATCCTTCATCTTGATGAAGAGTACTGGTGCACCCCATGGTGAAGCACTTGGGTGTATAAACCATTTATCTAGATTCTCTTATAATTGCTTTTTCAGATTCTCAAGCACCACAAAAAACATTATATATGATGTCTTGGATATTAGAAATTCCAATGGTATAATATGAATTGAGAATTCAACATCTCTTCTAGGAGGAGTACTTGGAAATTCCTTGGGAAACACTTCAGTGAATTCCCTCACAATAGACATGTATTTGAGGAAGGTTTCTTCCTTAGACTTAATCATCTGAGTTAGATATGCATGCTCATAGGTCATTAATTTCCATGCATGAGATGGTGGAGGTAAATAAGATTCATCATACTCCTTGCACTTGTACAAAATTGGGGGTCAATTCACCATATGGAGAGTGATTTCCATCTCATTGCAATTTATATTGGCTATATATAAGGAAATACAATACATGCGAATAATTGCATCAAATTCCACCATAGGGAGTATGAAGAGGTTCCCTAGGATGTTCAATCCATAAATTATGACCGGGTAAAAATATATTCATCGGATGTAATGATTTCCCCATTTTTCGTACTCACTGGCATCTTTACGTCCTTGATTTGTGGTGGTGTTGGGATTGTTCTACTAAACATTCGAGATATAAAAAAATGCGTAGAACCAGAATAAAAAAGAACATTCACTATTATTGAATGAATAACTATCATACCCATCACCACTTCATTGTCAGGGTTCACTTCGGCAGTAGTGATGGAAATGCTCCCCTTGATGCCTTGGAGGTTGTTGGTAGCCTCTGGAAACCCTTGTCTTAGAGTACTGATTTGCAAAGTGACTCAGTTTTTTACAGTTCAAGCAATGAACAACTCATTGAGAGTCGAATGGAGTGCTACTCTATTCTATCAAAGATTCAAGTTATTCTTGTCGACAATTAACCGCTATGTTACCATCTCTTCCATACCTAAATCATTTCCTCATCCCCTTCATAAAATTTCCGGGGTACTTCTTTCCTCACCTTTGGAATGTGGGGTGCTATATTTTCTTAGCACTATTGGATTTATCCATCGGGCCGCCAAAAATTAAGTCTAACTTACACTTATTATCCCCGTGTTACCCTTAATATTCTCTGATCTCCATTTCTACTTTTAGGGCACATGAGACAATTTCCTCATAGCTATCGAAATCAAGGATTTCCAGGGCTTTCCATAAGCTAGCTTTTAGGCCTCTAAAGAAGCTGTCAACCTTTCATTCTAGGGGTAACGAAAAAGTCAGAGGCATATCATAAAATCCTTGTGAAATTTGACTCATACACTCCAATGCATTTTTCATATTTTTTCTTGAGAGAAAATAAGACCCTTTCTATCTTAAGATGAAGGGTGCACAAAAAATATTTATCAAAAACATCTTCCAGAAATCCTTCCATTCCAACTCCTCGATCTCCTCCCCTAGATTTGTATTTATGATCAATTTCCACTAATTATTATCTTCACCCTCCACAAGATAATTATCTGGAAGAACCTTCTCTTGTTTGGAACATTGAAGGATGAAGACTATCTTTTCAAGGGAGTTGATCCATTGTTTGGCAATTGAGGGATCAAACAATACATTAAAAGTAGGTGGCCTTTGTCTCATGAATCTCTAGATAGAGACTAGTTCTTTCTTTGGGGGTTGAATGTTTTTCTTGACCCATGTTTCTATTAAATATTTAGTTAACTAAGAGAGTATCATGACAAAGTTTGCGATTCCCGCTTCTATTGGATTGAGAATCTCATTAGAGAAATCATCATATTGATCTTCACATCAGTTATTATCCAGATTCCTACTATTATCAGCCATTGGCTGGAATTAAGGAATGTTAGGGGTAACACATAAAGGTAAAATACAATGACAAAAAAGGGTGACTTATAAATATCATTTATTTTCTAAACTTATGAATTTATAGGTTTCAATCTATGTTTTCCATGATCTACTTCCCAACATTAATTCTTAGGGGAATTTTCATTTATTCCATTAACAATGGTTCATATTAATCTTCTGAATTTACCAAATCATATCCCTAGGGAGTTTCACTCCTAGGTACATCTGTTCCAGATCCATCTCAACCAGCTCGTTTTCAAACATGGATGTATTTTCTTGATAAACCACTTTCTAATTACTCACAAAAATTTAGGTATTTCATTATTATACTTATTATTATCCCTAAGTATTTCACTAGGGTTTTCTAATCCTAATCCCAAAAATAAATAAGCCTATCCTCTGATACCAACTATGACAGCCAAACTCTTTATTACACACTTAAAACATGATTTATTACACAAAATAAATCAATTGATACAAAATAATAGATTGAGAGGTATAGTGTCATTGTGGCTTAGGAACATTACATAACAACTTAGAACATAAGACACAACATATTTATTGAAAACATTCTTTACATGACAACTACATTTCCTCATACTTATCATTGCATGGGATAACCAAAGAACATGCATAAGAAAAGGGTGAGCTATAAAGCCCAATAAGAAAGTGAAAAAGTCATAACATGAATAATAAAATACATTTTTACAAATAGTCAAATCAATATATCATAAGAGAAACATGAACATAAAGGCATGATATAACTTGATTTTCATAACATTGAAATGCGGCAACAACACTTATCATGGTATTAAAATTAGACAAGGCTCATTGCACATGGAGAATGAGTAAACCCCCATTGAACTTGAATTATCATGAGTAAAACTTCATTGCACTTGACATATCATGATACTAATCTTTACCCAATACACTGAAGTGCTCTAAGGGCACACCCTTCTTAATCATTTCATTTCATGCATAAGTGTTCCACATGATCATACAACATGGATTCATTAAACATCATAATTTATTCGATGATAGAGGAATTTGGGATTCATACATGAAACTATTCCATCAATATGTAAATTTTCATAAAGGTTAATACTCTTGATAGAGAAATGGGTATGGTATTCACTACATAATGATTTTGTCTTGGAAAATTGTGGTGAAATTTTGGCAGCATAACGACATGACATAAGACTTTATAAAAATGGTTTATGAGAGAGAAAGGGGTGTATCATCATATTTACATGAAATGGACAGTAAGGGGGTCATATAGATACATTTACCAACATATTTAATGGAATTTATATTAATAATACAAAATAAGTTCTTGAATGTAAATTATGAGAGAGAATTCCTTACGGAATTTCGGCATGGTAACAAGTGTACATGGAAGGCATTAATGAGTGATAAAGGGGTATCCCATCATTAAAACATAAATAGGGAAGTATGGGGGAGGTGAGAAGTCACACCCCAACATTTTTAATTGAAAATAAGAGCGCATAACAACATAAACAAATTTGGACAAAAATGAGAAAGGAGGAAATCCCTTAATTGGATGTGTGATCCCAAAGGCTTGGCAGGGGCTTGAGAGAGGATTCTTGGGATCTTGGAATACCTTGGGAGGATTCTAGAGATAGTAGGGAAGAGGTTTGATGAACTCCAAATGCTTTGAGTGAAGATAAAGTGGGATCTTGGGTGGATTTATATAGGAAAGGGGAGGGAATTATTTATTATTTAGGTTTCAGACACCACACATTAAATTAATCAAAACCACAATCCATCCCTTGGTATTTCCCATGGTTTTTGCCAAGGTATATTGTAAAAAAATATTTTATAAGTCTAATGGCCGAAATTCCTAAAATAATAGGGTTGATTATGTGGAGTTGAGTCACACTCTCAAGGAAATCAATTCAAAAAGGTCAAATGTTTTATAAGTCCTGAAGGATCCACTATACCATTGTACATTAAATCAAACGAAACTAAAATCACATTATTTTAATGGTAAAGCATATATTTTCTGAAAATAATATTTATATATTTTTATTACATCACAATTAGGTCATTATAATGGCATTAAACACATTATATATTTAAATGTTATTTAATTTTTACCCAAAAATTTGACCGTCTCATAAAATTATGATAAATTAATCATTGGGTAATTTTGATGTCCTGATTCAAAAAATAATATTCATTTTATCTAAAGAATTTTCGATGTATGTAAATTTTTAATTTTAATATAAAAACCGACATTTATCGAAAATTCAGGGGTTTTGACAAAAATAGATTTCAAACCTTAATAAAAATCACAATCGTATTCATAATAAATTTACGGTCATTTGTATTATATAAAAATTATGTTAGTAATAATATTTAATTAAAATATTATTTAATTCTAAAATCTATTAATTCATCAAAATAGATTTCTTAATTAATTAAAAATGCTATTTTTTTCTTTAAAAAATAATTTACAAAGTAATAATAATAAAATGAAACTATATTCTCTATAAAAAAAATAATGTACATATTCATAGTACTGAGGTCTCATTAAATAACCCCTTATAACACCCACATAAGACTTAATGGTAAGGTGTTCGATGATGACTGACTCTTGGGGTGGCTTGGATAACATCACTTGTGTGGTAATCTCTATCAACTTACACTTCCCCAGTATGAAGTTCCATTCATGCTTAACGTGTTGAAGCTCAATATGGTCTTGGTAAAGCGAGAAACCCAATGAAGCCACCTCCTTTTCGAGCTTCGAGAAATAGGCTTTGTATGGAGAAATTCTACTCTATGAGGGCTTCACTTCCTTTTTCTGAGTAAATTGGATTTGTTAAAGCCCTATATTTATACTAATCATGTGATTACTGTTCAATGAATATATTAGAAAAGATACAAATTTTAAGGATATTTTAAAATCCAAAAACATAAAACCATATAAGTTCATAGTTTATATAACCATTTTACATAATAATACAGTTAATTAGATCAAGAGGACTTTTCATTAATGAGATTTTGGGTTTTTATATGTTTTCGATTCAATATATGAGTTTCTAGGATTAGTGTATCAAATCATGGAATCGGTGGATTTTAACTCAAACTTAAAATTCTAGAAGGGGTTATGTGGAAATTGTAATATTCAATAAAGGTTCTAGAATCCTAAATGTTGTATTACCACATACCGAACATGTTATCACAACTGGGGAATGAGATAAATCATTTTTGTATCATCTACATAGATTAAAGTGGTCCAAAGAGAATGGATTATATTTTACTATGGTCATAAGATGGTTCCAAGGAGCTTTTAGACTTTTTTATTTACCATATATGTTTTCTTAAACTCTAGATATGGAGAGATTAGTGAGTGGAGACTTGATTTTTTTCTCTAACCTCCCTTTGTAGGTTTACATATGAATATGTATTATGTCTCTTTAACTAGTAAATTATGGTCTTACAATTTTCAACATCATAGGATAGAATTATAAGACATATAGCTTTGACCATAGTGTACACATTATAAGGTCATTGTATGTGGACCATGTATCAAGGGAGTGTTACACAATAGATTAATTTAGATTCCCAAGGATAATAGTACTTCAATAAAATTTAATTTTTTTGATGAATATGAGGTATGTAATGTATCAAGGATTTAAAATAATGAGGTATGGTATGAGATATTTAGGCCAAAGAAGGTCATTAATCACACTGAGGTGATGAGTTCCACTACAAAACTGTTAGGGATCATATGGATCAGAGGGGATTTTGCCAAGTCCATGATGCATATGGTCGTCAGTTCTAAGACCCTTATATAGATCCAACAAAAAATGGTAAAAAATAAGGATCCTTTCTCCATTATAAGGTCCATTTAAGATTTACTATAACCCGAGATTCTCATGAAATAAATTGTGATTTGTGGATTGAGGTTCTCAGAAAGATGATAGAAGTACCCCAAAAGTTGGTTGACCACGATCAGACTTTTGAGTTCTATTGACATGGAGTGATGATGGATGAGGATCTAAAAAATTTAACATTGTTAAATAGTGACCCACTCATCATCCAATTTAAACTAATTCTTGAAGGGATTAATTTTTGTGATGTTTAATTTTATGTGACTAGGATGTAATTGTGGTCCAATTTAATGTCACGTGGCAATGATTGTTTAAATTGACATGATATTTATAAAATATTTATTTATGGACACATTTAATTGGATGCGGAATTAATATACATGAGATTTTTTTGTCCTTTCATAGGTTTTAGGGTGGGTAACCATATGTTGGGGTCCCTTTTTTATGATCTAACCATGAACAAGAAAGCGATGGGCATAACTAGTTTATGTGTTGGAAAATGATTATGGAACAAATTGACCATACATTAATAGTGTAAGGGTTTCCAAGATATACCAGATCTATGGGTATACGAAATTTTAATGATTGGGTATCCCCTATATTCCATTATGTATCTTGTAAGGTAAATAACAATTCCACATACAACCCTTTTGAAGAAATACCCATGCATAGATCTATCTCGTTAACTAAAATGGTGGTGAATACATTGTTTTTAGATTTATGGTAGGACCTGATATTTAAGGAAACCATCATCACTATGTGTATTTTTATAATAATAATCAAACAACATGTAGTTATAATATATATCCCTATATAAACCAATATCAGATGTAAGGTGAAGGGATTTTTTTGCCTTGTGATACACAATATTTTTGAGGATTCATTTGTAAAGATCTAGTTCATATATAAGAAAAGGCAATGAAATCATGAAATAGTTTAGATCTAATGGAGGTGTGATTTATCACTATAGAGGTTAAAACACAAAGGTAGGAGAGAGAATTTTCACAGTCTCATGAAAAAACAAGGAAAACATTATTCAATTCATATCAAGAACCAAAGAAGGTCGTAATAGTTGTAACCCTACAGCAGGTCCAAATATAATATAATCAAACACCACTAAGTATCATGATAGATCATGAATCATGCCACATATAGTTCTTATGAAAAAAACTCTTTGTATGTATTTTTCTCAATTACAAGGAATGGGGGAATATTATTGCTCATGCACATGTGGAACATGTTTTAAAACATGTGTCGAAGGCTTCTATAAAGATCTAGATCTAACATTGGGGATAAATGTGGCCATATAGAGTTATCAATTCTAATCAGATTAAATCCATGAATAATTAACTTTTCACCCCATAGTTTAGTATCTTATGACAATTATGATTACCAAACAATTTATATTCATGGTCTGAGGATATATGTACCTTCTCCCTATTGAGTGAATTTTCAAACATTATTTCATGTTAAGGGAACCTTAAATTCAATTATAATGATGGAAAGAAAAACTCATTTCATATTCTATTCCAACTTAGTGATCAGGACTATGGTTAATTATCCAGATATTCCTAATTTTCTAAAAGAAATAAAAATCATTAAATATGTAGTCCAAATATATAATCTATTCATATATCTATCTCTCATACATGGAGGGGATATTTTTCATTACCTAAGTGGGTGTTGAAATCATAGTTGTATAAAAGGTTCCCTTACATAGATTGAACTCATACATAGGGGTAGTGAATTTTTATATCCTATACTAGTGTGGGGATGAAGGATTTAACCATATTAATTTTTTTATAGGGGTATTACCACATACCCTTTGATGGAAATAACTATCATGTGGTCGATTGATCATATATGATTTCCTAGTAAAATAATTTTTAGGTCTCATAAGATCGACTATATATCTCATAGTTTTAATGTCATATGAATCATACATAGGTTAGATGATGTTTTATGGTCATTTATCTATGACCAAAAGTGATTGTTCAGAGGAGTAACTAAATCAAGGATTTCAGTTCTTCATAAGAGACACATACCTTGAAATGAAAGGGTATAATAACATGATGTTATAATCTTTCGTTGATAGTCATAACAATGTACAGATGTATATTATCAATGGTATCGAAATATTCTCTAATTGTTGGGTCATGAAAAGAGTAAATAATAACCCAATAATATCTGAGGAAATGTGAAACGTTCAACCACCAGTATTGGTGGAAGCCTATATCACACATATTCAGGTTAATAGTTCTTAGGTTTAAGAGGGGGGGGCTCCCCTCTAGGAGGAAAACATTTCCTATTAACAATCATTAAGGTGTTTTGTTATTCACTAGAAAATCCTTACATGTAACCATTTCAAAATCCAGTCCTTAGTACCAATATAGAGACCCAATCCCTTTTCACATATTTTTTATGATTTTTAACATAAATATCCATCAAATACAAGATGGGGATAGAAAAGGCCTAGTGAATTTGGAAAACGAGGCTCATAATACATATAAGTGATTTTAATTGATAACTCTATATTTTATTCTCTATAGTGATCTCATAAATTATTTTATGATCTTGAAACTTCCTTGGATAACTTGGGGAATACATAAATGTAAGGGTTTTTCTAATAGTCCCAGTATGAGAATAAACATTATAAGGGAAAAAAAATGTGTGAGCCATATATATAACGTGATATCATAAAATATAAGAAACATGAGTAATCATCTAGAAGAATAAAATAAATAACATTGTATCATAAGAACATGGGATCACATGAAATGTGGAAAGAATATATAACATGACATAAAAATTAGTCAAGGATAACTTCAATGAAAATATCACATGGTGGACAGTGTCCCAAAATCGATTAGGTTTACTCCCTAATCATATATATGATGCCTCATGAGGTAAAATATTTACCCAATGCATTAGATCTCTATCTGGGAACACCCACCTTAAAATGTTCATAATATATGTTTTTTAGATAAATTAAATCAATCATAAATATTTAAATAGGAATCACCCAATAAAAGAATGGGTTTCATGATCATGTTTCATATTAACAATAAAATAAAATTTCAAAATGCAGGAATTTGAGAAATGATGATAAGGAATGTATTACCCCATCAATACAAGGTATAATAAACAAGATATTTATGTGACAAACATATTTACATAATCTAGAGGAAATCCATATCATCAGTGTTTGTTGTCATTGGTGAAGGTTATTTTTAAAATATTAAAACAATTCTTGGGGAAAATAAACATTTTGCATAAAAAAATCTTTTTAAAAACTCAAATTCACAAAATAAACTGGAAATATTATTATTTAAAAATATCCATAGAAACTTATAAAGTAATATTTTTGCTAAAAAATATCCATGATGGTGTTAAATAGAGTTTATGCAGTAAATGTTAAAACAATGAATCCTTTCACATTTTCGATACAAGTTAAAAAGTTCCTTGTTTGGAAAATGACATGAATATTCCTTTTAAAAAATTTATAAAAAAGTAACTAATGGTTAAAAATAAATTCTAAAAATAAATGTTGAATCATGAAATAATTTTTTAAAACATCTTAAGAGAATATGGATATGGAATAGAAATTATTTTTGACCAAAGAGAGAAATAAAGTCAGATCTTATTAATAACATTTTCAAAATAATTTAAGTACCAAAAGGTGAAAAAATGGTACTATTACATAATGAATCTCTTGAAAAATAATTGTGTGATAAGATTAAATGAGTTTAAGATAGAAGTATCCAATAATTCACAATTGAGGTATATATAAAAATAATCTCAAATAATGATGAGATTATGAAATAAAGACTTATAAATTTTTTAACATCTAAATTGTAATAAATATAAAAAAATTAATATAAAATGAAACATTATAAACCATGAAGTGAAATATATTTAGCATATGAAATATAAATAAGGTCATTATATACACCATACAAAGAATATGTTGTAAATATGGATAATGTCTCAAGGAAGAAAATGTGGTATGAGAAACCCTTATAATGTTCATATAATTGAGGTGATGGTTATTCCATAAAGTGAATAATTTTAAAAAATATACATCCATACAAATTAAAGTAGAAATGAAACATAAATAGATCAATTTTCATTTCAAACATTATAATGGGATAATATAATCAATGATGTAGATGTATAATATAATGAAGGAAAATTGAGTTAAGAATCCCTTAGTTTGGTCATGAATCATCACTTACATTATATAACATCATGAATACGAAAATTATGTCAATTATTTACATTCTTAAGAACGTTTTTCACATTTATTATTCCTTTTACCATGTCATACTAAATTATATAACCAATTAATTTCATGTTGGATGTTTTAATAATAATTGGATTATATGTCAAAAATTACATTGGTGAGTTGACCAATGTCATGAAATTATTGATATATAATATACAGAATGGTAATAATGAAAAAATTAATTTTTTTATAAATAAATTATACATTTAAATCCAAACATGAATTGGTTAGAAAAAATGAACAATGTTACAATCATGGAGATGGTAGGCCATATGTATGCATGAGTAGCGTTTCAATTTTTCAGTGATGATGATGGAAAGGGGGTGAGTTATATTTTAACTATACATGATTATAATAAAATAATAAATTTCATATTATTTCATTATATAACCTTACACATACCATACATGTGATTCATGAGTAAAAATAAATAACATCACTTTTTTAGGTGGTAGTTTTTCATACACATGAATGACATTATCATTTATTCAAAGGATTGTAAGGTAAGAAGGTATGTGACATATTTATTTTCTATAATTATTAATAAGTCATTAAAAAAAATATGAACAAAAAATTAATATTTATTACATTCAATGTTAAACATATGTGAAAAATGAATCACATCACTTTGTGAGGAGGTAATCTTTAATAAAAAACGAATGACATTATCCTATTCTCTATAGAATGGAACCTAAGAAGTTATATATGATATTATAATTAAATAATTATAATTATATCATAAATATAATATATAAACTTTAAATACATCATTATATCCATCAACGTGAATTGATTATAGAAATCAAATTGTGTTGGTTTGTGAGGTGGTATTCTGTCGTACACATAATCTACATTTTTGTCTCCTATTTGAGGGAGGATGATATGGTTTTAAGTCATTAACATAACATAAAAAAATTATTTATATGTAAGATAATTATGTAATTATTTATTCATGGTTTAATAATATTTGAAATATGAGGATGATGAAATTAAATAAAATGATTGGTTTAGGATTTTACCTCATCTTCAAAAAACTAATTTTGGTTTACACCAAAAGCCTACCATTGTTAGATTTATAACCATAAAAGGATTATATGATTTTTTGAAGTAATTTTTGATGTAATTTGGGTAGGTATTGTTGGATACAAGGGTTTCTGGAAGTTTATAAGGGAGAGGAGAGTGGGTACCTTTTTATAAGTGGGGGAGAGGACATGCTTGGTATTTTTGAAAAGAAAGAATTATAATCGTGTTTTTCTCAGTCCAAAATGATTAAAATTTAACCATTTTAGATACATTGAATATATATGGTCTAAATAAAACTATGAAATAATAATTATTCATGTTTTGGGTAAATTTTAACCCCTATCTTTTTAGTTTAATCCATGTAAACCCCTTTTTTCCCTAACAACGGTAATTATTTTTTTACATTGTTCGCTATTCATTATCATCCAAAATTAAGTTAAACATATTATTTGTCATAAATTAGGATCAATAATAATATGGTGTCAATTTTTAAAAACTAAATTGAAATACTTTTGAATAATTTTATTTAAATTTAATCCTGTTGACTTGTTGAAAAAATGGTTTTCCAAAGGTAAAACATTCCAAAGAAAAGAAAGTTTTTACATCCAAATCCAATATAAAACCGATTTAAATGACAAAATTTGGATTAATTAATGTATAATTGAATTAAATTTACTTTTGAAACCATATTAAAATAAAATTGGTCTTGTAAATACTTTAAACAAAAAGGGTGTTTTAAATAAAAATCTATAATTTTCATTATTCATCAATAAAATGAGACCTTGTTGAAAATTCCCAAATATTTTCCCTCAAATAATTTTGAAATGAAGATTTCAAAAATGAATAATATTTAATAAAATCAATTTTCATTAATTAGTAAAAATTATTTTTAAATCTTTTATAGGAAGCACGACTAAAACGACTTTTAGAAAAAATTTATTTTTCTTAAAACATTTATTAGTTTTTCAAATGGGTTATTATTTTATTTTAAATAATTATATAGAAATTAAATTAATTCAATACATTATTAAACCATATTATTTATAAATTTTTTAGTTCTATTCATACCTAATAATACAGTGGCTAGGTTATAATGGCCATGTTTAAATAATAATATTTTTATGGATTATTGTAATTCATTTAAAACTAGTGTCGTCTGCATACCAATCTATCAAAGATATTTAATTTATTTAGAAAGAAATATATAATTAAATTTCGATGGGTAAACTTATCTTCTATTCTTTGTGTTATGTGTTATATATTCCCTTGAATATGGGGTTTCTTTTTAAAATATCGAGGTGTTAATTTCTACCCTCTTAAATAAATAAAGTCTTCATAATTTAATGTTGATCATGGTAATTAGGGGTTTGAAATTAGAAAATAAATATTTTTGGAAGCCCACATTAGAAAAAGGGTTAATAAAGTATTTACTTAAAGAGACAGAAATGGAAAATAAAGTTCATCACATAATTATGTTTCCACATATGAGAACATTAGTGAGAAGTAAAAATATGGGCTTGGTGGAAAAGTGTAAATAATTATATATAGTGATAGAGAACACTTGTAAAAATAATTTTAGTGACCAATGGAATTTTAAGAATATTAAAAACATAAATATGTGATGATTTAAAAGGCCATTTTATACATCATCAATGAACATTGTATGATAATTTTTTTTCAAGATCATTTTCCAAAATTTGATGAATTATTTTATTATCTAAGAATATAAGGAAATATAATTACTTTATAACTATCCTTCAATATATTTTCACTGAAATTTAATCATTTGATCCAAATGATGAGTATTGATAGTTAATTTTCATTCTTAAAAAATTAATATTAACTTTAAACAGATAGTAAGATCCCTAAAATAATAGAAATCGTTTTCTCATTTCTCCAGTAAAACAAAAAATGGTTAGAATAAGTTATTCAGTATGATACATTAATCTATAATACCACAAAAAGAACGCAGAAAGTTCATCTTAATCCAATCCATAAATAGTTAACCTTTAGAATCCTCTAAAATATGTATGACCATATTTAGAAAAACGATCACTAAGTTTCAAAAATAAATATATCATTAGATTCCCCAAACAACACAAGGTGGATATTAATGTTACATTCCAAATATTTGAATACCTTGGTCACCATAAAACCCAAATGAAAATATTCCTGCTTCCAAATATAAAATCGTGGATTTTTTAATATATTTAATAAATCCAAACATTTAGTAAACTCCAATAAAGATAACATAAAATATCAAATATCTAAACTAATTCATTGCAACCAATATTATCTCATAAACAACTCTTAATAATTAGTATCTCATCATTGTGATTATTTTAATATTTATCATTCCCAATCATGTGTTTTCTAAAAAGATAATCTTTCCACTGAATCATTTTTCCTAGTCATCGTTTCCATTCAACATATTCTATAAAATAATTAAAGAACATGTATTTTAGTGCAATAATTATACATTTAATAATTATTATAACCAATATATATTTGATAAAATAATTTTATAAAATAATTCCTGAAAACCAAAGGTAATCCCATTAATCATTTAACTTCATTTATAATCCTTTAAATAGGATTCTTTATCTCATTTGATAATACCTCCATACTTTTATATTTAATTTTTTACCTCTTTATAATCAACAAATAAACTTTTAATCAGACAACCTTTTTGATATTACTCTTGATCTTTCCCCATGGGAAATTGATTTTAATAATTCGCATACATTCCAGATTAAAAATATTCAACCATTGATAATGCATTTGGGAAATCATTATTCTAATCCAATATGTTAACATAAATTTTCATTTTACCATGGTAGTTATATAATCTATTCCCTTATTCTCCACAAATATAATGTCCTCTCGTCCCATTTATGAATTACCATTACTGATTCCTCCCACATTATTTACATATAGAAAATTAAATTGTATTTTGTTCTTGGTATCCACCACCAAAACTCTCATATAACTCTATCTTCTCTTATTTGGTAAGATTGATAGTTAGTTAAGGTGAATGTTTTTATTCATGTATCATGATATTTGATTAGTAAAAATCACTATATCCTTCAATCTAGTTATTATCCCATTTGGTTTCTCAAAAAAAAAATTTCTATCACATTTAACCTTTAACCGGTTTCTTATGGTTTCTACCATTGAATAAAATTATAGAGAAAATTGTGTGAAATGATATTTATAGTGGGAAATGAAATTATCATGAAAATATATTTATAAAATTTATAAATAATGACCCCATCATTTCAATATATGATACCTTAGGTTTAACCTAGGTCATCTATTGTCATCATATATACTGATCCATCATGATGATTTGTAAAGAGGTTGTGAATTTCCAAAGCATGTCCCCCAGGAGTTTCAAACCTTTTGGGGAGTAAAAACAATTTTCATGTACCAAGTGGTGATTAAGTTAAAACTTGAATGAATTTTTATAGTTATTACCCCATGATCCACCAATTCTAGAACCACATCCACTTGTAGTATCTATAAAGGTATATAATGTATCTATACTTCATCAAGATTCAAAGGAATTTTTGCTATACTTAGTATTATAAATATAGTTATTTATAGGGGTATCACAGATGTTTTCTCATCCGAGATGCAAAGGTTAACTAGAAATTTCCACTGATACCAACTATAGTTAACTAATACTTTTACACATACTTTTGAATGATTTTTGACATAAATATCAATTAAATACATGATTATGATAGAAAACACCTTATGTATATGGGAAAATAAGTATATACTACATCAATATAGGACTAATATATAACTTCATTATTTTATTCTATATATGGTGATCCTAAATTCCTTGATCTCCAAAAACATTATAGGGTATTATAAGGAATTCATTATGAAAAGGGCGTGTTAAAAAGTACAATGAGGGAAAAAAATTATTCAGAAAGGTAATGTGTGAGTCAATGAAATAATATGATATTAAAATTTAAAAGGATAATGAGTAATCATATAACATAATAACATAAAGGAAATGGTAACATAAGAAAATGGCATAATAGGAAATGTTGTAGAAATATATAATATGAATAAAAATGAGTCATGGATAACAACCTTGACAATATCACATGGTGGACAAAGTCCTATATCTGATTAGGTTTACTCCCTAATTTGATACATGATACCACATGAGACTAAATCTTTACCCAAATAATTATAAGACTATATATATTCACCCATCAAAATATGTTCATGATATATGCATTCCACATAAAGTAAATCAATCATAATGCATAACATAATAATTACATAGGGAAAAAATGTGCAGCATAATCATTATTCAAATCATAATAAAAGGAAACTTAATAAAAAATGAATTTTATAAAAGATCATAAGGATTTTTTTATGCCTTAAAAAATGGATAATTAATTAGGTATATATGTGAGAGACATATATACATAATTTTGAATAAATCTAGAACATTAAATTTTGTTTTTATTGATGAAAATGATATTAAAATAATTAAAACCATTCTTGAAGAAAAAAATTTCACATTAAAAATTACTTTTCAAAAATTATAATTCAAAAAATATTATTGACGTCCTTTCGATTGAAAATATCCCTAGAAACATAAAAAGTATCATGGAAGAAAAATAATGGTCATGATGCTGAGAAATGTCATTCATGTCATACATGTTAAAATAAAGATTCCTTTAATAATTTTTATAAAAGACAAAAAGTTCATTGTTATAAAAATAACAGGGATATTCATTTAAATTATTTTTTTTAAAATAAAAAATGGGTAAAAATGAAATTTAATTATCATAGGATAATAGTAATAATAATTTTTTATACAATTTTAGAAAAAATTTGTATGAAAGAAAAATGACTTTTGATTGAAGAGAAAATTGATGTCGGATATTCTTATATTTATTTTCAAAATAATTTAATAAGAAAAGAGTATAAAAATGGTAAATTTTCATGAAAAAATATAATTAATAACTATAGGATAATAAAATATATTATCTTTATGATATGAATTTTAAATTATTTCCCCAAAGTGGACATACACAAAAATAATCCTGCATAATATTGATAATGTGAAATAAACCTTTTCCATTACAGAAATATTTGAATCATACCCACAATAAAATAAACAACATAAATATAAACCATAAATACAAGGATGATAAATATATTCATGATATATAGTAAAACATGGGGTAGTATTTTCACCAATCAAAGGAATAGGGGAATAATATGGTGTATGTCTCTTAAAAGTAAAACTGAGAAGAGAAACCCTTATAAATTTTGTATCATTGAGGTGATAGTTAATACATAAAATTATTATGTGTAATAAAATTATATCCATAAAAATAAAAGTGTAAATACAACAAAAATAAATCAAATTTCATTTCTCACATTATCATGGAATAATATAATCCATGTAGATGACATATACTCCAATAAATGGAAATTTAGTTAAGAATAATTTTACTCAAACCCAAATCATCATGTTCATCTATTCACATTTGAAATAATAAAATTATGTTAATTATTTACTTTCATAAGAAAATTTTTCAAGTTTATTGATCATTTAACATATTATTTTCAATTACTTCACCAATTAATTTCATTTTGTATGTTTTAACGATAACTATCCCATATGTCAAAAATTACATTGGTGTGATAAAAAATGTCATGAAGTTATTAGTTAATCATATTTATAATGGAAATAATTAAATAATTAAAATTTTTATACATAAATTATACATTTAAACCTAACTATAAAATTTTATTGTGAAAAATGAACTACATTACAATCACAGAGATGGTAGGTTATACATTTTCATGAGTAACATTTCCATATTTCAATGATCATGATATAAAGAAGGGTGAGTGTTATATTGTATTTTAAATTTGATAAAAATATTAAAAAAATTATATTATTATTTTTAAATATTATTAGACAAATCAGCAATGTGATTTGGTAGTAAAAATGAATCACATCACTTCATGAGGTGCTAGTCTATCATACACACGAACGACATTAACATTTATTCAATGGATGGAAAGCTAATAAATTATATGATATTTTTTTCCAGAGTGATTATTATATAATTAATATAATATATCAAAAAATTTATACTTATTACCTTTCATGTAAAAATAACTTTAAGAAAAATCCCATTGCTTCGCGAGGAAGTAGTCCCTCGTACACACAAATGATTTTATAATATTCTCTACATAATGAAAAATAATATTGTATATATGGTAGTATAATTAAAAAATTATAATTCTATCATAATATAATATATAATAATTAAATACATCATTATATCCATTAGTGGTAAGTAGTGATAAAAAACGAATTAAATTGGTTCATGAGCATGTAGTTCACTGTACACATGTTCAACAATTTCATTTCCATTTTATGGGAGGAGGAGATGGTTTTAGGTCATGACCATAATATAAGGAAATCTAATTATATAAAATACATGCAGATTTTTATATCATCTTGATATAATCTTATTTTAAGAAGGTGATGGGAAAAATAAAATTACTTTTTTGGTTTAGAATATTGCCTTTTTCGTCGAATGACTTCTTTCGGATTACAACAAAGGCCAAAATAATTTGGATTTCTGGAAAAAAAATTTCCAGGATGAGGAAAGGAAAGGTGAAAAGTTATTTGGATAATTATTTCCTAATTTAACTGTTTACAGAGCTGTTTAGTAGATAGAATATGGTGTGTCCTTTTATAAGTGGGGGGAACATTTATTATTTTTGAAATAACAAAATTTCACCATATTTTTACATGATAAATGAATAAAAATGGACCATTTTATAAAATTATAATATAGAATGTGTAAAAGTGAATATAAACTATTAATTAGGTAATTTATGGTTCATTTTGACCCCATCTAGTTTTACTATAACCCTTCGGAAAATTTTTTTTTACCTTAACTACTGTAATTAAAATTTTATAATATTAACTATTGGTTGTGGTAAAAAAATTAATTTAACCATATTGTATATTATAATTAATGATTCTTCCAAAAATGGAATCTATTTATCAAAATTCAATTCATATAATTAGTATATCTTAATTTAAATTTAATCTAGCAAACCTATTGAAAAAAAGGTTTTCCAATGGTAAACCATTCAAAAGTTTAGAAAGGTTTCATATAAAAATTCAAAATGGAACTGATTTCAATGAACTAATTTGGAGTAATTTATATATAATTGACCATTTTTAATTTTAAAACCAAATTAAAAAAATTTGGGTTTTTAAATTCGTTAAATGAAAAGGTAGTTTTTAATAAAATTTAGTATTTTACCCTATTCATAGTAAAATGAATCTTCTCCAAAAAATAAAAAACATTTACCCTCAACTAATTTTGATTTCATATTTAGAAATTGAATTAAATTTTCAAAACTAAATTTTACAACTTTATAAAAATTAATTTTAAATTACGTATTCAATGCATGACAAAACAGGCATTTAAAAACATACTATTTTATGAAATACATTTCTGTCTTTGAAGGGGTTATTATTTTATTTCTAATCAGTAAATGTGAATTGAATTTGTTTTATAAATATTTTAACCATATAATTTTCATAATTTTTTTAGTAATATTCATACCTTCAAAATTAATGATTATATTATAATGGACACATATAAATAATAATAATTTAATATATTATAATATTTCATATAAATTCGGTGTTTATTGCAATGTATGGTATAAAATAGATTCAATTTATTTTAAAAGAAATATATCATAAAGTATTGAGGTTTACCCTATCTTCAAATAAATTGTTTTGTTTCATACATGCTTTTAAACATTGTGTTCCTTTTTTAAAATATCACGTTGTTATAACCAAAAAGATATTGGGGGAACCCAGAGCACACGGGTCGAAGGTCCATGGAGTTCCAAGATATGTGTATTGACTCACATACTTTGTGGCTATTAACTCAAATATTGAAGGTATGAATTTGTATCATGGATAAATTAATTTTTAATAAGGGTTGTCAAACACTATAGGATAAAACAACATGTTTTCAACACATTTTGGGTAAAGGGATGAAGAAAGAAGTACTTGAATCCACAATCATCAGAGTTGATGATCTTCACATCATGAAAATATCGTGTCATGTTGGTTAACACATTTAAACAAGGATGTTACCAAATTCAGTTTAAAAACATTTTATAAATATGTGGTTCATTTCCTTTGAATAAGATGCATCTTGATCATTCTAGTCAGCTAATCTCTTCAGGTTCTCTAGTATCACATGAGTCATATCAAACATGAGAAATAAGAGAAGGCTTGTAATTTTATTAGTCTATACCAGAGTACATGACATGGAATATTTTGGAGAAGTCACCTATTTACACATGTAAAATTCACTACATAAATTTTTTTCTCATCAAGGAAATCAATAAAACTAAAAAAATAGATATTTGGCCCTAAAATAGATCATTCATGCATCAATACATTTACCATAAATAAAAGAATCAAAATAGAGGTAATTTTTTAGGAAAACTCTTTACATGGGTCTGACCCATATGCAAATAGGGGGAACTTTTTCATTTTGGTTAACCATGAGACATGGGATCTGGGAGTCACTATGTATCATGATTTTACATGAATTAATTCACATTTATTTCTCATATATAAAACATCTATCACAATTATGACGCATATATATAAGAGAAATTGTTTTTATCATGGATTGGCCCATGATTTGAGTTTCGTGCATCACTATGTATCCTATGGAAAAGGGAATCAAGCCACATACAATTCTCATATGTGGTCCCTTATGAAGATCTAACACTCACATAGGGATGTATATATACTATTTTATATATAGATTTAGGTTGTGCATAGTAAATTACAATTTAAGAGGTATATAATCTCAAAAAATAAGGAAACCTAATGTGGGTGATGTTTCAGTGCTAGGATTAATGTTGGACCACTATTTCATTTTGAAGGTGTTTTGGGGAAAAATCAATATGGGGTGATAAAAATATACAATAGAAATCTATTACTCATATTTGGATCATATGTAAAAGGGGAATTAAGTCACACAAGGTAGAAAAATGTTTTATAGTTTAACGTCTTATAAAAAGGATTATTATATAGTTTAAAGTCATGCAGTGAGGGTATAATTTGTCACATTGTTTATTGTATTATGAGTAGGATTTGTTCTGTGATGTTTAATGTTATTTGATAAATACATCTTTTGGGATTCTTATATTCATACATTAATGAAAACATCCATGTAGTATAATGTGATGAGGTAAGGATGTAGAGATATTGTGTAGATTAAAGTCCTTTTTCTAGGACATATATGACATAAAGAAAATTAAACATTGTATTTTTTAAGATTCCTCACATTAGTGGAGGAATTATTCATTCCTCATCCATTATTTCTAATGAGTATGTACAATTAGAGTATATCTTATGTAAGATGTAATGTCTCTCACACTCTATGTTTTGGGAACAACAAAATTTTCTTACGATGGTATGAATAATAAGGTTTTTACTAATAAATCATGTGTAATCACTTCTTCACATGATTAAAAAACCATGACAATTTAAAATAATAGTTTACTTAACTAGATTAAAACACAATAACCAAAAGTGAAGGATCATCATTTGTAATTTATAATTGATTTATGATAAAATATATAATTATATCAACATGTAATTCTGTTTTTGTTAACAATGCGGTGGAATAGATATCATCACACCATCATTGAAATGTTGGATCCAATTATAGAATCCATCTGAAATGACCCACATGTGTACCCAAATCTCTTGGAAACATTTCAGAATCGCTGGGTTTGATAAAAATCGACCCTGATTCCTCTTGTTGTTCATGGTTGATCACAAAATTATTCCAATCAAAGTATAAAGAATAATTTTTCTTCTCATGAAAGCTTTAAATTGGAGGAAGAGAGATTAAATTTTAGGGATAAAGAAATTATCTCTATCTCCTTTGGGAATACCAAAACTGTTTTAGGAATGATTAATAATTATAAATTATTATGGCAGGGTTAGGTTTGGATGATCACACACAAGCCCTTAACCATCATTAATATTCTTAGATAACCCCATGTACAGTAAAAATAATAATAATAATATTAACCAGTTGACATGTCCAATTAATTTAGAATATAAATAAATATCATTAATACTATTTCTAATTGAACCATTATTATTGAACCACTTTTTCTCATAGACATTTTCAGATTCTTGAATAATCACTATAAAATAAATAAACATCAGTGCATTATTATAATATAGTTATAATAAATGTAATATTAACCAAACATGAAAATAAATCACTATTATTTTTATTATTTACCTTAATTTTTTTTGAATAACATGTTATTAAATTATGAAGATAAATAAGAAATGAATAAATATTATTATTTTTAACCTATTAACTACAATACTTGAACATAATTGAGATTGTAGATACACTTAGTGTATGACCCTATAGGTATATTTTTTAGGTTTGTTAGGAATAAACACATAATTTACAATGTTAGCATCTTGAAACATGCCAAGGAACATATATATAATGAAGTTAATGTTGCAAAAACATATACCCTCCTAAACATTATTATCGTGTAATATATTCCCTTTATTGTGATATCTCGATCAATAAAATTGCATACCAGAGTCATCAACCTATATACTATAGGTCCCATCACATGAATTTATAGAAAAGAACTCGCCCACCAAGAATTATAGAATTGGATTTATGTAAGAGAATTAATTCCCATTTAAGGGATTGAGATATCAACTTTCTTCCAGGGATAAAAGGGATAAATACTTTCTCAAATTTTTATTAGTGAAATATCATTTATGACATACCTAATGTATACTAACTCCCCAGAAACATAGATCACCATTGTTTTCATCATTACATATTTGTACAGAAGTCATGATATCCATTAATGATAATTTTAATGTCCACAAATAAATACACACGTCCCCATATATGAAAATCTAATGATACATGGGAATATGAATTTCTTATTAACATGTATGTTCTCAAAACCTCCAATCGTAGAGTTTACCAAGGGAGAACACCCAGATAAAGTGTCTCAATTCTTTATGACCCTCCTTCCCATAATATCATGTATTGTTTATGTCCCATCATACAATATCATGCATCCATAGAACAAGATTCAAGAATAATATCATGGTATCTCTAGGTTATCATCATAACAGAGAATTACTATGACATATTAACATGACATATATTCTAAGGACATTGTCACATACAAATATCATATAGAGTAACAATATAAATATTATAGGAAAGCTTCATTAATATTGATAACATGTAATAAATTACGAAAAAAGTTGGTTCTAGGGTACCATATCCAACAACCACTTAGGTAACATGTTTTGGTGTTTCTTCATTAGTATCATCAGAGTTTTGAGAACCAACACCCATTATCCTTTGATTAAAAACATGAAGTGAACCATTTTATTTAATGTTTATGTATTCATTTTTGGATGTAATTTAAGGTTGTGGAGTGAACATAACATTTTCTCATCAAGTCATTATAAACCATCATGTGTATTACGTGATTGTTTGTCTTCTATTTTTTTAATTAATATGAATTAGAGGTGAGGGAAACTAGAACATTATGGGTAAAACTACCTACGTTCCATAAAATAGAAAAGATGGATTCAACTTTATAGAAATTTGAGTTTTGGTATGGTGGGCCCATACAACATTCAAGTGCATGTATTATAAAGACTTCATGTCAATGTTCACTATTTTATAGATTATAATAGATAGAGTCTTATAGAAGACCCATATATATCCATTTTCCACTGTATGATAGAAATGAAAATGATTGGAATCAATGTTTTATTTCTGATATTGCTTCTTAAACTTGGAAGAATAGAATTTGGTTTCATTTTCCTTCAGGATCATCTGAGGGACACCGGATTTAGTGATGATATTAGATGTGACCATATTGAGAGTACTCTTTGTGATAACTTTCAAGAGGGGTATGGACTTAGAATTTTTTTAAAATGCATCAGTAGTAGCAAGGATTTACTTAAACTACATTGCTATAACTATAGGATATAGATCCACTATAACCATACCCTATATTGGAATTGACCATGAATATTTTGTAGTAGGAAATAACTTTTGGGGATGGTGTAAAAAGTTTTCATGTATCTAACATACATGAAACCTTTTTGTGAACTCCATGAAATCATGTTTCATCGTCATATAGAAGTAACCAAGCCTCCTAATTTGATGGGAGGGTCGGTTTCTATATTGGTGACTGTTATAAGAACATACATGGAATTCCTTTATAATAGTGAAGGTCTATCCTTGTATAATTCATCTAAGTATGAATCCATTGAAACACCACTTATATAATGATTTCAATTTGTTTAGCCTATCTCAAAGGGTGAATTAACTATAATTTTATTATTTATTCCTTCTTGGTTAAATCTAGTGGTAGTAACCCATCTCAAAGGTAATATATTATGGGACTCATACTTCCAAATGTTGATGTTAGGACATCATGCTTTGGGTTATTTTTTATCTAATTAATTTTCAACCTGTTATTGATTATGACTGGTAAAACTAACCTTTAATTTTTAATATAGAAGACAATCTCTTCCAGTTTAGTATTAGCAAGGAACATTGCTGCATTGTTTAGTGAATCAATACGAGAATTCTAAGATCGAGGGGAATGGTGAAACATTTGATAGAAAAGATAAATCTTCCATCGGTCAACTTACATAACAAATGAGAGTGGTCAATTCTTCCTTCTAGATTTAATATTCTCTATTGTTCTATTTGGTCACTATCTATGAGTCACCTTGAAATTTAATTTGGTTACCTATAGTTGCATGGATTGTTCTAGAACCACATTAAGGTACTTTTATTCTTCCTCATTATAACTTCATCCTTATAAAAGAGAGAATTTGGGTAGAGAATTTTACTTATCTATAGAAATAAAGACAATTCCTAGATAAACTGGTTGATATTTTGGGTTTTCAATTCCTTACCAGTAAAAATTTTAGAGGCCCCATCAAAATACATCTCTTATTTTTGGGGGGCATTAAGGGCATATAAAACCTCTTCATCTAGAATTTTAGTGTCCACTGGTGTGATTTAGACGGAAAGATGTTCTATGAGTAAATCAACCACTAAAATCCCTTTTATTGACTTCTTTAATACAAATAAAATATCATACTACTGTAGGATAACTACCCATCTGGATAAGCACCCAGTTTGTATAGGGTGGTTGAGAATTTTTTTGATTGGGTTAATAAAAGGTACCAAATGGACTTTATATTTCTATATGTATTGACTCATCAGTTGAACTCAGAATATGAGTGAGAGGAAATTCTCCTCAATATTAGAGAATCATGTTTCCATATCTAGAATCATTTGGATGGTATAATAGAGAATGGTTTTGTTCCATGTATCATTTTTTTGTGTATGTATGGTATCAATATATCTCTCCATGGTGACGACCTATAGGATTATTGGCCTTATATAAACCAACATCATTAAAATTGGTGGATGCAGTAGGAGTTACTTGAGATTCGTAAAAGAATCCAAATTGCCCTTATCCCTCTTATAGGTGACCCATTCATCATTATCTTAGTGAATGCGATACATATTTAAACCAATTTGTCCATGAATAACCTAATATAAGATTGGTTCCCTAATATCCCTCACAAACTTTTATGATTATGTGGATTATACATGTATAGAATTACACTAGTCTTTTCTAGATCATCCTCAATGCCTTAGTGTTATAAAGTAATGATGAGGAATTTACCTACTACTACACTGAATTCACACATTAGTTGATTAATCTCTAAATAATTGTACAACATGTTTTGGTAGATTGTCTGAATATTAGAGAGGTGATTGGAATGATGATAAGATTTAACCAACAGTTATTTGACATAACATTCTTTTATTCATAGTAATAAAGGATTAAATATATGGGGCATGGAACTTTGATAAATGGAACTCAAATTCTTCATGGCGAATGGAAATAGCTGTTAATGGAATACTCTTTAAGGAGTTATGAAGTTAGTGGATTCCTCATCCTTAGGAAAAATCTTGTTTTGATTGTTTTTGTAATACCTATCCATAAATAATAGTTCTTGGAAGCCCGTTATCATATCAATCAAGAGTTTTATGACTGGTATTGGTAAATAATCCTTTATTAATTGTATAATATGATCATTGAAGTTGATATAAAACCTTATCTGCCCATTTATTATCACAATTATAATGACTTTAGTGATCAACTTTTGGTATTTCACCTTTCTAATCAAGCTATCTTTGATAAATTTGTCAACTTCATCATCTAAATAAGTAGCATGTGAGGTATACATTATCTAAGATACCTATTTCAAACCTAAATTGATATTTGGTAAGCCCAAGTGATGAGTTTCCAAATTTGGTTCCAACCTGTGAATCTCTGTATAATCCCTAGAAAACACATATCAGTGCTTCTTGATGAATGAGATGTACATCTTTTGCACATCAAGGGACCTGGTGCCACTGATAAATTTGGGAATGAGTCCTATTCTATTAAACAATTTACCATCATCATCTCATTGATGTTGGTGAATACACCTTCCTCAAATTCTGGTGCGGCATCCCTAAGGTCATGTTCTTCCTCATCCATATTCATGTTATTGGGAGCACCTTAAGACATCATGGATAACATGGGGTGTCTCTATCACTTTAAAAGGTTAAGCGGATATGATTAGAAGAATTTATATCCATAAAAATTATTCATATTGTATGAGAATCTTGAAGATGAATTCCACCTTACCAACTATCTCCATGGTCATGAGAGTTATGGAAATCTCGAGCTTTAATGAAATTTTTGGGGACATTTTCAATTTATCCTAGTGGAGAAAGAAAATTTTATAGTCCTAATAGAGAATAAATATTGTTATAATTTTATAAACCTAATTAAGTTGGAATGATCTTTATTTCATTAATGTGGGAAATGAAGGATTTTTCCTATTGGGACTAAATCTACTACCCCCATTATATATATAGGTAACAAACTACTAAGAAAGATCCAAGGGTATTCAGGTGTGGTTTCCAAGCCATTATAATTAGAAATGTACGTGTACACTATGTCATTGGTTATTTTTCTTTCCTCTTTTAGAAACTCTCTTCAGCATACCATGGTTCATATTATTCAAATGAGCTATTATCTTTACATTTTATATTATCTTTTCCATTTATACTGTATTTTAAACGTTAATGAAATGTTGATAGAACTATTTCATGGCTATGATACATGGGTATTTTATGAAGAATATTGTATACCATGTCTTGTGGGATGGGCACAAACTCAGAATTAGACATGAGATCCATGAACTGAGACTTGATATTGATATTTCATAGAGTCTTTGCCTCTATTTTTTATACCATTAAATAGTCAACTTTGTTTGGTGACAAATCACAATTATCGTATTCCAAATTTCAGAAGGTCCAGACTGGAATGAGGTTAATCTTAGAACCATTTTAACCAGATCCTATCAAAAGACAAAATTATTGAGCTTACCCAAAATAAATACCGGGATAATATTTCCCCTAATGTATTACTCATGAGAATTTTATGTGTATGAGATGGTGGAAAAAATTCTATCGAAGTAGTTTCATCCCGAAAAAAATTCTCAGTTGGGACTTATGCCCAAAACTTTTAGGGACTCTGAAGTGATTAGATAAATGCCTCCCAAACCTCTTTTGAATGAAACCGATTGTCTGGGATTGTGATCCTAGTTGGGATAGCATCCAATTACATAAAAATTTAATATTTATGTACTAAGCATCGGTACATCCCTATGAGTGGTTTCTCTATATCATGTAACTTAGGGGATGATGCTCTTGAGGTAGACAATGATAATGATGGGAAAGTGGATGCAGAAATGACTATTTATTATAATGTGGGCCATGATGGTCTACCACTTTGTTTATGAAATAAAAGAATAGTTTCCCTTCCAGTAGATCATCCAAAACAATTGGGCTTGTCTGACTAGTGAAAGAATCTGATGCATCTCTATATTATTGTTGATGTTGTTGAAGATATCACCTAGAGGTTTCAACTGAATATATAAGTTTAGTAGAGATCTAATTAGAATATTTTGTTTGGCCACAATTAAACCTCCCATAGTTCCCTTTTCTTCTATATCCTCTAAAATTAGATTCTCGATTAGGTGTTGGGATCACATGTTCAGAGTTACACTCATCATCAGAGATGGGTTCTTCTAAGTGAATGACATTAAAAGTGATGAAAAATACCAATTTATTTAATGAGGGTTTTTTGGGTGGGGTGGTTCCCATTTTTTAGATGGTGTGGTAAAAAATATAAAAGATTTAGATCCCATATGGGGGTTAGGTAAGAATCTTCATATTGGTCTCTTCCCTTCGTCCAAATATTATGTCTTCCTCTGGGCAGTAAGTTCAATAGCCCTCCCTTAATCATTGTAATTTCAATTGTTTTTAAAAGTTTCACCCTAAGGGTGGGGTGAGCTTGGTCAAACATATTTTGGTTCTTCTAGTTGTAGAACCACTATTCAAACATAGATGAATCTTATTGGCTATAACCTTTTTCTTAAGGTGGGAAATTTTCATGTTGGCCACATGAGCCAAGGATTTTTTTAGTATTACCCATCTAGAATCAGCCATGTATTGGGGGATGTATTTGAAGATGAATGAGTATTTGATTGTGTAATCCATCCTCTTATTAAAGGGGGACTAGTTAGGGTTGTCACTAAGGCTGAAATCATTTTCATAGGTAGCTTAATGTGGTTTTTTTCTATAACTATGAGAAAATAACTAGGGACCTATTCAATTCAAATGGAATATCATCGCTTACTCATGTAATATATGACCTTGATCTTTCTTTGCCTATGGTCAAGGGTGATGTTTCTACTAATTTCAATCAGTGGGAGTTACTTGGAATTGTGGGGACTATCTATGTTTCTCAACCGATGCCTTTAATATTTATATTGTGATAGTGGTGGATTTTTTCCTATTGGGAATTTTATCTTCTATTATAGGTTCAGTCCAAGACTTATCCCTATTTCAAAGAATGAAATATTTTTCGGTGATGTGATTTTTCAACAAAATCTCAAAATCCACCTTAGTATTTCATTAGGTTCAAAGCTGTTTGTCACTCATCACTGAGTTTCTCAGTGTGGAGTTCCAATAACTACTCATTTGACAGAGGAATGTTGAGTGCATAAATTAGGACATTCCATATGTGGATAAAGTGGGAAACCTTATCATTTTCATGCTTCATTCATTTTTTGACTACAAAAATCATCATTTTCCATATCATGGAGATAAATTGAATGAGTAATTGATGGTGAAGATCTTCACATCCTGTGATGGGCCCTCCTACGATGTTGTTTTACCATGTGAAGGCTTACCCCACCAATGTGTGTACAAAAAGAACTCAATTTCTTTATTCTTATTATTCATGAGGGACCACCATAAGGACACACTATGATATGAAATACATGATATGTTCTTCTTAAGCCATACTACAATCAATGGTTGAAATGGTAGGAATTCCAAAATTGGGAGGAGGCAACGTGTCATCCACCCATTAAGGGGATAGTTTCCACTTAATTTGTATATGGGTTAATCACCATTCCATGGTTTCCATCCCAATAGAGAGAGACTCGATGAATTTTAGGAATTTTGGGGGTTCTTCTAATTAAAGGACACCCTTTGCATGAACATCAGGTGTCATTTACTAATGTTTCCCTTCCATATATTCTTATTGATCTCTATTTTGTATCAAGACCATATGATCATGATGAAAAGGCGGGGGACGTCCCAATAATGGTATAAAACCATGGTTATCCTCAATTAATGCATTTTTAAAGGATGGTTGTCGACGTATCGAACCATTATAATGATTATAATTAATCCTATTAGAATAACATATCCTTTATAAGGAATGGGAAGAGCTTTATATGAATTTTCTTAATGGCGTTACCTTGTGGGAATAATTTTCCTATGTAATTCCACATTGAACCATTTGAGTTTGCATAACTCTTTCTCATACAACACTAGTTGATTCTCAAGGGATGAAACTTATACCTTTTTAGGTGGTGAATTTAATGTAGCCCCACCTTTCCCTTTATCATTGGTGTAATGAAATCGAGGAGGTGATAGCTCATCATCTCATAGTGCATGGTTCTAGTTCTGACATCAATTCCAAGTACACGTATGCTTAGTTGGTTCATCCACATAAACTACTACCCCAGCTTCCATTTCCACATTATTCCATCTAGAATATGCATATTGGTTTGTATCATCATCTGGATCGATGAGGATGATGTTTAGAATGACATACCAGGTGACTATGGTCACCCCATCACTCTTTTTGTAATTGGATAGTTATGCACCACTCACTCCTCCTGTAAGGGATATATTAGGTTCTTTTCCCTATCCCACGTTCTTGTTGTGTCATCTTATCTTATGAAATTTGTGGGGTTTTGTTTCCTTTTCCATATGTTCTTCCTATTTAATTATATGAATATTTACCTCTTTGGAGTATTTGGAAACACTTACTAAGTGGGAACCAAATGTTAGGGGTGTGTCTGGTGGTTGGAGGAATGGAATGGGTGTCATCCATTAGTGTCCAATACCCAACCTGGAAAAGACTGACCTCCATAAAAAATGTGATAAAAATGCACCATTTCCTACCAAACAGTGTTGATTTTGGGCCATTTTTGGTAATATCATATACTTTTTTTGGGGTATTTTACGATTCCAAAAATTATAGTGGAGATAAAAATGCACCATATCTATAATATGTGTTTGATCTAGAGCCATTTTCAGTTTCTTCATGGCCTTCATGGGATCTAATAGCCCTAGGGGTGGAGGAAGCGGTTAAAATTTCCCCACCACTACAAGCATGGGTTGATCTTGAATGTATTCCATGATAGCATCCGTATTTACCTTCATCTATTTGTTCATTTTTACTCTCAAATGGGTCAGGATAAGTAAGAGATCATTATGGGTTCCAATGGTTATGGGGAGTTTTCTAGAAGTTTAAGACTTCAGCTATATCATTTGGGGTGTGTTCTCATTCTATTGAGATTCCCATCTTAAGATCCTATTGTAATACCTCTCTATTTTCTCTTAGTTCTTTTATAATTTTGAAATAGAAGAGTATCATTATACTGAATAATTAGATCTCATGTTTTGAGGTTTTTTAATCTCTCCAACTATTATGATGTTATAGGATTCCATGTTTAGGGATATTGGTGGTGTTGGGGATTGGGTGAAGCCTAGATCTATGTAAATTCTCACCCCTTAATATAGAAATTAAATTTGGATTCATTGACCAGTTTTCAATAATTAGTTTGGATGAAGAGGAAAGCACGTTATAGGCTTTTACTATTCTTTGTTTATCTCGGGTCTCTAGATGAGGAGAAAGTTTCCAAATCGACCTGACAATAGAGTGTGTTTTTTCCTAGAGATGAAGCTCATATTCATGATAAGGTGTGTCTCTACCCTTCAAACACAGGATGAGTTTCCAAATGTTCTGATGTATATAAGTCCGACAAACCTCCCTTCTCTCATTTAGGATTCTATAACTAGAATTAGTATTGGGTAAGACATAGTTACAAAGTTGATTCCATCCAACATATTCCATATATATTATAAAGCCTCATCTTCATCGGAGGCATATTCCATCACCTATTTATACCATAGAGGTCTGCACTCTAGGTCACCATCTATCCGAGGTGAGGTTTTGTTGATGTTTGATGAGGAACTATATACGGTTATACATGATGTATTGAGAAACACTCTATATGAAGGTATCTTCAAGAAGGGAAGATTTACTTGTATGGATGAGATATTATTTTGGGGATATTCTCTATGGTTGATGTATGAAATGAGGCTCCATTAATCCATATCTATACTACCATGAGGTGGTCTATCATTGTATTTTTTTATTTCTACATCAAATGAAGAGTTGATGGTCCCTTGAGGTGTTGCACCTATGCATTGCATGTACTCAAGGAAATAGGGAGTGAGAAGATTAGTTCTATGAGCCTTATTCTATATCATGGATAGAAAATTAAAACCTGTATTTTTGGGATGAGTGGGAATATGGGCCTTCTAGGAATTGGTTTCCAGAGAATGTCAATGTCTCTCAGTTGTTACTAAGAAATGATCCCACTGTTGAATGGTTGATAATTTATGTTGCTGGGAATCTATATTATAGGAGGTATTATGACCCTTCCATTTGGTGGATTTCAGAATATTCTAGTAAACACTAGTTGAAGCTGGGGCGTGAGCCTAATAAAAATTTACATTCCTTATCAAAATACTCTTATAGACCCTGAGATAGTGAGAAGGGATATAGTCCTCCTCTTGTATAGCCTATATAAGATTTTTTAGTCATTCATTGGTGGGAGAAGAAATATAGTCCTTAATCATACATTCTTCTAAAATATTCTCAGTATATTTTATATTATATGATGTAATATAGGTCTATCAAATGGAGATTACCAAAATGGATTGAATAACTATGGTCAGACTGGGAATATGGGTTGAATCCCAAATGTTTATAATATTCCTCTAGAATTATTTTACAAGAAAATACCCCTTTCCTGAGGTGATTTTCAAATTGGGTGGGTTAACCCAAATTAGAGTGAGAATATGAACCCGATTTTATGTCTTGTCCTCTACTGAAGTATGCCAATAATCCTCCTAGAGATGAGCATGAATATTCTCAATCTCCAGAGTATCCATCTATTTATGTGGGACATGTAGATATTCTACACTGGATACAAGGTTATGAATATGTGGTAGTCATTGTATGTTTATCATCACTATAATATTCATTAGAATCACCTTTGATGTTTCTAGAATATAGTGGGACTTTATAAGGTTGTGTGCAGGGATATAGTTCAATAAATTATCAATTTCTAGGATATAATGGAATTCATATTTGATTGGATTGGAGATATATGCGCAATCCTATCCTCCATTTCCATCAAAATATTTTGATGGGATTCATACATAGAAGATGGAATATGTTCCTATATTATGTGAGATATCAGGATATGGGGATAATATTTGTATGTGCGAGGAGGGATAACAATCTACTCCCAAGTTTTCAATGAAATATTTCGGTGGAATTCATTATTAGAAACATGAATATGGGTTTACATCGTATATCTTGCAGCATACCAAGTCTGTTAAATATCCTTTGTGAATGGTTGTGATTTTCCTAGGAGGTGACCTGTTGAATATCACGCTCGAAACACTATTGAGGGGAATTACCAAGATTATACTTATGGAAATGTAATATAGTATCAATCCTTGGAATATCGTGAACATGGATAGAGTAGTGGTTTAATCTTTAATCCACCATATTAGATAAAAAGGTGCTAATTATGACCCTCACGTGATAAGCTAAAAATGTAGTTAATAATGGAGACATGCACTACAGGTTTCATTGAAACCCTCCTTAAGAACGGTGGGATCATGAGATTTAGGATCTAAAGGGCCCTTTATGTAGTATCTAGGGTCTAGATTATACCATATTGGTGGTACTCCATGACCATCATGTATGATACATTTGGCTAAATGTGTAAAATAGATAATGATAGCTATAACTATTGTTACATAATGTTTTCATGATGATGTTGTGTTCTTTGTTCATAGTGATGCATGTTATACTAATACTCGCCATCACAATAACAAATAGAAAAAAATGTATTCAATTAGTGTAACATCACATGTATGAAACACGATCAATTATCTATGAACATGTAATACATTTTTTTATTCTTATTGCTGGTTTGGACATTTTCTAGTATGAAATTCTCGAAAATGGCCCATTACTTTAAAAACCATAATTTGTCTTATTTTTGACTGATTTACATATGTTATACCAATTTTTTCATGGGAAATGAAAAAAAATTCCCAACAAGCGGAAACCCATATTTTTTTTATTAAACGATTCACATTTGGTACACCATTTATAATTTGGTTAGAGATGAATTTTTTTTTCAAACATGTGACAACCCGTTCTATATTTTTATTGAAACAAACACATTGGTTTCACTTTTTTTGTTTTCTTAGGAGATGAAAAACATAATGGCCCAATGCGTAGAAATAGATTATTATTATTATTGAAATACTCAAATTGATTTCTCCATTTATTTTAGAAAAATGTGTGGTTGTTTGTTGACCAAAATTATAATGAGTTTTTACACGGGTTCACCATTTGAATTAAGAAATATAAAATGGATCCCATGTTTATAATAACCTATAAGATTTTTTTTCAAAGAAATACAGTCATTTTGGTTTCTTACCATCAATGGTTAGGAACTCACATTGGTCGATAGGATGGGAGGTTGGGAGGTTGGGGTCATCACACCCTTGGGGGGGATTATTACCTACTATGGACACTCTTATAGACATAAGATACATTCATGAATCTTCACAATGATAGATACAGATCTAGATACCCTAACAAAATGATCTGTTTTTGAACCCTTGTACATAAATGAGGGTTTCATTCTAATGGAACCATATGTAAATATTAGTGGTTCTCCTTCTTTTTACCCATTATTATTTAACAATGAGGGGCTACATATTTTCTTAAACTAAATTACTGGGAAACAAAGAGTTTACTGCAGTCTAGGGGGGTTATTGATTATATGGAATTAGGATTGAACCTCGATAATGTGACCTACATATCCTATAATAATAGTTATTAAAACCCATGTAGTTCATATAGGACCATACCATGATCTTTAATATCATATATAAAGGACATATATGAGAGTGTTTAAGAATATGATATAGATATCAGGCATTAAGACGGTGTCCTATGTTTCTTTTCTATAACAATAATCAGAGTCCTTAGAGTTTAATTTTTCATTATATTTGTGTAGTAAAAGGAGCGACAGAATCATTTCCAGAGGGACTTATGCATATAAGGATATATTGGGATACCTCATTGGGAGTATGGTTCTTTTAGTTAATAGAATGTAGAACTAACTTAAAATTAAATATGGGGACCATATTGGGATTTATGTCCTGTGCCAATGTCATAATCACCATTATTTTCTAAGCCTACGTGGGTCATTAATAGTTTTAGAAACAAGAGGTAGTAGAAGTCCGGACACATTTCATTAGATCATGAGAGGGATTTGTGCTGAGATTCTATGTAGGGGAATCCAAAATGTTATAGTGGGTTTTATACACTCAGGATTTTTTAATAATTGAGTAATGATTCAATTCTGAGTTATCCTGAATAATTGAGTGAGGATTAGTCACTTATGTTTCAATTATAATAATCTCATCATGAATATAACCCTTTGGAGGAAGTGGGTATGATCATTACTTATACCAAGAGTGGATTCCAAATATCAAGGGATTTTAATTCTATTGACTAAATGATCAAAGAAAGTCTCTAAGACCATGTGATTCAAGATCAGTGTAGGAAACAAGAGATCATTGGAGATTAGATGTATTGAATTGTAGGTCAAATATACTGAGGTCTCGCTATTGGAAATATGTTTTATATGGTGATAGGGGCTTGATAAGGAATTATATATATCATTTTTGGAATAGATTCAAAGACCTCATAGTTCACACAATACTTTCCCACTGATTAGAAAATAGTCCTGGTTAGTCATATAGAAATATTTAACCTATGAGTTAGGAAGTGATTGAGGATACATAAAGTAATATATCCTTTATGGGAGGATAATTTCTTAGAATATTTTAAGTCCCACCATAGGGTAATTATAAAATCATGAGCATTTTGTGAAGGAGGGGGTGATCACGTGCTTCTAGTTATCTATTCTGAGTTACATGATTCATTTGACGTATTGGAAGTAAAGAAAATATTATGATCCATTCAGAGTTACACACATAATTTTATCCACTAGGGTTCATGTGGATATGAAAGGATGTGAAGGTATGCGACATTCCTACTATTGAGGGGCCATGTGATCATATAGCCGAGTCATATAAACAATAGGTGGTTGTGAGATTATATACCCATCACATGATCAATAGGTTATCTGAAAATCATAGTCCTATCAAGTGATCAATAGGTTCTCCCATTATTGAACCTCACATAACTCACTCAATTTATATCTTCCCTTAGTTAGTCATTAGTATTTTCCATGTGGAAGATCCTTTCGATTTTTTGATCATTCCACTTTGGAATGCCATCTTCCTTGTGATTCATCCTTTGTCTCTCTACCTATGTCATTTATTTCCATGGGGGGTTTTATACAAATTATATTCCTAGTATTTATATCACTTTTTATTTGTAAAAGTCACATATATCATCTTTAGTTGGCGAAAGGACCATTCAAAAAAGTCAGCAATTCCTTATACACTTCGAGTGATTAAGTCATGCATAATTAGTGAAGTCAACTCTCAAATAATGATATAATAGTGATCTAAAGGTCAGTATATCATTATTGGACTTGTTAAACCCACATGTCAATGAACATGTGTTAGTGTTGCAAGATGTTCATGCTAGAATGTCCAAGGGCCTTCACCTGAGCAGGGCGACATGTCCAAGGGACTTCACATGAGAAAGACTAAATGTACAAGGTCTTTACAATGATTAGATCGACATGTCCAAGGGACTCAATTTGATTGATGGAATTATCATGAGATCCATGTAATCCCTTCTCAAGAAAAATGTGTAACTCCCATCGCATAATGATCCCATCATTTAAATATTTTATTGAATGAAGACTTATAGTCAAGCATTATTCATCTGATTCTCAACTAAGGTACTATGGGATAAATTCTCACATCATGTGAGTTGTTTAAAATAATTAAATGAACCATTTTTAATTTATTTGAAAACATAATTTTAAGAGGAAGTATCTTGATCTAACATTTATCACGCATCCTCTTGTAATCCCTTTTAGGGAAAAGCTATGTAGGTCGACCATTGATTCCTCATGCTATCTTTCAAGGATTACATGATTATGAGTTCACCAAGGGTCATGTGATTTCCAAACATAGGAATGTGAACTCTATGTGTTTATTATTTGTTCTTTTTCACTTTTTCTAAGTTGGTACCTTTGTATAGGGTATTTTTTTTCTTTAATTTTACCATTCCCATTTGGTGAGAGTCAACAATGTCATAAACAATAAATCATGAGTCATGGAAGAAGGATTTTTCATAACAAAATATCTGGGCTATATGAGTTTGGAATCACTAATAATCAATCATGATCCATGAGACCATATCATAATCATAAGAAATAAGTTTGTGGTGTAAAAGTGTGACATAGACACAAGGATAAAAGTTACATATCAAGGATTATCACAATGAAAATTTTCATATAGTACATTTTACATAACTACTCATGTAACTTCTTTGGTCATGGACCAATATCTAGTTTACCCTATTTGGATTGTATTAACCACCCAATATACACTCTTGGTTTGGGAAAACCAATACTATACCCTCTTTGTATTTTTAAAAACTCTCATGTACCCTATTGAACTTGGGCTAATCATAGATGTACCCTCTTGGGAATTGGTAAATTACTCATCTACCCACATGAACTTGGTCTACTTAAATATGTACTCTCTTAGTCTTGGGATAATCTACCATATAACTTTTGAGTTTTTGATATATAAAACATCACCCAATTCATTGGAGGGTTATAATAAACCGAAAAATTACATAAAAACAATTCATATGTAGTTTTATAATAAAATATATGCATTCAACATTCCATTATAGTTTAATTATCCCATGATATTGAAACTAGTTTCATGAAACATCATTAAAACAACTTAATTATAAGATATAGAAAACAAGTAAGTGGGTAGTATCATAAGATCATATCCATAGTGAATCATAAAAATCCTTAAATGATGATATAATATATGAAACACCGTTCAAAAAATCATTATTTAGATTCTTTGAGAAACAAGAACAAATATCCTTTTCTTATTTAATATTTTAAAGCCAAAAAAATGTAAATAGGATATTCTTTTTAAAATCATGAAATATGTTAAAGTAATATTGATAATGAATAATAATTATCATGGTTGGAACATGTGATATATAATTTATCATCAAAAATATAAATTTTTTTATCTTTTCTAAAAATTTAATAGTGTGAAATACGAAAAAATTTAAAATAATACATTTTCCAGTTCGTAAATAAAATAAAAGGTAATAAAAAATAAAATTATAATTCATTTAAAATTTTATATTAACTTCATTAAAATATTTTTAAGATCATGGATATGATGGAAAATTATTCCTCATCAGATAGAAGAAATACGGAAATATTTCCTTAAAAAATAATTTGAGCCTATCGTAGATAAATTGTGGGGAATTATGTATAGCATGAATTAAAACCTGAAAAATTACCATAGGAGAAGGAATTATATAATTTTTATGAAATAAATAATATTCAATTTCTAATAAATGTATATTAAAAACTAAACAATCTCGATAAAAACAGTCATTGGAACATGAACCCTTACATTTTTGGTAACATTTGAGTTAAAACCTCATGAATGGGAGAAAATCAGCTAGATAGTTAAATATCTATAATTTACATTAGAAGAATTAAAAAATAAATTTATGTGAAATATAAAAACCCCACAATACTAAACAAGTGCAGAATATAACATATCTAATAAAGAAAGAAAAATAAGGTGAGAACCCATTATTAAGTTTCTTAATATTTGATACATTAAACCATCACTTAAAAAATTATATAGAAGAAATGTAAATACTTATAAACCAATAAAAAATACAATATAATTAATTAATTTCCATATCACATATAATCATGTCATTATATTTCAATGGATAAGTGATATAATAAAACGAATTGAAATTGAGTTAAAACTCCCCTTACCTTGGACTTCATCTTGACCAGTCATGTTCTAAGATAATATATAAAACTTTAGACATATTATAAATCTAAAATAGAACTATATTAATAATTATCTCACTATATATCATTACATTATAATTTCATATTTTTCAATCAATTATAACAGTATTAAAATCATTATTTGTCTGTATACTATTGAATTTTCCACACATATTCTGATTTGATGATTTTGATTCTTTAATATGGGTCATGGTGTCCTAAAATCCATAATTTTTATGCATATTTAAAATATTATTTTGATAAAAAAAATGGATTTTTAGAATTACTTAATGCAAGTTATTCTAATGGTTTGAATTGAACACTTGAAATTTCCCTTTTCCACTGATTATTGAAATTAACAAAAGAATTGAATTTATAAGAAAATATTATTTTTAATATTAAGACTATAGAATAATTAATATATATTAAATTAATTATTATTATATGATATTACCATTAAATTAAATTCCATAATCATTCATTATATAAATATTATTACAATGTTTAAATAGGTGATAAAACCAACCAAAACCAAAACAGGTCATAAAAGATTAATGATTTGGAACTTGATATTATATAATGATAATATAATTTTCAAATAAACTTAATCATGTTATAAATATATTATTTATTTGATATATAATATTTAAGAAATATCAATATTAGTTGATGATGATAAATTAATCACATCACCTCGTGAAGGTGGTTGTCTACACATACGTCTAGGTGATGTTTCCATTTTACAATCGATGGAATGAATGAAAGGTAAAAAAATTCAACATTAAAAAATTATAAGTATAACATAAATATCATATATATTCAATAAATACATATATATAACCATATATGAGATATAGTAATGAAAAATGAAAAATTTTGCTTCATGGTGGTTGTAGTCCAATGTATGTATGAAAAAATTATACATTTCCATAAGATGGAATGGAAGTGAAAAGTGATAATTCCATTAGAATAAAAAAAATCAGTATATTAAAAAAACTGATATATTATATTTTCATGCATTTATATATGATTTGGTGGACGTTCAAGAAGATAACAACTAAAAAATATTGGTTGAACAGAAACCTCTTCCTTGGATAATCTCCTTTGAGAAACAACTAAATAATTATTGAATCGGTCTTTTGGGATGTTTTGAATCTCTAGGATGTAAAAATAATATTTGTAAAGATATTTTCGAAGATATTTTTAATGATATGGTTCTCAAGTGTTATAAATAAGTGAGGAGAGAAGGTTCCTTATTATAATTTACGGGAGTGGCACCATTATAAATATTAAAAACATTAAATTATAATAAATGTATTTATCATGAAAAGTAGATCAAATTTTGTCTAGTATATAATATAGGATAAAGTATTGTCTAAATCCACTCAACCAATCTGATTTAAATTTTTTTTTGAAATATTTTAATTCTAAAATCATAATATAACCCTCATGCAAACCATTTTAACACATACCATTGTGACATAATTTTTACCATGTGAACTATTAATAATAAAAAAATTAAATTAGTCATATTACATAATTTTTATATTATGGTGTCAAATATGAAACCCATTTTATAATATTAAATTTTTGTAATTGGTTTTACTTTTTATACAAGTTCAGAATACATAAAGAAACCCCATTTTTAGAAAATTACTTTATAAGAATAAAATGAGATTAATCCAAAATCAAGTATAATGTTTACGCATATGTAATTAATTTTTTAATTTTTAATATATTTTTTTATTTAAATTTTAAACTAAAACAAACTTAAATGAACCATGTGAATACCTTGTTAAAATGGAAGAACGAAAAATAAATTTTATTATAATAAAAAAATTACATTGATTTCCTAATTATAAAATATATAATACTATGTCCAACAAAATATTTTCAAAAAAAATAATCTTACCACCACAATCTAAATTTTTATGAATTTTTTTTCGTAAATTTTATTTTCATTCTTATATAATGATATTTTCATAAAAGTTAATGTATTTGTAAAATTTAAATATTTCACAATTCAACCATAAATAATTAATTTTAGATGAATCCAAAAAAATTATCCTAATCTAATTTTATGGATAATATTAAAAAATAATGTTCATTTATTCAAATTAGAAATATAAAACTCATAAAATAATATTTATAATTAAAATAAAAATTTAAAGAAGAACCACTTCAATAATAGACCATTTTATGCTTTCAATGTTTATATCATTATTTCATATCATTTACCAATGAGTGTTAATTTATTTTTTAAAAAATTATATATTAATCATATATTTATTATTTCCTATATTTTTAATGAATTACTATGAAATTTAGTTTGATGAATCAAAAGCCACTTGTTATTCACCATGATATTTATTAAAAGTAATGAATACTATAATATCAGGGTGTTACATTCTTCTATTCCCCTTAAGAAATTACATCCTCATAATATTTGTCACGAACCAGCTTGGGCCAACCCTAAACTGGTCTCTCATGCCAGTCCACGACATGGCCCTAAGGGAATTCCTGACCCCCCTGGGATGAAAACCAGTGTTGGGTATTAAAATATACACATGGGAACAATTTAATCCCAAAATAAATAACCATGATCGAAAAAATAAAATAAAATAATGAGCCATAAGATCCAACAACTGAACATAAATAAATAAACAGTTGGTCCAGATACATAAAACACTGAATTGGGGGAAAACAATAATGAACATAAAACAAATCCATGCTACCAAGACCTCTATGGGACCTGTTGGTCACCTCCAACCACTAAAATGAACCTTTACCACATAGAGAACCTAATAGGAAACCTAAAAAAAGATGGACATTCTACAGGAACAATACAATAGGCGTGAGCATCGAGATGCTTAATAGGAATGATGAAAGTGAACCAATGAATCCAATGTCTTTTTTCCCATGAAAATACATTAACATAAGTTTGAAATAAAAATATAAAATTATGGGTTTTACATTTTAAAATAAGAAAAATATTTTTCCCATTTGTAAAATCCAATGAACGCTATATATCATTTCCAAAACCATTTTCCATTTATAAAAAAAACCCAAGAGTAGTGACACCAAGGTTGTGCTAAAAAGAAAAAGGTAATATTATAAGATGGAAACAAGTATAGATGAAAGTAAACAAGAAAACTAAATACTAACCATGGGTGGTCCTAAACATCCCTAGAAGACACATGGATGTACTAAGTTCAAAACTACCATCAAGCGTCTGGTGAAACCCCTATGACAATAACCAACTAACTACGCTAACCTGGCGTCACTAGTAGCATATCCCTCCTGGTTTGTCTATGACTCCTATGGTTACTAACCCGTATAATCTGGGCTAACAAGAAACCACCACTTCATTGTCTAAAATAATCCCATGAACCCATGGTAGTAGTAATACTATGTAATTTGGTGGCCCTCACATGTGTGACTCACCTTACCTACCACCATCGTACTTGCCTACCCCAAACACGGAATCCAATATATAATAACCCATAAAGTGATATCCCTAATATAGAGGTTACTAATATATATATATATATATATAAACATTTACATGTTATACAATACATGGTGTGAACTGATCTATCATGTCACAAGAACTTTTAAACCATTTCACAAAGAACTTTGAGTTTCCAACTAGGCTCACACATTTTCCAAAAATAATTCATTTTGACTATATCAAACAAAAATTATCATTGAATTGGTGGTTCCACAGGGGCCTTTAAGTCAACATGTCCAATGAATTTACCCAAAACATCTTGCCAACACCACATTTATATTAACTAAGGCAAATGGGCCCTTAAGATACAAAACACACACCAAACAATACACCATTAACAAAGGGTCCCTTACACTTTTCAAAACTCACACCAAAGTATTATTCGAGGAAAATGGGACAAACATTGAGAAACACATTGAAACCCATCTTTAAGAACCACATGACAGAACAAACCTCATTTAGGAAGCCTGAACCATTTATAAAACCAATCTTTTAAGATAACCCCATATTAAGGTATCACCATCATTTTATGACACATACATGTGTGAACATATTTAACCCATGGATGAACCAACATCCAGTGACACACCAACAAAAAATGAAACACTCAAAAAACATTTCCATAAAACACCAAATTCCTTTAAACCCATGTCCAACCACTAACCTTATCTAGAAAACATAAAACCATCCCCTTAAAAACAATTAAACACTTCCCAATACATTTTAACAAAATTAAAAAACTGTAACATTTCAAAACCATAAACTATAGACCAGATTTACAACCAAATATTAATCTCCACAACAATGTGAGAGCTATGTAGTTTACAAGAACCCCTAATTTCACTTTAATGGAACACTACTATTTTAAATGAACACCATAGGTTCCAAAATCATAGACATATCACATAAAGATCATTATAAACATATTTTTAATAAATTCAATAGATAATAAAACACAATTTTTATCTACCTCTGGGTATAATAGAGGTGAGTATAACATTTCAAAATACATTAAAACATCAAAGTTCCTATGGAGAGTTCCAGAAAAGAGAAAATCAGAAACTCCTACCTCAAATCAAGTGTGGATGGGGGTAAAACATCAAGGAGAGGGATATTGTGACCTCACTAACCAACCACACAACCTAGACAGCGAGGAAAACAAGAGAACACAACCCGATGAATTAGGGTTAGGGTAAATTAAATAAAACACAAAAGATAGAATGAAACATGACCATACTAAAGGAGGATATGGATACATGTGAGGACAAGTCTAGAAAGAGTGAGAGTGGATGACACCTATAGGGAGCATGTCGAATGGTGTGCCGCACCAAGAAAGAGGAGGCACCACTTGGGTTTCGCACCAAGAAGGGGGGGGGGTCTGCTGTTCTACGACAAGAAGAAGGGGGAAGGGGGTTCTCCAAAGGTGTTCTATAGTAAGGGAGAAGGGTGGTTCAGAGCGTAGGGATAACCTGAAGGGGGGGAGGGGGTCGCACTACACTGAATAGAGGAATGGGGGGGGGACACCCCCTCTTGGGTTTCATTTTTTCTTTATAATAATAACATGGTTAATATTAATAATAACATTAATATAATAAAAATTATAATAAGAAGAATAAATATAATAATTTTATGCATTTCATTTTAAACTATCAATATATTAAAAAAAATCAATAAAAATTATATTAACAAAAATTTTAGTGATAAAAGTATTATTATAAATTCTCTTCATAATAATAATATTATTATCTATAAAGGAATATTCATATTAATATGTTTTTAACATTTACCTATTTTATTCTCATAATGTTTTATTATTTTAAGTAGATGAAAACTGAATGGTTTCCTAGGTCGACTACAGGGTTAACAATGACCTTGTGGTTTCCATACACCACCAAGAAACCCTTCAAAATTATTAATCTCAAAATTTTCAAATCGGGACCCAAACCCAACATTTTCCGTACGATGTGAGACCTCAATAAGAATAAAATAAAAGAGAATTTGAGGTTGGGGTGTGATATTTCTCCCCACCACAGACACTTTATTCCCCCAGAAACTCACAAATCCAACCGTTAACACAACTTGAGTCCATTCCTAGACAAAACCAAAGGAAACTGAGAGCCTCACGGTGACAATTCCCAACACATGTCACACCCATAGAATTGAATAAGAAACCACAAAAAAACAATGAGGGGAAAACATGGGGGGTTATCCACACCACAAGAACTCCAATAACATGAAGGCCTTAAAATTTTAGCAATCCACCTATGGGGGGGGGTGAAACACGGGAACTCCCTAAACTGATTCATTCAACTCCTCTATAAGGACGGAACAACACACCTAAGCCTTAAAAAATTGTTTCTACAAAAGGACTAGGAAACATGAGGATGAAAAATTAACTCAACACCTCCCACACTGACTTAATAAAATTACCACCACAACCAGAAACTAGGGAATTCCTAGCCCAAACTCAACCCACTTTCTCAAAGATAATGAAACAACTCCACCACTAGAAATAAAACGATTATGGGGAAAACTAGCACACTGGGACACTTGTATGGAGGAATCCCATACAAAACTGAAACACACTATAGAAAAACCCATAGAGAGGTACAAGAACTATAAATGGGTCAAAAAACACAACTTATCAATTTAATGAAAACTAAAATTCCCATATTGGTCACAATTGAGACCAAAATCAAAAATTAGAATGGGTCTATTTATTCACGGGCCCAACACACTTCAAGGAATCCGACCGAGTTAGGAACCACACTATGAGTAGATAATGCCACTTGGATTGATGTAGAACGACCTCACCACACCACCCATTCTAGGATGGGATAACCAAAGTGACGAGGATTAAACAAGGAAACGTTTGATATTTCCATCCCAGAGCAAAAAACATGATCTAGATTGAGGTTACAGACACCCTCGACAACACATGACTGTGCGTGAGCTTCACCACGAGACCTATGGTTGGGGCCATAATAGATGAAGCATCTCATGCCTTAAATTCAAGAATTTTCAACATTCCTTCCCTAACTCCTTGTTCCCCCAAATGATTAAAATGACCAATATGGTGGTACATTTTCAGTGGGAAGTAACATGAAAGCTTAGAATTCCTGAACTGGCCATACCTGTGGCACACAAGAAAACTGTATGAAAAACTAGGAGTCAACATTGATGAAGATTGATCCTTGGAGATAGGTTCCTCTAGCCTCCACTCCTTACCAGATAGAGAACCCTTATGAAATCCAACCACCACTAACAACACCCAAAATCTAATGACAGTGATATATCCCATATTTTCTAGTCTAGAGTTGGACTAGAAAACAAACCTAAGATGGAACAAACCTTAGTGACCTTGGGAGTTATAAAAACATAAAGACCCGCTCTAATTCGAAAAACCACATAGCTGCCTCTAATGGAAATCAATTACTTCAATAAACAGGAAACAAACAAAAAGAACTAGGAAATGGGCATGACTAATTGGAATCCTTAGGATAATTTCTAGGTCACACATCATTGACATCACAGAAAACCAAACCTAAAACTGTCATCAAGCCCAAAACAAAATAAAAAAGAACACCCCATGCTCAAAACAACTAGCTCATATGCCAAACGAACTCAAGCACAACCAAAAAACATCATTTCAAAAATCCCATTTCTTATAAATTTTAAAAAATGGCCACATTTCCATGTGACTTTGAAAATACAGAAACCATCTCTTTAAAAAAAATTCAATTACCATAATTTCATTTCACTTTTGAAAAGCCCCATTCCCCTTTAAATTTTAAAACCCACCTATGGTATCTTATAAACCGTAACCTATGCATTCATCCAATACCATTTACATCATCAATCTAAATGTTCCCCCCACACTCTTTATACATACCCACAGACATGTGACCCTCCAAATATAGTTCATAGGTTCAAACACTTATTTTCCTTATCAAATCCTAACACCTACCAAATTTTACAAATCGAAACACTTCCCCTTTAAAAACCAAATTTCCCAATTTAAAACCATTTGAGAAAAGAACTCCAATACCAAATCAATTTTCGTATTAAATTTAAACTTTCAATTTCAACACACACTCATATCAAAAAAAAATAAAAAAACACCATTATCCAAAAACTATTAGAGTGAGGAACTCGTGTCTATGCCTAGCCCAATGTCATGGTGGTGGGCCATGCCCCATGAAAGGGATGTCACTAATATGACCTTGAAAATGGGACTTGAACTTGACATTGGTAACCACACCCTGTGGGGATGAAACATAACCCAATTTTCCTCTATCTTCATCCATCAATCCTAAAAAACCCATGAAAAAAGAATCAATCAACAAACTACCCCTGGTGACTCGAGGATCAATGTGAGAAAGAGTTCGCGACGCTCATCTCCCACCTACCTCTTGAATCATGATGATTCTAATATCCTTCTAGAGACACCCCAAATAACAAGGGCCTGATTTGATACCATTTTATCATAAACCATCCTGGGTTGAACCTGAACCGGTCACCCGAGTCGTTCTGTGGCATGACCCAAAGAGCATTCTCGACCCCCCCCCCCCACCGAGATGGAAACTAGTGTCGAGTGTAAAAACATACACATGTGAATGCTTTATATACAAAATAAATAGCTAGTATTAGAAAAATAAAATGAACCAAACAAGCCACACGATCCGACAACTGATCGTAAATAAATAAATATTTAGTCCAGATATATAAAACACTAAACCAGCGGAAACAAAAAAAAATACAAAACTTAAAATGAAACCATGCTACCATGAAATACATGGGACCTCGTGGTCACCTCCAAACACACAACCAAAACTTATCCTCATTGACTACCTACAAGGAAACCTAAAAAATAGATGGACCTGCAATTGGAAATATACAACTGGCGTGAGCATCTAGTTTCTCAGTAGGAATGCTGAAAGTGAACCACTAAATCGAAGGTTTCCTTTCCCAAAACAATCCATTAACAAAAGTTTGATATAAAACAATAGAATTATGGTTTTAAAATTTTAAAATAACCAACTTGATTTTCAAATTTGAACATCCAACACACACTACATATCATTTCCAAACCCATTTTCCATTTTATAAACAAAAACCAAGATAAGAGATACCAAGTTTGTGCTAAAATGAATCAGATAACATTATAATGTGGAAAAAAGTATACATGTAAGTAAAAAAGAATATAAAATTCTCACCATGGTTGATCCCAATCATACCTAGAAGACCACTGTGTGTACTCAGTTTAGAACCACCTATCGGTGTATGGTGAAGCCCTTAAGTTAATAACCAAGAACCTACCCTAACCTGGCCTCACTAATAGAACATCCATACTAGTATGTCTACAACTCTAGGGGGTACTAACCTATCTAATCCGGGCTTTCAAGAAACCATTAATCGATCATGTAAAAGACACCCAGGAACCCATCGTGGTAGTAATACAGTGTATGTAGAAGGCCCCCAACATGAGACTCACTTTACCTACCGTCACCACACATTCCCTCCCCAAACATGGACACCAATATACAATAACCCATAAATGGAGGTCACTCCTATAGTGGTTCCCACTACATACACACAAACAAACACACACACACACACACAGAGAGATATATATTTATAAACATGTATACATATCATCCTAGGTGCCAACCGGGATGTAACAACACATAAACATTTATTCCAATTCACAAGGCACTATATGTTTCCAATCGAGCTCCCACATTTTCTAAAACTCAATCTTTTATAAAAGTTCATACAAACATTATAATTGAATTGGAGGTTCCAAATGGGTATTTAACTCCACATGTCCAATGAATGTAACCAAAATTGCAATTACCACTTTTATATTAACAAATCCAAATAATCCCTTAAGTTCAAAAACACACACCAAACACTACACAATTACCAAAGAGCCCCTTACACTTATCAAGACTCACACACTATCATGGTTCAAGGACAAACGTTCTAAACATTACGAATCATATTGAAAACCATATTTAAGAACCACATCATAGACCAAACCCCATTTAAAAAGTTAAACCATTTATGAAACCAATCTTTCAAGAAAAAACCAACATAAGGAAACACCATAATTTGATGACACATCCATGTGTGCACCTAGTGCACCCTTATATGCACCAACATCCTATGAAACACAAAAAACCAATGAAACAATCAAAAACCATTTCCATAAAACTAAAAATGCCTTGAAAACCATGTCCAACCACCCATCTTATCTAGAAAACTCAAAACCCTCCTCTTAAGAACCATTAATCTCTTACTGAAACATTTTAAAACACTTAACAAACCATAAAATTTCCAAACCAGACACTCTAGACCTAATTTACTACCTAATAAACATTTCGACAATAATGTTAGATCTAATAATTTCACAGGAACCACAAATTTCTCTTAATAGGAAGACTAACATTCAATATGGACACCCTAGGTGCCAAAATCCTAGAAATTTCACTCGAAGATCATTAAATCCCTATTTTTAATAAATTCAATCAATAAGAAAACGCCTTTGGGATCTACATATGAGTATAATAGAGCTGAGAATATCATTTCAAAATTAATTAAAATATGCAAGTTCTAATGGAGAGATCTGGAAAAGGAGAAAAGTGGAAACACCTACCTCAAATCAAGTGTGGATGGAGTAAACTTCAAGGAGAGGGAGATAAAGACCACTTAGACCAACCTCACAACCTATATAATGAGGAAAACACATGAAAACAACCCGATGCATTATTGTTTGGATAAATTAAATAAAAACACACAATAATGGATGAAACATGACCATACTGATGGATGAGATGACTTCCATTGTGAAGAGGCTAGCTGGAGTGAGAATGGATGGCACCGACAGGGAGTGCACTGACCAAAGGAGTGTCACACCAAGCATAAGGGGTAGGGGGTGATGCTAGTGTTCCATTCCATGTAGAAGGGGGAGGGGGTTTACCATAGTCATGCCAGAAAAAGGTAGGATGAGTGTTCTACATGTAGGAAAAAATAAGAAGGTGGGGGGGGGGTGGCACTGCGCCGAATAGAGGAACAAGTGGGGGGGTGTTCCCCCCCTATAGTTTCATTTTTTCTTTAAAATAATAATAATAATAATAGTAAGGTTAATATTAATAATAACATAATTATAATAATAATATAAATAATAAAAAGAATAAAAATTATTATTTTATGCATTTCATTTTAAACCATCCTGATATTAATAACAATTCAATAATAATTATATTTAAAACAATTTTAGTGATAATAATATAATTAAAAATTCTTGTAAAAATAATAATATTATTATCTACGCAATAATATGACTATTATAATGTTTTAAACATTTAACAATTTTATTCTTATTGAATTTTATTATTTTATGTAGATAGAAATTGTAGGTTCACATGGGCTGACTCCATGGTCACTACTAACTGTGTAGTTTTTTTCACCTTCCTGAAACCCAAAAAAATTATTAAGCTTCAAAAATTTCAACTCGAGTCCCAAACACAAATTTATCCAAACAATTAGAGACAAGGGAAGAATAAAATAAAGGAGTGTCTTAGGGCAGGGTGTGATAATTGTTATCCAATATATCATGGAAGTGTGTTTGAAAAAATTCAATATCAATTTGGAGGAATGCAATAGGGATAAAAAATAATTAATTTAAAACGGAACTCAAATAATAAAACCATAAAACAATGGGAATAAAAGAGAATAAATGTTTTTTGGAAGATAAATATACATAAGTGGCATTAAATACCTTTAAGTACACAATGATTACATTTCCATTATAAAGGAATTTTGATGTTGATATAATGACTAGGAAAATTAATATTTCATAAATATTTCTGAAATATTGCATATACCATTATGAGAATCTTACATGTGAATGAGTTTTGAAAATCATACCTCTATATATGAGTGATATTTTTCAAATAAGACCTAATATATTTATCTTATTATTTCTTGATTATGATGAATTATCTAATCATGGAGATAGATAATATGAGGAAATATACTTATGTGATTTCATTCCATTCGATAAACATAATTTCATCCCTTGGTTGTGTTTTGAGAAGTTTTTCATATTTGTTTCATCTTATATTATAAATTATAAATGATCATGATGATGTTTTCATACCTAATGCACTAAAATTATTTTTTAACAGATTACTAGATCCAAAAAAGGGGTGGATGTTTATTCCACCATTCTTTATAAAACAATAAAAACCAAAAATTGTAATCATAAGTCAAGATAATGAATAAACCTTCATATGGAGATATAATACATTAATCTCAAAAAAAACTATAAAATAACACATAAAGATCAATATAAATCATTCTATAAATAATGAAGAATAAAACTCTTAAAAATATTTTAGGATAAATTCAAAACAAAAAAACTACAGTATATTTGATTACATAATGTCTTCAAAATTAACTAAATATTTATCCCACATAAATTCTATCACAAATAGAAATAAAAACTAATAATAGATATGCTCAAATCGTATTCCCTCAAAATATATTAATTCTTTCCAAAAATAACCATAATCACCACAAAAAGATCATATATTCTTCTAAAAGATAATTAATATTTATTCTTTGTTTAATGTCAACAATATAGACACAAAATCCCACACCAGATAATAATATACCATTCACCATAATTCATGTAACATAACCAAAAAATATATTGATCATATTCCATATAACTTTTACCACCTAATCACAGAGTCACTTATCACTTTCATAGTTATCTATACTATAAAACAAATGTTCCCAAAATAGAATAAACCTCTTTCCAAATAAATAATAATTACATCAAAAACAAAGAATGTATTAACCTTAATGATTACGTGCACATTTCTACATATGACACCAATTAAATTATTATGAAGTAAAATTCACACTAAATGACATATAAAACCTAACTTTTATATATACCTCATCCATCTATTTTTTTTAAAAGTAAGATACACATTATTAATCACCTTAAAATTAAATCACATAAAACATAAAAAGGGTATCTATGCCTTTAAAAATATGATCACACTAAAATATATTATCTTTTAATGGTATCCCAAACTGATGAAATATGCAAGTATAATAACATCATAAACTCAAAAATTATAAACCGTACTCCAATACTAACTTAGGTTTCCTAATAATTGCACACCAAGATTGGATGCTAGAATAAATGTTCTTTACAAATTGACTTTAATATTAACTTAAGAATACCAAATATAAACTTCTATAAGTATAATTTCAATATCAAATTTTTACTCCCTTATATAACTAAGACCATTATAGGTTTAGAGATTTATATAATTAGGTAAAACAATTTATGAAAAAAACATGTTTTCTCATCAAAATGGAATTCATTTCCATTATACCAAGAACTTGTTAATTCATAACAAGTCTTTTACATCTCCCTCAAAATTATTCACAAATGGTTCACTTCTATACATATCTTATATAATATCTTTCATCATAACCGATGGAAATGGAAACATATTATGGGTGACCTAATATGCTCAATATATGAAAAAATATTCAATACTAATCAAATATCATAGGTGAGAATACAATAATTATATGGGTATGATATCAATATCATAACTTATGAAAACATACACAAAAAGTAAGAATCCATAAATTATGAGACATGGATTAAGATTTTTTTTAGAACAAAATACAAGATTAATGTGGGTGTGGAATCATCAATAGTCAACCATGAGTCATTTGAGAATATCATAAGTATAATAAAAAATTACATGATATAAAATCATTACACAAACCTATGTAGGAAAAAAACATGCCACGACTACTAACCATGAAATTCATCACATAGTAGGCATGAGATAAATATATTTGTATCATCATTGGCATTGGAAAAACCACCCATATACCCCATTGGGAATGGTATAAACCCTAGATTACACTCTTAGGCATTGGAAAACATCCCATTTATCCCATTGGTATTTGGAAAATTACTCATGTACCAGCTTGGGCTTGGGTTAACTTCTTATGCACCCTCTTGAAGAAGGGATAAATACTAGTCCAGAATTTTTGGAATGGTCTAATAAAACATGTAATCATTTATCTCATGAGATATAAAACATTTCCCAATTAATTTATGGGATATAATTTACCCATCCATCGCATAATAATAAACAATTTATATACATGCAACATGAACATAAGATCATTTATCATTCCTTTATAATCTAATTAACCCTTCAGAAATAATAGGATTTCACGAAACATTATTAGACAATAATTATCAAAATATATCTAGAAAATAGGGTGGATGGAATCATAATATCATATCCTAAATGAATAATAAAAAACTGTAAATGATTTTGACATAGATTAAGAATATTTTTATAAAATAATTATAAATATTCATTGAAAGTCAAGAATAAATATCGTTTTATTTTTGTATTAATAAAATCAAATAATTCCAATAAAATGGAAATAATATATAATTTATAAAACCATGAATACTCTTAAATTAATATTGATATTGAATAACGGTAATGATGGTGGGAAAATTTGGTCATGTAATAATCATTAAAAGAATTCTTTTTTTACTTTTATAAAAAGAAAAAAGTGAAACTTATAAAAAATGTTGGAAAATATTACTTTTAATCATTTATAAAGAATGTAAAATTAAGTATATAAAAAAATTATAAATATTTCAAAAATTAGTTTTTAAGAACATAGATATATAGGAAAATATTTCATGACAAATAATGAGATCTAATTTTATCTTTTCTTAACAACATTATTTCAGTATTTTGAGTTGAAAAGATGATAAATATGGAAATAATTCATTAAAACAATAGATTTAACCTGTTTATAATAAAATATACTATTTTTAATAATTAAATAAATTAGTATTTCCCACAATATAAATATAACGAAATACTATCTCGATAAAAAGTGAGGTTATAACATAAACCCTTACAGATTTGTTGATGCTTTTATCTAAAACTCATAAAATATGGCACATTATGTGGATTTTTAAATCTGGATAATTTTCAAGAGAATAATCATAATATATAATCATCGGTATTATATACACAATAAATTATAAAAAAATGGTGAATATGAAATATTTCGTAAATAAAGAATAGTGAGATAAAACCCCTTATGAAGATTCAGAACATTTAAAATAGGAATCCAATAATTAAATGATAATATGGAAAAATTTTAAAACTAGATGAAACAATTGGATATTATAAAAAAACTTTTATATTTCATAACACAAATATTCATGGAATATCATTTTCAACATTGAAGTAATATAACCCAATAAAAGGAATCTAAGTTAAAAATCCCCTTACAAAAGACTTATGAATGGTTGAACATGTTATAACATGATGCATAATATATTTATTCTTATTATAAATATATAAAAATAAAAATAATTATATTACTATATATCATTACTATATAATTACTTATTACCCACTTAATAGTATTTTTTTTAAATCAAAATTTTCGTGTAAACTATTTAGTTTTCCATTCATGTTATAATGTGAAGGATCCGGTCCCTTCACGTTGTTTATCGTTTCATAATCTCCATATTTTATTAATATGTAAAAAATTATATATAAATATTTCATGAGTTTCATAATCCATTTATAGAACTTAGGTTAACAGTTCTTATCTAATTGTTTAAAATTTACTTTTTTTAATGATTATTGAATATACAAAAAGAGTAAAAATTATAGGAAAATAGAATTTTAAATATTACCAACCTATAAGTAAAAAAAATAAAACTAATTTTTATAACATAATATTTATATTACACAAAATTAAATAATAATTAATTCAATTAACATTATAACAATATTCATGTAGGTGGTAAAACCAACCAAAACAAGAACACATTATAATGATTGAATGAGTTAGAATATGTCATTTATAGTGATATGTTCACTTTTAAAAGTGATTAAAAATGTTATAAATATATTATATTATCATTATATACACTTTTAAAATAATCCATGTAATGTGGTGATGCAAAATAAATTACATCACTTAGTGGAGGCTATATCCAACATGTACGCGCAAGTTATGTTTTCATTATTCAACAGATGGAACGAAAGAAAGGTAAAAATTAATTTTACTTTATAGATTTATAAATATATCATAAATATATTATATTAACATAAAATACATCTATATAACCATATACGAGAGATGCTATTGAAAAATGAAAGGTATTGCTTCATGGAAGAAATAACCAACATATACGTAGGAGTGAAATTTGAAATTTTCATTAGAAGGAAACAAGATATAAAATGGTTTAAAATTATGATACAAAAATTTAAACATAGTAATGATAATGATTTATTTATGTTAATATGGTTTCACAACACTTTTTATAGTTTTAATTAAAAATTTAAAAAGGTCAGTATGAACATATACCACTTCTGTGTATAACCTCCATTGAAAAACACTACAATGCTTTTTAAAGCGATGTTTTTTAAGACCAAAACCAATAAAACATACATGGGAGATATGGGAATTAAATTTGGTATAAAGTTATTGAGATAAGGTTCTTATGTAATGTAGAAATGTGATAATAGGAGGTTCCCTTTTATAAGCGAGGGGAGTGACACCAATACAAATACTAAGAACTATAAAATATAATAAATGTATTTCTTATGGAAAGATGTTCTCATTTAGTAACACCTCATATATATGTTGATTTATGGTAAAAATACACTAAAAATTCAATTTTATTCATGTTTTAAAGATATTTTTATAGTGATTAATAGTTTATATATATAAATATAACATCTTATTGAAAGAATATTCATTACATAACATTATGATCCATGTTAGAATCATGCGGGTAAATTATTATTGAAAATATAGATACCTACCAAACTGTTAAATAAAATCTATACATCATCCCCAAAAAAATTATTTATATCTTGAAACCTTCTAATACATATCCGACTCAAAACATTTCTTCCTTACAAGGGGAATTAAAACATAATAAATGGTGATTTAAAATTCTTAGTAAGGGAAAGAAAGAGATAAATCAGTTATTATTTAAACATAACATCTGAATAAGGGTATTATAATATGATTTTATCATTTGAAAACCATACAGTAAATATTATAGATTCTAGTCGTGAATCATGACATAAAACATGGAAGTTCACAAATACATGAATACTAAAGGATTCAAAGAACATGATCAATGAGAGCATAACTATGGAATAAGATATTATCCTAATAGGCTGGAAAAATATGTGGAATAAAATAAATCATAGTAATATTTTTTCAAGTTTACCCCCAACATGTTCATCACATCTTTGGATTGGGATAACCACCAATATAACTGATTTAGGCTTTGGATAACCCTATGTGTACCATCTCTTTTAGGCTTGGGATAACCTCGTGTTTACCCTTTATGATCATAAAAATTAATAATTAAACAATGAATTTAATGTATGTTTAATTATTGTCCAACCTATTACACAATCATAAATTTATTCATATGTATTCCACAATATCATAACACATTCATCATAATTTACCATGTGGAAAATAAAAATAGTTTCTTTGATATTTAATCATAAAAACCTTAAACCATCCATAGAAATAAATATTATGGTGTCATTTAATCATGTACCTTGTAAATAAAAACTAATGCTTTCTGTTTTCATCATGGATGAAAATTTCATTTTAATTATTACAAGAATATTTCATGGGAAAAAATACCATTTTTAACTCAATTCTGTAAAATATAAAAAATACCAAAATATTATGGATACATATTAATTAAAAATTATTATGTAATCATGAATAGGGATCATTAATGAATTTATTGGTCATGAAAATAAGAAATTCATTTCTTTTCATGTACATAAAAAATATTTCCTTCAAATTTTTGGTCAATAATCAAAAGCAGCTCATTAATAAAATATAAAGAAGATTCCTTATAGAACAAAATTTAAATAAAAATACTAGGGAAAATGAATTTAAAAATTATAATATAATATTGAAAACATCATTGTAAACACTTTTTTGAAAACATAAATCTTAATGAAGAAAATATTTTGGATCGAATAAAGAAATAAAGTCGGGTTTCCTTAGAAATGTTTTCAATCTCTTCAGTAATTATGGAGTCGAAAATGGAGTTATAAAATGTATATCTCTAGAAATAAACATAGGATAATAAAATATGTGATATTATTGAGATATTAATCATGAAATTTTATAATCAAAATCTTAATCATAAAATTTCCTGATAAAAATTAAGATTGTAACATAATCTATTACCTCAGGTTTGAATTTCTTAAAAAGTTATTTAAACAACCCTATAATAAATTTTGATTTAATATAATTATATAATATAATAATTTGGATACTTATAATATCATATATGATAATATTATAACATTTTACACTCGTTAATTATTAACTCCCTATTAACATCATCATTTTTGAGTGTTACCTAATTGGTTTTTCATGAGAATTTTAGTTCGATCATTATAGTACTTGTACTTTGATCAAGTTTACATTGTATAAATAATTTTAATAGAGATATAAATATATTATATATTTACTATATACATATTTATTGTTATTCGTAATAGTTATAGAGAGAGAAATAGATGATGCCATTATTGGAGATGGTTGGTCATACGTACACATGAACACTATTTTAACTTTTCAACAGATGAAATGAAACAATGGTAAATAATTATTCACCATTATATAATCATTTTAATACCATATATGTAATATATATATTCATTAAATCTATCCTTATTACCATGAGTGAATAATTTAAATGAAAAAATAACATAGCTTCGTGGACGTAATAGTACGTGCCTGCACACAAGCAACGATATCATTTTCCAAACAATTGGAAGGTAAGAATGTAGTTGTGATAATATAATTCTAAAAGTACCATAATTATCTTATGTAATTTTTAAACCCATAATAATAACAATCCATTAAATTTAGTGATGGAAAATGAATTGTATCGCTACATGGAGACAATATTCCATACATACGCACGAACGTAAGTTCACTTCCAATTTGATAGAATATATTTTGATATTGGTTGTTAAATAATAAAAAAAATTAAGTTTATTTATGATACTAATTATTTTATTTAATGACGAATAAAATATAATAATAGGAGTTATAATAATAAATTAAAGTGAAAATTCTCGGTTAAGAGTTTAACATTTTCATCGTGAATCCTCTTTTGGATTACACGTTACACCGTGAAGAGATGTAATTTTGGAAATAATAAAATATATAGTGTATTTTGAAGGATAATATGAAATAATTATCGCATTTAATGGATGATCTAGAAGGCTCAAAGTGGTGTATATAAGATAAAGGAAGGGTTCCTTTCTATAATGTATAGAGATAACACAATTGAAAATTATTTAATGTTTAAAATATTACATATTTATTCTCATTAAAAATTATTCAAAATGGAAATTAATTAACATAAAAGGATAGGTTTTAAATAAAATCATAAAATGAAATCTACATGTGTTTTCTTTTCATTTTACACATTATCAATCTTATTAACCCCTTCCTTAACCATTTTGACCTTAATCACAATACCAACTATTTCAATTTTAAATGGTTATGAATACTTCCATAAATTGAAAAGTGATTATTAAATGGACCATGGTTGATATGTCCAAAATAATTCCATTCACAAGGCCAAATATAAAATTTTTATGAATTATGAATAATTTAATAAAATATTATTTATTATTAAATATCAATAATGTCAATTTTGGAACTATTCATTTAATATGACGTTAATGTCACCAAAAAAACATGAAATTAAAATATAATCCTTTTAAACACCACTATTATATTTTATATATCTTAAATATTCATGGTAATAAATAATTAATATAAATTATATTACTTTTATATTTCTAAATTTATTTATTTTATTTTTCAAATAATTTAATAAATATTTTTTCAGGGTGGTGTAATAATTTTAGTTAATTATTCAATAACTAAAAATTATAAATAAATTAATATGATACAAAATATAAATTATTATAGAAAACAAAGATGTATTACTGAAACTACCTTCTTTTAATCCTTTTTTATAAAATTCCTGACATATTAAAGTCAAGAGAGTGATATTTTTCCTTTATATTTCTCAATTAATATAATGGTCCTAATAAAAGAAATATTACACAATGTGGTAGTATATTCATGTCTTCGATGGAAGTGGCTTAACTCCACTCATTAAATAGGATACTAACATATTTTGGGTTAATTTTAAAACATCATTATATTAGTTTTTACCCTAATTAAATCATTTTACCTTTACTATCATGATCCAACATGGGTCAACCCTAAACTGGCCACCCAAGTTGGCTAGTGAAAAGTCCTGAGAGGCATTCTCGATCCTTTTGGGCTGGTGGAAAGCACTAAGGGAATCAATAAAGAGATGATGGGAATGATTTAACCTAAAATAAAATAAAAAAAAGAAGTGGAATAATAACAAGGCATCCCAAAATAAAGAAAGCAAACAAAAATACTAAACAACAACGAAAAAATAAAACTAACCAAACCTGCAAACTACTAAACTCCATGTGACCCCATGGGTCACTCCCCAATCCCAAGACTCAAAATCACCCACAACTATCGAGATCGAATTGAAACTTATACCCTAGACTAGAAACAAGAAATAAGTATAGGTGTGAGTATTAAAACTCATTAGGCATACCCAAGTAATATATTCCGAAATTAATTTCCTTTAAAGAAAACTATCTTAAATTTCTGTTTTGAAATACAATGTTTAAAAGAACGTTTTTCACACATTTTCCCCTTAAATATAATCATACTCTATTTCCCTTTTTACCATTCAAAACCATATTAATTCCTAATAAAGAACCATATGCATTTTAAAAGGGCGATGACATTTCAGTTTTTAAGAAGAGATCAAGTATAAATCATTTTCAAAAAATTTTCTATATCCATTTGAAAACAAATTATCATTTTATCAAATAATCTACACTATTCTAGAAGAAATCTCCAAAAATCACAAAACAAGGGCAATGGGAAATAACACAAAAGCGTATGTAGCCAACAATTTATCAAAACAATCATCCTAGTAGACATGGGTGAAACTTAGAAGCTTGTGAATAATCTAAAACACACTATACATGTTACTCATCCCAAAGCCATGCCATACCCGATGAATTCATAATGCACAAATGCCTGATCATCACCCTACCTGGACTGATTAAGGGGCCAAATCCCATATCAATAGTAACAAAATATCCCTTTTCTATGGGCCACTATCCTGAGGATAAACTTAACTAGTCTAGAAATCATTCACATAAAATTAACTCACTAGGTTAGGCTCCAAGGTCACAAATAATAAGAGGGTGAGCCAAAAATGATAGGAAAGTAATCCAATAAATATACATGCCTCACAAACAAGAACCAGACACAAAAGTCATCCCAAAATCATTCCAAGGGACTTTTTTCAGACACACTCTCTCTCAATCAACCAAAAACACATGAGGAAAGTACCATATAAGGACCACCCATTCCACCAACATCTAACAAGGCAAGAGGTGCATCCTAAGGAGAGTTTTTCAAAGCAACATATTTTATAAAATTATAAAAATTTCATCATGCGACCATTTAAATATAAACCATTCCCAAATAACCAACGCACGCTAACTCATTTCCAAAGATTCGAATAAACACCACCACTAATCTCAAAACAATTGGGAATAACATTTAGAAATATATTTGAGAATCCCTATAACATTATCAACCCAATTCATTCTCTAAAAACTACAATTTACATAAAATGTCCAACTAAGAAATTCAATAAACATTTGATAAAAACTTGGTACCTATATTTCATAAAATAGTTTCCTGAAATGAAACACAAAGAGGAAATAATTTTATTTCTCTTCAGAAATTTATTCCAGAAACAACCATATATCAGTAGGTATCACTAAATAAATAATTCTTTAATTTAATAGAAAATGTGTAGGGAAACCTACCTCAGAATGGGACAATACTGAGAAAAAAAATTCATCAGCTAATGCCTTCAAATAGGATATTCCCACAATTGTGCACACATATACTCCTATATATATACCCTGTAATACAACAAACATATTCACTACATCATGATGTAATACGTTCAAGGAGAATATATATATATAAGTACCTATATATGTGCATATAACCATTTGTGGAGCCACTGATTAATTTAAATAACCTATAGGGAACCCACACATAAACCAATTTAATTTCCAAAACAATATTCCGATTTTTTATGAATTCAAAACTCATATTAAAAATGAATAAAAATCCTACAAGAAAATAATAATACATTTTCCATTTTAATCCCACAAAAAAACCATTTCAAGGATTTTACCATCAATTATACAATTTATAAATTCTTATTTGACAAACACAAAAAAAAAACATCCAAAGCCATGGGTAAATCCCCTTTGTAAACCCTTATATAAAACCAAAACATTTTTATAACATTCCTTTCATGAGTTAAAACCATATACAATTGATATTGAAAACTTAAAATCAATTTCACATGTTATGTATTTCATTTTCCTTCAAAAACCCCATTAAAAATCATTAGTACCTTAAGTAAAATTGAAGACAAGGTTTGCACCCTGAAAATAACCCATAAAAACTATTTCATGAAACACCACACCAAGACAGTAAAACAAAACATATCCAATTTCTTTTATAAAATCCATCCCCATCACATCACATGACAAACAACTTATAAATCACTTTTGACACCCAACTTTTATACAATATGACACATTTATAAATTTAAACACGAATAATAAATTCATCTAAAATTGATATGGAATGAAAAAAACCTACATTGGGTGTAGAAAAATCTATTTTTTTTTTGAAAACTCATTTTCACCTCAACCTCACCACAAGCATGCAATATCGAACCCTAAAAATGGAATAAGGAACAAATATTTGGTTAACCAATAATCTAGGGTTCGACCAAGGAAAGTGGGGTGATGGAACAAGGGAAAATTGATCGAGAATTGTATGAGAGGGTGATATAAGACATACCTAGGATGATTGAGTTGATAAACTAGAGAAATTAGGTAGAATCGCGGAGAGGGGAGGCTCCCTATTAGGATGTAGCACACACTATTGAGAGGTCCAGGGGGTTACTTCATGAGGTAAGAGGAAGGGTGGGGGAGATTCACAAGGTAGGGGAGGGGAGGATAGATTCAGTTTTTTTTAAATTTCATTTTTATTGTAATTTAATTTAATATATTTTATTTTAAAATTAATTTATTTTTATAAGGGACTCAATAATAAATATAAAAACTGGAATGTTTTTGGTCGTTGTGTGACAATTATCCCCACCATGAAACTTTCTACCCCCAAAAATTCCCAAAAGATTCCGTTCATTAAAACCGAAGTGGGGAAGAACTATAACTCACAACAAAACATAGAAACTTAAAAACCAATGAACCAACACTAGGTTCATTCAAAATCCAAAACTACATATTCAAAATAGAAACTACAAGGCCATCCTGAAAATAAACCACACATCCAAAGAAAACATTACACAACACCAAAGAGTTTTAAAAACAATGAAAAGATGAAAAAGAATAAAATAACTCTATTATAAACACAACTAAATAAGGAACACCCATACCTATGACATAAAACCCACATGAGAAACATATGGTGGTCGGTTTGGGGTTTCTATGTGCATTTGTTACATGACCCACTATCCAATTAAACCAACTACTATGATTGGGGTCAGGTAGAGTGGAATAAGGAATTGCTCTATAAAGAACACATTGATGTTAGATTTATCACAAGATCATACCATCGTGGCCTCCCTACCATATTAGGAATCCAAACAAACATTGATTTATCAAGACATAATAACACTCTAATCCAAAAGAAATCTAGAAAACACAATGAAATGAGGAATGAGACAAAAAACACCCTAATTATACACCAACAACATTAAAAACATTAAAAAGACATTTCAATTTTAAAATGTTCTAAAAATACCTAAAACATCATTTTCCATACCCAAAAGATGGAAGACCTATGTATTATGTTAATTGCAATAATAATGGAATTTATAATAAAATATGCTTTTGATTGAGCTTGTGCCAATACTACGTTCATCCAACTAATATGGAATGTTCTCCAAAGAGTTGGATCTGGCTCTATATTACCTCCTAGAACCACCCTGGAAAAACCTTTGTAAATTACCTAAATGGACACAGGTATGATTGTTCTTATGGACTTCATGACATGAAAACATTATATACCCCAACATCCCACACTGAAAATACAAAGAGAACATTCTATCAAATGAATATTGTGAGGCGAAAAACAACATCCTTTTTATACCACATCTTAGATAGCCAGACGCAGATAAACAAGCTTCAACCTGAACAATCTTCCTCACTACTTCTTTATAATCACCAGGTAAATAAGGCACTTCTTTTATGAATTATGATCAGAGACCCCTTTCAAAGAATCAATCTTTCAAAAATTCATCCCCAGTGAGGTTGTGGAGGTACAAAACCATATCGGTGAAGTTCAAAGCATACTCAAGAATAGTTAAATCACACTGATCAAGAACCTAAAACCCTAAACCCATCAGTATCTTCATGTAATTGGGGTAGTACTATTGGATGAAGAAGTATTTAAAGCATTCCCACGAGTAATTATTCAATAGTTCACCCAGAATAATAGATTTGGACCATTCCCAAATTAGGCCTTCCAATATGAAGGTCTAAAGCTCCATCTTGAGAGGTTTAGGAGATTCATGATGGAAAAAAAATCTCTACAATATTTTACAGTTATTACTCAACTCTCATGGGTTCCTGTTTCCCAATGAAATGAAGAGGGTTTGACTCTAGAACCATCTAGAAAAACTCCTGATATTGAGAACCACTAGGTCATATATTTGAAATGGATAACTCAAACATATAAATCATGAATTGATCAACCGAAAATACATGAAATGAACTAAAAACCTATAGATTCTTTTCCAAAATCCCATAGAACTCCATGGAGACATTATCTGAAAATAGGGTGAATGAAACCAAATCAGAAATATCATAAATCAAGAGTTCACATCTAATTTTGAAAACAACAAATTATACTCAAAACATCTTCTCAATCACATCTTCAATATATCTAACCCAAAGATCAAATGAAAAAAGGAAAATACAAACAAATAAATGAATAATCACACTCTACCACTTTTTAAATAATTTAAACTCTCTCTCTCCTTGATAAACATTTTCAGAAAACATAATAAGCCTTTAAAAACAAACACCCACCATTAGTATTCTTTGAATTCTCACATATATACATTCATGTTCAATCTCAATCACCCATCCAATTACCACCAACATGCATCCATATAAATATATGTGAACTCTCATAGGCATACTATTAGTTAGATAAAAGAAGCATTTTAACATTAAAAACCACATTAAAAATATGCTAACCAATTTTAAAACCACACCTCTTCATCAAAGAAAAACATTTTCAAGTTCCACATTCATTTTCTAATTTCACATTTTACAAAGCCTTTCAAAAACGTCAAAAAAATTTCCAAAATAACACCCATTTTCATAACAACCCATTTCAATGTAAATAAGATTCAATGTTTTGGTTTTGGAAATCACACTGTTGATAAACCAATCAACATTTTTCAAATGAAATATCATTTTAAAATCTAAAAAAACACCCCAAAACCATCCCATGAAAACCTAAAGTACAAAACAAAACAAGATACCACTATCCTGGTCAAAAATACCAAAATTTCACTAGGACCAAAAAATATTCTCTAGGGGAAAGTAGTGTCGATGGCTTACTTGGTTGTATGGTTGGTGGGAATATTCCAATCAAACCGTCATCATAAATAGTCATTCAGGACCATGTCCTCGGCTCCACATGGCTTTCCAGGCCCTACAAGCTCACTGAGGCAATCGGCCCAACTCTTGTTTCAGTTCCCCATATAACATGAAACCTGCAATAACCAAATAAACCATGAAAACCCATAATTCCCATGGTAACTCAAGGTTCTTTCTAGAATGTGATGGGCAAACACTCCCCCAGACCTAAACCCTAAGCTCCGATAGTCAAATTATATCTACCTTCACAACCCAAATAATAAAGGGAACTATAAAATCTAGGTCCTCTAAAGAACCTATTCTCTGATACCATTTTTTCACGAACCAAATTGGGTCGAACCTGAACCAGTCACATGAGCCGGCCTTTGATATGGCCCGAGTGGCATTCCCGATCCTCCCAGGCTAGCAACATGTACAACGGGCATAAATTGAGTGATGGTGGGAAACAAATTCTCATAATATAAATAAACATAATGTAGAGAAATAATAAAAGAGTATCCCAAAACAAATACACCAAAAAAATGACTAAAAAATAAATGAAAAATAAAAATAACTGATCCCGATGAACACTAAACTCCACATGACCCCACGGGTCACTCTGTGTTCCTAAGACTAAACATCTCCCATGGACACTTATATCAAACTAAAACCTGCACCTTAGACTAAAAATAATAATGAAGTATATACGTTAGTATTAAAAATCAGTAGGTGTACCCAAGTAATATATTCCCAGCTTCATTTCCTTAAAACAAAATAATCATCAATTTCAGGTTTGAACAACAATATATAAAAGTAAAATTTTCACACATTTTCCCTTTAATGAAAATCACAAACCAGGTTATTTTTTACCATTCAAAACCATATTATCTTCAAAGGATGAAACATGTATATTTTAAAATAGATATTATATTTCAGTTATAATGGAGTAAGTGTGTATAAGAAAATTCCAAAAACATTTTCAATAACTATTTGAAAACATATAATCAATTTAGCCAATATCCACATTATTCTAGAGGGAAGCTCATCAGTCATACAAAAAGGACTATGGGAAATAAAACACAAGAGTATCTATCCAAAAATTCAAGAAAACATTAGTACCTATAAACATGGGTGAAAGCTAGGAACTTGTGAATAATCTTAACATACTATACATGTGAATAATACTAAAGGCATGCCTTACCTGATGATGTCATAATTCCCAAACTTCTGACCATCTCCCTACATAGCCTAATCAAGGGACCCAATCCCATTGCAATAATAAAAAAATAGCCCCTACTATGGGTAATTATCCAGTGCAGAATCTAATCTAGTGTAGAAATTATTCACCAAAATTCACTCACTATGAAAGGTTACTATGTCACGAATAATAAGGGGGTGAGCCAACAATGTTAAATAAAAAATGCATCTCATATACATGCATGAAACACACAAAAGTCACCCCTGAATCCCTCCAAGTGAATTTTATACCCCTTTCCATCAACTAACAACACACGAGGGATGTCTCATAATAGGACCACCCATTATATCATTATCTAACAGGGAAATATGTTCATTCCAAGTAGAGTTTTTCAGAGAAAATTATTTTATAAAAGTACCAAACTGTCCCCAAGAAACTATTTCACACTAAACCATTTCCAAGGAATCAACCCACACAAACTCATTTCAAAAAAATTAAATAAACATAACCACCAATCTCAAAACCATTTAGAACCACAATTAAGAAATCTATTTGAGAAAACCAAACAAATTTTCAACCCAAAACATTTTTAAAATACTCCAACTTAGATAAAAAGGCCAACTGATAAATTTGATAAACAATTGATAAACACTTAGAATGTATATTTAATAAAACAATTTCATGAAATTGAACTCAAAGAGGAACTAACCATATTTTTCTTCAAACATTTATACTAGAATCAATCACATATCACTAGATATCATTTAATAAGGGTGATAAAATCAATAAATAAATAATTATTTAATTTAACGGAAAATTTACTAGGAAACCTACATCAAAATGTGAGCATACCAAGATGAAAAATTCAGCACCCCACACCTTTGATGAAGATCGCCCCACAATTGCGCACACATACACTACTATATATATACCCCTTAATACAATACACATATTACCCATTCCCTGATATAATATGTTTAAGGAGGATATATATATATATACACCAATGTATATGTGTATAACCCATCGAGGAGCCACCAAAAAATTTAATTAACCTATAGAGAACCCACACATAAAACAAGTTCATTTTGAAAAAAAATTACTATTATTTAAATAATTCACAACTGATAAAAAAATAAAAATGGCTACATTAAAATACTAATTCATTTTCCATTTTACACACACCAAAACCCTATTGAAAATTCTTTTATAATCATTTAGACAATTTATAAATTCCCCATTGTCAAACACAAGAAAAACACAAAATTAAAACCAACCAAATCCATGGGAAAATCCCCTGTGTAAAAACATACATAAAACTAGATCATTTTGAAAACATGCCTTTTGACATTTTAAAAAATATATAACAGATATTTAAAAATGAAAATCAAGTTCACATGTCAAGTATTTTATTTTCCTTAAAAACCCCATTTCAAAATCAAATTCACCTTAAGTGACCTTAAAAAAAGGTTTGCACCCGCCAACCAACCCATAAAAACATTTTCATGAAACACCACACTATGAAAAAAACATATCCAATTTTATTTTTAAAATTAATACCATTCATATAAAATGACAAACCACTTATAAATCACCTTTTTCATGACATATTTATACCATATAACACATAAATTTAATCAAGAGTAATAGATTCATCTAAATATGACATGGCATGGAAACAACTACCTTGGGTGAAAAAAATGCCTCAATTCAGTGATAAACCTCAACCGCAACACAATAATGAAAGATAAGACCCTAAAAATGGAAGATGGAATGAAAATTATGTTAACCCATAATATAGGGTTCTACCAAGGAAAGAGGGGTGATAAAATAGTGGGAAATTGCTAAAAAATGTAGGAGAGGGAGCAAGAGGATGTAGGTAGGAGGATCGATCAGATAAACTAGAGAAATTAAGTCGAATCGCTGAGAGGGGAGGATCTCCAGTAGAGTGGATCACACGCAACTGAGTGTTCTAGGGGGGGGGGGGTTGTGTCGCGCAACCAATTAATGGGGGAGTGGAGATGCACAAGTTTGGTGGAGGTGGACAGATTAGGGTTTCTTTTTTTCTTTTAATTTCCTTTTTTATATTATTTCTATTTTAATTTATTTAATTTTAATTTATTTTTTCTTAATAGTTTTGAAAGGAATCTAGAATAAATAAAATAGTGGGAAAGTATCAAGTTGTGGTGTGACATTTAGTGTGGTTAAAAAGTACTCTGATAACGATTCATGGTGAAAAAAATAAATGTAAAATATTTACCAAATTTGAACATCTTAATATCAAATATGTATTCTTTTTTTAAAGGATCAATTTTTATAAATGGGATAAATTAACTTAAGACAAAAACACAAAATGCAAGTAAAATTAGGTTTTTATCAAAAAACTACATTTTAATTAGAAAAATGGTTTTATATCAAATTAAACTATAAAATTGATTCCAATTAACACAATTTGATTACTAATAATATAAGGGAACTAATTTAACTTTGAAATAACTTCAAAATAATACGGATCTTTTTAATTTCATAAAAAATATGGTTTTTAATAAAAAATTGTATTTTTTACTATTCATTGAAAAATAAATCCTTTCATAAAATTATCTAAAAAGAACACTATGATAATTTTTAAATGATGAGTTAAAAAATTAAATTAATTTTTTCATATTAAATTTCTAAAATTGTCAAAAAAATAAATATATTATTTTCTCACAAAAAAATAAACAACATTTTTAAAGTAAAATATATTTTTGATGCAAATAAATTAATTACCAAAAAATTAGTATTTATATTATCAATTCATCTAAAACCATAATACATAATTTTAAAATTTTATTTATTCATATTCTATCCAATAATTTAATAACTAGGTTATAATGGTATACTACATTAAGTTTCAGTTAGACTCATGGTTGTGTGTCTCATAAGCTATCAAATAAATCAAATGTATTTATAATGAACTATTTCATGAAATCTCAGGGTCTTACATTTTAACCCCCATAAAATAAATGTTTCCCATTAAATTCATTATTATGATATGAAAAATTTAAGATATATATATTTCATCACATCCAATCATTCCCAAGTAGATTTATCAAATTTCTAATTGCTATAGTGAACTTTAACCAGGTGAGTAGTATTTTTCTATAGTAATTTTTCACTTCTATCCATTATTTCTAATGGTTGTTCTTTATATGAATGATAAATATCTAGTGTTATGATCTTTGAGTTCAGTATATGTTATGGATCAGGTTTTTACTTCTTTGGGAGAGATATATAAAAGACATTCTAAAATTGAGAGAGGTTCAGTGGATGTGCCAAATAATAAGATACCATCCATACTCAATCATGAATCTCAATGGGATAAAATTACGTAGGTATCAGTTTCCCCTTAGTTTTGAATATTTGAACCTTATCCAATTGAGTAATTTTTGGGAACACATTCTTACTAACTTAATACTCTAGATCTATGCGATGATTATCAGTATAACTTTTCTATTGAGTCTAAGATACATAGATAGGATGTTGAATAGATCTAAATTTCTATTAAATTTATTCAGCTACCCTTTTCCCAATAGTATTGTTTCTCTAAATTTATCTCAGTACTTTGGAGTTATACACTTATTTTCATATAGAGATGCATAATGAGCCATCTGATTACTAGATTGAATGATATTGCTGTAAGAAAACTCCACTAAAGGAAGTTATTGATCCCAAAATCCTTTAATATATATAAAATGGGATATTATCATATTATGTATGTTTTAAATTGATCTCTATGATTTACCATATATCTGAGGATGATATGTTTTATTGAAACTCAACTCTGTATCAATACCCTAAAGATGAGTTTTCTATAACATTGAGTTAAACTTTCGACCCTGATCAAATAAAACAGAACGTGGTACTCCATGAAACCTTATTACTTATTAATATAAATTCTAGAATGCTGATAAAGAGAAAAATATTTTATGATAGCAATTAAGTGTGATAAATTCATAAGTTGATCAACTATAGCCCAAATAGAATTATTTCTTGTAGATGTTTTTGGTAGTTTGATTACAAAACCCATGGTGAATTTTCTCATATCTATTCTGATATGGGTAATAGTTATAAAAACTGTTTTTAATTTTTTATATCACACTAATCATAATATCATAACACAAACTAAAATTAAATTTAAAAAATAAATCTCTTCGTGTTTTACAACCAAAAAGACTCCTTCAGATATTTATAAGTCTTCATAATTTCAGGATGAATAGATAATGATGAACTATGAGCATCATCCATCATATCCTTTGTCAAATATGGTATGGATGGAAAACCGAAACGGTTCTTTAACCATATCATTCTATAATGGTAAAGGGTAAAATCAAGAATATTTATGACCTTCTTATGTAATTTAACATCTTCCTTTTATTCCTATTTAATTGTTATATAGATAAATGGGTGAACACTCTTTTGAAAATGATAAGATTTATCCCTGTCCCCCACGATTTCAATATCTATCCTTTTCAAATCCATAAATATTGGATCATTTGTTATCTTTATCATATATAATCCCTCATGATCTTTTATATTTAGAGCATCCACCCTTTTTTCTATTTCCCAAGGTGGTAATTTATTGAGGAGTAATAATATTTAATCTCCTAAAACCATATTCTATTGTTAATATTCAACCCTTTCTATGTGAATATATAGTATAAAATTTTTGGAGAATTTTATATATCAATACTTTATCCGTAAGTATAATACCACCTTATTTTTAATGCAGAATAATATAATAGTTTTCTCCAAATCATGAGTTTGGATATTTTGGTCTTGAACCTTTAATTTCCATTAGACATAAGATATCACAATATCAATAATATTATTGGAACATCCTAGTCCATTATTTTATGAATAAATATATATTACAAACCCTACTCCCCGGAAGGTTACTATAAAAATGGGTGCACTGGATATCCTTCTATTTAGTTCCATGAAATTTTCATTGCATTAATATGTCCCAAGGAACTTGGCTCCATTCTATGATATCATAGTGATTGGAATCGAAATCCATGAGAAAATTTCAAATAAATAATTGATAATATATAGTCAAACCAATACATCCCTGGATCCCCATTATAGTGGTCAGTTTAGGGAAATTACCAATAACATCCATATTTTATAGATCCAATGATAAACCCTTTCTTGAGATTATATAACCAAAAAATGAATCTTTTTATATCCAAAATTCACACATTGCAAATTTTTTTATATTGCTTATCTTTCCGTAGTTTCTTCTGTATAATCCCTAATGATATTTATGATCTTCCTTTCCCATTGAAAATATAATAATATTATCTATAAAGACTACCAAAAACTGATAATTGTAATCTCTAAAGACTCTATTCATTAAATCCCAAAAGATAGATTGGAACTAGTAATACCAAATGTAATCACTATAAATTCATAGGGTCTATAACATTTATGGAATGTTCAATTGGGTTTATCCTCTTTATAAGAACACAATTAATTATATCCATAACAATGTTCAATCTTTGAAAAGTATTGATATCCATTCAATTGATTTAAATTTTTATTGATATAGTGTAGAAGATACTTGTTCTTAATAGTGATCATGTAATGTTCCCAGTAATGAATTAAAATTATCATTTATTTTTATTTATTCTTATCAAAATAATAGGTAAAACCCAAGGTGATTCACATGGCTAAATGGATTCCCTATTAATCAGGGCCATTCTATAAGGAGTCTTTGAAATTGGTGTTGTATGAGGTATTATTTATATTGAAAAAAACAACTTCATTATTGAAGGGAATAATAAGAAACTAATATATAAAGAAATAACCCACCTAAAAATATACATATCTCCTATTTTCAGTTTCTCTCAAACTATATGAGATAAAAATCCCTTTTTAATAGGAATCAATACCCATAAAATATATGTGGTTTCCACTGACTATTATTATCTATCCCCACACTGATATATGATCATGGGTCAGTTCAAAATATCAAACATGAATTCCCTTACTCAGAAATTGATATTTTATTTATTTACTGGATCCCAATCCACGTCTAATATAAAATAATATTCAAATAGATAGAGAATAATTATATTTACAAGAATCACATTCTTTAAAATAGAAACTCAAGAAGAATCATTGACTTGTTATGTGATAATGTTGCCATTATGGGTTTACACTACTTATTCAACAAATAAAAATAAAGGTGTTACTATGAAACCATTATTAAATTATTCGTATATAGTATAATTGGTAGATCAAGAATCAAATAAGACATTAGAAGTTCTAGAGTGGTTGGTATGTGTTACTTTCACCACATTATTATCATACCCATCATCAGCAGTAGTGATCTCCAATGATATCCAATTTTCCATGGTCTAAAGAGGTTGCTAATGTCAATCATTATCAATAGCAATTTTTTATAAGTACTTATCTTAATTTCTATACTCCATGAATTTTCAACACTTGAGTGTTTTTTTGTATTATGTGGTGCTTTTCCAATATCATTGGATAATTCCTTCCTATCACACTGACATTAAATTTCATGATAACCTTATTTCTACACAAAAATCAATTATTAGACCCCTTATGTAAATTTCCTTTATGTATTCATCCACACATCGAGTATAATTAAAGTCTCATTCTCTTCTCTCCATTGTATTTATTATTATAATTTCCATTTAATTCCACATTTCCTTTCATTTCAAAACCATGTGATTGATTAGTAACTCCAATATCAATTTCTACCTTGGTAGTACATTGAATGATTTATGTATAAATACTGAATTCCATTATGTATAATACCCTTTGGAGACTTTATTTTATTCCACTCCAGTATCAATAACGATCACATTCTAGTTTAGTGATAATACAAAATGCATACGTCACACGTATTGTGAAAATTTTCTTATATGTACAAATGTATTGATCATAATGTTTTTACTTATATCAAGTAACACCAGCATTTTTTATAAATAATACAATGGAATTACAAATTAAAAAATAACCTTATAAACTCATATCATGCCATAGTTTCAATTTCATCCCATTTCCTTATGTTATTGAGGAGATTCCAATATTTATCTACACCACCTTCCAAATGATTTACATCCAAAACGAATTTTTCATTTTATAAAAATTGGATAATGTAAAATATCATTTTAATGGTACTAATACATCAATGATATACTAGTGGATCATCCTATCCAGTAAAATAAGGTTAGCTCTTCCTCATGAAGGATGAAACACAATTTTGTTCCCTCCTTCAATCGTTTGTAAGCCTAACATGATTCATATAATAAGAATATTTCATAATCATTGCAATGATATTTTTAATTACTTCTCCCATAAAATTCATTTTCTCAAGGGTAAAATAATTCCATTGTCAATTTCATTAAGTATTTACATAATTACATTATGTTCTACTTATTGAGAAATCGAAAAATCATAGTTTCAGAAATAATAATCAGATTATGAAACCAAAAAATCAAGAAAAATCATTTATCGGATGTATAAATCAAGACACATTCATTTCAAACTATGATACCTTAGGTTTATCCAAGGTTATTTTTTATCATTGACAAAACAATAAAATGTAATCCTATAGTTTGAATTATCCCTAGGGTTATCACTAATTTTTTCCCATCTTAGATTCCAAAGGTAAATAAAAAATTTTATGGTACCAACTATAGTGATCGATATATTTCATAAATAAATATTACATTTTATTCGATCAATATTCATTATATAACATTATGATCTATGACATAATCATATAGTTCTAGTATCTATGGAATCTTGGAAACATTAACATCTAAAACATTAAAATTCTACATCATCTCCTACTATGTTCTTTATAACTATAACCCTTCTTAGATATATCACACCTTAAACCTTTCATCATCACTTAGGGAAAGAAAACATAATAAAGGGTGATCTTAGATTCTCAGTAATCATAAAATAGGGAGATATTAGTGATAATTTAATTTTTATTGTGAATAAGGGTATTAGAACTTGATAATGACAATTTAAAACCATACCCTACATAACATAGATTAAAATCTTGAGTCATTACATAAAACCTAATATTTCATATGACATGAATCATAAAATAATCAAATAACATGATCCAATATATCATAATTTTTTAATATGTTATTTTCACAAAAAATAGTGGATTAAAATTTGGAATAAGCATAATCATTGAAATATTATATTGAAGCTACCCCACAAGACATTTTTCTCATGTTTGTATTGGGATTACCTCTTGTGTACCCACCTTAGGCTTGGGAGAACCTATGTTGTGCCCTGTTTTTTTGGGATTTCAATAACTAATAATATACCCTTTGATCTCATAAAAAAGTATCTTTTGTATATTAATTTGAGTGAAATATAATTATGGGACCCCTCATAACATAATCATAAATCCTTTCATATATATTCCATAAGATCATAAACTATTCATCATAACGTATCTCATGGTAAAAAGACCAAGTTTTGTTGATGTTTAATCATCATAACCTTAAACTATACAGAGAAAGAATAAATATGGTATCTTTTTATCATATCTCTAGTAAATAATAATTAATATCATGGGATATCATCATGGATTAAAATTTTCTTTGAAAGAATACTGTAAAATTTTTGAAGGGAAAAATAGAATTTTTTTACCCACTTCATTAAAATCTAAATATTCCAAAACATTTATGGGGATTTTTTGAAGAATAATAGATAATATTTAAGTAATAATAAAAATTGAGTGGTCTTAATGAAATGAAATTAAATTCTTAAGGTGAATGTAAAAACAACTATCTCATTTACATTTTTTTAAAATAGTCAAAAGTACCTCATTAAAAAAAATAACAAAATGGGTTCTTTTAAACCATATTGTAAAAATTTAAAAAAATGAAAAGATAATTCAAAAATTCATAGGGGGATTGTAAAACAATTATTAAATACCTTTTTAGAAAACATGTATTTGTAAGAAAAATGAATTTATACCGAAGAGAGAAATAATGTATGTTTTCCATAAAAATGTTCTTTCAAGCTCTTGGGTACATAAAGATGGGAAATTGAATATAAAAAATGTAATATATATAAATAAATATAGTATAAAAAAATAAATGATATTTTTAATGAAATTTCAGGAAATATTATTATTTTAATCTCAATCATAAACAATCCGTATAAAAAACGAGATTGTATAATAATATCTTACCTTATTTTCCAATTGCTTAAAAAGATATTTATCTTGAATTATAAAATAATTAAATTTATTATAATTATATAACGTATTGATGTAAAACAAAATGTCATATATGGTCATCTTAAAACATTATAACACCCATTTATGAATAACACCATATTGAAATCAATGTTTTTTAGTGTCAACTATTTCATTTTTCATTAGAATCTCATTTTTGTATTTATTTAACTTGTACATTGATCATGGTTACATATTATATAGAATAATATTCAGGGTAAAAAATATCATATATATTCATTATATACATATTTATATTCAATCATAAAAATTAGATATAAAAAATGAATTACATCTTTCTTGGATACTATAGATTGTATGTTCTCATGAATGTTGTTTTCACATTTCGATGGTTTGAAAAAAATAAAGTTAAATAATAATTAACAATTCTAGAATAATTATTATGTCATATATATTATATATATTCATTACATATTGTCTTATTACTATCCCTGTAAAATAGAAATGAAAAGAAATTTTATAACTTTGTGGAGATGGTAGTCCACAAGTATGCACAAACAACATTGTCATTTTCCATTGCATTGAAAGGTATGAATGTAGATGTGATATTATAATTACATAATTATAATAATTTAATAATTATCATATATAATCATTAAACCCATCATTATAGCCATATTTCAAATATAGTGTTGGAAATTGATTTGTATCTCTACATGGAGATAGTAATCAATATGTATTCATAAGAAAAATATAACTTCCCATTTGATGGAATTGAGGCTGTATATTGCTGGTTCAATAATCATAACAAAATTTTCATATATTTATTATTCTCAAGTTATTTTTTCAAGATTAATACCATAAAATTAGAAGATGTAAAAGTAGAAATTAAATTCAAAACTCTACATTAAGAGTTACAACTCTTCATTGTGAATACTATTTTTGAATACATGTTTATCCATGAAGGTATAATATTTTGGAAGGGAAATATGATCTTGGATGTGGGTAAGAAATCTAGTAATGTATTATATCTAGTTTTGGTGGAGCTATATGGCTCAATGTGGTTTAAATGAAAGATAGGAGAGGATCCCTTTTATATGGGAGTGTTAAAAGCGAATGAGTATGGTGAAATAATATGGTTGTATTTTTTGTTAATATATTAGAAATAAAAAAAGTCAAAATATGTTGAAGTCCTATTTGATTTTTGATTAATCATGGAATTTTAATGAAGTAAATAGTTTAATAAATATCCAATAATAATAGTGAGGATACATAGAGAATTGTTTTGGATTCTAAGGATCCCATTCACTAATATAATTCTCCTAGATTGATTTGATGATTATTGGAATACTATTACGGTCTCATTTTTTATTATTTGTTATTAAAATTCTCCATGATTTATGATTATTGTTTTAGAATTATCACGGATCAATTGAATGACCTTGGTTTTCATTCTTGAAAAATTATCCATGTCTATTGTGATGATTCATTGTGCTGATCTTATGTTCAAGGAAATGTGTCTATGTCACTAGGAGAGTGTATATTGACTCATTATTTAAAATAATGAATAATTCAATGAAAATATTTATTTTCACTGGGAATTTGAATATCCTATAATAATTAAGATTTCTTGATGATGAAATTGATATAATGTTATTTGGAAGGCATAAAAAGAAAGCAGAGATTATTTAAGTTTGATGGGATTAGGAATTTAAAATTGCACTCAAAAAATAAAATAAAGTGGGTTTTTTTAATATCAAAGAAATGATTATTTTCTTGAAATAAATAAATGGAATTTAAAAATCCATTAAAAATATATATTTATAATGAATAAAATTTTATAAATCTTGGGTGAATAGGTTTGGAATTTGATGAGAGATTGTCCAAGGACTTAGTTTTTTATTAGAATGTTTTTGGCCTTTAATAAATAAATATGGACAAAAATATAATCCCATAAGGGATATCCCTCAACCACACATTGGTGATAAAAGGTTCAAACTCATGGGAGTTCCTTCTAAAGGAGGAAAAAATTATGGAAGAGGTATTGGTATATGTGTGTATAATCCTAAACAAGAATGCACTCAGAGGCCTGGATAAGATTGTGTATAAAACATGAAGAGGATGGTTAGACATGCCAGTAGGATGAATCCCATGGTGGTGTGTGTAAGTCAGTGTGGGTGGTAACACCCCATTCATAACAAGAATAGGTAGTAACAAAAATTTTTAATAAATAAGTTCCTGACCACTTTACAGAACTATGTGGGATGCTGAGAAGAGGGTACATTTCCCAAGTCATTAAAAACAGATGGACATATCATGTCAATCTGATCATATGTGATATGATGATGATTTCGCCTCCAAAATTTCATCCTCAACCTTTGTTTGTCTACTACACCTAAAACATATCATATGTCACTCCCTCATTTTTTTCAAGAAACTCTTAATGTTCAACTATATCCGGTGATCGAAAAATCCATATAATGGATGTTCTATGATCATTTTTACGTGGTCAAGAATTTGATAATCTCCATGAATGATATTTATGTGTTTCTTATATGCAGATAAATTCAAGACAAGTATCAACTACATTATAATGATGTTCTATTTACTGTTTTTATCAATTATGACTTTTATATTCAAATTGAGGAGGGTCATGAGATAAATTGTGATGCATGTGAGGAGTTCATCATGAATTGATTAGTTATTTTTTTTGTGAAATGAAAATATTCATGTACTACCATGAATGAACAGAGAACTTTAAGTTGTGATGGTCACCTAAGGAAGTCAATACATTAAATTATTTAAATAATGATATTATTGCACATATATGATCAAAATGGACATGTATGAAGCTTCACACTGCATATATAAAAATAGAATGATGATATGAAAATTCAAATTTATGAGAATGAATGGGTATTTGTTATGTACTTTATGAAACATTAAGAAACAGAGATGTGAATAGGGAGTTATGTCCGAGTCTTCAGGAATTTGATATTATTCATGATGAAATAATAAACCTGATACATATGGGGTTTCAAAATGATTAAAATGAAAATTTGAATACATGCATACATACCCAAGCTATGGGTGTAAATAGAATGAATAAAACTTTAATTATTCACGTGTTTAAAAATGGAAGATTAACAACATGGAAGATGGAAATCCCTTTCATGAATTGTAAAATGGTATTTATAGCGATGAGGCTACACGAAAAAGAAGTAAATACACAACTAGTAGTGATATTCACAAATGTGAATTCATGAATTTAATACCCATCGTTTTGGTGTTATTTAAGTGGAGAAATAAAATACCCTAGATAAAATATTTATTTATACTTAAATAAGGAATAAATTTATTTCTTTATTAAAACATTTAAATGAGGATTTAAATGAGATATTTTAAATCATGTGATTATTGAGATCCCATGACCTATTTATTTTCAAAAATTTGTGCATGCTGGTGATGAGAAAAATGTATAGTATTACAATATCATTTGGAGATCCAAATATAGTATTAGTTTTGAAGAGAGAAGGATTCAATTTTGGGTAATTATTTGATAATTTGATCAAATGAACTTGAGAATTTGAATATGATTTTCTAGAAAATAATTGATAATTTTTTTGGAAGTACGAAAATAAGGATAAACCATATTTCTTGTGGAGGAAAAATATCTCAAGAAATGGTGGTTCCATTATAAATGATGACATTGAAGACTAATGGTACCGGTATTAAAAATATCACTATATTCAAAAAAAGATTTATAACTTTGTATAGGAACATGTGTTAAAATTTTAGGCACTTGTAATAACTACAATGTTATAGTGATAATGGAATCTGAGAAATAACCATAGGTTGATCATGGAATGGAGTAGGTCTTTGTACCAAACCTTGTAAAAAAATATTGTGTGTTTTGGTTTATTTTATTATCTACATTACATATGTATGTTATTTATAAGAGTTCACAACATATTAATTTCCCCAAAATGGGTAAATTATTGAGAGTAATAGGGGATAATTGAAATGAAATAAAAACATAGTAAATGTTTTGTACGCTGATTCACCGCCACCCCCTCAGTGTCTCTACATGATCTATTCTGGCTCTACAAGTGATAATAGAGGGTAGTCTTTTTCTCATTAGATCAATGTTTTTATCCCTAGGTAATTTTTACAAGGATTATATAAATTTATCATTTAATATTGATACTGAAATACCTCAATTTGAAATTATAATTTCCACTCTAGATGAAGAAGACATGAAGGGATTTTACAAGAATCTAAAAAATAGGAAGAATAGAGAAGCAATGTGATTTTAAAAAATATCAAATAATGAAAAGAAGGATCAATTTTTGTTTTCCAAATTAGTTGAAAATAAGCATTTTTAAAAACTAGCTCATTTTTTGGAGAGTATAAAGAAGGTAAGTTTATCAAGAAAATTTAATGACTTCTACTCTCAATTTGAAATATATATAAATAATTTTTTTGGAAGTGATTTCAGATATAATTTTTATTTCAAGTAACATTTTGATTATAAAGAACAACGTGAAGAGAAAATAAATTGATATGTGTATACAAATTGTATGGGAAAAACAGTTTAAATGTTCTCAAAGACGTCTTTGATCAAAAGGAAGAATTTAGGACTCTTTTTTATATAAATATTTCATTAGTCGAAGAATGATTTAAATGGAATTTTTATTAGATAACTATGAGTAAACATGGTTTTAGTGAAGTAATCCATTCACATGAATCATTATTCAATGTTTTTATGAATTTTAGAGATGGTCAACTTGAAGACCAAAAAATTTAATGTCAAAGAGCTTGACATGTTAGTGGATGAAAAGACCAAGATGCATGAAGAGTATATTCATAATATCCTTACTCCATGAGAATCACGTTAAGATCCTATCAGTGCCAAGGAATATCAATTTTAAGTCAGGGATTGAAAAATCAATGACTATAAAAACTCTTTGAATTATTGTATAAAATATCATGATGGTCATATTATTAAAAAGAAAAGTTAATGGGAAGGTAGAATGAAATTATTTGAGAATGTGATGTTTTCCATCATCATGATGTGTCTATGACTAGAGATGTAATTGAGAAATTTTAAGGAGACTTAATATGGAACATTCCATGTTGCTTAGAGGAAAAAATCTTCCACCCAGACATATGAAGAGAATCAATCCTCAATGGGGAACATTCGTTTATGTTTTTTTATGAGAATCATGTCACCAAAGAGATTAATATTTCTATAAATAATATAGCAACCCTCGATTTTCAAAACATTAATATTACATAAATTTTGTGGAATATATAAACATTATACAAAAAGACACCCAAATACCTTGATTGGTATAATACCTTTGGAATCATAAAATCATGACACTAGTACATATGTGAGCTACAACATCTACCACTAGGTTCTTATTGACTAGAAACCTTCTCAAAAACATAAAAAATAGTACATATCACGATAAAATATGGGAAAGTAAATTTAAATAGGGGTGGGTGAAACGCACGGCCGATTGTCGCCTATCGACCGGTCAAGGTTCCGGTGCTCTGCTAATGTGTATAGCAGCACTCGGGTCGAATCATCGGCGATGATACATTGTAGTAGTCGTTTGTTTTTAGTTGATTGTATTTTGATTGGGGGGGTTTGTTTGCAGAGATTAATTGAAATTTTTAATGAATTATGTTTAATTTAACAAGTTGATAAAGATTGGGGTGAGTTCATCATTAGGTTAGTTAAGCTTGTGATATACTTTAGCTTTGTTTTATATTGCATTTAAATTAACACCCATGACACAAGATGATGTTGATTAGAATTCTTAAGTGTTAAGGCTTTAAACCAAGACTTAACATAACTTAAGGTTATAATCTCAATCAGATCTTATTTATGGTTGTGTATTTATGGTTCCAATAATCCATGCAAACCACATGTTAAACAAAACTAGTCATTAATCCATGACATGTTAAGTCCAACATACACAATGTTAATTCAAAGAATATTCATCGAGCAGAAGCTCTCAATCACTTAACATACCTAAATTATCACTCACCCCAATGAGAGATTTACTCAGCCATTATGATGTTTATTAATCTGGTAATATATGTTTATGGTGATGAATTATAAAGAGAAGAAAAAGAAAGGGACAAGATAAGAGTAGTGTGCCGAACACACACACGAAATATTTTGAGAATCAAAAAAGAAATTTCGATTGAATGAGGAAGAAAGATAAGGTACTGTAATTTAAAATGATTCAAACTATTTTAAGACCATGAATATTATACTACAGAAGGTGGAGGAGAATAAGAGATATTGAAGAAGAAACTTTCATTAAAACAGAATTACAAAATAAAGGACTTACAAAATTACAAAAATGAAGAACACAAAAGTAAGTGAAAAGAAAGAGAGGAGGAAAGGTCCCTCAAGTGTAAACGTGAGTATGGCAGGTCCTCCCAAGCCTTTGGAAAAGCTTTGGTCGTGCCAATATGATCTCCTCTCTTCTGAAATGCCAACCCCTCTCAAGTAGAGAAGGAGAGAGTATTTATAGCCCAAGGAGTGGACTGTTTGCTTTCCCAATCTGTCCCTCCACTTTCATCGCCAATTGAACTATTCAGACAGCCGAATATTCAAATATCTCCTTCTTCAAAGTTGTATACAATAATGTTGTCCGACTACTCTCAATGGTTGGAGTCATTTGGACTTAAGGATAAAAAGTTATGGCCGGTTTATTAAACAAACTTAAACTGTCCATTTCAATCCAGTCTTTTTGAATTCAATACTGTGAAAGGGTTTTTGAATATGAATATGCCTTCAAATACGAATTTTTTCTTCAACAAAGTCGGCCGTATATATCTCCTCTTTCACACTGCAAAATCTCAGATAGATTGGATGCTTACATCAGGAGATATGTCATGCATACTATACTGATTTTAATTCTCGGCCAGAATGGTGGGCTGGACTTCAATGATTTATTTGGGCCCCTTGTACTTGGATTTGGGCCATGGAATTTTTATCAAAGATGAAATGTAGTGTCCCCCGAATTATGGTGGAGAGTAAATGTTTTTGGACTTCTGGATTGAGCACAGTAAATCAATCTTCAAGGCTGGTCCAGTTTGTTCACAGATTCTTTGGTCTTGTTTGTGAGGACCATATGACCCTTCAAATGGAAGAATTGGATCATGGTTCCTTCTAATGGAATGTTTTATATTGAATGGAGCATCCTACAAAACAAGAACCACACAATTTTGATCCGTATAGTGATAGTTATAATTAAAACATTAAATTGACTCAATTTGACTACTTCTAAAAATGCTCAAATATTATACTTAATATTAAAACATTAATATTTCACAAAAATTATGCACATTTCATATAAAATAAGTAAAGGGGGAATATAATAAGTCATGAAAATATTAATTACATCAACTCCCCCACACTTAGATTTGCGCGTGTCCTCATGTGCAACAAATAAAAAAAACATGACAAAATCATTTTCACTCACCAACAAATATTAAAATTTTGTTTTCTCCAATCAGGGGAGGTTTAGACTATTTTACTCATCCATATTGAATTCCATCACAAATTTGGTTCACAATAATGCATCATAAACAATTCATTTTTTCATGTTCAAGGTTTGAATTGGAAAATGTAGGCACTCAAAACTTACTCCTCTCAAGATGATAAAAATGTATTTTAGGAGGTTCACTCATTCACCAACAAAAAGTGAAAATCAAGAGTTTGTAAGAGCTCTCAGCTTCCATTCCCAAATCTAATTTGTACAATAATCAAGAGGTATTTTAAGGGGTTTTTCAGTGGCTATGGGATGGTAGGTATATAATGTCCAAAGGAAAAGAGGGGTTAAAAACACCAACATGGAAAAATCAATGCACATTTTTTTTGAAATTTGATTTGAAAGGAAATAGAAACACGTATTTACAAGGGAATGAATGTGTGATGAATGAAAAGTGAGGGAGATAGAAAATGGAATAGGTTGAGATGATGGAATATGTACAACATGGAAGACTTCCGATAATGGCACAATACAAGATGATTCAAGTGTTCTTTTTTTTCTTTTTTTTGCTCTTTTTTTTCTAAAGTTGTGCTTGAAACAAGTCTCACAGTCATCTCCCAACCCATGCTTGATCTCCACATGGAACTAATTTATAACACGATCAATGTTTGATGATGAATGATTTTTGACCCACCCAAGACACAACCCATTCCTTTTTTTTTATTTTTTCCATTTTTTTTATATAATTTTTTTTGAACACTTTTCAATGACTTTTGTACAAATGACAATTACACATATACACCCCAAAGCTCACATAATTACAACCTCTCCCCCACACTTGAATGTAAGCTTGCCCTCAAGCATATGATGACACATTGGAAATCAATGAAAGTACGCCCATAAATGAAGTCTATTCCCCCCACACTTAAATTTCAATAAATTGTACAATGAAAATCCATGAAGATGTTGGGTGGGACAAGGTATTAGGCTTGTAATGTGGCTATCAAAGGAAAGGGTTTCATAGGCTCAAAGGGGCTTTCAAAAGTAGGATCAATGTAAGGGTAACGGGTGGCTATTTGGCTATTCTGATTCTCATGTGCCTTAGAAAATGCCTCTATCATATTAATGCACACAAAAGATGGAAATTCAGCTCGAAGGTCCACAAACTCAAGACTCACAATCAGTAGTGAAGACACACAATGAAAAAGATGGCCATAGATGACCTTGGCATGAAGGCTAATGTTATTCCTCACGGTAGGGGAGAATCATTTTCCACCAAAAATTGTTCATTCAAAATGTTTGTTATTGACACAAAATTGTTTACCCAAGTTTGAGATAAAAATTCAATATATTTGAGTTTAAAACAAGCATTTTGACTCCCCAAAATGGTTGGACAGAATTTCAATATTGGATGATGAGTAATTATGACACCCCTTTTTTTCAATTTTCCTTTTTTTTAATTAATTTTTTTTAATTTTTTTTATTTTTAATGACACATCCACACAAAAGAGAAAATAGAAAAAAGGTTGTGGAAGAATGTTGTAAAAAAAATGATAGGGAGAGAGGAAGAAGAATAAATAGAGAGAAGAAGAGAGGGAAGAGAGATTTAGGAGAGATAGAGTTAAAGGGAAAGAGGTGCCCCCTGGTTTGGATTTGGCGGGTCTCCATCTAGTGGTGGTTCTATTGAAGTGGATGGGGTTTCGATGGAAGTCGACGTGGTTCCTGGATTGTGAGACCTCTCATGGTGATGCTTTAACCGGTGTCCATTTACCGTGAATGTTCTTTTTGAAGAAGGGTCTTGGACTTGCACTGCACCAAATGGGTAAACGTTAGTAATAACAAAAGGACCTTCCCAACGAGAATTAAGCATACCTGGGTGAAGTCGAAATCGAGAATTGAAGAGCATTACATTTTCACCTTCATGAAATACCTTTCGAATAATGTTCTTGTCATGGAGTGACTTTGACTTTTCTTTGTAGAGAATGGAGTTCTCATACGAATCGAGTCGAAGCTCCTCCAATTCAGTCAACTGCAACAATCTTTCTTCACCAGATTTTTCACAATCAAAATTACATGTTTTGACAGCCCAAAATGAATTATGTTGGATTTCAACTGGTAAATGACATGCTTTACCAAAAACTATCCTAAATGGAGACATCCCAATGGGTGTCTTATAGGCTGTTCGATAGGCCCAAAGTGCTTCACCAAGTCTATCGGGCCAGTCTTTTCTTGTGGGCTTAACAATTCATTCAAGCACTCTTTTCACTTCTCTGTTAGAAAGTTCAGCCATTCCATTTGTTTGAGGGTGATATGCAGTGGATGTTTTATGTACAACCCCATTCTTTTTCAAAAGTGACTCCATGGTTCTATTACAGAAATGAGTTCCTAAGTCACTTATCAAAGCACGTGGTGTTCCGAATCGATGGAAGATATGGGTTTTGAGGAACTCACTCACAGTTTGAGCATCATCTTTCCTAGTGGGTTTGGCCTCGACCCACCTAGAAACATAATCGACCGCAAGAAGAATGTATGAGAATCCATTGGAAGGGGGAAATTGTCCCATGAAATCGATTCCCCAAACATCGAAAAGCTCACAGAAGATTAATGGCTTTTGAGGTATTTCGTTTCTTTTGGAAATTGTGCCAAACTTTTGGCAAGTGGGACATGATTGACAGAACTCGTGTGAGTCCTTGAAGAGTGAAGGCCAAAAGAATCCAGAATCTAGGACCTTTCGAGAAGTCCTTTGTGGTCCAAAGTGGCCACCTCCAGGCATTGAGTGGTAGAATTCCAAGATGGAGGATTGTTTAGTTTCATCAACACATCTCCTGATTACCATGTCAGCCCCGGTTTTCCAAAGTTTATTATCTTCCCAAAAATAATGCTTTGAATCACTTTTCATCTTTTCTTTTTGTTCTTTTGAAAAATATTCAGGGAAAACACCGGAAACCAAGTAATTGACAATTGGGGCATACCATGGTAACTTTGGAGTGAGAGAGGAGAGGTGTTCAGTTGGAAATTCAGGATCAATTATTTCAGAATAAGAAGAATTAGAAATTCAACTCAGGTGGTCAGCCACAGGGTTTTCTTTTCCAGGTTTGTCTTTTATCACAAGGTCAAACTCTTGGAGCATTAAAATCCATCTTATTAGCCTTGGTTTGGAATCACTTTTCTTATGTAAGAACTTTAATGCTGAGTGGTCCGTGAAGATGATGATTTTGGCACCTAAGTGATAGGGCCGGAATTTATCCAAGGAAAAAACCATAGCTAAAAGTTATTTTTTAGTCACAGTGTAGTGTGATTGAGTTTCATCCAATGTTTTTGAGGCATAAAAGATGACATGAGGAATGTTTTCTCTTCTTTGACCAAGAACATCCCCAATGGCCCTATCAGAAGCATCACACATCAATTCAAATGGTAAGGACCAATCTGGGGGTTGGATTATTGGAGCAGATGTGAGAGAAGATTTGAGTTCAATGAAGGCTCTCTTGCAAGCCTCATCAAAATTGAATGTGACATCATTTTGAAGTAAACGAGTGAGTGGGAGGGAAATCTTGCTGATGTTCTGAATGAATCGCCGATAGAAACCGGCATGACCTAGGAAGGACCGAATGTCTCGAACTGATTTGGGTTCAGGAAGTGATTGGATCACCTCAATTTTGGCTGGATCAACTTGGATACCCTCTTGAGAAATTATGTTCCCTAGAACAATCCCATTTGAAACCATGAAGTGACATTTTTCAAAATTCAGCACAAGGTTGCACTTGACACACTTTTGAAGGACCAAAGAGAGTGAATGTAAGCAAGATTCAAATGACTCGCCATAAATGGTAAAGTCATCCATGAAGACCTCCATGCAATTCTCAATGAATTCAGAAAAGATACTCATCATACATCGCTGGAATGTTGCAGGAGCATTACAAAGGCCAAAAGGCATTCGCCTATAGGCATAGGTTCCAAAGGGGCAAGTGAATGTGGTCTTTTCTTGGTCTTGAGGTGCGATTGGAATTTGGAAGTAGCCGGTGTAACCATCAAGAAAGCAATAGTGTGACTTTCCGGCCAATCTCTCAAGCATTTGGTCAAGGAAAGGAAGTGGGTAGTGATCTTTTCGTGTTTCAGCATTCAATTTGCGATAATCGATGCACACACGCCATTTGTTTTTCACTCGAGTTGTGACCACTTCTCCATGTTCATTTGTGACAACTGTTATCCCACCCTTCTTAGGAACGACTTGAATTGGACTAACCCATTCACTATTAGAAATTGGGTAGATAATACCAGGTTCAAGAAGCTTGGTAATCTCTTCCCTAACTACCTCAAGTATGAGTGGATTGAGTCTTCTTTGAGGTTGCCTAATTGGTTTGGATGATTCCTCTAGATGGATGTGATGCATGAAAAGGGCAGGGTTGATTCCTGGAATATCCTCTAGGGTCCAACCTAAGGAATTTTTGTTTTCTTCTAACACTTGAACAAGTTGGGACTCCTCAGTTTCAGAAAGTGAAGCAGAGATAATGACAGGGTAGGAGGGATTATGGAAAAGGAATGCATACTTGAGGTGTGAAGGAAGTGGTTTTAGATCAGTTTCAGCCTTGATTTGAGAGCTAGACAATTTAGGAGAAGGATAAGGGATTCCAGATGGGTTTGGATCATTTTCCTCAACACTGTCCAAGGTGGAGCAGTAGAGATCAGAGTTGATGTGGGATTCAAGAGAGTTTTCAAGTTCCTCCAGATTGATGGAGTCTATGAATGAGAGGTCCACATCAACTTCACCATTTATGACTTTGTTATTCATGGTGCAGATTTCACAAGATCCTTTATCATTATAACATGAAGAACATGGTGGATTGGGGTTCGATTGAATCTTAGAAGTGTCCTCAAAAGAATGGATTGAGAATGCAGAGTGATCCTCAGATGGGTATCGCATGGCTTGGAAAATGTTGAACTTGACCAGTTGGTCACCGAATTCCATGGATAAGATGCCTGAATGGACATCAATCATGGTTCTTGCAGTCATGAGGAATGGTCTTCCTAGAATTAGGGGAGATCGAGAAGAGGTCGTCTCACCTTCCATGTCAAGGACATAGAAATCAGCTGGAAAGATAAGATCATTTACCCGAACAAGAACATCCTCAATTATCCCCTCCGGACTGGCAGTGCTTCGATTGGCTAATTGAATGACAACACCCGTTGGGTGCAAGGGACCTAGACCAAGGTTGGAGAAAATGGATTTGGGCATGACATTTATTGAGGCTCCAAGGTCTATGAGTGCATCATCAAAGTTGGAACTCCCTATTTGACATGGAACCGTGAAGTAAACGAGTGAGTGGGAGGGAAATCTTGCTGATGTTCTGAATGAATCGCCGATAGAAACCGGCATGACCTAGGAAGGACCGAATGTCTCGAACTGATTTGGGTTCAGGAAGTGATTGGATCACCTCAATTTTGGCTGGATCAACTTGGATACCCTCTTGAGAAATTATGTTCCCTAGAACAATCCCATTTGAAACCATGAAGTGACATTTTTCAAAATTCAGCACAAGGTTGCACTTGACACACTTTTGAAGGACCAAAGAGAGTGAATGTAAGCAAGATTCAAATGACTCGCCATAAATGGTAAAGTCATCCATGAAGACCTCCATGCAATTCTCAATGAATTCAGAAAAGATACTCATCATACATCGCTGGAATGTTGCAGGAGCATTACAAAGGCCAAAAGGAATTCGCCTATAGGCATAGGTTCCAAAGGGGCAAGTGAATGTGGTCTTTTCTTGGTCTTGAGGTGCGATTGGAATTTGGAAGTAGCCGGTGTAACCATCAAGAAAGCAATAGTGTGACTTTCCGGCCAATCTCTCAAGCATTTGGTCAAGGAAAGGAAGTGGGTAGTGATCTTTTCGTGTTTCAGCATTCAATTTGCGATAATCGATGCACACACGCCATTTGTTTTTCACTCGAGTTGTGACCACTTCTCCATGTTCATTTGTGACAACTGTTATCCCGCCCTTCTTAGGAACGACTTGAATTGGACTAACCCATTCACTATCAGAAATTGGGTAGATAATACCAGGTTGAAGAAGCTTGGTAATCTCTTCCCTAACTACCTCAAGTATGAGTGGATTGAGTCTTCTTTGAGGTTGCCTAATTGGTTTGGATGATTCCTCTAGATGGATGTGATGCATGAAAAGGGCAGGGTTGATTCCTGGAATATCCTCTAGGGTCCAACCTAAGGAATTTTTGTTTTCTTCTAACACTTGAACAAGTTGGGACTCCTCAGTTTCAGAAAGTGAAGCAGAGATAATGACAGGGTAGGAGGGATTATGGAAAAGGAATGCATACTTGAGGTGTGAAGGAAGTGGTTTTAGATCAGTTTCAGCCTTGATTTGAGAGCTAGACAATTTAGGAGAAGGATAAGGGATTCCAGATGGGTTTGGATCATTTTCCTCAACACTGTCCAAGGTGGAGCAGTAGAGATCAGAGTTGATGTGGGATTCAAGAGAGTTTTCAAGTTCCTCCAGATTGATGGAGTCTATGAATGAGAGTTCCACATCAACTTCACCATTTATGACTTTGTTATTCATGGTGCAGATTTCACAAGATCCTTTATCATTATAACATGAAGAACATGGTGGATTGGGGTTCGATTGAATCTTAGAAGTGTCCTCAAAAGAATGGATTGAGAATGCAGAGTGATCCTCAGATGGGTATCGCATGGCTTGGAAAATGTTGAACTTGACCAGTTGGTCACCGAATTCCATGGATAAGATGCCTGAATGGACATCAATCTTGGTTCTTGCAGTCATGAGGAATGGTATTCCTAGAATTAGGGGAGATCGAGAAGAGGTCGTCTCACCTTCCATGTCAAGGACATAGAAATCAGCTGGAAAGATAAGATCATTTACCCGAACAAGAACATCCTCAATTATCCCCTCCGGACTGGCAGTGCTTCGATTGTCTAATTGAATTAAAACACCCGTTGGGTGCAAGGGACCTAGACCAAGGTTGGAGAAAATGGATTTGGGCATGACATTTATTGAGGCTCCAAGGTCTATGAGTGCATCATCAAAGTTGGAACTCCCTATTTGACATGGAACCGTGAAGGTCCCTAGATCTTTGCACTTTATGGGAATGGACTGTTGGGTTGAAACATTTTCAATGTTCCTAAGTTGCCTCTTATGGGTGAAAAATTCCTTAAGAAACTTGGCAAACTTAGGGATTTGTTTGATGGCATCTAAGAGGGGGATGTTCACTTCAACACATCTAAACATGTCAAGCATTTCAGGATCAGGTTCAAAGGAGTTCTTAGGCTTAGAGATGGCTTGAGGAAAAGGAATTGGGTTCCTTAGAGGAATGGAAGGAGGTGAAGGAGTGGATTCAAGTTCCTTTTCCAGCTTTTTGTTATTTTCATTTTCTAGATCAACATCGAAAGGGGAGGTAGAGAAATCAGCATGGGGCATTGAAATTTGCTTTCCCGATCTAAGTGCAATTGCACTTACATTACCCTTAGGGTTGGGTAATGGTTGAGCTGGGAGTTGGGATGAATTGGATGGTTATTTCTGGCTAAGGTGGGATGCAAGTTGACCTATTTGGGTTTCAATGTTCTTGAGGCTAGAACGGGTGAAGGAATCATGATCCTCTACAGCACTTTCCCATGGTTGTTTAGAAGAAGAGGCTTGTCCCAAATTGGGTTGGCCTTGATTTTGGTTCTTGGGAAAGCGATTGTATTGGGTGGGGAATTGGTAAGGCTCGTTAGGATAGTGGAATCCAGGAGGAGGATTGTTCCTTTGGGGTTGAGGGACAAAAGGGTAAGGTTGTTGGAAGTTACCAACACCTTGACTGTATTGAAACTGGTTTGGGTTTTGAGGAGGGAACTGCGGAGGATGAGAAATGGGATTACCATACCTCAGAGGTGGGTTACAGTTAGAAGAGAAGGGCTCAGAGTGGGGTTGGTTGAAGTTTCTAACAAACTGACCTGATTGTTGAGGGTTGAAGTTTTGCTGAACATATGCCGCATTGAGCTCCATTGGACTAGATGAATCAGATGGATCATCTTGAAGTTGTGGACATGTGTCAGTTGGATGAGGTGGAGAGTTGCAGATTCCACAATTCTTGATAGGTCCAGGGAATAGTGACTGTGGAGAAGATGAGGTTGGGGATTTGGTAGCCACCGCTAGTTGACGCACAAGACCTGTAAGTTCACTCATCCACTCAGTCATCTTGTTGGGCTCTATGGATTGATTCTCTTGGGCTTGTTTCACTTGAGCATGTGCTCGAGTATGGAATTGCTGCGTGTTTACAGCCATGTTACTTATGAGATCTCTTGCAGCTGCAGGAGTTTTGTCAACAAGAGCACCGCCACATGCGGCATCAATGAGAGTTCTCTCCATAGCCAATAACCCCTCATAGAAGTATTGGATCAGGATTTGGTCAGGGATTTGATGGTGTGGACAAGTTGCCACAAGCTTTTTGAACCTCTCCCAATACTCATGGAGTGATTCATTAGGGAATTGACGGATGCCGCTTATTTCCTTTCGGATAGAAGCTGTTCGGGAGGCGGTAAAGAACTTCGCAAGGAAATGTCTCTTCATTTCAACCCATGAGTTTATGGAACCAGGTGGGAGGTAGTAGAGCCAAGACTTGGCAGAATCCGCTAGGGAAAAGGGGAAAGCTCTAAGCTTGATTTTTTCTTCAGAAACCCCTTGAGGCTTCATGGTAGAGCATACTACTTGGAACTCTTTAAGGTGAAGATGTGGATCCTCACCGGCTAGCCCGTGAAAATGAGGGAGAAGATGAATCAAACCCGATTTGAGTTCGAAGTCAGCTTTAATATTTGGATATTGAATTCCAAGAGGTTGATAATTCATATCAGGGGTAGCAAGTTCTTTTAGGGTTTGTTCCCTAGGATTGGCCATTTCAATTTCAACTGGTTGGATGAGGACTGGTTCTTGAATTATTTGAGTATCTCTTATGTTCCTCCTAAGTTGGCGAAGTGTTCACTCAATTTCAGGGTCAAACAAATCCGAGGGATTGTTTGCAAGGCTACAGGGCATTCAGAGAGATTTTGGAAGAAAGAGGAAGAAGGGTTTTTCTTTGTATTTTTTTTCAGTTTATGATTTTTAAGAGGAAGACGGGTTTTTCTTTGTGTTTTGTTTTCAATTTTTTTTAAACTTTTGTATTTTTTTGGGTTTTTTTTACAATAACCAGAAACTAATGAATACTTAAAGCACCATCCCCGGAAACGGAGCCATTTGAAACGCACAGCCAATTGTCGCCTATCGACCGGTCAAGGTTCCGGTGCTCTGCTAATGTGTATAGCAGCACTCGGGTCGAATCCTCGGCGATGATACATTGTAGTAGTCGTTTGTTTTTAGTTGATTGTATTTTGATTGGGGGGGTTTGTTTGCAGAGCTTAATTGAAATGTTTAATGAATTATGTTTAATTTAACAAGTTGATAAAGATTGGGGTGAGTTCATCATTAGGTTAGTTAAGCTTGTGATATCCTTGAGCTTTGCTTTATATTGCATTTAAATTAACACCCATGACACAAGATGATGTTGATTAGAATTTTTAAGTGTTAAGGCTTTAAACCAAGACTTAACTTACCTTAAGGTTATAATATCAATCAGATCTTATTTATGGTTGTATATTTATGGTTCCAATAATCCATGGAAACCACATGTTAAACAAAACAAGTCATTAATCCATGACATGTTAAGTCCAACATACACAATGTTAATTCAAAGAATATTCATCGAGAAGAAGCTCTCAATCACTTAACATACCTAAATTATAACTCACCCCAATGAGAGATTTACTCATCCATTATGATGTTTATTAATCTGGTAATATATGTTTATGGTGATGAATTATAAAGAGAAGAAAAAGAAAGGGACAAGATAAGAGTAGTGTGCCGAACACACACACGAAATATTTTGAGAATCAAAAAAAGAAATTTCGATTGAATGAGGAATCAAGATAAGGTACTGTAATTTAAAATGATTCAAAATATTTTAAGACCATGAATATTATACTACAGAAGGTGGAGGAGAATAAGAGATATTGAAGAAGAATCTTTTATTAAAACAGAATTACAAAATAAAGGACTTACAAAATTACAAAAATGAAGAACACAAAAGTAAGTGAAAAGAAAGAGAGGAGGAAAGGTCTCTCAAGTGTAAAATTGAGTATGGCAGGTCCTCCCAAGCCTTTGGAAATGCTTTGGTCGTGCCAATATGATCTCCTCTATTCTGAAATGCCAACCCCTCTCAAGGAGAGAAGGAGAGAGTATTTATAGCCCAAGGAGTGGACTGTTTGCTTTCCCAATCTGTACCTCCACTTGCATCGCCAATTGAGCTATTAAGACAGATGAATATTCAAATATCTCCTTCTTAAACGTTTTAGACAATAATGTTTTCCGACTACTCTCAAAATTTGGAGTCATTTTGACTTAAGGATAAAACGTTATGTCCGGTTGATTAAACAAACTTAAACTGTCCATTTCAATCCAGTCTTTTTGAAGTCCATAATGTGAAAGGGTTTTTGAATTTGAATATGCCTTCAAATACGAATTGTTTCTTCAACACAGTCGGCCGTATATATCTCCTCTTTCACACTGCAAAATCTCAGATAGATTGGATGCTTACATCAGGAGATATGTCATTCATACTATACTGAGTTTAATTCTCGGACAGAATGGTGGGGTGGAATTCAATGATTTATTTGGGCCCCTTGTACTTGGATTTGGGCCATGAAATTTTTATCAAAGATTAAATGTAGTGTCCCCCGAATTATGGTGGAGATTTAATATTTTTGGACATCTGGATTGAACCCAGTAAATCAATCTTCAAGGATGGTCCAGTTTGTTCATAGATTCTTTGGTCTTGTTTGTGAGGACCATATGACCCTTCAAATGGCAGAATTGGCTCATGGTTCCTTCTAATGAAATGTTTTATATTGAAAGGAGAATCCTAAAAAACAAGAACCACACAATTTGGATCAGTATAGTGATAGTTATAATGAAAACATTAAACTGACTCAATTTGACTACTTCTAAAAATGCTCAAATATTATACTTTATATTAAAACATTAATATTTCACACAAATTATGCACATTTCATATAAAATAAGTAAAGGGGGAATATAATAAGTCATGAAAATATTTATTACATCAGTGGGAACAAATTACAAATAAGGGTAAATAAGAGATACATGTAAGAATAAACATGGGGAAAAGGGTATGATAATGTGATCATGAAAATAGAATATTATACCCTGTATATCAAAGATCATGGAATAAATATTGCATGTTAAAAATATATGAGTCATAATGTAATAAAGAGTATAACCCATGAAATCATAAAATAAGATAAATACAAGGAATTTTGGAAACATATAAACATATGCTGATTTCTAGTAGCCAAGCAATCACTACTAAGACCATCTATGTAGAGAATCCTCTTTACTGAACTCGGTATCTCCCATTCTAGCCATGTATTACAGAACTAAGTGACCCTCATTCCAGCCCTGATTACTGAATTGAGTAACGCTCATTCCGGCCATGTATTACTAAACTGAGTAACCCTCATTCCATACCTATTTTGTCTCATGTGATATAAATCAATACCCAATGAATTGGAGGAAGATAGAAGTCCAACCCATCACATAATCAAATTATACATACATGTTCACATAATTATAAATAATCATATCATAATACATGAAATGAAATGGTTATCATAAACATGTAAACATTTTATACATTTTGGATAGAGAACGGTTTCTTAATTATTTAATCATAAGTATTACCTATGAGAGGAAGCAGGTTTTAAAATAATATAATCCTAGAAAGAGAAACATGATTCATAAACATCATTCCATCAAAACATAGTACATTCAAATAATTAATATGAATGTATACATGTAATAATTTCCCCAAAAAGGCATGAGTAACACCAATGGATGTTATATAATATAAGAAATAATTTTGAAAGAACTTTTAAAACATTTCTTGAAGAAAATATCATTTCATGTTTGAAAAATGATTTTTAATGCATAAAACCATTTGGAAATCATTTTCATAGAAAATAACTTTGAAAACATATAAATAGATGTTAAATTATATTGAAAAAACTTTTCTTTGAAAACATATAAAATAAATTTTAAAACATTCTAAAACCCTTTTTCATTGAAAAAACTTTTAAAACATTAAAATAAATATTAAATTTATTTTTAAAACCATTTATTTTAAAATACATGGAAAACTTTTAAAAAAACATGAAAATGATTTTAATACCTTTTTAAATATAAATCCTTTTTGAAAACAATTTTATTTAAAAATAGCCTTGAAAATGTAAAAAAAGACTATTTAAAAACCATAAAACATTTTTGAAATCCATTTTCTGTGAAAATTAACTTTATGGATCTTTTGAAATAATTTTGTAAAAAATTTTAAAAAACATGGGGTTTTAATGCAATAGATTGCCAACTGAAGTTGGAGATGGTCAAATTTTACATAAAAACATTATCTAAAGTACCAAAGAGTGTAAAAATGGTAACAAAACATGATGATATCTTAAAAAATTAGAAACAAAATATAATTAATGTTATTGAGATATATATCAAAAAATTTCATTAAATGGATAAGACACATAAAAAAACTTGAAAAGTGATGAGGTTATCTCAATAAATTCTTATAACTTGGTAAATTGGGATCATACTCTCCATGTAAGAGAGGAAAAACACGATACTTAAGATATCATGAAAATAAGGATATTAATGATATAACATGTATAATGGATGTATAAAAACCTCAAAAAAATAGTTTCTGTGCATAACAAAACATGAGTCTCAAAGAATGAAAATTGAGACAAAACTATTTTACCAATTTGGTAATTTTTGAATGGTTGACCCCATGAAAGAAGGTTCGTAGAAAGTATGTGTTAATATACCATAAATTTAATTATATCATACATTTAATAAAACAATGGGAATTAGATACACCAAAGAAAAGAAAATAGTGTTGAACATAACATGATTCTCACAGAAGTTAAAAGTGATATGAAATTCTCCTTACCTTGTGTCTTGACTCTCTCCGTACTCGTACAAGAATCATGTATAATAAATAAAATATTATTATAAATATTTTAAATAATAATATTTTTATAAATAATACAATATATGGTTTGATTATGTCATTATATTACCCTTTTTTTCATGATCTTATGTCATGTTTTCAGTTCGGGTAATATTAGCTTTGTCCATCACATGTGTCTTAATTTTTTATATCATTGGTCCTTATAATTATATCATGATTTCAGAATGTAGATCATGGAATAAATATCATTTATATAAAATACATTTATACTATAGTAACCTATAGAATAATTACGTATGAAATGGAATAAACCTTTCATAGAGATGGTAAGCCATACGTACGCTTGAACATTGTTTCTGTTTTTGTTGTTGTAATGCAAGAAAGAAAGAAAATGATATATATATATGTATATATATATATGTTTGTGTATATATATATCATAATTAAATTAGAATAAATACATAATATATATCATATAATTTCATTAATCTCATCCTTCATACATTCCGTATGGTATATGAACAAATCACATCGTTTTGAGGTGGCGGTAGTCCACACATCCACAAATAAGATTATCATAATAAAAACAAACGGATAGTAAAAATATGTACATTGTAAAAGGAATATAGAATATTAAATACATAATAAATATAACTTATTACTTACATAAATATATTGTCTATCATAATGGCCACCATTATTGGTGGTAAAAGAGAAATGAAGAATCATCGTTTCGTGAGGCAATAGTTCTCCGTACATAGAAATAGTATGTTCAATATCCCTTAGATAGAGGTGTGTGTAAGTTTAGGTAGACTAAATTTCATAAAAATATCTTAGTATATGTAGGATACTGATTAAATCACACAATAATAGAATTAATAATGTAGAGAGGGTGAAGAATAAAAATTAAGGAAATGATCTTAAAAGAAGACATTACCTCTTAATCAGGTAACCCCTTTTGGTTAATGCTAAAAGGATTAATTGAGAGGATTTATACCCAAAGGAAAGCTTAAAGTCCTATGGGATGATTTTTGGGAGTCTACCTGGTTTGATATTGGATGAACATAAATTTTTTGATAGGTGTGAGGAATAGGTGGAGGTGGTGGACTTTTATAGTGGAAGTGGAGTGACACTCTTGTAAGCATTTGAAGAGAGAATTTCACCCACGTTTTTCATTTTGAAAGTGGATAAAATCATGGAACAAGGTCTATTTAATTGATTATAGTTTCTAAATATGTCCATAAAATTTGTCTTGGACATGTGTCTAGGTTGTTTTGGGTCTCAAACAAAAGGTATAGTTCTTTATTAACATAATTTTTTTAACCGATGTAATTAATTTTAATCAACTTCACTAATATTTTTTTTATCAAAAATAAATTTGACCTTATTAAAAATTATTATTAAGATGAATAAAAATATAGATTAAAATTTTCCAAATTCTAATCACATAATTGGATGAAATTAATTTAAAATTAATCTCATTGTAGGGATGACACTGTGGGTTTTTATAGTAAAAAGGATCAAAAGATTGCTATATATGTATGTCCAATTTAGATGTAGAAATAGTCTGAATGACCAAAATAGGATTAATTGATAAAAATATTTTCTAATTAATGTTTTAAATATAATTAAAATAAATTTTATCTTTATAGATAAATTTAATTAAAGAGTATTTTTGAATTAAAAACCAGTATATTACACTATTCATCTAAAAATGAAGTTTGTTAGAAAAATCCCAAACATTCACCCTGAGCTAATTTAGAAATTACGAATGCAAAAATGTGGTTTATTTTATCATATTAAATTTCTAAATGTTTCCCAAATTAATTTTATTAGAATGAAATTAAAAGTGATTTATTTGAAAAATATATATTTTTAAACAAATTAGGACTTTACAAAAAATCAAATCTTTTATTATCAATATATTTTATTTATATAAAAAAATTATAAAAAATATTTCAAAATTAGTTATTATTATTCATATAACTATGTTTAACATCTAGGTTATAATTATCTTATTTTAATAATTAAAATAATAAAAAGATATGTTTCGTAGAAACATAGTGTTGCGTGTATCATACACCGACTCAGTGTTGCGTTTATTGTATTCCAAATCAGAGTTGGGTCTGGAATATGAAAATTTGGTTTATTGTGAATGAAATGATTGAAATAGTGAATAGATATTTTTAGTGTTTCGTGAAGTAAAAATATAAAAATATAAAAATAATTCAAAAAACAATTCACTAAAATCTTGGGGTGCAACATTCTACATTCCTTAAAATGAATTTCACCTTCGAAATTAAATTGGGTTATCAATGGTTTAATAATTGAATGCTTCATTCATAGAAACCCACATAATAAAAATGGATACTAAAACATCACTTAAAAAGGAAATTTGGAACCATTATATTTACCCAAAGAAACATATAATTAGGTTTCCACATAAGAGAACATAGATGGGAAGTGAAATCATGGACATGTGAGAAAAATATAACTATCATGTTTTGATGAATAGTAACAGAGAACAAGCCCAAGAATAAGTTTAAAATCCCAGGGCCATAAATAATTTATGACCTAAGGGGCCTTCTAATTCATAAACAATGAATGTATATGAAAACAATTTTGTTTTCAAGAACCATTTTATTAAATTTAATTAATTTTCATTAAATCATATACTTGGATGATTTCTGGACAATTTCACCCTTTAATGTTCATTGATCATCTTCACTTATTTCTATATAAAAGAATGTGACTTTACCATTCCTAAAGTACTATCATATTATCATATCTATGATATTACATCCTGTTTGTCATCAGTTATCATCAACCCAATGTAGTTTGAACCAACTATCCAATATGAATAAATCCTCTTATGGATAGATACAAATTTAATCTTACTAACTTAATCTGATGTTTTATATAAATATTCAATAAATTTATAACCTCATAACACTTCTGAAAGGTGAAAATCCAAAACATTATAATGAAGTTACAAAATCAGTATAACATTGATCCCCCATATCTCAAAATGTAGCTCTTGGTTACCACATCAAAAACATGCGAATACCCCAATAATATATTCTCTTGAAAGATGTTAATAACTTGAATTACCATAAATCCATTTAGAAAACATGGATGACTTCTAATTCTAAAGGTTACTATATATATTACTTAAATGCATGAAATGTAAAACTTCATCCTTGATGAAATATAACACGTTTCCAACAATTTGTTCTTTGTTAATCTATTCTTATCCATAATATCATTATCCAAACATCATTATCTCAACGTCTGGCATTAATCATTGGTTACCTTCCCTTAATCAAAATATCTTCATCCTATGGAATCTTTTTTTTCTATCTCTATCACCATTCATCATATCCTTTCCAATACTTATGGAATTTTACCCAGAAAATATTTATATATTTCATGATTCATATAACATAATCTTTGAATTCCAAAATGTAATCAATTCCTTAGTCAAGCCTTATTCATAGATCATTACATAGGATTCATTAACTTATTCTTTAATTCCTCTTTAGTAGAATATTAAATATGAACCATGTCTTATGTTTTCTCAACTTCAATCTAATAATGCATCTTATGATTAATGTAATGAATATTGAAGAACATCACATACCTTTCGGAGGTAATTTTCACTATCTTTGTCTTCAGATGTATAACCAATACTCGTACAAAATTCCTGATTCTTTTTATTATATTTCTTATTGGGAATTTGATTCCCATAATACCAATACTTTCTACATCTATAACATTATGTGTTAACTATGTTCCTTCTATTTATCCCAATTAATAAAACCAGAATTCAAAGGTTTAGAAACACATATCATATAAGAAATCCACGAGATCATGAAAAATTATTTATATGATTTCCAAATCATGACACCTTCATTAATATATGATATCCTAGGTTCATCATAGGTTATTAATTGTAAATATCTATTTAAATCCTTTAGGATTGTTCATGAAGAGTTTTTGAATTTCCAAATCTTATCCCTCAGTTTTGTCAAACCAGTTGTGTAGCAAGGCCCTTTTTCATATTCTAGATTACCCTGAGTTAGGACTGAAACATCGTGTTAGAGTATTTACTCCTAGGTACATAAATTCTATATCCATATCCACATGTAGTATCCAAATAGGTATGTATTTCTAGGACACAACTCACTCTATCTTTTAACAAATCTCTAGGACATTTTCTTAAACATTAACTCATCCTTATACTTATCCTTATAAAAATCCCTTGAAATATCCTTATAAATATACCTAGGGATCACACTAAATATTTCCCATCTTAGTTTCCAAAGGTTAATTGTACCTTTTATCTTATTCCAAATATAGTGAACTATCTTTTCAAAAAATTAACATTACATAACTTTTGATGAATACTTAAATATTATACAAAAATATTCCCAAATACTATGATTGGTATAGTACCTTTGGAATCATTGAATAATCAAACTGATGCATAAATGTGATAAACATCTACCACTTGGTTCTTCATGACTAGAAACCTTCTTATACATGTCAAAAATAATACATATCATCATAACATCATGGAAAGGAAACATAAAAATGGGGTGATCTCAAATTATTAGTAAGAGTAAACAAGGGAGACATGTAATTATAATCATGAGAATAACAGTATGAGACTATGATCATGGAAATAATATATCATACCCTACATATCAATGATCATGGAATAAAGATTTGAAGTTCATAAAAAATCAATAATAATGAAATAAAGAGTATAATACATGAAATCTTAACATAAGAATAAGACATGGAATTGTGGAAACCAATAAGAATATGCTCATTTCTGTAGTAACCAAGGCATCACATCCAATACCGCCTTAGTGGACAATGTACTTTACGAAAATGGGAAACCCCCGTTACAGCCATGTATTGCAGAACTGATCGACCATAATTCAAGGCCTTTATTACTAAACTGAGTAGCCTACATTCTAGACTTGAAATACTGAACTGAGTAACCATCGTTCCAGTACTATTTTATCTCATGAGATATAAAACTTTAACCAATGCATTTGAGTAATATATCAGTCCAATCGGTCATATAATGAAGTCACAGATACATGTTCCACATGATCATAAATAATCATATCACAATCAGTGAAATGAAATGGGTAACATACACATGTAAACACATCATAACACATGGAAAGAGATATGTTCCATAATCAATTATTCAGAGGCATAGCCCGTGAAAAGAATCAAGGTTCAAAAGTATATAAACAATGAAAGAGAAACGAGCTTCATAAACATCATTCCATAAAAATATAATACATTCATTGAAAAAATAAGAATGGATACATGGAATAATTTCCCCATAAAGGAATGAGTAACACCAATGGATGTTATCTTTGATGGGAAATAAATTTAAAAGATATTTTAAAAAATTTATTGAGGAAAATATCCTACTTTGTTTGAAAAAGTATTTTTAATGCATAAAACCATTTAAAAATCATTTTCATATAAAATAGATTTGAAAACCTATAAAGAGATGTGAAATAATTTTGAAAACCTTTTCCTTGAAAACATACAAAATTAGTTTCAAAACATTTTAAATAAATTTTTCTTTGAAAAAAATCATGAAAAATTTTAATGAAATATTGATAATGTATTGAAAACCATTTCAATGAAAATACATGAAAAACCTACAAACAAAACTTGAAAATATTTAAAATCACATTATAAATAGAAAACATTTTTGAAAACATTTTTCTTTAAAAACAGATTTTAAAACATATAAAGGAAGATTTTAAAACTATAAAACATTTTTTAAATCGATTTTTTTTTTTAATTATGTTCAAGGATCTTTTGAAATATTTTTTGAATACAATTTATTCCCAACCGAAGAAGGGTTCATTCATATTTTACTTAAAAATAATAATATTAAGTACCAAAGAGTGTAAAAATAGTACTAAAACATGAGTATATCATAAATAAAATATAGTAAAAAGAAAATCATGGGTGTTCTTGTGAGATAGATCATAATATTCCATCGATGGAAGCATAAACAAAAACATCTTGAAAAGCAATGGGATTATCTCAATAAACTCTTATGACTTGGTAACATGGGATCATATTATCCATGTAAGAAAGGAAATTAAATAAAGCTTAAGATATCATGAAAATAATGATATTCATGATATAACATGTAGAATGGAATTATATACACCTCAAGAAAATTTTTTAGGTGCATAAAAAAATATGAACATGAAAGAAGGCAAATTGAGACAAAATAATTTTACCTATTTCGTAACTTTTGAATGTTAAACCACAGGAAAGAAGGTGCATGGAATGTATATGTGAATACACATAAATATAAGTATAATATAAAAATAATTGAATCATGTTCAAAAAGTACACCACACAATAGAAAATGGTGGTGAACATAACATGAATATCATTGGAATTAAAAGTGAGATGAAATTCCCCTTACCTTGTGTCTTGACTCTCTCCATACTCATACAAGCTTCCTATATGATAAAGAAAAAATTATTATAAATATTTTACAAAATATTATTATTATAAATAATACCATATATAGTTTTACAATGACCTAATATTACCTATTTTTTCACAATTCAATGTTAAGTTTACAATTCAGGGAATATTTTCTTTTTTCTTCACATTTGTATTAATTTGTTATATAGTTGGTCCTTATAATTATATGATGATTACAGAATGAATATACTGATATAAATTTCATCTATAGACAATATATTTATATTTTAGTTATCAATATCATAATTAAATATGAAATGGAATCAATATTCATGGATATGGTAAGCCATAGCCACACATGAAGACGATTTCAATCTTTATTGTCGTATTGAAAGAAATAATGAAATGAAATTTATATATATATATAATTAATATAGTATAATTAATATATTATATATATCATATAAATTCATTAAACTCGCCCTTAATAAATTCCATGTGGTGTGTGGATGAATCACATCACTTTGAGGGGGCGATAGTCTACACTTCCTCAAACAATATTATCATATTAACACCAAATGGAAAGTAAAAAAGATGTGAAATGTAAAATGAATTTATAATATTAAATACATAAAAAATATAATATATGATATATATATAAACATAGTTTCTATCATAATGGACACTAGGATTTTGGGTAAAAGTGAAATGAAGAATCATTATTTCATGAGGCAGTAGTTTGCCCTATACAGAAATAGTGTTTTTAATATCCATTAGATGAAGGTGTGTATAATTGTAAGTAGAAATATTTTCATAAAAAACTTTATAATATTTTATATAATGTATTTTACAAACAATAATGTAATTAATAGAGTGTTGGGTATGATGAAGCAAAATAAATGAAAGGAGCTTGAAAAAAGACGTTACCTCTTAATCGGGAAAACCCATTTTAGTTTATGCCAAAAGTATTCCTTGAGAATATTTCTTCCAAAAAGTAGGATTCAAGAAAAAATGTATTATTTTTTTAGGCTACTTGGGAAGATATTGTATGAATATAAATGGGTTTAGATTTTTGAGGAATGTGTATAGGCTCTGGCCTTTTATAGTAAAAGTGGAGTGGCACTCTTGTAAATATTTTAAGAGATAATTCCACCAACATTTTTCATGTTTCAAGTGGATGAAATAATAGAATAAAGTCTAGAAAATTTATTATAGGGTCTAAATATGTCATGTATATGGGTCTTAGACATGTTTCTAGGTCTTTTTAGGTCTTAAAATTATGGTTTTGGGCTTTATCATCCAAAATTTTCTTTTAACCGATGTAATTAATTTTAATCACAATCACTAATATTTTCTTCCAAAAAAATTGACCTTATTAGGAATTAAAAATTAGCCTGATTCGAAATATGGAATCCATTTTTCCAAATTATAATCACATAATTGGACAAAATTAATTTAAAATTAATCCGGTTGGCGGGACGACAATGTGTGTTTTTTAAGAAAAAAACATCAAATGTTTCTAAGTCATTATGTCCAATTTAAATTTGGAAATTGTAAAAATGTCCAGAAATTTGATTACCTGATAAAAATATTATCTAAAAAAACTTTTAAATCAAAATAAAATATATGTTACCCTTATAAAATAATTTAATTTAATAGTAGTTTTGAATTAAAAATCGGGGTTTTCACTATTCATGTAAAAATAAAGGTTGTCAAAAAAACAAAAAATATTAACCATATGTTAATTTCTAAATTGAGAATTAATAAATTAGGTTTATTTTATCAAATTAAAATTCTATATGTGTCTCAAATTAACTTTATTATAAGAACATTAAAAGCTGTTTTTTTAAAAAAAAATGGCATTTTTAAACATAGAAGGACTTTACCAAAAATCATATCTTTTATTATCAATATGTTTTATTTATATTAATAAAATATAAAAAATATTTGAAAAGTAGTTATAAATATTCATATAACTAATTTTAATGGCTAGGATATAATTACATTATTTAAATAATTAAAAAAATAAAAAAAGATGTTTCATAGATACTCAGTGTTGCGTGTATCATACAGCAACTCAGTGTTGCATATATCGTATCCCAAATTAGTGTTGTGTGTAAAGTTAGACAAGTTGGTTTAGGGTGAATGGAATCTTTGACATAGTGAAAAGTTATATTCAGTGTTACGTTAATAGAGAAATAACAAAAAATTAAAATAATTCGAAATTTTATTACCATAATCTCGCGGTGTTACAAAAAATTATTAAAAATCATCTCTTGATAAACCTTATACAAAATTTTGGTTGAAGGTAACTTATAAATCAGTAAATGAAGTTTATAATAATACAGAATAATATAATATTACAGGATCAAATCTAAAATATGGGAAGATATAGATTGACAAAATTGTTGATAAATCCACCAAAACCCCCAGGGTTGATACTAGAATGTTCAAGGAAAATAAATCTCAAAATATGGATCCAAGGAAGAAAAAAAACCCAAAAACAGTTCAGTAATAAATCTATAAGGACTAATACTGCAATAAAGAAATGAGATCCATTGTATATTGTATGTTCTTGTGGGTTTTTGGAAATCTAGTTGGTGAAAGTTGGAAAAAAATTAGAATGTACGATGAATGCCTAAGGCCTACAATCAGGGGGCGTTGTGGTGAAAAATTGACTATACATTCTAAATTGAAGTAGATTCTAAAGATGAAAATGAATATGAACAATAAAAACATATTCAGGTGTCTTGAAGCATTCTTTCTATACTGTAACACATGTGGTTACATAGATGAAGATTGGTGATATTCACCGTCTAGGTATAACACATATAACAATCATAATTGACGACCACAACCTAAAAAATAATATGTAGATCAGAAATATAAGGGAGTTAAATACATTGGGAGATAAATAGAATGACATTCAACATATGAAAAGTTCTAAAACCACTAATATGAAGATAAAGAATATAGACTCCAACAATGTCATCTCAACCAAGAAAAAATGACTCTACTATGGAAAGAGATGTCATTCCCTATACCACTTCAAATAGGACATGAAAATGAATTAAAAGAAGATAATATCAATAATTGAATCAATTATATAGAGAAACCAGGAGTAATGATTGATTAAAGACATTATTGAATAATATTTTGATAAGTTACCCAAGAAAGGTATCTAAAAAACATTTAACAAGTCATTTGAATTCTCTAAAATAGAACATATTAACATGTAGTGCTTAATAATTTTTCTTAAAAAAGTTCAAGGTGATAGAGAAATACAATAACAAAGAAGATAAAAAACTATATAGAGAAAAAGGAAAAGGGGAAAAATGTTGTTTCATAAGAAAAAGAATTTGAATTTCATGAGATGTTATCAACAAACTGAAATGCTAGTGTCTCAAAGAAATTGTGTGTAAGCTCCACGAAGATGACACATAATGAAATAAAATATATTATTTTTATACCTTCCCAAAAATAGATGCTAATGATATAAAACCAAACATTAGGGGATGTTATTGAACTATTGAAATAAGTAAATATAAATAATCCAATTAAGATAAAGTTGAATGGATGTAAAGAATCCATATTGTCAATGAAATTCGTAAATGTAAAATTTTGAGTATATCTAAGTATGAAGAGTAATATTTTATCAGAAAAAAGTATGAAGAGTAATATGAACTTTATATTAACAAATAAAATAGTCATTGGGTTGAGGGTAAATCTCATCCCTATTTCACTTATTACAAATGTCTCAAGTGTTCCATTTTATTCAATTATGGTTCATTTTTTTGCCTTCATGGTAGGGAATTCAATTCAATGTTCATTTTCAAAAGGATAACTGGATGAATGGAGTGAAAGAATACATGTTGGATTGATTATTCATGCTGTAAAAAAACAATAATTATTCTAGAACGGTTGGTCATCAATTTGAATATCTTGAAAACTATCTCATGAAACTATCTACCAGTTAAAATCTGGGTAGTACACCCCTTTAAGAGAAAAACGTAAATCAGATTTTATCAAGTCTTGTTCAATGTATAGATAAATAGTTTTTTCATCTCTATAGAAGTTGAAAATGGCGGTATCTTAATAATACTTATTTCCCTTATCTTGATTGTTTCAATTAGGATCACAATGGACCAGTATTGGTTGATGCATATGATCATATAAATAGTGATAAAACTATTATTTCACATGAAATTTATTATGTGTTTCCTAATGTGTACATGAGAATATGTTTCTTGATAAATTTGTTTTATAAAAGAACCATTTTTTAGAAATAAGTATGTTCAGAGAATGATAAAAAATAGATGGTTGTTAATGGGATTCATAGAAAAATGTGGTTGTATCTATCTTGTTTTCTACACCAATGTAGCCCATGTAGACGTAGAGTAGGTCAACTAAGGGATCTTTGATAAGAGAACCATGTGGTACCATCCCTCTTTCATAAAAGTGAGATGTGATTTCAAAATACCTTTAAAGGATGGAGAATGACAAAAAACCATGCATGTGTCCTTTGCCTTTACGATTAATAAGATGGAAGAGATATATTGACTTTATTTATTAGAATAGTTTTGAAAAGAAAGACAAAAGGGGAGATTAAAATTCCCATGTGGATTGTTGAATATTATGGTTGTATTTTTCTCAATATATAATAAGGAATAAAAAGCCAATGTATTATTAAGTCCGCTTTAATTAATGATTGGTCATGAAAAGAGAATGATAGAATGTCATAACCTATCCAAGAGGGGATCGTGTTGTGACTACCCAAGGCCCACCTCTAATAGGCCAGGGGTTGGTGACTAGAACCGAGTAGGAATCTTCCACAAATAGGTGGCATTTTCCGAAAGTACCTCTATACATGAACTCATCTCCAAGACAGACAATTCCGAAATGAAAAAACTGAAAGAATGATTGCCTACAACTAAGATCCCACAAAAATATTTCAATAGAATGTAATGAAAAATTAATTAGGGGCAAATATAATCCCACCACAAAGAGTCTGAGCCCATGTCCAACTGAAACTGTAAAAAGTCCAACCTACTCCAAGGGTGATGAATAAGTCAAAGGTGCTTTCCTGGTAAACACCTCAGTCTGTCTAACTCCACATATTCACCACCCGCTCCCTATCCTCCTAGGAAACCATAAAATGTGATGCTATATTAACAAGACACGACACATGCATGCAAAGACCATGTAGGGGAGAGTATAAAAATACTAAGTAGGATACCCAAAATACACTAAACTAGATGAACGATGTTTATTCATCAAAATAAAAGATTTATAACATATAAAAGATGAACATGAAACCCAGATATACTCAGGAGAGACTCCACACCATCATGTAGCCATAACTAAGTACCAGCCACAATATTCTACTCGTTATAATGCTCGTTCTGGGAGAAATTACTCAACGAGTAGTGATATCACTGGAGACACTCAATGAAGAGGTTTACCTTATTTGAACCCCCCCCCCCCCACATGTGAAAGTACTAGTAGGATAAGGGTATGATACAAAGAGAGGGGTCACACCTAGAACTGTTGGGGGATGCCATCGACGCAATCAATATCAAACTGCTACATTGGGATTTTTTGACAATGATTCCAAAAACCCGATAGATGTGGCCCACTAGATGAAGGATCAATGTATTGCACAAGGAGGTCACACCAATTCCACAAACCCCACTATGGATGATAGAGGATCACACTCTAGTCTCACAGAGGAAAAATAAAACAGTATCTGTGACATAGCCTCTAGAGAGGATTACAATCCATTGATATTGATTTAATTATTCAATATAACCTTAATGAAAGGACCAAGGGGACACACTCATCCTATACTGGTACAAAGTAGAAAAAAAATCCTTGAATCAGAAAAAGGTACCCACCATTAGTCTTGAACCAACCATTTGAAAATCAGGGTCACACCACCGCTGATGGCACCTTATTTAGATTCTTCGTTTAAGAGTTATGGAAATTTTAACCTACTACTTTAGAACCTACATGCAGACCTTCTAATTCCCAAAGTAGAATTTCCACAGTTGGTTCAAATACAATGTGAACTGATCGACTATGGGATGATCATCATGGTGGATCCACCTAGCATGCCGACCAGCTTCTATGGTCGATGGCCACAGCCCCGCTAACCATTCATTTGGTCATTGTGCTTGTGGCTGCTCATTCTGTTGTAGCACCACAATCGAACACTACAGTCAACCAAAATAGGGCTCCACCCAGGTTGCCCCGAATCCAACCTGGCTCTATCCTGGTTCTATCTTTTCTGAACTGACCCACTGACCTATTATATCCCACCGACCTGGCCTGGTACGCCCACCCCAGTATGCTCCACATCCGACGTTGACCCTACTTCTGCCACAAACCCTGCATCTGTCATTTATGATCCCCAATGAAACCCATGTATAGTGCCACTACTGATCTTGGTTTCACCCACACCAGTCTCTACTGATCCCGAATGCACGCCACCAAGCACCGATGCCAGGGGCCAACCACTGCTTCTACATGTCGGTGGTCCCTTCCGTGGACCATTGTTCCTCCTCCAATGAATGAAAATTGAAAAAATAATAGATATGAGATCCTTGGGTCCTGATCTACACTGATCTGGGCTTGGTTTTTGATTTTCCTCAAATTTGAGGGTCTGATAGAGTTCAAAACTACCCCAACATTTTGATCTGAGACCATGGGGATGAAACCAAAAAAGAATCTGAGCAACGATGGAGAAAGGAAAATAAATAAAGTTTTATCATTGTTGGACAAGATTTCATGGACAACAATCAAGAAAAAAATATTTTTGTTAGATAACCAAATCAAATAAATCCCATAGAATAAATCTCATATCACAATATCCATGATTGGTGAGTCAATCCATTCATCAATTGATTCACGTTTTAATTATATATAAATAACGTGGAATAAAAAAATTAAATCACATATCTTACCTCTATTTGGATCAATTTCTAATGAAGAATGAAGTTGCATTTCATGTGCTGGAAAGATCCTTCAAAATATATGTGTATTAATCAATAATCCTTGATTTATTTTTGTTCATCAGAAAGGAAACCCTGATCTCTCTCTAATGATACTCCATTAGTTTCAAGGTTATGAAACTAACCCTGTAATTTTGAAATAAGGACACATTTAAAGAAAAACAAGTCATTGTGTCAACGTAAAGAATTAAAATAATTTTATTAAATAATTTTATTCATTTTATGTATGCAAAAACTTTTTCACAAATGAATTGCACTTACCAATTTTAGGTCACACCTAGGGTAAAACCACCCCTCTGAATTCAATGGTACACTAGGATTACTAATCTAAGCACCCATTTAATTGTTATTTGAGTTGTTCTGGAAAACTTTGTGTGTGTGATATTTAATATTTTAATATTTTTCAATCATTTGTTTCGGTCATATCAGGCCTCATAATTTCAAATCATCTTGGTTCCTGCTCTCAAAAATAATACATATAATATATAAAAGTAATACATGGAAAATATAAGATGTTATATTCTCCCCACCTTGGGACTTTACGTCCCTAAAAAGTGAAAACATTATATACACAAATAGAAGGGGGAATTGAGCATGAATATGAGCCTCCAACTCCCATGTGATCTCTAGGAGGTTCCCGTTCAACCACCAGATGCATAAAAATTGTATCGATCACCCCTAAAGGATCCTCTCCTACTGATAATTTATCTCCACTGGGCACTCAGCAAAATTCACCCCATTCTCAATGTCTATCTCACCCCAATTATTAGAATGTGATGGGTCATGCACATACATCCTCAACTGTGTCACATGGAATACATCATGTACACAATCTAACTATGGAGGTAGAGCCAAGTGATGCACCACATCGCTAACTCTACGTAGTATCTGGAAAGGGCTGTTGAACGTCATAGATAGCTTTCTTCCTTGTCCAAATCTTTGTAATATGCATCGAGGAGAATCCCAAGGGACACAAGGTCTCCATCCAAAAACATAAAAGGCCTCTTTCTCCTTTCCAAATAAGACTTTTGGATACTCTTTTTAGTCTTCATCTTCTCCTTGATGATTCAAACTCTCTCTGTTGTAGCTCATACGAACTCCAGACCCAGGAGTGTTAACTCTCCATGGTCCTTCCAACAATGTGGTGACCTACATGGTTACCCATAAAAAGCCTCGAATGGTTCTATACCAATGGTGGAATGGTTTTTATTATTGAATGAATACTCTATCTATGGTAGGTGATCCTCCCAAATACGAACAAAGACTAACATTGATTCTCCTAGAATCTATTCAAGAACCTAAATGGTCTTCTCAGTCTGGTTATCCATTAGTAGGTGAAATTATATTCTTAAGCATAACTACATCACAAATGACTCTAAAAATACCTTCCACAACTAGGATGTAATTTTATTATTATGATCATAAATGAACATTGATGGAACTCTGTGAATTAAAACTATCTCCTATGTTTAGAGGCGTCCCAATCTCTCTATGAAACTCTTCTCTCTAATATCTAGGATGTGGGAAACATGGTGTGTCAGTCAAGGATCACCCAGATAGAATCGTGTCACCTAGAAATACATGGTAAACCATCCACAATGTCCATTTACATCCCACCCCTCTTACATTCTGGTACCTAAATGGTTTGAGCTAAACCTGCTGGAACCTGCTGCTCAACCTTCACTTGTTGACAAGTTAGGCAATGAGAAACAAGCTCAAAAAATCCTTTCTTTATCACTGGACCCCAAAATTAATGTTGGAGGTACTAGTACATCTTTACCACACCTGAATGTACCAATATTGGGTATGTATGAGACTCACTAAAATAATAATATCACAAAGTCACTGTTACCATAAGGAATCATCAAAAGAGAAAGACTTTCTCCCCATCTTTTGAATATTTATCAGAAGCATTCTCTATGGAAATCTCATCACATAGGGTCTTGAATTCGGTATCCCCAAGTTGTGACTTACTGACTCACTGTATGATTGTGATGGGGGGGAGGGGGTGACAACCATCAACTGGATCTATGATCCTTCATCTCCATCTACAACAGATAACATAAATGAGGCCAATTGCTCTGATGTCTTGTTCAAAAACTGTGAACTAGATATCCTACTAAGAGTATCTTCCACCACATTCCCTTTCCCATTATAATAGACAATGTTAGAGTCATAGTTCTAGAGGAACTCTATCCATTCCCACTATCTCATGTTGAGATCATTCTGAGAGAAGATATATTTAAGACACTTGTAGTCAGAGTTGACAACAACCAATCTCTCATCAGGTAGTGTCTCCACATCTTCAATGCAAAGACTACCGCTGCTAAATCAAGATCATGGGTAACATAGTTATACTTGTGTGGTATTAGCTAATGTGAAACATATGCAATAATTATTTCCTATTCATTAGGACCCAACCAGGTCCGGTCCTTGATGCATCACATTGCACCACATACTCGATGCTTTCCTATGGCAACCTTGAGATGGGAGTTCTTGTCAACCTCTACCTAAGCTACTGAAAGAACTGATGTAAATTTTTTGTCCTAAAAAAGGCTTCCTTTTTCATATAAAATATTTTAAGGTTTGTACCACTCTAGATATTTTTGGTAAAATCTTCCATTAATACCATTTCATTCCAAGGAAACTCCACACCTCGGTAACACTCTTGGGTGGCTCCCTGGAAAGCACAACCTCAAACTTTACTAGAGTTACTGAAACTCCAGACTTTGAGATGACATGTCCTATTTAATGGACCTCTTGAATCCAGAAATGATAATTTGAGATCTTTTTGTAAATATGATGATCTCATAGAGTGTCCATAACTATCCTTAAGTGGCTCATACGCTCTTCCTCAGTCGACGGATACACTAGGATGCCATCGATGAAGACTACCCTGAAATGGCATATGTAAGGATGAGAGATCTAGTTCATTAGTCCCATGACACACAATTGGGGAGTTAATTATTCCAATTAGAATCACCAAGTACTCATAGTGACCATAACAACATTTGAAGGTTGTATTCGGTATATCCGCAACCAGTACTCTTAGCTTGTGATAGCCAGATATGAGACAAATCTTTGAGAACCATTGCACCCCTTTAAAATGATCAAATAGGTCTTCGATCCTCAATAGTGGATAATTTATATTCATGATCACTATGTTTAAGTGCTGTAAATACACACCTAACCTTGAGATCCCATACACCTTCTTGAAAATCAAAACTGGTGTTGTTCGGGGTTAAACACTAGGTCGCATGAACTACAATTACTCCAACTATAGCATGAGTTCAAGAAGCTCTTCTGTATCCATATGATATGCTGGTGTAGAGATCGATGTTGCCCTGGGGTGTAGATCAGTAGAAACTTTTATCCCCCAATAAGGAGGTAAACCTAGAACATCTTCAAGAAATGTGTCCTCAAACTCTGCTACCACTTCAGGAAACTAAGGAATCATATCATCCACCACACTAAGGGTCAGACTAGCCAATTGATGAGTAATAGAAAGAACCATCTTATGTGTGAGTCCATCCTATATATCCTGGATTTCCCTTCCACCAAATAAGTAGAACATCATTCCGTCAATAGGCACACAAAACACAATTCTCATAAAACTGTCAATGAGGGCATGAACTATGGATAACCAGTCAATACCATGAATGAAATCATTAGGCCTCGACACCACTACCAACAAATTCCAATAAAAACTCTCGCATCCAATAGTGAGGTAATACTGTCAGCACTAGTGTGTAGTCACTGAGACTCCTCTAGTAGGAGTCTCTAAGTGCAACGATTGAGTCAATAGCTTAACCAGATTCTCTGAGTCTCGAACAAGATTCATGGTGAGAAAATAATGACTAGCACCTATGCCTATCAACAATAAAACTAAGGTAGAAAAGATATAGATCGTACCTTGTATCATACCTAAAGGCTCTGGGTCATAATCCTCTATAGGCTATAGCTGGAATCATCCTTTTCCACTAGCTCCCTAATCCTAGTGTGGACTACCAAGGTGTGGTTGTGGTATTGGGTCGAACCGCCGACCATCTCCTGCTACCTTGCCGGCCCCTCAACCACATCATCCACCCTAAAGTACAAGTTTTCCATGTCACTATCCCTATATAAGAATTCCCTTGAAAATCTCAGGATCAGAGGTAAGATGATTTGTGAAATATCATTATCGATGTCCCCGATGGTCGCATGATAAACACCTCCAATCCCTCGGCAGATTCGAGATCCCATGGGTGCCCTTAATAGAAAACCATAAGTCCTGGGATAACCTATTGAATATTCTTATCTAATTTTATCCCTATGACTACCGTCATCTATATATTTTTGAGGACACAATAACCAGGTGCCCACTTCATGCTCCCACTAGAGGTGTTTTATCTTCCAAAAAACATTCCACTAATAGGGATCACTCTAGTACCCCCTCATATGTTGAAATAATAGGGGATACCACTGATTCCTTGATGATATGGTGTAAAAATCTATGAAAGGTATGACCCCTAAATAACATTTCCTCTATAATATTTAAGGAGCATTGAGAATGATCAGTAAACCTCACTAAATACTTTGTCATGGTCATACTTCCCTACTGCAGATGCAGAAGAACCTGTATGTGTATTGATCACAACGTGACCATATAGAACTCCTCTCTGAAGAGAGTCTCAAAGTCTTAGAATGAGTGAGTTTTCTTATTGTGTGACCATGTCACCAAGAACCACCACTTCCCCATAGAGTCTTGAAGAAGGCTCACAACAAGGGCTGCAATCTGGTCAGCAGGTGTCTGCATAACATGGAAAACATGGGTGACTTCCTCTATCCAATCCTCATCCATTTGGGGGTCTAGATCGCACCGATACCTAGGAGGTCACTACCCATGAAACTCATCGAATACACTTATCCAATGTAAATACTCATCTAGTAGTGATGGTAGTAGTTATTTCTCCACTGGTGGTGTCATAGCTTGTAAACCACCTACATGTGCTATCTCTAGTACATGCCCCCTATACCGATGCCTTATCACTAAGAGGACCATATGTGTGATAACATGGTGCAATAATGGATACCTGTCTACATGGAGGCATCCTAAAATAGAAAAAGATGCACCATGGTCAATAGAGTATATATAATGAGATGAAATAGGAAGGACATGAAAAAAAGACCATTATTATGTAATTCATTTACATTATTTACCTGAAACAAGTGTTTTCATGCACCAAATCAAAAAAAGGTTATCAGATTCCTAGTGTATGGATATGTCGGCCACCACACCAACACTGGATTCCTTTTCCTAAATCCAAACTCAATACACTTAACACTATTTCCCCAAACAATTATCATAGACTCTCAGACCTAATGTTGAACAAAACAACTCCAGCAACACTCTATCATGACCCATCACTAAGGGGCCCATGCCGAAACTACCCCACGCTCGCCTCCCATAGGTTAGGTGCTAGTGACTAATACCTAGTAGAAATTTTCCATAAATGGGAGTAATTTTTCTAAAGTACATGTATACAAGCACACATCTCCAAGACACACAATGTTGAAATGTAAAACAAAAGAAAAAATGAATGCATAAAACTAATATCCCACTAATATTGTAAAATGAGATGTAAAGGAAAAGTAAATATGAATAAATATAATCCCACCATAAAGATTCTGAACACAAGTCCAAATGAAATTGTAAAGAGTCCAATCCGTTCCAATGGTAAGGACTAAGTCAAAGGTATGATCTTGGTAAACAACTCGATCTGTCCAAATCCAACTATACTCCACCCAATCCCATTCCTCCTAGGACAACATCAAAAGGGTCTCCATCGGCACAAGACACAACACTTATGGGAAACACTTATCGAGCTGTGAGTATAACAATACATAGTAAGAAACACATAAATCAATAAACCTAATGAAACACATGTAGTCAGCTCAATACTATATTTATAAATGATACAAGAAGAACAAGAAACCCTGATGTAATTATGAGAGACTTCACGCCATCATGTTGTCATAACCAACTATCAGCCAAATGATTCTTCATGAATAAATGTTTGTTCTGAGATAACTCACTCCTCGAGCCATGATATCATCAGAGATAATCAAATAAGAGGTCAAGATCATTGTTTTATAACTAAAATAGATTGAAAACGTCTATGAAGACTCTGATACAAAGAGAGGCGGTTACGCCCAGAACCACTGGGGGACACCATGATCCCAATAAGGATCAAACCACTATGTTGGGGACCATATTCCAACAATTACACAAAACCTATCGATGTGGGATGCTATATAGAGGATCAAATACCTACTCTAAGAGGTTACACAGATTCCAAAAACTCTGCTAGGGATGATTGAGGATCACGCTCCTATCACGTGGAGGGACACCAAAAATCTATCTGAGACTCGGCCCATAGAGGGGATTACAATCTGGTGATGTGGATTTCATGAAACACTGTAAACTTGAGGAAATAACCAAGGGATATCATTCACTATATACTTGTTCAAAACTGGAAAAAGAAGAGCCTTAAATCAGAATAAGGTACACAAAATTGGTCTTGAGTCGACCATCTTTAAATAAGGGTCACCCTACAGCTGACAACACATTGTTTGGATTATCCTTTTATGAGTTATTGTCATTTGTACCATCCCCTCGAGAACGTACACATAGAAATTACAGGGAATCGGGACTTATCTTCATGGTTGGTCCACCTACCGAACAGATTGGCCACCCATGGACCGACCACCGCGGTCGATCCACCCGCCACACCGATCGGCCGCTGTGGTGGACCGTTATGGTCGACTGCCTGTGGAATAGACTCATGGTCACTATTCTTGTAGTAGCTCAACCTAAAATTAGAATAAGGGTTGACTTACATAGTTGACTGCAATAGGTCTCTGCTCTAGTTTCCATAGATCCGACCTAGGTCCAACTAGGGTCTACATCATCTAACCTCACCCACCCGCCGGACCCAGCTCATCGACCTGGGTCGGCACACCATCCTCTTCCATACTTCTCCATTTCCTTTACAGAACCAGTATATACCTCTGTCAATACCAGTTACACCTCGCTTCCCCCGCCACCATCGATCCTGACTGCACCTCACATCCCCCACTGTCGATCCTAGATGCACACAAAAATCCATCATGCTCCACCACAAGTCGTCAGTAGCCACTGCCTCACACCCGTGGTCCCTTCCATGGAACACCACACCTCCTCCAATTCCCTAAATTTGAAACAATCATTGATATAAGCTTATTGGGCCCTAAAGTACACTGATACAACCATGGTTATCGATTTTCATCAAATATAAGGTTCCAATGATGTTTAGAAACACTTGGCCTTGTAGAGTCAGGTCCACAAGGATGAAATCAAAAAATAGCGCGAGAAATAAGGTAGAATGTGACAAGAACATTATATTCTCATCGTTAGACATGAGATATTGGCCAACGGTCATGAACATGTGATTTCAGATAGTAAACTATATCAAATAAATTCCATTGAATAAATCCCATATCATAATATGAATGATTTATGAATCAATCTATTCGTCGATCGATTCATTTTCATTGTAGAAATAAGGGAGGGGGAATAAATCAATTAAATAACATGCCTTTCTCTGATTTGGATCAATTGATGATGAAGAATAATGTTTCATTGGGTTAATTGGTGATATCCTTCAAAATCGATGTGTTTCAATCATCGATCATTGATCCTTTGTCATTCTCTTGAAAAGATTCCAAGATCTCTCTCTAATGATTCTCCGAAAGATCCACGGTTATGCAGCATACCCTGGAATTTTGAAAAAATGATAAATTTAATGAAAAACAAGTCATGTGTGCACAATTAATTAAAATAATTTTATTAAAATAATTATTCAGTTTACGCCCAAGAAAACATTTTGACAAATGACCCTCGCCGACTAATGTTATGTCGTGTCTAAGGTAAAACTGCCCCTCTGAAGTCAACAGTTCCATAAAATATTTGATACAAGAACCCATTTAAGAGTTATTCCACTTTTTTTTCAGGAAAACTGCACATGCATTCTATTTAATATTTTAATAATTTAAAACATTTTTTACGTGAAAACTAGGCCTTGTAATTACATGTCATCTCCACGTATGGACTAGAAAATAATTCACATAATATCTAATAATAATACAGGGAAAATATGAGATGTTATGTAGATTGGGTTTGATAAATATTGAAGAATATGAGTGTTGATGTATAGAGAATTTTTATGGATTCATTGGATCTCAATCACTAAGAAAATCCTCCAATATTGATGTGACGATTCTTTGAAAAAATTATAGACTAATTACCTCTCATTTTGTAATAAAAAACTCCATGATTGGTGATAATTCTTGGAGAATTATTATTGATTAATTTAATATTATTTCATTTCATTCATAAAAAATTCTCCATGTCTATAGTTGTGAATGATTTTTCTAGTCTTATGTTCAAAGACATGTGTTAATTTCACTAGGAGAGTCCACATTGTCTTCATGATTTTAAATAATAAAGAATAGCATTAAAATAAATGTTCTTTATGAGGAATTTTAATATCATGAAAAACATCAAATTTATTGTTGATGAATTTTGAAAATGATCTTTTGATTTCTTAAGAATAAAGTGGAGAATAATTATGATTGAAGGGATTTTAATTTATAATAGCATTAAAACTAAAAGAAAGAGGTTAATTTATGAAGACCATTAAAATGAATATTTTCATGAAGTAATGAAGTGGAATTATGAAATACATGAAAAATATATGTTTTCCATGGAGATTATTTAATGAATCTTGAGTGATTTGGTTTTTTTTTGATGGGACATTGACCAATCGAAATAATTTAATGGGAACATGTTTGACCTTTAGAAATAAAATTATGTCAAACCATATAATATCCCTAGGGATATCCATCATATTCAAATGGGGCCCCAAGGGTCCACCCCTATGGGATTTCCATCGATAAAAGGTCACAAATTGTGGTAGAGGTACTGGTGGGCCCTTGTATAATGTCTATAGAAGCACATACCTTGAGGTGTGGATGTGATATTGTATAAGTCCTATAGTTGTAGGTTGGTGAAGATGGTGGGATAATTCCTTTGGTGGTTATTTCATGTGTTTGGGGGTGTTGATCCCCCACAAATTGGTAGTGGCATTGTTTGATTGATAAATTAGTACTCGACCTCTCTCTAGATCAATGTGTGATACAGATAAGTTAGTTCTATTAACGCATCATTAAAAAAATATGGAAATATTGTATCTATATGATCTGATGTGATATGATAATCCTATATCCTCCATGTTCTCAAACTCAACCTTCATTCATTCACTACACATATGTCCTCGCCAAAATCACTCCATCATTTCTCTAATAAAATCATAAAATCCAGCCATCTTTAGTGACCGAATCACACATACCATGGATGTGAATTGATATTTTTTATTTGGAAAAGATCATTAAAAACTCCATGGATGAAATCTACTTCATTAATTAAGTAAGATAACATGATAAAAAGTATCAGATGAATGAAAATGAATTTATATAAGATATTTGTGATGTAAAATTTCTTCAATCTTCAATATGAGTAAGAGAATTTATTAAATTAGCATGCACATGAGGATTTCATTGTAAAGGAATTTGATACATGTTTTTTAGCATAATGGAAATATTGATGTACATTCCCACATGAACAAAGTACACTGATCCAGGATGATCTCATGTTGAATTCATGAATTTAAAATATAGTGACCTAGCCTTAACATACATGGATATTACATAATTTTATATAAATATTAATCACATTACAACAATACATCTATGGAGACAATAATAGTTTAGTTTCTTTATAATCTTGAATAAAAGTCTTCTAACTACGTGAAAGATCTTCAATATCTATATTAATGATATTCCCCTTTAGTACACCTACTTATTTCCTTTCTAGAAAACCTAGGGAAAAGAAACATAATAATGGGGTAAGGTCAGATTCTCTGCAAGGGTAAAAAATAACTAAGATACATAATCATAACATAAGCATAATGGAATGAAATCATTAATATAATATGGAAACTCACACCCTACGTATCAAATAACATAAACATGAATAATGGAATAAATATTAGTAGTTCATAAGACATGCATCATAAGGGAATAAAAATCATAATCCATGAAATAATAACATAATCATAAGTCATGAGATTGTGGTAGACACATAACTATATAAAATTATTTATATAGTATTCATGGAATCACTTCCAAGGACAACATTGTGGTATGGTTTCATTCTGCAAACCATTTGGTAGTTAAGGTTCACTCCTAAGACCATATTAGTGGAAAACATCCTTTACTCAATAGGGTTCACTCCCTTTTCAAAACCTATATTACAAAACCGGGTTCACTTCCCATTCCTTCCCTGTATAACATAACCTGGTTGACTTCCTACTCCAGTCCTTTATTATTAAACTAGGTTCACTTCTGATTCTAGCCATGTATTACTACACTAGGTTCACTTCCTATTAGAAACCTATATTAATAATCAGTTTCATTCCCATTCCATCCCTATCGTACTGAACCAACTCCACTCCTCATTCCATACCAATAATACTGAATCAGGTTCAATTATCAATCCAAAACTATCATACTCATGAGACATAAATAATTACACAATGCATTGTCGGTAGATATAGGAATCAACCATCTCATAATGAAATCATCTACTTGTGTGTCTATAAATAATAAAATACTCATCATATCATGACTCATAAAAAGAGATGGGTTTAATAAATACCATAAAGTAACCCATAAAATGAAATGGGTATTATAAAATCATCATCCTATCTTAACCTATGGAAAAAAGTCTGGCTTCAAAATAATATCATCATATAATAACACATAAAAAGAAGTTTGTTTCATAAGCATCTAATCATAGTGTAACGTGTGGAAGAGAAATGTGTTTCATAAGAAAATTTTCTTCATAAACATAAACCATTCAAATAAAGAATAATAATGGATTTCGTGGGTCTTATACCCATTAAATAATATTCAATATCCAAAGATTTCATCTTATATGGATATTTTTTTGAAAATATCGTATAAAACATTTTGTGAGGAAAATAATCTTGAAGCATTTCAAAGTGTCTCATACCACTTTAAACATTTGAATCACAATGCCCATGAAATAAAAACTTACATAAAGTTTATAATATCATGAAAAGAAGGATATTCTTGAAATAACATGTAAAAATAAGCATATAAACATTGTAGAATAATATAGGCGCCTAACATGGCATGCGTCTCAATGAATGATAATAGAGACAAAATTACTATACCATTTTTGTAACATTTGAACCATAAACCCCATGAAGTTGAGATTGTCAATTCAATATGTAAAAACCATGAATATGAGAATAAAAATCATATTATACATTCATGTGTAGCATATAAACCATTCAAAAGAAATGGGTGATGAATTTTCCATTTATCACAAAAATAAAAGAATGTGAGATGAAATTTCCTTACTACATGAGTAACTTTTTAATCGTGATTTCCATTGTAACGCCTGAACCCCAGTTACCCAGAGTCACTGAATTATTATATAATATTGGCATGATCACAAATGATCATGTCTCGATAGACCGCTTAGTTTAGTAGCCTTGGAATAACTAGATACATTCATAAAGTTTACATTAAATCATAAAGTGAAAACTACAAAAACAACATCTTTTCTTCATATCCTCTCATACAATCCCTGCATGTCATTCCTAAATTACTTCTTCACATCATAGGAAAATAAATCATTGAAAGGGGTGAGATCATATTCTCAGTAAGGATAACAATATAGAGAAAGCTTTCATAAATAGGCATAAACATTAATGGTAATGTATAACTAAAACAAAATCCTTTTAAACATTATCTTCAACATAATATGGAAAAGAAAAAAAATGAAATAATTCTATTTACTTATTCACATTGATATTCTACTAGTCTAATAATCACATTCAATATCAATAACCACTTTCAAAATGATGGAATGAATAATGCTAGACTATCATAACCACATAGTCAAGGTCTCGTGCCAAGACTAAAAATAAGATTTTATCAAGGCCTTGTTCCAAGACACTAGTTTGTATCTTGAGACCTACCGATTCATTGAGGAGCTATAGCGGGATCCACCTGTCACTTATTATGTCCAATGCATTCCTCATATGAATAGGATTAAACATAACATAAAAATTCATTTTAAAACAAGCATTTGAAATGTCAATACATTATCCATAAACCATGAATGGTATAAAAATAAAACATCCACAGTCAAACATATCACAAAAACTTCAATACAATGTAGAAGTTTTGTATCATAATAAATCAACATCAAATAAGCTTAAAATCTATCAAAGGATGTTGAATAGATGAAATCAAAATCTATTTGAGGGAAATATCTCTTTTTTTGAAATCATTTAAAAGTCACAAAATTATAAAATAAAATATTTACATTAAAAATATTCTTATAATCATGTAAGGTAAGCTTCGAGAATTTTATAAGGGCGGAAATTAGCCTCACCCGCTGTATAACTTAAAAAAGACATTCTTACCTTAATTTTGTCGAAAAGGTTAAAAAGGTTCTTGTTTTGAAAATGACGTAAAGATTCCTTTATAATCTTCTTATAAAAATTAAAACAAGGGAATAAATGACTTTAACCCATATTTTATAAAATATTAAGATTTATTTGAAATACATTTTTAAGAAACAGGGATGTGGATGATAAAGAGGTCCCAGTAGATAATTACGTATAAACAACCTCAGATAATGAAAAGATTGTGAAATAAACCCTTACATTGTACTTTTCCTTAGTAGATGGTATGTTAACCTATTGTATAATAGTTAAAACATTGATAATAAATTATACAAGAACCATATACATAATTATGATATCATATATGATCTTCTAATTAGGCTTTCTTAATAATATTTTAGTATTAAAGTCGTTTTGGGTGTTGACCGACTGATTTTATTATATATGTTTTGTTATATAAGTCGTGTTTGTTATGGATGGGTTGTATCTTATTCATATCCAGAATATTATAAACTTCGTAAACATTACTTTTAATCATCAAATGTGAATTAGTCTTAAATGGATACGATGGGGAATGAATCTCATCGCGTTTGTGTAGACGGTAGTCCGTACGTACGCACGAGCGACAATATCATTCTTTTTATATTAAAGTAATATATAATTGGATGGTATATCATATATACAGAATTATTATCAGGTTATATTTATTATTTACATGAATTACACATCATTATTATAACCATCCAAATAATAATATATTGAATAACAATTACACCACCACATCGAGACGGTAAGTCGTACGTATGCACGTATGGTGACATGTCATTCAAAGGATGGACAGAATACTGAATATGTTTGTACCATATTTGTAATAACATCACAGTATATTGAAGATACTTGAGTTATTATTTTATAGTGGGACTAACAAAGAAAGAAGAAGTTGAAGAATAAAGGAACTTGAATGAGGGTGGTGAAAACATTACCTCTTCTTCGGGTTCTTCCGGTTGATTTGATCAAAAGGGATCCTTAGGTTGGATTTCTGATCAAAATAAGGCCTCTAGGTAGAATAGAGGGAAGTTGATAGAATAATTGGGCAGGATTTGGCCGAGCCAAAAGGCTTTGAAGGTGTGAAATTGAGAGAAGGGGGAGTGCCCTTTTATAAGAGGGGTGAGGGGCACCTTAGGAGAAGCTAGAAATATTATTTTATAATAAACTCATATTCGGTTTCTAATGGATCCAAAGTGGATTATTTAAATTTTAAGGTGGGGATAGGTCGAAAACCACTCATCAAATAGGTTTCAAACAGGTTTGGGTCACTTTATTAACCTTATCTTTTAGTTTTAACTCTTAGTTAATTAGTTTGACACTTACCATGTCTCTTTGTATTTTTATATTATATAGTAAATAAACTTACTATAACCTTCCAAGAGACCAAAAAGTGGTCCATTAATGATACAACTATCATTATATAAGTCTTTTGGCTGATCTGTATATTTTTAGGAATGGAATATAAATTAATAATATAATATTTGTTTTAAAAACACTTTTATGTCAATTTTGACACTATTGGGTATTTTGTTTTTGATAATTTTATAACAGAATTATTACTTCGAAAAAAATGCATATAATCAGTCCTAATATGTCATATTAACCTATAAAATTAGTGGAATTTATAAAAAGTCTCAAATTACATTTATTTTTATATTTATAATATCAACTATTTTAATATTACATTAATTAGGTAATTACTGCATCACCATTGTATCTAAACTAAATTAAATTATTTAGTGTCTAAAAATTACAAAATAAAATACCATTATGTAGGAAATATTTTTAGCTTTCTAATGAATATGTATAATCGAATTTAACTTATGTATTACCCTATAGTAAATTTTTTTAGTCATTAAACATTGATTTTAACTCTTTTATCTCTTCTTTGAATTAAATAATATAAATGTCCTAATCTAATCCAAGTGGACCTAAATGATAATATTTTATTCATAAGGCTGTTTTTGGTTGTGATACACTTTTTCAATATAATTAGGACATGTGTTAGGGTAATATTAATATCATTTTTACCCTTAATTATCCTATTTTCTTTTAACCGTGGTAAATAAAAGTAAAACGTTACTATTCACCAAAAAATATTTTCATCTCATTGAACCACATTTTTCTCCTTGATATTAACCGTTTCTCTCAGATTTTCAAAATTCTACACATAGAAGCGATAAAATTATGTTTTATGTGAATTTCCAAATTCTCCTTGGAGGTGGGTAAAAGACGGTGAAAAGTTCAATAAAATTTTTATATATCTAAAATTATTTTAAACTAACTCCAATGAATTACACTTAACATATATAGGTATTATGTATCTATTTTGACATTAATTAAATTTAAATAAAATAAATAATTATTTAAATAAAAAGTCAGCTTTAACCAATAACTCAGTGTTTTTCACTATTCATCAAAAAATGAAAGTTTTCAGAAAAATACCAAAAATTCACCCTAGGATAATTTTGATATTCCGAATCCAAAACTGAAGTCCATTTTGAATGATAAAATTTATAAAATTTCAAAAAATGGGTATTACTAATCATAACGGCTAGTTTTATTGTTTGTGGTGTGTGTTAGAACTCGAGGCTGCGTACAACACACATTACTGTATTATTCAAAGAGACGCGTACCACGGAAGCTCGGGGTGTTACATTCTCCCCTCCTTCAAATAATTTCTTCCTCGAAATTTCATAGAATACTACCGCTTGAAAAGACTTGGGTGGTTCTTCTTCATGAGTTCCTCGGGTTCCCACGTTGCCTCTTCCATCTTATTGTTTCTCTATAGAGCTTTTACCTGACGAGTCATCCGGTTTCTCAGAACTTGTTCTCTAGTATCAAGAATCCTGATGGGATCTTCGCAATAAGATAAATCGGGTTCCAGTTCTAATTCTTCATAAGTGCGTACATGCATTGGGCCATGCATGTATTTTCTCAATAGTGATACGTGGAACACATTGTGAACTTTGGAAAGACTTGGTGGAATTTCCAAATGGTAAGCTACAACCCCAATTCATTCTATAATTTTGAGTGGTCCGATGTACCTGGGACTCAATTTACCTTTCTTACCGAAACGTATAACTCCATTCCATGGAGATACCTTCAAGAAAACATGATCTCTTACCAAAAATTCCAAATCCTTCCTTTGATTATAGGCATAGCTCTTCTGCCTACTTTGAGATACTTTGATGTCGTTTTGGATTACCTTCACATTTTCCATCGTTTCCTCCACCAGTTCTGGTCCTACAAGTTTTCTTTCACCAACGTCATCCCAACAGGTTGGTGTGCGACATCTCTTTCCATATAACGCTTCATATGATGCCATCTGAATACTTGAATGGAATATTTTGTTATAGGAAAATTCTATAAAAGGTAAATATTGATCCCACACACCATGAAAGTCAAGTGAGCATGATCTCAAAATATCTTCTAAGGTTTGAATAGTTCATTCTGATTGTCCATCAGTTTGGTGATGGTAGGCAGTGCTCAAATGAAGTTCAGTATCCAAGGCCTTCGGAAGACACTTCTAGAATATTGAAGTAAAATGGTGATCACAATCAAAAAAATCCATCGGGGTACTCCATGAAGTCTAACAAATTCATTAATATATAGACTTTCTAGACGTTCCAGTGGTAGATCTTCTGTTATAGAAAGAAAATGTGCTGACTTGGTAAGACGATCAAAAATAACCCATACTGCATCGTTCCTTCTAGGAATCTTTGGTAGCCTCATTACAAAGTCCATCGTGATATTATCCCATTTCCACTCATGTATGGGAAGAGGTTACATGACTCCTCTAGGATATTTCCTTCTAGAATTCACTTGTTGACAAACCATACATCATGACACAAAATCAGCAATCTCCCTCTTCATGTTGTCCCACCAAAAATGATCCTTCAAATATCTATACATTTTTGTGCTCCTAGGGTGTATAGAGAAATTGGAGCTATGAGCATAATCTAACAATTCCCTTTTTAGATTAGGTATATTGGGAACAAAAAATCTCTTCCCAAATTTCAAAATTCTATCTTCATACACAAAGTCTCTCAATCTCCCATCATTCACAGCATTAATGTTCTTTTGAAATTCTTCATCATCGGTCTGAGAACTCTTTATCCTTTCTAGTAAATATGGTTTGGAAACCATTTGAAAAATTATATATGTTTCAACTTCCATGGTAATTCCCATATCCATTTTCACTAGTTCCATGAAAATAGGATCCCTTTCAATTCTCATCATGTTCAAAACTCCATGGTCCTTTCTGCTCAAAGAATCTGACACCTTATTTTCCTTCCCCGGGTGGTAGTGTATTGTGCAATCATAATCCTTGAGTAGTTCAAGCCATCTCCTTTGCCTCATGTTGAGTTCTTTCTGTGAGAAAATGTACTTTAAGCTCTTGTGATCAGTATATATCTCAAATTTTTCACCATAGAGATAATGAATCCACATATTCAAAGAAAATATTACAACAACTAACTAAAGATCATGAGTAGGATAGTTTTTCTTATGAATTTTTAGCTGCCTTGATGCATAGGAAATAACCCTATCATTCTGCGTAAGGACACAACCAAGTCCTTTCTTCGATGCGTCACTATAAATAATGAACCCATAATTCTTCGATAGTAGAGTCAATATAGGAGAATTGACTAATCTTCTCTTCAGTTATTTAAAACATTCTTCACACTCTTTTGTCCAAACAAATTTAAACCCTTTACATGTGAGCTTTGTTAATGGGTTAGCCAATCGGACAAAATTCTGGACAAAACGCCAATAATATCCTACTAAACCAATAAAACTGTGTACCTCAATTATACTCGTCAGGGCTGGACATTCTTGGATTTACTTGGTCTTAGAAGGATCAACAGAGATTCCATATTTAGAGACAATATGGCCATGAAAAGAAATCTCCTGATGCCAGAATTCACACTTTCTAAACTTGCCATATAATTCATGTCTTCTAAGAGTCTTCAGGATAATGCGCAAGTGATTTTCAGGATCTTCGTAGATTTTGGAGTATACCAAGATATCATAAATAAACACCACTAAAAATTCATCGAGATATTCCTTGAAATCTCTAATCATTAGATCCATGAATATAGAGGGTGCATTAGTCAGCCCAAAAGGCATTACTGTAAACTTGTAATGCCCGTACCTGGTTCAAAATACTGTCTTCGGAATGTCTTCCTTCTTCACACAAAACTGATGGTATCCAGATCGAAGGTCAATATTTGAAAAGTATTGATCTCCATGCAGTTGATCAAATAAATCATCAATGCGAGGTAGGGGATACTTTTTCTTTATTGTTACAGCGTTGATTTCCCTGTAGTCGATACATAACCAAATAGATCCATCTTTATTCTTAACAAAAAGGACAGAGGCTCCCCATGAAGAAACACTAGGGTGAATAAATCCCTTATTACTCGATTTATCTAGTTGTTTCTTTAGTTCCACTAATTCTACAGTGGCCATTCTATAAGGGGTCTTTGATATAGGCCTTGATCCAGAAATTAAATCAATGGAAAACTCAACTTCTCGTTCTGGAGGATGTCAAGGTAAATCTTCTGGAAACACATCTAAATATTCTTTCACAATAGGTACATCCTCTATTTGAACATTCAATTCCTTACCCACAATCGTTTCATTCTCTTCCACCCCAATAATTGAATTTAGTTGAGCTACTGGGGTGGATCTTGATAAGAATTAGGTGGTGACGATTATTCTCTAAAGATATTGTGTTCCTTATCATCATCATCAAAAATTGTAACCTCCTTCTTCTTACAATAAATATTTGCATCACGGTTTGAAAGCAAATCCATAATGAGGATTATATTAAACTCAATCATAGGTATGAAGATGAGATCAGTAGATAAAGAACATTTATGTTCTCTAATGGGGACTGATTCACAAAACATTGTTGCAATGATACTACCCTTAAGAGTTTTAACTAACAAATCACTTGTTAAATCAAATTGGAAATATCTAATTTTCTTAGAAAACTGGGAATATATGAAAAAATGCGATGATCCAGAATCAAATAATGCATTTTATAAACTTGAGGAAACCATTAAATATCCCGCTACCGTGTATTTCAGAGATTGTACCTCAACAGTAGTGATAGAATAAGCTTGGCCTTGACCCCTTGGCCTTTTCTAAGGTTTGTTCCCTAGACGCTTAGGACATTCATTTGAATAATGTCCCATCTCCCTGCAATTGTAGAACTGGACATCAGTATCTTCCTTCTTCCCCTTGCAATCAAGAGCTTGGTGTCATTTTTCACCACACTTGTAACAAACTCCCATTCCCTTCAAGCAAGTACCAGGGTGTTTCTTCCCACATTTACTACATGATGGATATTCAACTTTTCCCTTATGTCCCTTATTTCCATTCCCAGATTGATCTGCATATCTCTTCTTCAATTACTTTTCTTTAAAGTCATAAGACTTAGATAATTCCTTTTCTATCTTGATAGCACATGAGACAATGTCTTCATACGACGAGAAGGATTGTGAGATTAATGCTCGACAGAGAAATGATTTTAACCCATAAAAGAAAGGATCAATATTACTTCTTGGGTTACATATATAATCTCTATCATACCGTGATAACCTAGTAAAGTTAGCCTCATACTTTGCAACATTATCATCCTCCTTTTGTCTCAGACTTAGAAATTGCCTTTCCATATCTACTCGATGGTCACTAGGAAAGTATTTTTCTAAAAACAGATATTTTAACTCCCTCCATTTCATATTTGATAATTCATCATCTTCCTTTGTGTTTTGAATCAATTACCAACATTGATCATCATCTCCAGTGAGGCGGTAAACTGCCATGATAACCTTTTCCCTTTCACTAATCCCCAAAGACTGAAATATTTTCTCTAGAGAACTTATCAATTGCTCAGCTACCAATAGATTTGTAATCCCATTGAATGTTGGTGGTTGATGCCTCATGAAGCGATCTAACATTGATCCTCCATGCTGCAGATCAGGGTTCTACATATGGGTAAGGTTATTATTCATAACCTGAGTGAGTTGCCCCAGTATGGTGATTAGCTGATCAGCACCAGTTGCATCACCAGCTCCACTATAATTATCTTGAGCATGAAGGAAATCCCTACATGGTGTGCATGTACTGATACAGTTTCCATTTCTTCCACTAGGCGCCATTTCTAAATAATGGCATAAACTAGATAAGTTTATGAATCAAAATACATAATTTCATACTTGTAAAACACTTAACATAAATTGAACAATTTTCAGATATAATCCATAATCATAAAAATGTTTTCATGGAGGAAGTATATACACATAAACCCTTCATAATGGTTTGTAATGAAAATGAGAATTATCCTAAGCACATCCCCCTGGAGTGTCGTAACCAAGAGAGCAGCAAGGCCTGTTATCGTGCACCAGTTCCTGTTCGAGTCTAACTAAAAACGGTGTTTTCATGTTTTACCCCTAGGTACATCTATGCCAGAACCGCCTCTACCTACTCGTATGCAGACATGGATGTATTTCTCGGAAAAATCACAAAATCTCTACAATACCAAAATTCTAGGAAGTTCTTCTATACTAATCCTCAAATTCCATCTTAGGTCTATGTTATCTAATCAGAGTTTATCTAAATATAGCTTCCATGGTTTATACTAAACTTTTTATGATACCAAATATAATGCCCCGACCCCAATTACCCATATTCGGTGCATTATTACCTAATATTGGCATGATCACAAATGAAAAAGTCTTGAAAGACCGATTAGTTTAGTAGCCTTGGAATAACTAGATACATTCATAAAATTTACATTACATCATAAAGTAAAAACTACATCAACAACATATTGTCTTCATATCACCTCATACTATCCCTGAAGGTTATTCATAAATTACTTCTTCACATCCTGGGAAAATAAATCATTGAAAGCGGTGAGCTTAGATGCTCAGTAATGATAACAATATAGCAGAAACTTTAATAAATAAGCATAAACATTTAAGGAAATGTATAAATAAAAGAAAATCATTTTAAACATGAACATAAACATAATATGGAAAAGTTAAAATGAAATAATTCCATTTAATTATTCACATGGATATTCTACTAGTAATATAATCACATGCAATATTAATAACCACTTTCATAATGATGGAATGCATAATGCCAGATTATAATAACCACATAGTCAAGGCCTCATGCCAATACTAAAAATAAGATTTTGTCAAGGCCTTGTGCCAAGACACTAGTTTGTCTCATGAGACCTACTGATGCATCGAGGATCTATAGCGGGCTCCACCCGTCACTTATTAAGTCCAATGCATTCCTCAAATGAACATGTTTAAACATAACATAATTTTTTTTTATTAAAACTAGCATAAGAAATGTCAATACATTATCCATAAACCATGAATGGTATAAAAATAGCACATCCAAAGTCAAACATATCAAAAAAACCTTCAATAAAATGTGGAAGTTTTGTATCATAATAAATCAACTTCAAATAAGCTTAAAATCCATCAAAGGATGTTGACATAGATGAAATTAAAAACTATTTGAGATAAATATCTCTTTTTTGGAAATCATTTAATAGTCACATAATTATAAAATAAAATATTTACTTTCAAAATGTTTTTATAAGCTTGTAAGTGAAACTTAGAAGATTTTATAACGGTGGAAAATAGCCACACCCACCGTATAAGTTAAAAAAGACATTCTTACCTTAATTTTGTCGAAATGTTTAAAAAGGTCCTTGTTTTGAAAATGACGTAAAGATTCCTTTATAAACGTCTTATGAAAATTCAAACAAGGGTATAAATGACTTTAAGCCATATTCTGTAAAATAGTAAGAATGATTTGAAATTCATTTTTACGAAACATGGATGTGGATGATAAAGAGGTCCCAGTAAATAATTACGTATAAACAACCTCGGATAATGAAGAGATTGTGAAATAAGCCCTTACCTTGTATTGTTCCTTAGTAGATGGTATGTTAAAATTCTGTATAATAGTTATGAAATTGTTATTAAATTATACAATAACAATATACATAATTATGATATCATATATGATCTTCTAATAATTCTTTGTTAATACTATTTTAGTATTATCGTCGTTTCGGGTGTTAACTTACTCATTTTATTTTATATGTTTTGTTAAATAAGCCATGTTTGTTATAGATAGGTTGTATCCTATTAATATCTATAATGATATAAAGTTCTTAAACATTACTTTTAATCATCAAATGATAATTATTCTTGAATGGATACCATGGGGAATGAATCTCATCGCGTTCGTGGAGACGGGAGTCCGTACGTACGCACGAGAGACAATATCATTTTTTTGATATTAAAATATTATATAATTGGATGGTATATCATATATACATAATAATTATCATGTTATAGTTATTATTTACATGAATTACACATCTTTATTATACCCATCAAAATAATAATATATTGAAAAACAATTACACCACGACATGGAGACGGTAAGTCGTACGTATGCACGTATGGTGACATGTCATTCAAAGGATGGATAGAATAATGAATATGGTTTAATAACATCACAATATATAGAATATACTGGAGTTATTATTTTAGAATGGGAATAACAAAGAAAGAAGAAGTTGAAGAAGAAAGGAACTCGAAAGAGGGTGGTGAAAACATTACCTCTTCTTCATGTTATTCCTTTTGATTTGATCAAAAGGGCTCCATAGGTTGGCTTTCAGATAGAAATAAGGCCTCTAGGTCAATGTAACAGATGTTGAGAGAATATTTGGGTAGGGTTTGGCTGAGACAAAAGGATTTGAAGGTGTGAAATTGAGAGAAGGGGGAGTTCTCTTTTATAAGAGGGTTCAGGGGTACCTTAGGAAAATCTAGAAATATTATTTTATAATAAATTTATATTAGGTTTATAATGGCTAAAAAGTATATTATTTAAATTTTAAGGTGGGGATAGGTCAGAAACCACTCAACCAATAGGTTTCAGATAGGTTTCGGTCACTTTATTAACCTTATATTTTAGTTTTAACTCTTAGTTAATTAGTTGGACACTTACCATGTCTCTTTGTATTTTTATATTATATAGTTATTAAACATACTATAAACTTCCAATAGACCCCCAAGTGGTCCATTAATGATACAAATATCATTATATAAGTTTTTTGGCCAAAACATATATTTTTAGGAATAGAATATAAATTAATAATATAATATCTGTTTTAGAAACTCTTTTATGTCAATTTTTACACCATTGGGTATTTTGTTTTTGATAATTTCATAACAGCATTATTACTTCGAAAACAATTTATATAATCAGTCCTAATATGTAATATTAACCTATAAAATTATTGGAATTTATTAAAAGTCTCAAATTACATTTATTTTGATATTTATAATATCAATTATTTTAATATTTCATTAATTAGGTAATTACTTCATCACCATTGTGTCATAAATAAATTAAATTATTTAGCATCTAAAACTTATAAATAAAATACCATTATGTAGGAAATATTTTTAGATTTTTAATGAATATTTATAATCGAATTTATCTTATGTATATCGCTATATGAAAAATGTTTTAGTTATTAAACTTAGATTTTAACTCTTTTAAATCTTCTTTGAATTAAATAATAATAAATGTCCTAATCTAATCTATGTGGACTTAAATGATAATATGTTATTCATAAGGTTGTTTTCGATCAAGATAAACTTGTCCAATAGAGTTAGTACATGTGTTAGGGTAATATTAATATCATTTTTACCCTTAATTACCCTATTTAATTTTAACCGTGGTAAATAAAAGTAAAAAGTTACTATTCACCAAAAATTATTTTCATCTCATTGAGCCACATTTTACTCCTTGATATTAAACTTTTCTCTCAGATTTTTGAAATTCCACTCACAGAAGCGGTAAAACTATGTTTTTTGTGAATTTCCAAATTCTCCTCGGAGGTGGGTAAAAGACGGTGAAAAGTTCAATAAACTTTTTATATATATAAAATTATTCTAAACTAACTCCAATGAATTAGATTGAACCTATATAGGTATTATGTATCAATTTTTACCTTAATTAAATTTTAATAAAATAAATAATTATTTAAATAAAAAGTCGGTTTTAACCAATAACTCAGTGTTTTCACTATTCCTCAAATATTGAAAGTTTTTAGAAAAATACCAAAAATTCACCCTAGGCTAATTTTGATATTCAAAATCCAAAAATGAAGCCCATTTTGAATGATAAAATTTATAAAATTTCAAAAAGTGGGTATTACTATTCATAACGGCTAGTTAAATTGGTTGTGGTGTGTGTTAGAACTCGAGGTTGCATACAACACACACTACTGTATTATTCAAGGAGAAGCGTACCGTGGAAGCATGGGGTGTTACACCCATGAAATTTCAACATCAATTAAAATTCTAAATATAATTAATGAAATTAAATTATGATATACATGTCATAGGTCAGTATATACACCACACAACAAGAATAAGTGGCGAATATGGAAAATATATCAGAAAATAAAAGTGAGATGGGGAAACCCATACCTTGAGTGTTAACATTCTTTGTACAGGTAAAAACATACTATATAATAAATATAAATTTATTATTCATTAAAAAATTAATGTAATATTATAAATAATTCCATAAATTATTTCATTTGGACATTATATATCATTTTTATAAATATTACCATGTTAATGTTATGTTTTAGGTAATAACCTTCTTGATTTTTATATATGCGTTGACTTGTAATTTTTGATCCACTTAAATAGATCATTATTTACATGTATAAATAAAGTGAAACATGATTTAAATATCATTTATTTTCATTTTATGAATAGTTATAATAATATATAATATTTTTAAATATGAAATAGATACATTGTTTATGGAAATGATAGGTCGATTGTACGAGTGGACGTTGCTTCTGTTTTATCATTATATCTATAAGAAATAATGAAAATAAGATTCATACATATATATTATAATTATAGTATAATTATTATTTAATTTATATCATATATGTTTACTATACCCATACTTAATACATTTAATGTAATGTGGGAATGAATATTATCGCATTGAGAAGGTGGTATTCAACACGTCCACAGATGAAGTTATCGTATTTACAAAAAATGGAAAGAATGAAGGAATGTTTTATATAAAATTTATATAAGTATGATAAAAACATAAATATCACACGCATATATATATATGTATGTATAAAATATAAAAATAGGATTTCAATCATAATTACCAACCATGAGAGGTGGTAAATGAAAAATGAACTAAGTCATTTCGTGAGGCATTAGTTTGTCACACACGAATAGTAAGTTCATTACCCATTTGATGGATGTGTGTGTGAGTGTCGGTTGAACCCTTAGAATAAAAAAATATAAGTATATTTTGTATACTATGGTTATAATATAATAATAGAATAATAATAATTTAGGTGGTGGAGAATGATAATAAAACAATAGAGCTTGTGGAATGATGTTACCTCTTATTTGAGTGACTCCATTTGGTTTTCACCAAAGCGGTTATTTGGTAGGATTTATTCCAAATGTGAGGATTATATTTTTAGTTGAGGTATTTTGGGAGATTATTTAGGAAGGTGGTGTATTATCCAATCTGGATTCATAGGTTTAAGGAAGGGGATTATAGAATGCCATTTTATAGACGAGGATGAGTGGCATTATTATAAATACCAAAAGGTAAATAGTATAGGGAAGTATAACTTACCATATATTCTTTTAAAATAGAAAAAAACAGAGTAAAGTAAAATTATATTCAATAAAAACCTCCACCACACAAAAATGAGTATATTTTTTAAATATTTTTCCTTAACTTCTATGTTTCCCAACTTTTATCATTTTAGTTTTTATTAGGGAAACCAGTTTTCTAATATATGTAATTTAACCATTAAGACTAAAGTAAATTCACATTTATTATAAAATATTTACCCACATAATTCTAAATATGATAAATAATTTTAAAAGAATCAAATACCAGGTGTGTTGGAAATTAATTTTAATATAAGCACATTTAACACGCAAGAAACACAACTTCAGCCTGGACAATGATAACAGTGTTTCTCCTATTTGAATGATAATATATTAATTATAAAAGTTAAATTGGTTCATTATGGGAACATATTTGATAGTTATTAACTTTTAAAAATAAATTGGCACTATAATTTTTTTTAGTAATTGTATTTTTTAATAATATATTATTTATTTTAAAATAACAGTAATGTAAATTTTAAAAATATTTATTTATTATTAATTTTAAAATATATATAAAGATATATTATAAATAGAGTATATTAATTTCAAAACATTTTATCGTGATATATTCATCTTCAAAAATAATGGAACACAATATTTCTTCAAATTTACATTGATTTTAATGTTTTTATCATCATTTATTTTATTTTATTATTCAATAAATCATCCATGTGTTAGCATTTTTTAATCATTTAACCAAATTATATCATCTATAAAAATTAAATTCAAATTACTATAAGAGAAAAGATATTTATGATTAAAAATAATTTTTATAACCAAAACATTGTAGCACCTTCCATAATCTAATAATTTATAAATGATAAATGTAAAGAAGGTTCAATTTTATTTACATACACAACTTTTTTTATAAATCAATTTCATTTAATAGTATCCCACTAACTCATAAAATTAGAAACAATAAGGTATATGGTGTATTATTGATAGAAAATGGATTTTAAATTTGTGTCTAGGTCATTTTTTCCTTAAGATTAAGGTTTAGCCTTGTTATAATGTTACCTTAATTGCTCTAATTAATTGTAATTACATCTGTTAATTTTTTTAGTGAAAAAATAATTTTATTCTGTTAGACTATAAATATAATACTGATTAACAATATGTAAGTACATTATTCCAAATTAAATTCACAATAGTGTAAAAACTAAATTTAATGATAATCCCGCCGACGTGGAAAGAAAATGGGGTTTTAAAGAAAAATGATCCAATGTTCAATAAGGTTTTATATCTAAATTTGAAATAAAAATGATTCCAATGACTAAAATTAGATAATATGTTTATAATATGAATTTTGTGACTATAAAAACTAATTTAAAAATAATTTGACATTAATAATTTTTTAAACAAAAGGTATTTTTTAACTATAATGCTGTCTTTTTCACCATTCATCAAAAAATTAAACTTACTAGAAAAATACCAAAAATCATCCTAAGATAATATTGAAATTATTTATTCAAAAATGAAGTTTAATTTGAAAAATAATTTTAATAAAGTATTTTAAATTTTTTACTATTGGGATCACATGAATTTTTTTAAGTAAAAATATGTTCATGGAGGTGATAATAAAAAAATTATACTACTGAAATATCTTTTGGAAAATATGATATAGTATTTTCATCAAATAAAGGAGTCAATGTATGATAATTCTTCAAGAAGGTGATCACCTAAACACAATAATTTGAATATGGTAATCAGGAAATGAAATTCAAATGTTATTTAGAAAGTACACAAGGATAGATAAACATTGTTTCTTCTAGAGGAAGCATATCTAAAGAACTAGTTATAACAGAATAAAAAATTCCATTGGTGCCTCGTGGTACCAGCATAAAAAATTATAATGACTTGGGAAGACTAATAATTTCATGCATGAACACGTGTTCCAATTATAAGATGTTATATTCACAATAAATTTATTTTTATAATATAATTCTTGAAACAACCATAGTTTGATCACTGTAAGGAGTAGGTCATTGTACATAATCATATAAAAATCATTATATTTTGATGTTTCTTTTATTTTATACAATTCATGTGTATGTGATTGTTGATATCTCACAATATATACATTCCTCTTAACTTGGGAATAGTTTATATAGTAAGAGGGGATAATTGAAATGAAATAAAATCTCTATAAAGGTTGGGTACCCTAATTTACCCCCTCTTAGTGTCACTGCATGATCCATTTGGTCTATACAGTTGGAGAGGACTCACTTGGAATTTCATAAATGATTAAAATATAATGGTTTAATTCTCCCTAAAAATGATTTTGAATGGACACTAACTTGGTGAAAATTTGTCTACAATCAAAATAACATAATCTAATGAAATTTAGATATTTTTTGTGTCATTTTATGACTTATAATTTTTTATTAACCCCTATGTTATACATTTTTGAATTTTACCATAGTAAAAACTACTTCAATATTAAAGGGGTGAAAATGTTCCCATAAATGGATAAGTGAAAACTAAATGGAGTGGGTTGATATGTTTAACCACATTCTATTCACTTGGCTGATGATATATTTTTTAATTGTAATTAATTTAATAAAATATTTTTTATTATTATATATCATTAAGGTCAATTTTGTAACTATTCATTTCCCTTCACATTGAATAAATAATGACCAAGATTAAATTAGAATATAATCCTTTTATACATAACTAATATTTTATATTTATCAACTGAATTTTTATGACATAATAATTCAACCAAATTTTTTTTCTATTAATATTTTTAAAATCATTTAGTTAATTTTTTGTTTATTTGAATAAATAATGTGTTAGAGTTGTGTAAGAATTTATGGTAATTATTAAATCACTAAAAATTATAAATAAATTACTATGATTACAAAATTATTCTTATTTCAAATATAAATGTTGAATGGAACCTATTATCTTTTTATCCATGTATAAAAATTTTTAGGGATATTAAATTCAAGAGGGTTATATTCAGTCTTTAAACTTAATTGAATTAATATAAAAGTTATAATCCAAAAAATATTGAACCAACTAACCGTATATTCAAGAATTGGATCGAAATAAGCATACTCCACTCATCATATAGGATAAATGAAAGCGTTTAGTTAAATTGAGAACCTTATCATATTAGTTTTAACCATAACTAACTAATTTTAATTTTACCATGGTAATAAAAAAAATACTATGATTAAAATTCATAGTGATAAAAATATAATTTGGAATTATTTCCCAAATTTAGATCTACTGATTTCAATTAGGGAATCCATTTGTTATATTTCAATTTCTATAAATGATTGAATATAATTTTTAATCTAAACAAAAAACGCAACAATTTTTTTTAGATTAATAAATTTTATATTTCAAAAAAAAATATACAAAAATCTAGAATAAAATAAATTCGAATAAACATAATTGGATCAATAAAAAATTAAATATTTTTTAAATTATATTATTTTTAAAATATTAATTATCATTTTATTTTTTTGAAACAGAAATACGGGTTTCAATACAAAAATAATATTTCATTATTCATCAATAAATAAATCTTCTCAGAAAATTAATCAAAATTAACTCTAAACAATTTATTAACTATTGATTTAAAAAATGAAATTAATTTAATCAAATATATTTTCTATAATTATAAAAGTCTATTTATATTATTTTCTATGAAAAATCAATAAATTCCATTTTTGTGTAATAACGTATTTTTTGGAGCAAATAAAGACTATACTAGAAAATTAATATTATTATAATCACACTACCTAAACCCATTATAGATAATTTTAAAAATTTATTTATTATTATTCACTCTAAAAATTTAATAGCATTTTTATAATGGTATACTACATTACGGTTCATTTTGACTCGGGATTTCATGTCTGAGAAGACATTGGAGAAATAAAATAAATTTATAAAAAACTATTTCATGAAATCCTATGGTGTAACATTTTATGTCATTTCTCTTAGTGTAACCCCTTATTAATCATTTTATCTATCACAGTGGAATTTTTTTACCATGGTAATTATTCATTATGACAAAAAAACGAAATGGTCCTTAATAAATAATATTAATATGTTATTGATAATATGAAATTCATTTTACTGGATTTAATTCCTTGAAGTGTAAAAAATTACATTTAATATAAGTTAAAAAAATTCAATGAAAACTTTTTTCTGAAAAAAAAAGATTCAAAATGAATTTACCCCAAAATATGGTATAATGTTTGTTAGAATAGAATTAAATGGATTTTTTTTAACAAAATGATACTTATTTAAATATAAATACAACACAAAACCTATTTAATAAGGCCCATTTCATTATTTTTCTAAGAAAAAATGTTTTATACCATATGGCCCATTTAGGATAATAATATTTTTATAAAAATGATTAAATTGTTTTATATAATATTAACAATATTTTTTGTATAATTATGAAACTGATTTCAAAATATTAGTTTGGCTATACATTGATTATATTATAATGATAGAGAAGAAAAGTTCGGGGAGAGGATAATAATCAATTTTAAAATTTGATACTTCACTTTGGAGGACCTCTTAGAATAGTAGGATGTAAGTCCCTTTCCTTCAACCTAGTGTTTTAAATCAAGGAAAAATATTGTAGTATAATTAAAATGGGTAAGGTTTTAGGAGAAATTATATGGAATAAATTATTTTTAAGAAGTAGGAGTTTAGATTAATCTACAGGTGACGAATTATGATATTTTCTTGGAAAATTGTTAAGTAATGGGTAAATATTTAATCACATAGGAGTTAGGTGAGATGTGAAAAGTGAGGATATTAAGATAAGTGGTTATGATGTTCAAACTTTAAGAATTTCTTTTGGAAAGCCTATGTGTCATGTTATTTTAGAAAAATTTGAACTAATTTTTTTAACCCTTTGTTACCTTTATTGTCATCGATTAAATATTAACCAATGTAGTTATTTTTTTACTAGAAAGATAAGATGACCCCTATTACTAAATTTCAACACTGTGATTCATAATTTTGACTCAATTTAAGCAAAATCTATATCTAAATATGATAAAATTGTATTTTAATCAGATAAAGGCTATGAATGATTCCAAAAGGGTTTTTCCACATTATTAAAAAATGAAAATAAGTATAAGGGAAAGGTGGAATGGAATGAGTCAGACATAGGGAACCATAATAATCTAAATGAATGGAAAAAGGGAAAACCATTATTCATATTCCCAAAAATAACATAAAAAATCATAATTTTTCCACTAGTTAGACTGCAAGTTACCCTGACAAATGATCCTCCAGAACTGAATATCCTCTCTCTCTCTCTCTTTTATTGGTGTAAGATTAGATCATTAATCTCTTTTTGATGATCTATTAAAAAAAATACATCAATAATTTTTATAATAGGTTTGTGGAATTATTTTTTGTAGTACTAAAGTAAACTAATAATTTTCAAATATCTATTTCATGAATTTATCTAATACACCCTTGTAAAAAGAAAATATTCCAATACCATGAATCATGGGAGTAAGCCTCTATTTCTCCTAGATAACCGCAATACCATTATCACCTTCATCTATAGAATTTACACAAATAACATCAATACCATTTAGAATAAATGTTTTTGTTGAACTATTTTGGTTATTTTGAAGTAATTTACTTTTCATGGCCCACCATAATGGAATTACTATAGTATCCAAAAATGAGATGTAAATTAGAAATATTAATCTCAATTCCTAAATCGACACTGAAAATTTTTTCCCATGGAATTATACTCATGCTAATTAGAATTGTAGTTAACCAAGAAAAGATAATGTTGAGAATCAGTAGTATTGGATTGCTTTTCCCTCTTCTAGCCTTCAACCTTCTCAGGAGATATATTTTTTAGACCGAGTACACCTAGTCTATATTATGTTTCATAAGTTACCTATATATTCTAAGCTATTTTTACCACTTGAATAGTATCAAAATACATTCCATAAGTAGAATCTAGTTTCTATAGAGATTCAAAATCCCCATGAGAGGAAAGACACTAAATACCAATTTTATAAAATTGATCATTCTTCAAAATAGAACCATCCTGTAATCATGGAACTAAGCCACATTGAACATACATATATGTAGTTAAAGATTTTTTTATAACCATATTATATCAAATATGATATTGAACCTCAAAAGTAATTTTTTCTAAGATCCACCTTTTTTAAAAATTGAGTATCACTTTCCAAACATATATCACCCTTCTATCGCATAGTGATTTGGATTTTATAGGTCTATAAAAAATTTCCAATGTAATTATTCTGACAAACCATACTAAAATATTACTTATAGGATCCATTCCTCTATATAAATTGATTTAACTCATGACCACTTGATTAAAAAAGAAAAAACAATAAATTTCTTATAAAATGACCTCAAATGGACTATGATATGAATTGAAAAGAAAAATGATGTAACCTTCTTATATTCAATCATTAGATAAATAAAATCATTGGTAATAGAAAAATTAACATAATCAGTTAATTTAGGATGAAGACAAATTTCAATAGTCACTCATAAAAAATGACTAAATCTAGTCTATTAGTTTCTATAATACATTCTAATTTGGACTCAATTATTGGAGGAAATATCAAATAAAATTCAAGGTTTTCATAACACAACATCCATATAGTGGATCATAACTCACACTTATCTTCATGAATTCTTAATATCACATATGTTTAAATTCATCTTGAACTAAGAAATCATCATAATATAGGGTTTTTGATGAACCTATCCCAAACTACAAGGTTTCTTTTTAACCAAAAAATATAAAAAAATAAAATTAATGAAACCATGCCCCATTTAAATTATTATATATACTACAAAACCCAAAATCATAGAGATATAATTTTCTATATCATATACCTTTCATGTATTTTCCTATATCACCAATGAAATCATGTTAATAATGGAACAATTACATTGATTAAAACCCTAAAAAATAGAAAAATTATTGACTATAACATTAGTTTTTATCCACTTCATAAAAATGAAATTTTAATCTCTGTATGTAATTAAGAAAAAGGATCCATGGTTCTCATATGAATCAGGAGCCTTGTCTATAATTTTCTTCAACTCCTTACCACCATCTATTCTAAAGAAATCATCAAGAGGCTGGAGAGAATCTCCAAGAATAAAGATATCAATATCAATTCCTTAAATCCTTATAAAACACATATTACCCTAAAAATCACCTCCCAAATAACTATTGTATTTAAATCTCAAAACGCCTCCCATCAAACCCTATAGAAAACCATTTTGGATGAAAATTTTCTTAATATAAATTTATAATTTTGATCCATATTTCTTATAAGTTACTAGTTAAATGAGAATTAATATAATTTTTTATATGTATAATCAATCATATTAAAGTAATAAGAAAAGGAGTTATGTTTAATTTATTTAAATAAAAATATGACAATAATTATAAAAACAATTCTTTCAAAAATAACTATTTTACAGTGGTAACTAATATTTATATTGGGAACTTATCATTATATTATAAATGAAAATGAACTTACTAAAAAAATAATATTATAATAAAACATATTTAACCCACTTTATTAGAATTAATTTCTAGAGTTAATTAAAATTAATTTCAGTATAATCATGCATAATGCAGAAATGAAATTTTTGGAAAAATCATACATTTAAGTATAAAATGAATTCATTATTATTACATAAATATTATAAAATATTGGGAGTATGTTAATTAATATTACTTTATATATTATCACTGAATTTCATTAAAATTATTATTTCAAATATATTAATTAAATAATACCAAACACATTAAAAAATTTCTTTAAAAAATATTCCTTTTATGCTAATGAATCTACACAAAATACAATTTATATTATAAAAATTAAATCTTCTAAATCCAAATATTTTAAAACATTTCATTAAATCTTATAAATACAACATTTAAGTATTTATTAATAATAATATGTAACACAAAAAATATAGTTATAAAAAATTATTTTTATTAATTTTTATATTTTTATTTCAGTCTTTATTATTTGTGAATTATATTATTTTAAATTTTTTTAAAATAGTACATGTCTTTAGTATTTCTTTTAGATAAAAGTATTTCTAATGACCATATTTTCTACTATAAGATCTCTATGAACACCATTACTCTTTATAAGTTCATTCCATTATTACCTATTAAATCACACTTCTCATTTCATGAATTTTAATTAAGGATTTTTCTTAATGATTCCTCATTTATTGATGTTCATTCATATTATAGGTTTAGATCTACCAATAATTGTTCTCAAGGGATAAGAAAATTCAAGGTATCTTCTAGTTTTATAGACATCATTCTTTTTTATATGTTGTTCTATTTTAATTTATGCACTTGAAACGGATGTAATCATGCATTTTATGAAACCATCTATTTAATGTTATATTTATTTTTAAATGATATAACTATTATAACCTATTATGCTTGAATAAAAAAACTATTTGTTTGAGTCACATCATTTATAACATAATTTCAACTCAATTTTAATTCCTATTAAAGTATAATTTTTTAATGAATTATATATGTGTAGTTTAAAAAAAATATTTCTTAAAACCCACAGTATTAAATTTCCTTATTCCATAAATATACTTCTACAACTGTGTGTTCCTTAGAGTAGAGAAAAACATATAAAGAGAAAGTCTCTTTGATACTCAACACAACATGCAACCTCTCAATATTTTAGGTCATAATAAATTTTATTTGATGATACATATAGAAAGAATATGAATTACATCCATTTTATTTGATCCTATAAATCCCTATTGACATTAAAGTTGATTTAAAAAACACCAATCTCCTTAAAATTATAGTTTTTTTTTCATTACCTTCGAAAAAATTAAATATTAGTAGATGTTGTATTATTCCATGTTTTCACTGAAATAAACATGATTATATGGTGAAACCAGTTTGTTATTCTAATAGTTAAAATTTTGATCAAAAAAATTTATAAGTTCTTTTATTAATTTATCCAGGTTCTATTCTATATTACTACCATTTACTAATTATATAGAATAAGTGCATGAGGATTGATAGTTGGATAATGGGATAGTAACAAACTGTTTTTCCATATACTCAATGACACTAAAATTTATATCTCAAGACATGATAGTTTTCTAAAAATTTGGATCAAATATAAAGAGTTTATTGGTTGTAGATCTAGCAATTTGATAGAAATTGTTAGAGTAATAAAATTAAAATAGAAAACAATTAAGATTTATTTTCATCTCAACAACAATATTTATTTCATGATATGTCTATCATGGGTCAGTTATTAAATAAAAGAATAAACCCAAGATGAATTTAGTAAACTATGTGACATGGGAATTCTCACAAAGAGGTATAATCCTAATGGTTTTATTTATTTGTGTGTGAGTTTGAGTGGTAGTGGAAATTAGAGAAATAGTTGTGTGTGTTTTAGTGAAATCAATGTAGACATATGAAATTAATGAGGTAAAGCTGGCCCTGCCTTTGATATTACATCACACAATATTCTAAATCACATTCCAAAATAGAAAAACTTTCATTCACTCTCACTAATTGGATAAGACCTCAACTTATTACTGACACTTAGTGTGTCAGGCATAAACAAGTAAATAAAATAATCATGATACTATCCCATATTACATAGACATGAAACCAAGGACCTATGATAACTCTAAAACCAATATCAATCCCCCAAAATATGGGAAAGAAATAATATCCAAGGACAGTGAATAAAATTTAATAAGTACGAATAAATTCAAATTGAAATGCAATAAATAATGGAAATCTTATACTGCCTAATGAAAAAAGAAATTACAATAAGATCATACACGAGACCGTAAAATAGTAAATATAGTATCTAATTATCAAGGTTGGGGTGAATATACTTATCTCAACCATAATTATCCTACTATTCCATCAAAAGAGATAATATAACAGTAAAATGAAAAATCAAAATAAACACTCTTATCCATCTACAAGGAACCCCTCTACCTTTATGAGGGGAAATTTGAATTTTTTAAAATATATCTCATAGATGGGATGGTATCCTTGTAATATTGAAATATCAATATCATCCACATATATGTCATATACATCATTCAAATTATCATATTAATGATGCATTCTAATGATCCCAACTAAAACCTTATCCCTCTCTCAGACCATTCTCTATCTAAGATATCATAATCAAAATTTTTCTATTTTTTCATGAAATGAGAATGGAATATTCCATTTGTCCCTACTGAATTAAATAATATCCAAATGAACTTTTACTTAATTCATGGTGTTGCTATGAAATTATATATTTGGGGGGGGGGGGTCGGGTGGGTTAAAGCTTCTCCAACACTCTAAAAAATCCTATGCATGCTGCTAAGTGGTTGATGGACTGAGTAAAACATCTTATGTTTCCCTTCACCAAAGTGGATAGTTTGATTTCAGAAATAAAAAAAGTATATTTCATTTCCAAAAAATCCTAACAAATCATAATGTAATATTTCTATGGGAAAATAATAAATATTACATATTAGTGCGGCAATGGGATGTCTTGTGTATCCTATAAAATACTAGACATATAATCGTTCTCCTCTATAGAAAATTCAAAATACATTACATATCGATATAAAAATTCCCTGTCATATAATCCATAGGATTATATATATCACTATGAATTCGATAGTATTCAAAATTATATAACATCGTTCATCAGATAATATGTGTCCTCAATATATTACTTAACAAATGTTACATCCCCGCAATAAAGGATAATATATTATATACCTACCAGACCATCATAATTTTATATGTATTGGAAAAAAATCATACACATGTGTTTATGTCTCCAACAAAAAATGCATATTCATTACATAGATATTCAAGAATGGATAACTTCTTACATATTGGAATATATAGTAAATGTAAAATGAATAATCTTACATATCCGTGTTTTTCATACATACGGTTTTCCCATTTTCAAATCATTTCATTTCATCCTCAGTGGAAAAGTGTAAAATATACCTTATCATCCTTTGGACAGTGCATATAAAGGTAAATTTTCATATGCATGAAGTGACCCATATGTTAGGATTATAGTTTAAGTTGAAGTAAAAAATTAAAAAAATAGATTTAGTCTAGGTTTAATTAAAATTAATTCCAAAATTTTATACTCTATAAAATATCTAGAACATTAAGCCCATTTATATATAATTTTAAAATTAAAACATCGAAGAATAAGTTTGAATAAACCCCAACCCCATGATACCGAGTTCAGAACATAAGAATAATGTTTAATTTTTTTTATAAAATATAACTACAAAATATATAGAGTATTTTACACACTAGAACATTTTCCGATCTAGGTTTTAGAGAGTAATACACATACATTACTACATAAAAAAATTAAAAAACATTAAACCAAGAAGAAAAGACTCAGTGTGTTTTAACACAAAAATTGAAACAAATGCTTTTAGAAAACTCTACTAAATTGGTTAAAAATAAATTTAAAACAATGGATGAGAATAATTTCCCACTAAAGATTTTTCAAAATGGGACAGTGAAAAATAATTTTGTAAAATACCTTTATAAAATATTATAATAAATTTGAAATAAATATTCTTTGAAAATACATTAAAAACAATATACTAGTTGGGCTCCTCATGTACTAATCATGTTTTAATGTTCCCAAATCCTATTCAACCTAGTTAAATCCTATAAATGGTATCAAATCATGTGTATTATTCTTTAAAGTATTCTCATGATTTAATAAGAGCCATTCATGAACTTAATTTCTCTACATTCAATTTAATTACTTTATACTATCCTTGATTTAATTTTATAATATCTTCTTTGACAACTGATTAAGTGTAATCCATTATATGAACATTATTACTTAAGTCTGAATACAGTTATCTTGAAAAGTCTAAGACATCATGAGTCTACCAGTGGTTATTTTTTTTCAGGAAAAGAAAATCAGACACCGTGAAGTAGACACCATGAAGTAGACACGGTGAACAAGCAGACACTGTGAACAAGCATACACCATGAACAAGAAGACACTGTGAACCAGAAGACACTATGAACAAGTAGACACCGTGTAGTAGACACTCTGAACAAGCAGACACTGTGAACAAGAAGACACCATGAACAAGCAGACACTATGAACATCCAGACACCGTGACATACAAACACTGTGAACAAGACACCGTGACCACGAGACACCATGATCACAAGACACCGTGAATGTGAGACACCATGAAATTTAGAAACCGTGACCAATCCAGACACCGTGTGAAGGATACACTGTTTCCATGACATACTGTGACACCATTTCCTAATATATTTTTTCAAGTTTTAATTTAATCTCTAACGGTCATATTTGACGACTTTAATGCACTTAGATAATTTATGTTTCTTTGTAAACATATCATCGGACAGTATGAGGTACGAGGTGCAGAATACATGAAAGATGTCGGCCCCAACACATGCACTCCAAGATAAAATAGTAGTGAGACTAAGAAACAAGAAGTCTGTGAAAGAAAATCTGGTTAAACAAATATGATACAAACGAAAAATATAGTGGGCAAGAGAGATAACAGAATACTTTTTTGGAAATTGGCTGATGCAACCTGATTCTTCTAAAGAACACAAGGAGCATACTTAAATCCCGATAACATGTTCCCACTATGGAACTCCATGAGGAACACAAGACCAATCTGTATGTCTTGCGACACTCTGTTTTCCGGACGAGGACTTGAGTTCCGCATCTGCTTCATATCAGAAGTCTAGAGATGCAAAGACCAACACTCAGAGCATTTCCAAACCTATCTCAATCTTTCTTCTCTATTTTGTATCTTTTATTAACCATCAAGAAGTGTGTTTTTCTGTATAGTAACACACTCTGTCTCTTGCAGAAAATAGAAGGATACAATATATCATTACTCAAAACTTTGTAATTCTCATGTTTACCCACTGTTAAGTGTGGAAGAGGTCCCTGTGTGGCCTGGTAGATTGAACCCACAAAGAACTGTGGAAGAGGTACTTGTGTGTCCTGGATAGTCATGTGTATTTTTGTTAACCCCAATCCATGGTGTGGATAAATGTTTACTTTTATAAACTGCTTTTTGGTAGGTGATCACCATGTGGAGTGGATTAGGTCTCGGCTTGAGACCGAACCACTTGTTTCATATCTTTTGTGATGCTTTCTTTAGTTTTTTCTATTTTACTGCTTCTTTATATAACTGAGAAATCACTAAACTCACTTTGATATTTAGTCTTGGAAATAAGTTATAACTATCCTGTCTGAGTATAATTGCTTCAACAGTAACTTTAATAACTGAAATTAAGATTACTGAGAATTAATAAGTCATCTAAGAAGTTATTTAAACATTCAAACTCTTATAAAACTATAACCTTGATTAATTGGGATGTATCTAATATTTGGGGAAACAACTTTTTAAACAAAATTTTTTATAGTTACTCAATTCACCCCTCCCCTATTGAGTAATCTACTCCGAATAACATTTGGTATCAGATGGTTGTTTTATTGGACTCTATTTAATCTTATTCAACTATGATTGTAGTTGAACCTTAAAGATCTGTAAATTTCTCTTAATTCCAAATTTATAGCTCTTTAAACCTATTCTATTATTATAGATAATATATTGGAAGGTTCTTCAACCAACAGACCACCATTATTTAATGGAACCAACTATGCTCAATGGAAAATTTAAATGAAAATTCTTTTAGAGAGTATGATTTTGGAAATTTGGTCTTCCATTATAGATGAATATAAGATTCCTACTACTAATAGAATCACATGGGATGAAAATACCAAAACTTCTTATAATAATAATTACAAATATATGAGTTCTTTATACTACTCCTTAGGATATGAGGAATTAAATAGAATTTCTACTCGTAAAATTGCCCGTGAAATTTGGGATACCCTGTCTGTCTCACATAAAGGAACATCTAGTGTAAAAGAAATGATACTTAATACTTATACTGTCAAATATGAAAATTTTAAAATGAAACCTAATGATCCAATTTCTGAAATGTATCTTAGGTTCAATTAGATTGAAAATAAAATTACCTCCCTTAGAAGAGAAGTCACTTCCAAGGAACAAATCATGATAATTTTTAGACATCTACCTAACAGATGGAGGGGAACCTCTTCTCTATTAGATAATAATGAGACATCAGGAGGCTACCTATAATAACTCATTGGGAAACTGATGATGTATGAAGAGGAATTGAAAGTTAATAAGGAAGAGGAGGATGGACCAATGAGGAAACATGTTTCATTCAAGACCACCACCTCTAAACACAAAGACAAAGCGAAACTCGAAGCTTCTGTAGAAATCTCCACCAATAAGCAGTCATCATCTAACTGTGAGGAGGATATGGATCAATAGGCCATAAGATTCAAAATATTTTAGAAGAAGAAAAACTTTCCCCGAAAACCTAACTTCAAAGGAAAATATGACCAAAAAGGAAATTGGAAGAAGGACTGGAAAATAAGTGATAAGGATGATGAAATTGTCTGCTATGAAATGAATCGTAAAGGACATATCAAGGCAGACTGTCCAAAGCTCAAGTACAAAAAGAAATATGAGGATAAGGATAAGAAGTATAAAAAGGTCATGAAATCAACCTAGAGTGCTTCTCAGGACAGTTCAAGTGACTCAGAATCATCACATGATGAACAGGAAAATAAATCCAATATGTGTTTTATGACAAACACATCTTAGGTAATGATGGACTCCTATGTACTTAATTCATACTATTCTGGAGATGAGAGTGACTCTGAAATCATGAATAATGGATAGATATTTGAATACAATAACATGCTTGAAAAAACATGCAATGAACTAAATGAAAAATATAAATCATTAAAGAAACAACATGCTCTCACTGTGATGGTTAAATTTGAACTCACAACTAAAAAATAGAAAAATGATCAACTGCTCAAAGAAAACTACGAATTAAAAATTTCTAACGAGAAACTAAATAATGATATTAAAACATTTACCAATGGGAAGAATACCCTTACTCAAATGCTAGGAAAACATATTTACCCAAAATACAACACCGACTTTGGTTATCAACCTGGCATCTTGGTAGGACAAATTTTATTTCAAGGTCTAGGACATATAGGTTTACTCCTAGTTCTGGACACAAAGCAACTAATGATTCATATTCGAATTTTTCATGTTTTTGTGGACCGAAAAGTGTTTATTTTTCAAATATTTTACTCAATGCTTATATGAAACCTATGAGGAAAATACAGGTTCCCAAAGCACTTATTACTATTATTGTTGGACCCAAACATGTATGGGTACCAAAATCTATTTTTGCTTAATCATTTTTTAGTAAAGATGCTTAAAGAGATCCTATAAATGTTTATGGTAGTTGGACAGTTGATGTTCAAGGCACATGACAGGAGACTACTCATTCTTCAAGAATCTAATCAAAACAGACGGAGGACATGTCACATTTGGTGGAAATTTCAATGGAAAGATAATTTTCCTCGACCAAATTAGTAACTCTAACTCAGTTTAAATTTCTAATGTAATGTTTGTTGATAGATTAAAATATAATTTTCTTAGTATTTCACAATTATGTGATGATGGATTTCATGTTTGATTTGAAAATGATGCTTGCAATATCATTAATTATAATGATGAAATAATGTTTTCTTCTTTAGGAAATGAAAATGATTACTCAGTTAACTTAGATTCCTTAGCCTCTAAAAATGATCCATTCTTAAGTGTATTTCATAAAGAGTCTTGGATCTGGCATAGGATACTAGGACACTGTAATGTTCAGACCCTTTAAAACCAAACTAGAAAAAAGATTAGTTAAAGACTAACCCAAACATGAGTTTTGAAATGACAAAGTGTGTAATCTGTGTCAAAAGGGAAAACAATACAAAGATTCCGTCAAACCAAAGAATGAAGTGTCAACTTCAAAACCTCTTGAACTGGTTCACATGGATTTATTTGGACCATCTAGAGTTTCTAGCTTAAATGGGAATCACTATGTTTATGTTATTGTAGATGACTTTTCTAGATAAACTTGGACTTTATTTCTGGCTCAAAAAAGTGAATCCTGCTCTTATTTTACTAAATATTCCAAGTCTGTAGAAAATAATAGTGGACATAGAATTAAATCCTTAAGAATTGATCATGGGCGTGAGTTTGAAAATCAAGAGTTTGAATCCTTTTTCTCACAAAATGGTTATAATCACAATTTATCTCCCCATAGAACACCTCAACAAAATGGAGTTGTAGAAAGAAGAAATATAACCCTACAAGAGATAGCTAGACCAATGCTTAGTGAATATGACCTACCTCTTTATTTTTGGGTTGAATCTGTCAATACAGCATGCTACATAATCTTTAGAGTGTTGATCAGGCCAATTCATAAGAGGACTCCTTATGAGTTATGGAACAATAGAAAATCAAAAGTTAACTACTTCAATGTTTTCGGCTGTATTGTCAATATTCTTAATACTAAAGAAAATCTTGACATATTTTCATTCAAAAGAGACGAAGGTATCTTTTTAGGATATTCTATGTCTAGTAAACCCTATAGAGTGTTCAATAAATGAACGAAATCTGTAGAAGAATCTGTCCATGTCAAATTTGATGAAACAGATCCCCATGAGCCTAAAACCATTCTAGATAACCTGGAAGATGATGTATCAAATCTGAACATCAATTCAAAATCCTCAAATACATCTGTGAAAGAATCTGTGAAAACATCTAGTTCTAGAAATTCCCTTCAATCAAGTCACAATGATCATGGACCAGTCGATGAACCTGAAACCACCAGTCCCACCTTTTCAAGAACTGTTTGAACTCTTAAAACCATCCCTTAGATGTTATTGTAGGAGACCTAGACAAAGGAACACAAACTAGAGCTTCTCATAGAAATCATTTTGAACATCAAGTCTTCATGTCACAACTTGAACCAAAAAACATCAATGATTCTATCAATGTTGAATTTTGGTGATGGCTATTCTAGAAGAACATAATCAAGGAACAAATTTGGAAACTTTTTGAAAGATCTAAGTACACATTCACCATAGGCACTAAATGGGTGTTTAGAAATAAGGTAGATGAGGCTGGTAATATAGTTAGAAATAAGGTTATATTATTTACAAAAGTCTATAGTAAAAAATAAGGAATTGACTATGAGGAGACTTTTGCACTACTAGCTAGACTTGAAGCCATCAGAATCATGATTGCTTACACTACACATCTGAATTTAAAACTATATCAAATGTATCTTAAGACTGAATTCTTAAATGGGTATATTGTTGAGGATGTGTTTGTTGGACAACCCCTAGATTTAAAAACCCTCATTTTCCAAATCATATTTATAAATTATCCAAAGCTTTATATGGTTTAAAACAAGCTCCAAGAGCCTGGTATGATAGATTGAGTACTTTTCTTATTTCTAAAGGTTTTACAAAATGAATTCCTCATTATACCCTTTTTATATAACTAATTTCTAATGATTTTTTAGTTTTTCAAATCTATGTAGATGACATTTTTTTTGGATCTTCCAAAAATTCTTTATGTGTTGACTTTTCTAAAATGACGCAAAACGAATTTCAAAAGAGTTTAATGGGTGAACTAAAATTCTTTCCGGGATTTAAAATCTTTCAAAATAATGATGGTATAGATTTAAATCAAAGTAAATATACTAGAGATATTCTAAAATGTTTTGGATTAGATAAAACTAAAAGTAGTAACACTCCCATGAGTACCACTTGTAAGTTGGATCTTGATGAAGATGGAAAATATGTTGATCAACCCAGTTATAGAAGAATGATTGGAAGTTTACTCTCATTGACTGCTAGTCGACCTGACATTATGTTTAGTGTGTGTATGTGTTCTCGTTTTCATGAAAATCCAAAGGAATCTCATTTCATTGTTGTAAAGAGAATTTTCAAATACCTCAAGCACACACCGAATCTAGGACTGTTCTATCCTAGAGTAAAATCATTTGAATTAGTGGGCTATTATAATTCTAACTTAGGTGGCTGAAAGTTAGATAGAAAAAGAACCTCTTGAACGTGTCACTGTTTAGGCAAGTCACTAGTATCATGGTGTAGTAAGAAACAAAATTATGTTGCATTATCTACTGCTGAAGCTGAATACAAAGCTGTTGGCAGTTGTTGTGCACAAATCTTTTGGATGAAACCTACATTACTAGATTTTATATATCAATTCAAGCATGTACCTATAAACTATGACAACACAAGTGGTATTAACATCTTGAAAAATCCGGTTTCACATTATAGGGAAAATCATATTGATGTAAGACATCACATTTTGAGATATCATTATCAAAAAGGTGATATCACTTTGGAATTCATTACTATTGAATATCAACTTGCTGATATATTTACAAAATCAACAAATTCTGGAAGAATAGACTACATCATACATGAATTAGGCATGACAAATATTAAGTAAATGTCTTACTGTTTCATGATTACGGCCTCATAGTTAGTGCTTCATGTTTAATATCTAATAGTTATCGTCTCACCATAAAGTTGATGTTTACTATCTCGCCGTAAAACTTAGTTAATGTCTCACTGTAACGCTCAGTTACTGTCTCGCCATAAAATTTCATTCTCCGTATCACTGTAAAGACCCAATATGATCTCACCATAAATATTCTTTGTGATTTTTAATATTTGAATTAAAAACCGTATCACAGTAATTATCCTTTTCACCTTTTTGTTTTCTGGTAATTTTACTTTTGCGATGTTTGGTGTTCCTAAATGATAAAATAAAGTAATTATCACTCAATTCATCACTCAGTATTTCCTATATTCCCTATTTCATAACCTCGCTTCAAACCAACAACCCTTCTATCTCTCTTGAACATTCGGTGGATTCCCAAGATAAAACGCCCTTCTTCATTGACTCCTGAGAAACATAACACAAAGAACAAGAGAATTGCACCTAATCTAGCACCCGAAGGACCTCTAAACCCAAATCAGGTAAAACGAGTTGTCGTACCTGAGAAAGAGGTTTTCCCCAAATGGATTCTGTATAGTATGTCTCTGGTTCTGAATGTTTTATAAACCAAGGCTGGCTAGAGTGGTTTTTGAAGGAAGATAGACCTATCTATCCTAATATACTGGCTCAGTTTTATCAATATGATCAATTATCCTTTGATTCTGAAGATGGATATGTTGTGAGATGTTGGATCAATCGGTAGAGATTCTCGTTCTCTTCGAGGTTATGGGATGCATGCCTTACGATACCTCATGAAGGCATCTGTGAGGATTATCAGAGAGGACCTCCACCTTCAACCTAATTCTTTGATCAGAAAGATGCTTTGAAATCCTTAACTAGAAATGGAACCAAGAGGAGAGCCATTGCGGATGATCTAGATGGAGAATCAAGACTTCTGTTCAAGTTTACTTAGAATATAGTTAGCCCAAGAAAAGGTGACTTTGCTGTTTTCAAATATCAGGATGTGTTTCTGATCTACCTCATGAAAAATGGGCATATGATCAACCTTTTCAAGTATATCCTTCACTACATGGGTGAAATGATCAAATCCACATCCAAGTCAACCTCCCTATTTTACTCTCGACTTATCTTAGCCATGCTTCTTTCCAAAGGTATGGTTGGACCTAATAAAGAAGTTATAAAGGATTGTGAGCATTTCCTTTTAAAATTTATTATAAAGAGGATGAAGATAAATTGGAACCCTTGGAAAATGGAATGGGAAGAAGACAATGATAGAATTTATGAAAAATTAAATCTTGTGGAACATCCCTCAAGACCAAAAGATATTTCTGATCCTAGTTTGGAACCAGATGCCTTTGTTGAATATTATTCTAAAGATGAAGAAGAGGCTGTTGTTCCTCACAGGGAAACTAGTTTTGTTGAGGAAGACAGTACTCTTATCCGTCTTGTGGTATGTGATAAAGATGTCCCTTTTCCTATAGAAGTTGTTAATCTAGAGGCTCAACCCGAGGCTGAAACCACATATTCTGTCCAAGAAATTGAGAAGAATGCTGTAGAAGAACCTACAGAGGAAGATTTAATTTCTATGCCAGAGGCTAATATTGAGGAACTCCTAGTGGAACAATATGTTCCTAAGATAATCCCTTCAGCTGAGGAAAGGATGAAGTTTTTTATCTATCTAGGCAGGAAATGATAGAAGAAATTCGATACGAGTTTGTGGAATCATATCAATATCCTAAAACTATCAGTCCTGATAAGGATGCAGGTGTTGAGGGGGAGAAACCCCCAAATATAGAATACACAGAAGAACAAAACCCGATACTTCCAAGTCTTATAGACACTCGAATTAATTTCACCAGTTTCTATGATGTGGATGACTCTCAGCAAGTTTCAGTAAAAGGACTTGACCTTTCTACTATGTTCCAACAAAAATATATCCCTAATATTTCTCTTGAGAATGAACCTGAAACCATTTCAATCCCTATTTCTGAACCTTCATCAGTATAACCATCCTTTGTGAGTAAAGATGATCTAAAAGAATTTGGTGATACCCTTTTATCTGGTGTTGAAAAAGTTCTGAATTCTCAACCTGCTATTGTGACACATCTAAGTGAGAAAGATGCCTCATTATTGTTGGAGAAAGTTATTTGGAAAATACAACCTAAAATGATTCATGAGATTCAGGAGGTATGAGTTGAGAATAGACTGCTTAGTGATGAAGCGAATACCGTAATAGGTATGATTGAGGACATAAAGAAAAATATGCATTCGAGATCAGAGCTTGTCTCTCATCCTGTAGATCATGTTGTTCCCCAAATCCCACAGAATGTTGTCTCTGAGATTCATCCACACTTATCTTCCTTAGATGAAAAGGTCGTTGAAAGGAACAAACATATTGTGAATGAAATGCAAGAGCTTGTGGTTAATGTAAGCAAACTCACTTATGAGTATACAAGATGTCTTTAGAAGGTGCTGAATCAACTGAAATCTCTAACAACTGATGTCAATGCTTCTAAAGCCTATGGTCAATCCTCTCAAACCTCTTTAGACAATAACATACATAGAATAGTGGTCAAAGAAGAACTTCAGACTGTGCCTAGTGGCTTCAATAAATATTCTCTACATTAAGATATCAAGAATAGTGAAGGATTTCTTAATCTGGTCCAAATCCATTCTAAAATTGCTAATTACGCTCATTAAGAGATTGCAAATAAAGTGGACTTCTACTTCAACAAAATATTCTCCAATACTGATATGACATATCATTTCAAGTATCTTGTGGAAAATATGAGGATTCCTCCTGTTACTCAAGCTTTCAAGACCCAAGTCCAAATGCTCACAGAGTTTACTCGGTTGCTGGACAGGTTTATATAGAATATGGATGATTTTGAGAAAGCCATGAAGTATGGTGGGGAGATCATTGTGGATTTTATCAAACTCTTGAGGCCCTATCTTCAGGTAAAGAGTACAGCCATTGTTTCTCATCTGGATGCACCTCTAAGACCCATATTTCCTACCTTCACTTCTGCCCTAGCCTCCACTACTATTTCTATTAGCCAAGCTCTGAGTTAGATCAGGCCTATGATCCTTGATCAAAAACTACCCCGATCATCAACTAATCCTACTCGGTCACCATCTGTTTTTGAATGGATTCTTTTACCTTCTCTATCGACCAACTCAATCCCTTATTCTACCTCCACTTCAGTTCTTACGGCTTCCCTATAGAGACCCAAGCTTGATATATATAAACATTGCATTACTTTTGCGGAATAATTAATACATAACAAGAACCAACACTCAAGTATGGTAATAGTTTAATTTCATTGGAAACTCAGAACATAATCTTCTAATAATAGTGAAAGATCTTCAACATCTCCCATAAATATCTTCCCCTTTTGTTTTCTTAACTAAAACCATTCTTTAAATCCTGGGGGAAAAAATATAATGGGTGAGCTCAAATACGTAGTAAGGGTAATCATGGAGAAAATAAAACAAATCATATACATTTGGAAAAAAACATGAACATAATGTTTAAACACCAAAATCTTGAGAAAAAAATGTTGGCAGTACATAAGGCATAGAACATAAAGAAACATTAATCATGATAAAATAGAATGTGAATAAAACATGTAATTGTGGAAAACCATTAATCACATGATATTATTTCCATAGTAGCCAAGGAATTGCTGCCAACACCATCTTAGTGCACAAAGTCCCTTACTGAATCGAGTTTACCCCTCGTTCCAGTCCTGTATCACTGAACCAGATTAACATTCCATTCCTGCCATGTCGATATCAGGAGATATAAATATTTACCCAATGCATTGGAAGGATATATAGGTCCCACCCATCTCACAATGAAATCATTCTTACTTGTTCCACAAAAAAACATAAATCATTCTCCATAACCCAAAGAATAAAATGGGTTTCATAAACATCATACCATCATAATGTAATCCATATAAAACAAATCGATATAATTTCATCATAAGAAGAATCAAACCATGTAAATAAAATATAAATTATACTTGAAACATAATCATACTAAATAATGTCATCTTATATGGAAAATAGTTTTGAAAAAACACATGAAATGAATTCTTGAGGAAAATATCATTTCTTATTCAAAATCCTTTTCTTTTCACAAAATGAAAACAAATTTTAAAAGAAATGGATTTTTTTGAATAAAATCATGAAATATTATAGATGAATATTCATGAAAATTAGGATTTATGAAACCATAAAAAACCCATTCAAGCCGTATAATTTAAAAAAACATTCTTCTCGTACTTTTTTCGGAAAAGTCAAAAAGTACCTTATATGGTAATCAAAGAAAAGATTCCTTTAATAAAATGGGGTAAAAGTCAAAAAATGGTAAAAATGACTTTAAACATACATGGAATAATAGTAAACATTTTATGAAAACATTTTTTTAGAAAGAAAGGACATGGATGATAAACATAACCCCAGTAAATACTTACGAATAAAGAATCTCTGATAAAAGCGAGATTGGAATAATTATCCATTACCTTATGCCTGATATGCTTTGTATGTATCCAAAACACCTGTATAATGATTTAAATAATTTAGTTTACTTATTATAGAATCATATTAATTGTTATGATATCATATATGGTCACTTATGACTTTATATTACTCGTTCTTTTTTAAATTCCATGTTAAAGCAGTGTTTTTGGTAAAATCATTTCATTTATCATACGTGTTTCGACTTGTTGTTCTTGATATTGTTACTTATATCCTGATTTAATTAATTCCAGAATGTAAAAAAATGATTTATATATAATATATATTCATCATATAAATATATATATGATAGATCGATAAATGGAAGGAAATACACTGTTCATGGAGACGGTAAGCCGTACTTACGCATGAACGTTGTTTCCTTTTCCTTATTCTTGAATCGAAGTAAGTAGATGACATATATATATATATACATAAATACAGTAGCATTATTATGTTATATATAACATTATTATTCATTATATATAATTTATAATCAATCTTAAATGATTAACATGGAAAATGAATCTCATCGCGTCGTGGAGACGATAATCCGTACGTACGCACGAGTGATGATATCATTCCCATAATTATTGAATGGAATTGGAGTGGATGATATAATATCACAGAATCAGAATGATGTTATAATAATCATATATAGTTATTATTTACACAATTATTCCCATCCAAGTAAGGTGGTGGTGAAAAAACAGAGTACACAACGGTGTGGAGACGGTATTCCGTACGTACACACGCGCGGTGATTTCGTTTTCCGTAGGATGGATAGAAGTTTAAATTGGGTTTTTTCATATTTATAATAACATATCATTATATTAGTGATAATTATTTTATAACTTTATAGTGAAACAATTAAAGAAGAAGAAGTTGAAGAAGAAAGAAACGTGAAAGAATCGGTAGAAGAAATTACCTCTTCTTCAACGCACATCTTTTAAGCTTCCTCTCAAGGGACTATAGTTGGTCTTTTGAGAAGACCAGAACCTCCAGAATGTGACTAGGGAAGTTTAGAAGATTAATGGGTAGGGTTTGGCCGAGCTTGAAGGATCAAATTCGTGTAAATAAGAGAGGGAGGAGGTGCCCTTTTACAAGGGAGGAGAGGAGCACCTTTGGAAACATAAGAAATATTAATTTATAATAAATTCAAAACCCACTTAAAAACCTCCAAAGATGACATAAATTCAAATATGAGATGATATAGGGTTGTAATATCATCTTCTAATTAAATTCAAACATGTTGGGAAATTATTGTAAACCTTATCAATTTGATTTATCCTAATTTGATTCATTTAATCATATTTGTGGTAATAATATTCTAAATTTTAAATTGTTATAAATACATACTTATATGTGGTAAATTTTCCCTAATTAGATACTTTATAACCTTTATGACCATATAATTTTAAATTTGTAATTTTTAAATATTTTTGTGATTTTTAAACAATTTAATAATATTTTATTTCTATAAAATATCAATAGTTTTAATTTTGACACTATTCATTTATTTGAATTTACAAAACATCCAAACAGATGATATATTCAAACCAAAATATTTAATAGATTTATAACATGTCATATTAATATAAAAAATTCATGGAGCACATGAATTTGTTCTGATATTATTTATTTTAATATTGTAAAACCATTTATTTGGTATATATCTTTATAAAATTATTACTTCAACATTTTTGTATAATTATTTAATAAACTTATTTGTTGCATAAAAATTCAAATTAAAATCCTATGATGAAGATAAATATAATAAATTTCATAATAATATTTTTACTCGAATTTATCTTCTTAAAATAACAACATTTAAATTGTTATATTTATTAAATTATGAAGGCGACATCTTAGACATCATTTAATATAAAATAATATAAATGTTCTAATCAGTTTTATAAGGCTACAAATGGTCCACATATCGACCGTTTCCATATTAGGGTATATATATAATCTATAAATATTGTTTAATCAATTTTATGGTCCTTTTGATAGGTATTGTTATTTTAATGAAAACTATATTATTGATTTTTCACTAAATAAATAATTTCTACATCATTAATGTATAAGCTATTAAGGTAATTAAATATTTCTTAAAAATTACAAATAAATTAACTTGATAAATAATAAAAATTAGCTTTCAAAAGAGGATTTATAATAGAATTTATATTCTGTATAACCTTATATTAAAAATAATCTCGTTATTAATGTTTGAGTGAGATATATTTTACTTTCCTTTAAATAAAACAAATAAAAGGTCTTAATCAAATACAAGTGGGTTCCATTAGATTCCATATCAACCCAAGTATGATTTAGGAAAAAATATAATCATACAATTATATTAAGACAAGTGTTAGGGTAATTTTATAATTCTATATTTACCTTTAATTACCCGATTTACCTGGAACTATGGTAAATAAAATTTACCGTAGTTACTATTTATAATGCCCAAAAATAAAAAATATCTTATTAACATAATTAGGACATACTGATTCCAAATCTGGAATCCATTTTTACAAATTCAAAACAAAAAAGTTGCAGTATTTAATTTAAAATTAATCCCGCTGTTGAAAAAACGGGTTTTAAAAGTTAAAACGTTGCAAAAGGTTGAAATGTTTTTACTTTTGAATTAATTGTAAAATTAATGATAATTAATTACATTATATTAAATGGTAAAAATATATTCTATTTATACTTTAAACCCATTCAATATTATAATTTAACAATATAATTTATCTCGATGAAAAAGTTGTTTTTAATTAAAATTAAGCGTATTTTTACTATTCATCAAAATAAGAAACTTATAAGAAAAATATGAAAAATGTATCCAAAGTAATTTTTTATATCCTGATTCAAAAGAGTAATTTTATTTTGCCAAATGGAACTTATAAACATTTCAAAAACTAAATTTAATGTCGGTGCACCATCAAAAGGCAGCAAAACTGTATTTTTTTAAAAATACTTATTTTACACGAAAAATTTATTTTGTTCTAATACCATGTTCAATAAAATGTTTAAGATGAATTATAATGTCACAAAATTCAAAATGTAGTTAATAATATTCATAATGGATAGTTCATAATAATATTATAACAATATATCATTGTTTAGTGAAACTCAGTATTGCGTACAACACACGCTATTGAGGAAGGTTGCTCTTTTGTGCAACACAAGACAAGAATAGTGTTTGCGTATAATATAAGATAATATAGTCTTGTGTTTTGGTGTAGCGTACAACACAAGATATCAATGAAATTAAAAGAATATTTTTCATAAAATCTCGGAATGTTACATTCTACCCCCCTTAAAATGAATTTCGCCCTCAAAATTCATCGGGGTTATAAATCATTTACTATTCATAGAAACCCACATCGTAAAAAGGAATAGTAAAACTTAATTTTAAAGAGTAAACTATGAGACATAAAAATTACCCAAATTAATTCATCACTAGTTTCCGACATAAAAGAACATAGGTGAAGATATGGATATGGAAGAGAAATCTAACAATCATGTTCTGATGGAAAGTTGTAGAGAACATGGCTATGAAAAAGCCAACAATCACAAAGCCATATGATTATTATGATCTAAGGTACTATCTGATTCATCGGATATGAGGACGCTAGGACAACATTTTTGGTTTTCAAGATCATTTCCCTAAAGTTGTAGAATTTTTTTAATAAAAGAAATACTTACTTGATTTTGGTAGAATCTCGCCATTGTTTGTGCCTTGAACAATTTCCACATCACCTATTAAAGAAATGAAGTTGAATTTGTCTTCCATGAAGTGTTAACAGATCATGCGATAGAATGATAGGTCATTCCATCTGTCTCAAAAATAAGCTTAGAAAAAGTTATATACATAAAATAAAACTAGTTTCTACTAACCAGGGACTTCATGTAGGCCAGTGGTAGGAAATAAAGGTCTGTCACACTTCTGTTTGGGGTTTGATTCTCACTGCCTTGTCCGACGTGATGGGTTATCACCTGTCCCGTAGGTTTTCCTTTTTCTAAAACTACATTATTATAACATTCCATCAATAATATCTAAAAAAGTTCTAGCCTTAAAAAATACTAACTTATGTCCAACACAATCCATTCCAATCTTTAGGCATATCCAAAATACTTCTGTCCAAGATCATATTATAAAGAAAACAATTACTAAAAATGTCATCTACTGAGCATGTGAGTACCATCATTTATCTCCCATATATCACACGATATATCTTTTTGTTCACATTCCAAACATGTGAATACCTTAATCATTCATTCTATTGAAAAATGAATACCCATTGAACCTTAGTAAAAACATGAATGCTGTAAAAAGTTAACTCTTTCCACATACCAAAATCCCAAAATTTATATATACTCAAACCATGATATAACTTTGTCCTTATATCAGTTATGGTCTCATTTCATTTTCTCTTTATCCCTTCATTATGCGCATATCATCTTCTTTCCAAAAATATTTCAATCACTTTTCATGGTTATCGGTACCATACAAATATTTAAAACCAATACATAGTTATTCTAAAATTCCATGATTCTATAAATGTGATTCCATGATACTATTTTGAAATCCAATTATATAAACATTTACTCATCCCACAACATCATGGTCATACTCAACATCACAAATAGTGATCGCATGTGACTTCCCTTGGTCCTTTTCCATAAGAGGTTGCTCATGTAATTCATCATTAGCCCTTGGATTAGGGAATTGGTTAGCATAATTCCCCATTTCCTTGAACATGAAGCATTGAACTGTTGGTGGAGTGGTCTATGTAGTATTTCCTCTATTCATGTCATTAAAAACCTTTTTCCCATTACTTCAGCACTCGGATGCTCGATGACCTTCTTTTCCACACTTAAAAAACTTTCTAGTACCTTTTAGACAATCTCCACCATGCTTCTTTCCGCACTTTGAGCATAAAGAAACATTTATCTTCTTTTAACCATTATTCTGAGATTTCTCCTTGAACTCCATATTTCATTTCTTGACAAAACCATGAGATGGATATGTACCACCAACTTCCATTTCTACCTTGATAGCACAACACATAATTTCATCATATCTAATGAAGTCTCTTATAGCTAATTCCCTTCGAAGACTTGGTTTTAAGCCACTGTAGAATAGATCAACTTTACATTCAGGTTGGATGATAAAGCCAGATGAATACCCTGCAAGACTTTTAAAATTCGCTTCGTATATACCAACAGATTCATCATCCTTTTTCTTAAGCTCAAGGAACTCCTTTTCCAACATTGTTCTAAGAATACGAGGGAAGTAATTATTAAAAAACAAGTTCTTGAACTCGTCCCATTCCATTGATTCAATTTCATCTTGGGGCCTTGTATTCTTAATTAGAGTCCACCACTGGTCTACTTCACCTTCTAAACGGTAAACAACCAGAATTAATTTTTCATGTTATGAACAATGAATTATGTAAAATTTATTTTCAATGGTACCAATCCATTTTTCAACAACAAGTGGATTAGAGGAACCACTGAAAGAAGGTGGACGTTGCCTCATGAAGGACTCAATAGAATATTGTTCCCTTCTATGCTCATTTAGAAGTCCAGAATGATTCATAGCTTGTGTGAGTATAGAAATAAGATTGTTCACTCCATCTCCTATAAAATTGTTTTTTTCAAGAGGACAATCATGGCATTGTCCATTACATTGATCAACACGGTTCCTTCAGGTTCCAGCCATCATCTACAACCCAAAAAGATTAGTGTGAGAGGAAAAAATCATATAGGGAAAACTACATTATAAAGGGGAAGTACCTTCAATATCTAACATATTAGGTTTAATTATAAGATCTTTATCGTAATTCTAGGACTATAAATTATACTTATACTTAACCTTAGGGACATCCTTAGACATGCCTTAGAAATATCTCTAGGGATCTCACTAAAGTTTTTTTTTCTGATCCTAGTTTCCAAAGGTTAAATAAACATTTCCTCTAATACCAACTGTAGAGAACCAATCATGACGTACATGGACATTACATTACGTTTGTGGAATAATTAAAAAATAACAAGAACAAAAACTCAAGGACTGTAATAGTTTAGTGTCCTTGGAAACTCGGAACATAATCTTCTAATCATGGTGAAAGATCTTCAACATCTCCCATAAAGATCATCCCATTTTATTTTCTTACCTAAAACCTTTCTTTAAATCATGGGGAAAAAACATATAAAGGGTGAGCTCAAATGATCAGTAAGGGTAGGAATGGAGAAAATAAAACAAATCATAAACATTTGAAAACAAAACATGAACATAAAGTTTAAACACCAAAATATTGAGAAATAAATCTTGGCAGTACATAAGGCATAGATCATAAAGGAACATTAATCATGATAAAATTGCATGGGAATAAGACATGTAATTATGGAAAACCATTAATCACATGATATGATTTCCATAGTATCCAAGGCATTGCTTCCAAACCATCATAGTGGACAAAGACCCTTACAGAATCAAGTTCACTCCTCATTCCAGTCCTGTATCACTGAACCGGATTAACGTATCGTTCCAGCCGTGTCTATCTCATGAGATATAAATCTTTACCCAATGCATTGGAGGTAGATATAGGTCCCACACATCTCATAATGAAATCATAATTACTTGTGCCAAAAAATAAACATAAATCATTCATCGTAACCCAAAGAATAAAATGCGTTTCATAAACATCAACCCATTATAACTTAATCCATATAAAAAAATGGATAACATTTCCTCATAAGAAGAATGAAACCATGTAAATCATAAAGACATTATACTTGAATGGTAATCATACTAAATAATGTCATCTTAGATTGAAAATAGTTTTGACAAAACACTTGAAATGAATTCTTGAGGATAATATCATTTCTTCTTCAAAATCATTTTATTTTCACAAAATGCCAATAAATTTTTAAAGAAAAGGATTTTTTTTTGAAAATAATCTTGAAATATTTTAGATGATGCTTCATGAAAATTAAGAATTATTAAACCATAAAAAATCCATTCAAGCTGTATAATTTAAAAAACATTCTTCTCATACTTTTTCCAGAAAAGTCAAAAAGTACCTTATATGGTAAAAAATGGAAATATTACTTCAATACAATGTGGTAAAAGTCAAAAAAGGGTAAAAATGACTTTAAAAATACATGTAATTATAGTAAAAACTTTATGAAAACTTTTTTTAGAAAGGATGGACATGGATGATAAACATAACCACAGTAAATACTTATGAATAATGAATCTCGGATTAGAGTGATATTGGAATAATTATCCCTTACCTTATGTCCGATATGGTTTGTATGTATCTGAACCTCTAGTATAATGATTTAAATAATGTAATTTAATTATTATAGAATCATATTCATTGTTATGATATCATATATGGTTCATTTATGAAGATATATTACTAGTTATTTTGTAAATTTCATGTTAAAGCAGCATTTTGGGTAAAATCATTTCATTTATCGTACATGTTTCGACTTATTGATCTTGATATTATTACTTATATCCAGATTTAATTAATTATATAATTTAAAACATGATTTATATATAATATATATTTATCATATAAATATATATATGACAGATCGATAAATGAAATGAAATACACCGTTCATGGAGACGGTAGGCCGTAAGTACGCATGAACGCCGTTTTCCTTTCCTTATTGACTTGAATCGATGTATTTAGATGAAATATATATATACACACACATAAATCCAGTAGAATTAGTTTTTTATATATACCATTATTATTCATTATATATACTTTATAATCATTCTTGAGTGATTAACCTGGAGAATGAATCTCATGTCGTCGTGGAGACCGTAATCCGTACGTACGCACGATCGATGATATCATTCCCATAATTATTGAATGGAATTGGAGTGGATGATATAATATCGTTGAATCAATATGATGTTATAATAACCATATATAGTTATTATTTACACCATTATACCTATCCATGTAAGGTGGTGGTGGAAAAACAGAGTACACCACGGCGTGGAGATGGTATTTCGTACGTACGCACAAACGGTGATTTCGTTTTCTGTAGGATTGATAGACGGTGAAATGGGGTTTTTTTATATTTATAATAACATATAATTATATTAGTTATACTTATGTTATTACTTTATATTGAAACTACTAAAGAATAAGAAGTTGAAGAAGAATGAAAAATGAAAGAATCGGTAGAAGAGATTACCTCTTCTTCGACGCACCTCTTTTAAGCTTCCTATTAAGGGACTAGAGTTGGTCATTTGGGAAGACCAAAAACTGAAAAATGTGACTAGGAATGTTTATAAGAGTAATGGGTAGGGGTTTTCTGGGCTTGAATGCTCAAATTTGTGTGAAGAGGAGAGGGAGGAGGTGCCCTTTTATAAGGGAGGAGAGGTGGCACCTTTGCAAATATAAGAAATATTAATTTATAATAAATTCAAACCCCACTTATAAACCTACAAAAATAACTTAAATCTGAATATTATATGAGATAGGGTTGTAATCACATCATCCGATCAAATTAAGACATGTTGGAAGATTATATTAAACCTTATCAATTTGATTTATCCTTATTTAATTTATTTAATCTTATTTGTGGTAATAATATTCTAAATTTTAAATTGTTATAAATACATAATTATATGTTGGAAATTTAACATAATTAGATACGTTATAACCTTCTCGACCATATAATTTTAAATTTGTAATTTTTAAATATTTTGGTGATTTTTAAACAATTTAATAATATGTAATTTTTATAAAATATCAATAGTGTCAATTTTGACAATATTCAATTATTTGAATTTACAAAAAATCCACACATAATATATATTAAAAAAAATTAATAGATTCCTAACATGTCATATTCATCTAAAAAATTCATGGATCACATTAATTTTTTCATATATTATTTATTTTAATATTTTTAAAAACATTTATTTGGTATATCTCTTAATAAAATAATTACTACAACATTTTTGTATAATTATTTAACAAACGTATTTTTACATGAAAATTAAAATTAAAATCCTATGATGAAGATAAATATAATACTTTTCATAATAATATATTTAATCAAATTTATCATCTTAAAATCACAACATTTAAATTTTTATATTTATTAAATTATGAAGGTGACATCTTTGAAATCATTTAAAATAAAATAATATAAATGTCCTAATCAATTTTATAAGTCTCCAAATGGTTCAGAATTCGACCCAAAGATGATTAGGGTATATATATACTCGACCAATAATGTTTGGTCATGTTTCTAGTCCTTTTGATAGGTATTTTTATTTTAATGAAAACTATATTATTGATTTTTCACTAAATAAATAATTTCTACATCATTAATGTATAAGCTATTAGGGTAATTAAATATTTCTTAAAAATTAAAAATAAATTACCATGATAAAGAAAAATATTTTATATTTCGAATGAGTATTTATAATCTAATTTATATTCTATATAACTATATATTAAAAATAATATAATTTATAAGTTTGAGTGATACATATTTCACTTTCCTTTAAATGAAATAAATAAAAGGTCTTAATCAAATACAAGTGGGTTCCATTATATTCAATTTCGACCCAATATTGATTTAGGGAAAAATATAATCATCCAATTATTTTAAGACAAGTTTTAGGGTAATTTTATAATATTATATTTACCCTTAATTACCCGATTTATCATTAAGTGTGGTAAATAAAATTTACCGTAGTTACTATTCATAACGCCAAAAAATACAAAGTAGCTTATTAACATAATTTTGACCTAAGGATTCCAAATATGGGTTCCATTTTTTCAAATTCAAAACAAAAAATTTGTAGTATTTAATTTAAAATTAATCCCACTTTTTAGAAAATGGGTTTTAAAAGTTAAAACGTTGCAAAAGATTGAAATGTTTTTACTTGTGAATTCGTTGTAAAATTAATGATAACGACTTAAATTATATTAAATGGTAAAAATATATTCTATTTATACTTTAGAACCATTCAATATTATAATTTCACCATATAAATTATCTTGATGAAAAAATTTGTTTTCAATTAAAATTTAGCATATTTTTACTATTCATCAAAATAAGAAACTTATTAGAAAAATATCAAAATTGTATCCCAAGTAAATATTTATATCCTGATTCAAAAGAAAAATTTTATTTTGTCAAATTGAACTTATAAACATGTCAAAAACTAAATTTAATGTGGGTGCACCATCAAAAGTCAACAGAACTGCATATTTTGAAAAATACTTATTTTACATAAAAAATTTATTTTGTTCTCATACCATGTTCTATAAAATGTGTAAGATGAATTATAATGTCAAAAAATTAAAAATGTAGTTTATACTATTCATTATGGCTAGTTAATAATAATATTATAACAATATATCATTGTTTAGTGATACTCAGTATTGTGTACTACACACGCTATTGAGGAAGGTTTCTCTTGTGGGAAAGACAAGCCAAGAATAGTGGTTTCATATAATATAAGGTAATAGAGTGCTGCGTATATCACAAGAAAATTTTGGTGTAGCATATAACACAAGACGTCAATGAAATTAAAAGAATATTTTTCCTAAAATCTTGGGGTGTTACATTTCTATTATGCTACCACTGATAAAGGAAAAGAGAAGACTAGTCATTGAAGAAGGAAAATGTTTACTCCCTTTGATAAAAATGATGTTGCTTTTGTTATACTCCTTTTCTGTTTGTACCAGATCTTATTTTCATTAATGGAATTTCCACTTTTCATGACTTCTTTTATTCTATCCTTTTGATAATCCCAAAAGGGGGAGAAATACCTATATCTTAGACATTTATCTCTATACCTATAGTTGAATCAAATATATACTTTAAATCTACATGATTTGTGATCATCAAAAAGGGGGAAATTGATGGACTCCTCATGTACTAATAATGTTTTAATGATCCCAAATCCTTTTTAACCTGGTTAAATCCTGTAAATTATATCAAATCATGTGTATTATTGTTTAAAGTATTCTCATACTTTAAGAAGATCCATTCCAGATCTGAATTTCTCGACATTTAGTTTAATTACTTTATACTATCCTTGATTTACTTTCATAATATCTTCTTTGAAAAATGATTAAGTCTAATCCATTCTATGATCATCATTTCTTGTGTCTAAATACAGTTTTCTCGAAAATTCTAAGACACCGTGAGTCTACCAGTGGTTTTGTCTTTCTGGAAAAGTAAATCAGACACCGTGAAGTAGACATCATGAAAAACAAACACCATGAACAAGAAGACACCACGAACAAGATGACACCGTGAACAAGCAGACACTGTGAAGCAGACACCGTGAACAAGTAGACACCATGAACAAGAAATCACTGTGAACAAGCAGTCACCATGAACATCCAGACACTGTGACATCTAGACACCATGAACAAGATACCGTGACCGCGAGACATCGTGATCGCAAGAGATCGTGGCTACGAGACACCGTGACATTCATACATTGTGACCAATCTAGACACCATGTGAAGAAGACACCATTTCCATGACATATTTTGACACTGTTTCCTAATATATTTTGTCGTCTTTTAATTTAATCTCTAACTATAATATTTGATTACTTTAATGCACTGACATAATTAATGTTTCATTGTAGACATATCATCGAACATTATGAGGTACGTGGTGCAGAATAAATGAAACATGTCGGCCCCAACACATGCACTCCAAGATAAAAGAGTAGTGTGGCCAAGAAACATGAAGTGTGTGAAAGAAAAACTGGTGAAAAAATATGATTCAAACGAAAAATATGGTCAGCGAGAGAGATAATAGAATACATTTTGAGAATTGGTTGATGCAACCTGATTATGTTGAAGAACACATGAAGCATACTTGAATCCCGAGAACATCATCGCACTGTGAAACACCACAAGGAACACAATCCGAATCTGTATGTCTTGTGACACTCTATTTTCTAGATGAGGACTCGAGTTCTGCATCTTCTTCATCTCAGAAGTCTAGAGCTGCAAAGACCAACACTCAATGCATTTCTAAACCTATCTCAATATTTCATCTCTATTGTGTATCTTTTGTTAACCTTCGAGCAGTGTGTGCTTCTATATAATAACACACTCTGTCTCGTACATCAAACTGAAGGATACATGATATCCTTACTCAAACCTTTTTTATTCTTGTGGTTACCCACTATTAAGTGTGGAAGAGGTCCCTCTGTGGCCTGGTAGTTTGTACCCATGAAGAACTATGGAAGAGGTCCCTATGTGGCCTGGACAGTCCTGTTTACTATTGTTAACCCTGATCCAGTGGGTGGATCAAGGTTTATTTTTATAAACATATTGGTGGTAGGTGATCCACAAGTGGAGTGTATTAGGTCTCGAACTGAGACTAAACCACTTGTTTAATATCTGATGTATAGCTTACATTAGTTTTCTCAATTTTACTGCTTTTCTATATAACTCAAAAATCACTAAATTCACTTTGATAGTTAGTCATGGAAAGATGTTATAACTGTCTTGTCTTAGTAGAATATGTTTAAAAGTATCTTTAAAAACTGACATTAATATTACTGAGAATTAATCATTCTTATGATAAGTTATTTAAACAGTCAAAATCTTATAACAGTATAACCTCGATTAACTGGGCTATATCTAATATTTGGGGAAACAAATTTTTAGATAGAAATTTTTATAGTAACACAATTCACTCCTCCCCTCTTGAGTAATCTACTCCGACCAAAAATAGTGATTTTTTGGAAAACATTCCGGAGCCCTTAGAAAAAAAATATGGTCAATTGAAACATAAAAGTATATATAGGGATACCCACTTTCTTTAGGGACAAATTTACTCCTCTCTTTCTATCATGTTTATCAGGTCCAAGTGCCAATTTTTATTAAAAATTTTGAGCTTTCCACACATATATATATTAATGGTTTTGATTGAAAAACATGTCAATGCATTAAATAGAGATACCAATTTATATATATATATATATATATTCATTGTTAATAACATGTGACTTTTTGATACAACCAAAACTCATGTAAATTATCCTTTTATGGATTTAAAAAAAATAATTAACATCAATTCATTCACTAATTCATTATTAAAATCAATAAAAATCATTTATTGAATGTAGTAACCATAAATATATAATTTATTCATTTGAACATTCATTCATCTAAAAAAAAACACACACACACACACACACACATATATATATATACAAAGGCACATCTTTATATTTTAATTTTATTGAATAATAATTTTTGTATGGCCTTAATCATGATTATGAATGACATAAATGATAATACGATTTAATTACATAAAATTATGGAATTCGTAACTTTTTTTTCTTAAATAAAAAATAAAATTTTACAGTTATATAAAAAATAAAAAATAATTTATTTGTTAATAGTTATGAACTTGATAAGAAGAATTATATATATGTGGAATAAAAAATTACATCTATATGTATAACATTGAATTTTTAACACATAAGAATAATGACGTCATATTCGTAGAAAACATTTATAATTATAATTCCTTTTAATATATATATAGTGAATACTAATTTCAAAAAATATTTCCCTTAATAATAAATATTTAATGATGAAAACATTAATACATAAATACTTACCTTAAAAAATATATTTCTTTTATAAGTATGAAGCTCGTAAATTCATAGTAAGACATAAAAATATCATTTGTAGCAGAAATAGTATGAAATAAAATTCAATTACATATCCCATACATATAAACATTAGACATAAATTATATACATTAATAAATAAATAAACAGATCTATCCCTAAACATAAGAAATAAATATTCAAAAAAATAAATATTTACCTTTACAAAATAAAATTTACATTACTTAAACATAGACATGAAACATAAAATTTAGAAATAAAAACCATGATTGCCTTAGGGAATTTAGTCCATTTATTAAGGAAACACCATTATCAAATTTAATATCTATTCAGAATCATAATATGAAAATAAATTGAATATCACCCTTAATTAAAATCATAGACCTATAAAAAATGACTAACCTTCTACTAATTTGAAAATTTATATCATAATTGAAAAATATGGAGCATATGTATATCCCTTATAAGATTAAAATTATAATGAAAAAATAATTTCAAAACTGAATTTTTTTATAAAAAGTAGTTTCCCTTACCTCAAAACAATTTAACCGACCATACTTCTGCTAGCTTAGACACACTAGGAAGATAAAGAGAAGAGAGAAAAAATATTCAAACTGGGTTTAAAACATCCCTAGATATGTATTCATGAATTCAAAAAGGTGAAGAACTCATATAGAATGGAGAGGCAGTGCAGAAAGAGGCTCTCTATTTGTAATCTAATTCTACCAATTTGATTCAATGTTCTGTATTTTTAAATCATAGAAAAAAAAACTGGATTTGAAAACATATCAAAATGACAATAATTTCAAGCTTGGATAGAAATATATGTGCACAAAATATTGGACAATTAAATTTTGATAGTGAATGGAATAATTGTCTAAAAAAAATAAGTTCAACAACATTATTGAAAAAATTAAAAATACCACTAGAGAGATTGTATATTTGATAAGAGTGGACCAAAACCAATGATCTATTGATCAATGTCAAATCCAAACACAAATTAAGATGACCAATATATCTATATTGATGGAAATAGGTGTAGAATCAATGGAACAGAGGATGAAATACACCTACAAAAAAATCCTACATATCATAGAACTATGAATAATGGACCACACATTTACTAAAAATCAAAATCTAACTGTAATCAAACCTCATAGACATAACTTGGATCATTTACACTAGAGGATTATCTCACTCGAACCACTCTTAATGGTGGTTGATTACCCTTAGACTATTTTAATCCCTCCACATGGATTGAATCTATCAGTTTTCCTCATCCGAAATCAACCTAAACTTCCCCCTCTCGAGTCGATCTTCCCTAAAACCTAAGGCTCGGTTCGCTCGAATGATGCTCCCCCTTAAACAATGATTCCAATAATTTTTATTTATACATTAAAATTTAAATTTTTAGTAATTTCAACTTTTATTATTATCATTTACTTAATATAACTTAAATTTAACAAAAATAAAATTATTATAATTTTTAATAATTGGAAAAATATATATAATTTTATTCATATTCATGTATCATTTATAAATAAAAATATAATTAAAATTTTGTTTTATAATACTCCTATTCATTTATAATATAGTTATAATTTTCAAAATATTATTAAAAAATCTTTAAATATTTTATCTTCTAAATTTATATATATACTTTTTTTATTTTTTATTTCATATAAATTTCATGATTAAGTTTATATATTATCTAAAATGATACATTTAATATTCATGATTAAGATTACAATATTATTCATTTTCATAATTAAAAATAATAATTTTATATTTTACAAAATATTTTATTTATCCTTTTGATATAAATTAAATTTTGTTATTTATGTTTATATTAAATTAATAATAAATAAAGACTCTTAAAAAATAAAGATACAGTATTTGTGAAAATCGGTTATTAAGATAAACTCATATATTATTTATAGAAATTAAAAAATTATGTAATTATAATTAATTAATTAATCACTTAGAAATTAATGGGATGTTAAATTATCCCCCTTAAAAAAATCTTTCCCCCACAATTCGTTTTGTCAGATTAAAAAAATATGAACTTATGTATTCAGAATTAAGAAAAATTAAGAATGTCAAACTTATAAACTCTACCACTTATGTGAAAACATCTAATCTCTAATATTTTCTAGTCCATCACTATGATAAAAACTGAAAATACCCTGACCCTGCACATTCGGGTTCAGTAAAGAAAACTATTGTGTATTTTTTTATAAAAGACTACTGAAAATACACAGATCATTTTAAACTGTAGGAACATTTATTATATTTGTTTTGTAGATATATATACATACATTTCAACACAGAAGAGATATAAAAAATACAAAAAATACAAAAATACATCACATCTCTTTAATACACAAGTGAAATGAACACCTTTTGAAAACGATACTAAACCTGTGAAAAATAAGGTTAACACTAAGGGTTTTAATTATTTTTCATTAATGAGTTTTCAAAATGGTCCAGTGGAAAATTCGTTTTTAAAATACCATAATATAATATTACAATTCTTTGAAAAAAGTATAATTTGAAAATGATTAAAAACTAATCCAATGATTTTCCAAAACATTAAGAATGATTTTGAAAACAAACCCATGAGGTCACTTGAAACAAATAAGGCTATTTGGGCCAACCCACTTTTTGAGAGACGAGTTCACTCCCCACTACCTATCATGTCTACCAAGTCCAAGTTTAATTTTTTTTAAAAACATTTTGATATTTCTATACATATATATATGTGTGTGAATATTTAACTATAGTTCTTTATTTAAAAACATGTCAATGCAATAAATACACATACACAATAATTTTTATATAAATATGTATATATTTATATGTGAACTTACATTAGAAATCACTTCTGAGTTTTTTTACAACAAAAAATCATCTCAATTCACATTTTTATGGATTGTTATGAAAAATAATTTACAACAATGTATTTACCCTTTCAATCATAAAACACATAAATTAATTTATTGAATGTCATTTCCATAAATATATAATTTATTTATTTGAACATTCGTAAATATACATATATAACTTGGTATATATATATAATGAAAAATATTTATTTATGAATTTTCTTTAATAATCATTGATGTATGGCCATATTTATGATTATTAATGACATAAATGTTGTCATGATTCCATTACATAAAATCATAGAATTCTTAAATTTCTTTCTTGAATAAGTAATACATGTATACACTTATTTAAATAATCATCAATAATATATTTATGAATGGTTATGAACTTCATAAAAATACTTATATATATGTTTGAATAAAAAATTACATTTATATGAAAACATCGATTTTATAACACAAAAGAAGACTAAATTCATATTTAAAAAAAATCATAATTGTAATACATTTAAATATATATATATAGTGGATAATTATTTAAAAAATAAGTCCCTTACTAATAAATATTTAAATATGTTAACATCAAAACATAAATACTTCACTTACAATAATATCATTCTCCCATAAGGATGAAGCTCATAAATTGATATCAAGACATAAAAATATCACTTGTAGCATAAGTGGAATATAATCAAATTCAATTAAATATACCTTACATATAAACATATGACATAAATTATATACATTAATAAATAAATAAATTTAACCCTTTCTGAACATAAGAACTGAATATTCTAAAAAATAAGTACTTCCCTTTACTAAATAAAATCAACATTATTTAAACATAAAAATGAACCATAAATATTTAGAATTGAAAACCATGTTTTCATCTGGAAAATTACTTTCTTGATTATGAAAACACCATTACAAAATTTAGTGAAAATAATGAACCATTATATAAAAATGAATTTAACATCACCCTTAATTAAAATCATACTTATCTTAAACATAAATGAATAAAAAACCTCCTACTAATTTAAGAATTAATATCACAATTGGAAAATAAGGATCATAAATATATCCCATAAAATATTAAAATTTAAATGAAGAACTGTTTTCAAAAATGAAAATTTTCTTCATTAAAACAAGTTCCCTTACTTCTGACAAACTAAACATATAGTACTTCTGATGACTTGGACACACTAGAACACTGAACAAAAGAGAGTAGCAGTGCAAAAAAGGGTGTTAAAAAGCCCCAACTATGCGTTCAATACTTCAACATGGGGAATAACTCAAATTGAATGGATGGAAAGTGCATAAAAAGACTCTCTATTGGTAATACAATTCTATTATTTTTAAAAATATATAATATTTCAATTTGATTCAAAGTCGTGTATTTTTTAATCATAGACAGAAAAATCATGATTTGAAAAAATTTCAAAACAACAATAATTACAAGAATGTGAATCAATATGGGTGAATAGAGGATCAATAAATTAAATTCAGATAGAGAAGGGAAGAATCTGTTAGGTCCAATATACAATGAAACATAAGAGGTGGGGAACTGTGTCTTCTAAAAAATTATCCACAATTCTGACTTTTGACACCCACTGTGAATTATGAAGATATTTAGTTTTTTTATTCTATATTAAAATATATAGTGGATAAATAGAAATAAAGAACAGAGATTTTTATAGTGGTTCAGGGAACAATGATCCTCTAGTCCACTCTACCAAATTCTTTCTCTGCGTGCTTGGTGAATTTCACTAGAATGGTCCTCATATCACATGAAAAAAAATTCCACAAATGAGTAAAGGAAATTGACACCTTTAAAACAATACTAAAACAATTTATTCTTTTTCTATAATAAAGAACCAATTTTCCACAGCTTAGATCGAGAAGCTGATATGTCACCAAAACTGAGTACGAGTAGTTGAAACTCTCATCAAATCAAAAGATATTTATTCGTTGAAAGAGGTTAAACTTAACAATTGCAGCATCACAGAATTAATTGTATACATATCATCTTGTTCAGAAATGATAATAATCAAGAATGAATGAATTTGAAGATATCTGATTGAAAAATATCTTCAATTGAAAAAAAAAACAAATAGTAATAGTGATGTTACAATGGAATGATGAGCAACATGTATGCCACCAAAGTGTAGTTTATTTCAGAGTCGATCGTTCATTGAAGCACTATAATCGATTATCAATAATGTATTTATATATGTTAATCTCTTATCCCACACACACAAATATATTTTAAGAACATATTCTAAAAGAATATATAAGACAAAAAAAATTCTTTGGGATATCATATCCAAAAAAATAGCATGATTGATCATGGAAATTCAAATTATAAGTAACGGGGATAGTCGAAAATTCCCTTAAGAATATGATAGATTTTCTCCGATGAGAACAGTTTCTTGAACCAATCAAAAAACAATAAGTTAACAGTCTTTAAATTTTATCGTGACCATTTTAGTAATCTCATATTTAAAATGCGAATAGAAAAACTTTGTCATTGAGAACACAAAATAGGGTTCAACTGCATAGTATTGAGTTTCTTAGCGTAGTGTAGGGTTGCAATGTGTATCATAGAGTTCCTTAGAATATTGTAGGGTTCGTTGGCCATACATTCAGCTTTACATATTATAGATAATAAAGTAGCATAGGGATGATAATCTGTATGTTTATTCTTGTCACTATAAAATCCAAAAGTATCTTTGATTAACCATAGGGTCAATTTTACCGAAATTAGGGTATAAAAAATAAATCAAGACTCCAATGTAGGGTTTCTGAGCCACATGTGTGTTAATTTTCCCAATGTAAGGATGTTGATCCAATAAAATCTTTTTAGCATAGGATAGGGTTGAAACAATACATAAGAATTTTATTTCCTGCATAACATAGGGATGATGACCCATACTCTCATTTTTTGAATGTAGATTTGAAAACAGTGTTTTCAAAGTAATTCCCATAACATTAAATTCCATAAAATGAATATAATTTCATTAAAACATACTCTAGAAAACATTATTATAAAAATAAAAAGGGTGTTTGTGAACATCAAAATGATCATAAATTATAGTGTATTTCTGAGACAATAATAGCCACCAATCTCCCTCTTTTTGATGAACAGAAAACCCATAACACAATCCATAACAAAATTTAATTAAAATGTAGAATTTTTAATTAGACCAAAATAGATATTGAAAATATTTTGATATCACAATACAATTTAGATAAAAGAAAGATACATGTAAATTTTAAAAAAAATCTAATGAAATGTTGTGGTTTGAAAATATTCTCCCCTTCCCCATCAGAGATATTTATGGTCTACAAACCTTTTATCCCCTATTTGTGATATCAAAAATATGGTTGTGAAAGAATTAATGTGTTAAAACATAGATAATATAGCATAAAAATAAAAATGAATAATTATATATACTGTTATAAGAAAACGAAATCTAGGATGGTAGTGAAGTGTTGGTGTTTAATAAAAGTTAAATCTAAATACCAATAAGCTGGATTGAAAATAATCATAAATTCAAATGTTTTGAAAAATTAGGGTTCAATCCACAATCAATAAATGATTCATCAAAATGGCGGGCTAAATTTTAGTATCAGCAGGGAAAAAGGTTTCTTCATGACGAGGAATGGATTGAACTACACTTCTAAGATCAAGAAGCTTCAAAAGTAGGCTTCAGAGATGGGGGTTGAATACTTCTGGCCATTTCTGAAGTATCTTCCTTGAATCATTTCCAACCGTTAAATTATAAACCAAATTGATAATTATAAATGGATTCATAGCTTCCTATAAATGGATGAAGTTTTTCAACTGGTCCTTGATTTGATGAAGCACTAATCCCAACCAGGATTCATTTGAAGTAAGATTACTAAGAATATGATATTGATTATACAACAGAACATTTAAATGAATGTTGACACACTGAAGAGTGTGCAGCCTATCAATAAAATTAGCCATTAAAAAAGTAGTTGCTGCAAACTTTTTAATATACTCTTGTGGTGTCTCTTTAAAAGAGGTTGAAGCTTGACGACTCGTCCTATGATACTGAAACTCTCTCTCAATCATCATCTTAAACTCATCAAACTCTATCTTCTTGAAAGACTCTTCCTTTAAATAAAACAATTCTCTTGAAATTTTTTCTATAACCTTTTTAATATCATCAATAGAAAATATTTTTTCTTTGAATTCCCTTAAATGTATCTTATGAGCTTTAAAATATGATCTCAATATTGAAATAACTCTGTACTTATCAAACTTTTTATTCACATTTTCTAGCTGTTCTCTAAGAAATGAGTTCTGAGCCTCCTAAATATTGATCTTTTTAACTAATTCATTAGCCTCAAAATCATATTATTAATGTGAATGATCTCCTACTTGATTAAATTCAACAATATCCAAGATTGGCTCACCATCTTCTTCTATTCTATTTTTGAATGTAGATCCCCCGCAAAACACTAGTATCTAGGAAATCTACCCAGTCATGTTCTAGACATTGTGACTCTTTATCATTTTACTCATCTACTAGAGTCTCACATTCTGCTACTCATTGATCACCAAGAGGAGTGTCACACACACCTCCAAAAATATATTCAACTCCATCCTCTAGAACATTGACTAAAATTCTTCTAATATTTGAACAAGTGGTTCTTTTTGACGTGATGTTTCATCTTCATCAGGAATTTGTCAAACTGATCCAACTGATGGAATAATCCTTTTCTCCCCCTAAGAAGCTACTAAAAACAACTATGATTTTTCCACACAAGATGGTATTAAACTGTTTCATGAAGTGATATGAACAAAACCATGTTCATTAAAATTTATAGCATTTAAAGTATTGTTGTGGTGACACGATCTACCAAAAAACATATTGAAAATCCTTTCATTTAGTTGAAAAAAATGAAAAAATTATTCCATAGTGATAATATCTCATCTTTTCATCCTCATGGAACCAATTCTATAGATATCATGTCATAGACTAACATAAATTTAACTTTATATTGTTCAAAAACTAAAACATGATATACATGTTAGTATAACGAACTTTCTCAATCTTAGTAGTGCTAGGAAAAATTCATGATTGAATAAACATCAACATCATACTACGGCCAGGAGAATGTTCTTTCATCAATACCTTCTTAATAGTTCTTGTTCCAAATAAATAAAACACAAAATCCTTAGACGATTGTCTTCCATTACTGATATTCCTTAACCCTAATTAAAACTCCCCATCTTTGGGACAATAAAGTATCTTCTCCATTTCTTCAAAATAAAATGAAATCACTGTATCTTTAATCATAGATACAATATAATCTTCTCCAAATCCAAGACTAAATGAATTATTTTTTAAAAATTCCTTTACATAAATTTCATATACCATCAAAATGTTATTTTCTCCCAAAGCTTAATCCAAACCTTAAAATCACATTACTTAACAATGCGACAGATTTGTAGAATCAAAATAGACAAAATCAAATACCTTTACCAAAACCACAATACGAGATTTCCTTAAAGCATGGACATTGCTATCTAACTCAGCATATATAGATATTCGAGAGGTTTCCATTTCAGAAGGTTTCAATATTAAACGGATTGTAGGATTAATTTTTGGGAACAAGGTAATCGAAAGAGGCTCTGTAAACCGAAAGAATGTATAGATGAAGAGAAAGATAGTGGGTGAAGGAAAATGGTATGCTAAAACCATTTGATAATGTACTCATTACTTTTTAATATAATAAATACAAATATTATAAAATGAAAAATAAAATTCTTTCCAAAAAATAGTAAACCGTAATTGAATAAAAAATATTAAATAATGCTTACTAAAATAAAAATATAGAAATTGAAAATAAGTTAATAAAAAATCACATAAACTCAAATATTCCTAACACCCACTTAATAAAATCAAAACTAACACTGGGAAGTGTTTTAGTAAAAATATCAGCTAATTAGTGTCAATTTTAAAAAATTCAAAAGATATATCATTTTTAAGGAAATGATATCTTATAAAATTATACCTTATATAAATGTTATTAGTATTAGAATGACTTATAATATTTCTTGAAATCATTATAGCTTTATTACTATCTTATAAAATAGGTATACTATTATACTTTAGTCTAAAGTATAATAGGTTTTTTTATCAACAAAACTTGTGTACATAAACTATGAGCAGACATATATTCTGCCTCACTGATTGACAGGGTTACTGAGTGTTGTTTATGACTAGAACACGACACTAAATATTTTCCTAAAAAGTGACCTATACCTGAGGTAAAATTTTTATATAATATACTACCTCCAGAGTCAGCATCTGAATATGAAATAAAACAAAAATCAAATGTTTTGGGGTAAAGAAGATATTAACAAAAGTTCCTTTTAAATATCTGAATATTCTTTTAACAGTATTAAGATGAGAAAATTTTTTATTTTATTGAAATCTAGCACAACGATATACATAAAACATAAATTCTAGTCTACTATATGTAAGATATAAAAAACTATCAGTCATAACTCTATTTAACTTTTTGTCAGCTGGTTTTCCAACTTCATCAAAATCAAGTTTCATATTGGTAATCATAGAAGTTTTATATGTCTTATTGTTCTCAAGCCCAAACTGTTTTAATAAATATAATATATATATATATATTGATTTAAAATGTTTCTGTATTATTTTTTATAAATTTGAAATCCTAAAAATAAATTCAGTTCTCTCATTATACTCATTTCAAATTCAATTTTCATTAATTTTGAAAAATCATGACAAATATTTTTATAAGTTGAAACAAAAATAACATCATCAACATAAATTTGAAATAATAAAATAATATAAAAAACCGGTTTTCCTAAAAATTATTGGATATAGAAATCCAATAATAAAACCATATTTCAATAGAAACGAACAAAATCTTTCATACCATGATCTGTGTACTTATTTAAGTCTAGAAAGCGTTTTAGAAGGTTTAAATGAAAAATTTGGGTTTTGAGGATTTTCAAAACCAGAGGGTTCTTCAATAGAAACTTCCTACATTAAATAACCATTTAAAACTCAAGAATTAACATCCATATTATTTAATTTAAATTTTATATGAGGTGAAAAAGCTAAAAGGATTATTATGGATACTAGTCTAGATATATGAGAAAAGGTCTCATCATAATCTATACCTTATTCCGGATAATATCATTTTGATACTAAAATAGGTTTATTTATGGTAATTATCCCTTGATCAACATGTTTATTTCTAAAAACCAACTTATATCCTACAACTGCATGAATGATTAGTCTTTGAACTAATTCCCAAACTTCATTCGTTTTGAATTCTTTAGCTCTTCCTGCATTACTAACATCCAAATCACATCATCTAATAATTCCTCAATTATAATAGGTTACAACTAATATATAATGGTAAAGAATATAACTTCGATTCCTACATTTATTCTAGTTAAAATTCCCGTTTCTAAGTCCCCTATAATTGTTTCTCTAGGATGGTTATTTAGAGTTCTATACTATCTAGGAAAGACAAATTCAGGTTCTTCATTATAATGTTCATCTGTACTGGATTGAACATTATTAAAATCATTGTCAAAATTATCTTTATGGGTTTTATGTCTCATGTTCTAAAAAATTCTTATTGACATTGTGTATTTGATATATTTTTAGTTAAAGGACCGGTTTCACCAATGTTCAATAAACTTATTTCTTAAAAAATCCCTGATTACTTGTTAAACACACTATTAGATATAGAAGTATCATAATTTCTTAAATGTATTCCTTCATAATCTATTTTATTGAACATACCATGGTTGTGATTAGTATTAAATACATACACCTTGAATCTAAAAACATTAATGTAGATTACTTTAGATTTTCAGTTGTTTCAAATATCATAACGTTTTATTATGATAATAGGCCAAATTAAAACTCTATTCATAATGTAGATGGATGTTGTTGCAGTTTTTGCCCAAAAAATAGGTAGGAAGACTGTATTCATTCTTCATAATCATTCCCATTTGTTGAATAGTTTTATTTCTCATTTAAATAATTACCTTTTATTAGGTTTTCTTGGTGCGTTGAAGGTGTGTTTAATACATATATTTGAGAAAAAATAAATGAATTCTTGATTAAAAAATTCTCCAGCATGATCATTTCTCAATAAAATTATTTTTGAACATTTTTTATTTTGATCAATTTTTTAAAAAACTATCCAAAATAGTGAAAACATCACTTATATTTTATAGAAAATAAACCTAATAAATGTAGAATAATCATGTACAAAAACCTATAAATATATTTTACCTTCCAAAATTTCTACTCTGGATGGTCCTAAAAAATCCATATGGATAAGTTCTAAAGGTTTAAATGTAGAAATTTTGGTAATATATTTGATTGAATATTTGTGCTACCTTCCAATTTGGCATGCATCACAAAATCTATCATTATAAGAAATATGACTAGGAAATCAGAAACTAATTTTTTATTTGAAAAGATATGTAAATCATATATATTTCAGTGATCAAGTCATCAATGCCAAATCTATGATTTGATTGTATTAGTAGTTAAACAATTCACTTTCTGTTTGTACAGAAAATTTAGGACAAATGTATCTATAAAGAGACAACCTTAAACATTAAATAATCGTGAATTAAGACAAGAATTAACATTTAGGATATTTTCAGGTTTAGAGTTTTAGAGAATTAGGACTTAACTATTTAATAAAAAATTGAATATTACATGTAGACACTACTACTCAGTATCCTCTTTTCATAAAATAACAACTCTTAAAAAACATGTCTAGTTCCATGTTTTAGGCATCATGAGTTTCCTTGATCCAATCCATGACCATATTCATCTTTCTATCCCGTGGGAAAACATTTCAAAAACATGGGATGAGCATAAAAAGCTTAGTAAGTATTATAAAATAAGGAAGAAAAATATTATCCCATCAATAAATACAAATCAATGAAACCAATGCATTTCCAATCAAAACATACCTTACAAAATCATAATATTTATTAATAACAAACATAAATCATAAATCATAATTGTAAATTATGGAATTAATAACATACTTACATTGAAGTTATCACAACTACATAGGGAGTCACATTTAGAATACCCATCAGAGTATATTCCCTAAATCTCATAGGATAAACATTAACGTTTACCTCTGTCACATTACCCAATTCATTGGAGAGCTATCTCGGGCTCACCCACCCTAGTTTTATCACGGATCCACCCATATACATAAACAAAGCCCACGAACCATAACATATTAATAACAATTAAAACAATCATAATGTAAAGATAAAAGTTTCACATTGCAATCAAAATATATCATTTCAATATATTTCCCAAATCAATACTTTATCAATCCATTTTAATACCATTCAAAACATTTAATAAAGATATTTTTGAATCAAAGTGTCCCATACCACTTTAATTATTTTAAAGGAATTAAATTTATATAACACTAATGTCCATATAAATAAATCCTAAATACCATTTGAAGAAAAAGACATTAATGATAAATATTTATAAGAATAAATCTTTAAAACATTTAAAACGATATTTTAGTGAAAGAGTTTTAAAAAAAAAGAGAGACGCTTGAATACAAATAATTGAGGAATAACATATAATCAGAACTTTATAATATCATGATAATAAAGGTATTCATGATATAATATGTGAAAGGACAATATATACACCACATAATAGTGAATTTGTGCATAATAACAATGAAGTCTCAATGGAATGTAAATTTGAGATGAAATCCCTTATAAAAACTGTATCCGTAGATTAAGGATAAATAAATTACATAATAATGTGTGAAAAATAAGAATAAAACCCATATAAGATTATATTATGTGTGAAACAATAATATTTTATTCACACATATTCATAGCATGACATAATTAAGTAGTAGAAGTTTAACCCTAAGAATTGAAATTGGGTTAAGGAGTTCTCTTACAAAAATTCGACAGCCTAACGACGTCAATTAAAAATTCATAACAAATTAATGAGAGGGAAAAGGAACTCTCATTAAATGGACATAAAATTTACATCAATAAGGATATAGATATAGAATAACATATCCCAACATAATAATATGTAAATTAAAAGACATAACAAAAATAAGTCTTTTAAAGAAGAGGAGGGTGAAAGGTTCCCTTACCGATTTGGTAACTTAAGAAACATGAACCCCATGAATGAAGGCACATAAAATGTAGATTAAAATACCAATAAATGAAATTATATTACACAAATAGTAGAATAATGGTCTATAAATACACCACACAAATGGAAATAGTGGAAAATATAGCATGAATCTAATGAGAATAAACGTGAGATGAAAACACCTTATCTTGTTGTAATCAATTGAGTCATATGAAAAAATATAATAACCACCAAATTAATCACAGAATACAAAGAATATAAAGTTAATATTTATAATATATATAAAATGTAATTACAAAGTACACCACAGGCATGGAATAAGTGGCGAACAATGGAAATCTCACGGACATGAAAGTTAGATAAGAATCCCTTACCTTGTGTCCGACTTGACTTGATTGTTCCTTGTTATTCCTGAATAATAAACATAAGTTAATTTAACAATACTAAGAACCTTTTTCAAGTTTATTATTCCTTTTATAGAACTTATTAACGTGCTATAATCATTATTGTAATCATTTATGTTAATAATGGTTGTTTTGTCGATATTTGGTACTTGAGTCAAAAATGAACTTGATATAATTATAAATTGTCCATGTGATCAAAATTAAATTATCTCTAGAATTATATTATTAATTTAGATGTTATATATATCATATATATCTAGTATATATGTGTATTTATAATAATACATAACATTTTGAGATAATAAATGAAATGCATCGTTCATAGAGACGGTATGTCATACGTACGCATGAACAATACGATCATTTCTATTTCATATTTTAATTGAATGAAAACATAACGATACATAGGTATATTATAATTCCATTATAATATATATGTTATATATGTTACACAAGTTCATAGGTTCTATCTTTTATACATTCCAGGTATGGCATGAACGAGCCATATCATTTTTAGGGGGCAGTAGTCCGCACTTGCTCAAATAAAATTATCGTGTTTACCCATTATGGAAACCATAAAGGTATGCTATAAATGAAGAATACAGAATAATTTAATCAATATAAATATAATATATATCACATATAAATAAAGTTCCATCACAATGGCCACCATGATAGGTGGTAGGAGATAATTGAATAATCATCGTTTCTTGTGGCAATTGTTCACCATCCACAGAAATAGTATGTTCTTTACCCATTAGATGGAGGTGTGTGTAAGTGTATCTAGAATAATTCTTATAAAAATATCCTAGTATATTTAGGATACTGGTTTTGTAATAAAATAATGTAATAAAAATGTTTTATGGGGTTGGTGAAGTTAAATAAAACAAAAGAACTTAAGAGAAGACGTTACCTTTATATCGGGTAACTCCCTTTGGTTTGAACCAAAATGATTTCTTGAAGTGCGTTCGGCCTAAGGTAAGGCTTCTAGGATGAATATAGGGGTCTTGGGATATTATTGGAGTAGAGTTTGAACGAGAAAATGGCATGATAAGTGAGAGAAATGGGTAGAAAGTGAGGGCTTATTATAAGGGGAGAGGATGGTCTATTTTTGGAAAGTTTGAAAATATTATTTTATTATATAATTATTTTCAGTTTCTAATGGCCCAAAAATTACTAATGTCGAATATAAGGTGGCCCATGCTATAAATAAAATCATAAAATAATAATTTGACAAGTTTTGGATATTGTTTTAATTTTTATCTTCTTATTTATTTTAATCATACATTAATGACGTAAACACTGAATCATCATTGTGTCATAAATAATTTTATTTATGTGATATCTAAAAATTATAAAAAAACAAACATGATGTAGGAAATAATTTAATATTTCTAATGAATATTTATAGTAAAATATATCAATTATTTAATCCCACATTAAAATTGTTTTAGTAAAACAATACATTTTTATGACATTTTTATATTTACTTTAAATAAAAAGTTATTAATGTCATTATCTTACCCAAGTGGATTCATTGGGTCCCCAAATTGACCCCTATATTTTCTTGGTCGGCCATGACTCATCCAATAAGGTTATGACTAGTGTCAAGGTAATTTTATATTATTAAAATATTGTTTTTACCTTAAATTACCCTAATTACCTTTAATCGTGGTTAATAAAAGTCAAAACTTACTATTCACAAAAACTATTTTCATCCCATTGAACCACATTTTACTTACTAATTATAAGAATGTATGTCAGATTTTTTAAATTCATTTCAAATAAGTGGTAATTTATTTTTTATGCAAATTTGGAAAAACACTTAGAAGGTGGGTAAAAAGTCATTAAAAAGTTCAATAGAATTTTATATATATAATCATATTATAAAATGATTCTAATGAATTACATTATATTAATATAGATATTTTTTATCTATTTTGACTTTAGAACAAATTTAAATTTAAAAATAATTATTTAAATAAAATGTTGGTGTCAAACAATAACGCATTGTTTTTCACTATTCATAAGAAATTGAATGTTTTCATGAAAATACCGAAAATGCACTGTAAGATAAATTTGAAATTCCAAATTGAAAAATGATTTCTGTTTTACAAAATCAAAGCATAAGAAGTTTTATTAATTAATTTTATAATTAATTCTCATCATCAAAACAAAAAGCGTGTTTTTAAGAAAAAATAACCATCAAAGGATTGATACTTCTTAATGTCCAATTCAAAGTGAAATTACTTCCAATGGACAAAATTGGATTTAATGGTAAAAATATAATATATTTACACATTAAAACCAATTAAAAATATAATCTAACAAGATAAATAAATTAGATTAAAATGAAATTTTGAATTAAAATACAACATTTTTTTCACTATTCATTAAAAAACAAACATTATCAGAAAAATATCAAAATTTTATCCATAGTAAATTTTGATGTCCTGATTCTAAAGATGAAAATTATTTTTTCAAATAGAATATATAAAAATGACAAAAAATATATTTAAAAATGGTTTACCCTCAAAAGGCGGTAAATCAACCCATTAAAGAATATTAGAGTATTTATGCTTAAAATTAGATTCATTCACATTTTAAGCCGCTAAATTATATTGGGAAAATATAAAAACATTTAAAAAACATGTATAATCATATTTTAGTTAGTTCTGTTCATTCCTGAAAATACAACAGCTAAGTGTTACATACCATTTAAAATAATAATATTATATTTTTAGTGTGCAACGTAAGATTTCAAAGAAACCCGTTGTTGCATATCAGGTACGCTATCGAACATAGCAACCCCATTAAAGTAAAATTAATAATTAATTTAAAAATATTAATAACTATGAAAATGTCGAATACTTTATTTACCTGAGAAGTTAAAGTATAAACATTATCAGTTCTAGGGGCTCTAAATTTATGCAACGTATCTTTAAATACATAGCAGTAGTTGTTAGAAAAATAAATAGACAAACCATCATAACAACGTTAATAAATAATTATAAGATTATGCTTTAACCTTTGCACATACAGAACTTTTTTTTATTATGATAGTCTTTTGATCCCCAACAATTCGAACTCCAACAATTTTTCCATTGGCATTGTCACAAAAAGTGTCTGATTATCCATCCAATCGATTTAGTGTATGATATGTTTTTAATTCTCCACTCATATGCCTAGAATATCCACTATCCAAATACCATATGGACTTTTTTTGTGACATGTTTCCTATATAAGTAATTAAACAAATGACTTTTCTTGTACCCATTTCTTTTTTGGTCCAGTAATGTTAACTAGTAATGATATGTGAATCCAGATATGTTTTGTATTTCTAGAACTCATATAATTTTCTTCTTAAAAACTTTTGGAAATAATAGTTATTTTGATTCCACTAATTTGAGGATTTTTTAAATTGAAAATATTAGTGACATGGCCTCTTTTTTGACAATTATAACATGTTGAATTTTTTGAATTAGTCACAAAATAAGTTTTATATAATTTAGATTTGTCTCCCTTACTTACTATTCCAATAATTTCCATTTTAATTACATTATTTCCAAGATTTTATATTAAAATATTTTCTCCTTTATTATAAATAAGAGAATTACTTTTATAATATTCTACTTCATCTTGTAATTCCTTGATTATATTTTCATGATTGAAACTATTTGATGTAGAGGAATTGAAATTTTAAAGTAGCACATGATGTTGTTTAGAATGATATCTATTTCAATTAAAACTAAATTCTGAATATTTTTAAATTATTTGTGTTTCTTTTCTTAGGATTCATATATTTCTTCTAGAATTTACAGTAGGATTCCAATTTCTCATTTTTACCTCTTCATATTTAGCCATAAATTACATGTTTTATTTTTGATTTTATTTAACTTTATTTGAATAATACTTTGAAGTACTAATGGTGACTTTAGATACACTTAATTTAGCTTTAATTAATCTTTTCCTTTGTCTTCATAATTAGCATTTTAATGATATCTCTTTTCTTGTCTTTTTCATTCATCTTTCAGTTAAGGACAATCTTGTCAGATATGACCCAACTTTTTCATTCATAGCATCGAACTTCTCTTGGTTCTTTATAATCCTTCCTAAATAATTTTATGAATCAAATTTTTTTCTTGTAAAAGATTCTAATAATTTGGGCAAGTTGATCTAGTTCAATTTCAAAATCAGAGGAGTCTGAATTCTTTTCATCTCTACATTCTACTTAGTTTTTCTTATTTTCTTCTTGAGATTTCACATTAATAAGAAGTATTTTATTTATTTACCATAATCTTATGATCTTTTAATTCATCTCACATTTTTTATTCATACATCATCAGTGTCCGAATTATTTATTTAACTTTCAAATAATAGAAATTTTATGATTGATGAATACCAATAAATATGACATTCCACTATGAAGGCAGTACTCTATTTACTTTCCTAGGATAATTGGCTTGTTATATGGGTTCTAGTAAGGCTATAATATTTTGGATAATTTTTGCAAGCCTTCCATTCATATTACTGATGATTTCTCCATAAAAAATTCTTAATGAGTTGAAATTTAGTTTATCTATACCATACCTCATTTGTCTTGCAGTATTTGTTCCTTCATATGATACCGCAATAGTTTTCTTCATCTCATATGTAGTTATTTTTATACACGCATAAACTAATATTATCGAAGACCACAGATAATAGAATTCATATCATTAAAATTAATATCATATTTATATATTTTTAAAGTACTCTAGGTTTCTAGTTTTCAGGAATTGCATATAGAGTAATGATATTTGAGTGGACTATGAATCCAAGATTATTTAGATAGATAATAATTCCTTGTTTCCACCACCCATAATTTTACCCATTTATGTTTGTAACATTAATCATTAACATCCATTCTCTGATCAAATATTCCTATCTTCTTTTTATAGATTATACTTTTTACATAAAATAGATTTATAAAAAATTCTATCCTCTGATACCAATATTTAGGTCCAATATACAAATAAACACTAGAGGGGTTGTGGGTGAATAGTTTCTTCTCAAAAAGCATTCACAATTATGACTTTTGACACCCACTATGATTTATACTGATATGAAGTGTTATTATTCTCAATGAGAATATGCACCAGATAAAAAAAATATTTTTATAGTGGTTCAGGGCACAAAGATACCCTATTCCACTCCACAAAATGCTCTATCTGTGAGCTTGGTGAATTTCACTAGAACGACCTTCTTATCAAAAGATCAAAATTACACAACTAAGTGTTGGCAGTTAACACCATTATAAAAATACTAAAACAAAGTCTTGTGGATCAATAATTGAGAACCAATTATCCATATCTTAGATGGAGATAATGATACTCCACCACAAGTGAGTACGAGCAGTTGAAACTATCAATAATTTAAAGGGGATTGATATGTTGAAATAGGTTAAGCTTAAAAATTACAACAACACTCCACTAGAAGTAGATTTATCTTCTTTATTAGAAATGATAATCTTTAAGAATTAATTAATATAAAGTGATCCAATTGCAAAAATATATTCAAATGAAAATAGAAATAAATAATAGTAGTTATCTCACAGTAAAATGATGAACAACATGTATGTCAAAAAATGTGTAGTATCATTCAGGGTCGATCATTCTTTGAAGTACTACAAAGGATTTTGAATAATTAATTTATATATATGAATCACTTATCACACATATATATATATATTTGAAAGAGATATTTTAAAGAATTTATAATATAGAAAACATTATTTGATATTTCAGATCCAAAAGAATGGATTGATTGATTGTGGAAATTAAAATTAAAATTGACCAAGAGATTCATAACTTCCCTAAAGAATAATAGAAATTATATTCGATGAAAATGGTTCATTGAACAAATCAAAATGATTCATGAATGGGTATTTAATTTCTAACTCAACCATTGAAATAGTGTCATATTGAAAATGCTTCTTGAAAAACATCTTCATTGAGAACACAACGTAGGGTTGAAGTGTGTAGTGTAGGGTTTCTTTGCATAGCATAGAGTTCCTTTATGTAGTGTAGGCTTCATTTTCCATGCTTTCAACTTTAAGTAATGTAGAGAACAATGTATCATAGTGTTGATAATCCATATGTTTATTTTTCTCAGTATAATATCCCGAACGTAGCATTGATTAACCATACATTCATCTTTCCAGAATATATATTATGTGCAGTAAATCTAGACTCCAATATAGTGTTTTCGATCCATGTCTGTGTCACTTTTCATGACATAAGAATGTCGATCAATACTAAAACTATTTATTTTAGCATAGTTTTGAAACCATATGCAAGATTTTTCTTTCTAGTGTAACATAAGGATGATGAACCATAGACTCATTTTCCAAACATTGGGTTTTAAATAGTTTTTCCAGAGTAATTCATGTAATGTTTAATTCCTTAAACAGAATATAAATTCCAGAAAACTCACACAAGAAAACATCATAAGAAAACAATCAAGGGTATTTATGATCATGAATATCATCATAAATTATAGAATATTTTTGAGGAAATACTTTCCCAACATAAGAATATGTAAAAACTAGTACAATAATGTTATATAAAAAATTTCAAAATACCACTATGGAGACAACCAATTTGATATCAGCAGACCAAAACCAAATATCTATTTATCATAGTAAGATCCAAAGGCGAATTATGATTAAAAAATAAATTCATATTGATAGCAACAGTTGGAGAATCAAACTAACAGTGGATGATGGGCACCTAAAAAAACCTACCTATCATAGATCGTCTAAGAATAAACCACACCCTTTCCATGGCTGAACCCCAACCGTGATCAATCCTCATCTATGTCGCTTGGATCTTCTTTACTCATGGCTGATATCACTAGAACCACTCTTACAGGTGGTCAATTCCCCTCAGATTTGATCCAACACTTTTCATCGCTTGTTTATAAATACAAATATAATACAAATATTTTTATAACAGTAATATTTTTTATTTTTTATTTATAATTTTTAAAATTTTATAAACAAATCCACAACTATTTTATTTTCGAAATTTTATATGTTTATATTATTATTTTATTAAATTTTATAACATTTTCATGATTATGTGTATATATTTTATATAGTACTTTTTTAAATATTCTAGATCATTATTAAAGTATTAATCATATTCATAATTAAAAATTATTAATTTTTATTTAACAAAATATTTCTATTATCCTTTTTATATAAATTAAATGTTTGCATTCAATTATATTTTAAAAAAATAATAAAATTAATTCCCATAAATGATATTATACCACATATATAAAAATCCATTACCAAGTTAAAATCAATGATTATTTTCTGAAAATAATAATTTATTTAATTATTATTCATTTATTAATCAGTTAGAATTTTCTAGGATCATACCAAATCAATTTATTTAAAATTAGAAGGAAATAAAGTTAAAATCATTATAAATTGAAATTTTTGAAAAATGTTGTGTGGTCATATACATTGTTAGATAACATAATGAATCTCTCTTCTTGTGCACAAAGTTACTATATAATTAAAATCAAGTGTAAGGTGTTGTACTATATTGTGTGTATGTGTAAGTAAACCCAATTGAGAGAATTTTTACTATCAAACACTTTGAGATAATCTAAATTTGTATCAATTGTGATTATTTATAGGTTTGGAACATTGGTGTTTAATTGAATAGTATTTAGGTAAAACATTTAATCATATATGCACTTGATTTATGAATTTAACCTTGAGTAACGAGTTTATTATGTCATAGTAACACATTAATGATTAATCCTAAAAAATTGATAAAGTAATTTGATTTGGAGAAAAATAAGTAGTTAAGAACCAAGCTGTATATATCTAAATAGAGCATGTCATAGGGTTTATTTGTGAAAAAAAATCCATAAATAAGAGGAAAGAGTAATCTAAGAGTTAATTTCCCAATGTCTCTGCCATGCCCTGTTATTTATAATTAAACATGGTTGATTTTTATAGATTGGAATGGTTTGGTTCCCCAGTTTTCTACACACAATGATAAAATTATATGAAATGTATAAGAAATAACTTATAAAAATACAAATATGTACATTATATACCTATTTAGAAATGGATATGGAAAGGATATGGAATTCTAAACTAAAATTAAGAATAGGAAGGTGGTGGTGTGAGATAAAAAATTATAATTTGGTCAATGGGGAATGGGGATTGGGTCTTGGCTAGATTGGGATGAAGAAAAATAATGATAAGTGTAAAAATAGTGGGATACAATTGTGTTATGTGTAAAAATTTGAAAATCCTAAGGTTCTATTCGTCCATGAAGTAATATACTTATATGTATATTAAACAAACAAATCTAGTTTACATCAATATGTTTAACTATAAATATTGTCATTCTATAACTTTTTAACGTTACAAAACCAACACTAAAGCCTCCTTAGAAGGCTAAAGTATAATAAAGTGTCTCAATGTCATTTCTCTATCAGTCATCCCATTTATATCACTACTGTATTTTGTAAAATATATCACTTTTTCGGTAAGTATTAAACAAAAAAACACTTGATTAGATGGAAAATATACATGAAACCTCTATGATCAATTCACATGAGCACCAAACATAGAATACAACATAATAACATGAGTATTGTATGATTCCAAACATAATAACTCCATCCTTGAAGATCCATTAGAAATGCATTAACAAGTTCCAACAAACTATCTTACTAGATTAATGAATCAATTCCATTATTCAAAACTTGTATCTTAGTAATCATTTTTAAACCATATAAGTGATCCATAACCCCAAAAATAACAATCAATTATAAAAAAGTCATAGTTAATGATGAAACACTAAAAAATATATAAAAAATGTACTTCAACACCAATCCAAATACATCATCACAATGTTTATGGAATTTAAATTGGATTTTGAGTGACAATATAGAATGAGTAACTAAATTCTGTGAATGTAACCCATAAAAGTGTCACCAAAGTGTTGGATACTTTTAAATCCACATAAAAATTTTATATGGTGTGACATCACCATTGTGATTATAGTGTATGTGAGACATAATGGATGTGAGAGTGACCTGTCATTTTAAAAAATTATGGAATTAATAACTATATTTTGATATCATTGGGGGAAATATAAAATATTGAAGGAATGGAGGATTCCACAACATCCAATTAAGTAATGTTTTCTATGAACACAACATTTCTCACAATAATGCAACCCCGACATAATATGACCATGGTGATATATTTTATGGGTTTCTGAAATAGTGACCTTCATAAACTATGATATGGGTTTATCAAAAGGTTAAATAAAGATATGTAACATATGAGATATATGATATGGATATTTTATATGAAATGAAAAAATACAATATAGATATTAAAGATGTTAGAGTATCAACATGGAGACATCAATTTTATTAATGTAGTTTTGTTAAATATTTAGTACTATTTCAATATATAATTTATGTTAGAATACATATATAATATTTTTTCTTCACCTAGGTGTTTTTCATGGAACATAAATTCAAGAAAATCCATGCACTGTATAATCATTTTTTTCAACGTTTCCTATTCCTCTATTGTGGTCACTCATATAAATTACTACTTTTTTCTTATCCATTCATTATAATCTATTCCAAGAATAATTCTAATAGCTTATGGATTTTTGATCCATTGTATCTCCAAGACAGTATGTATCCAAGTATGATACCAAATTTTGATCTTTTCCAACATTAAATAATACTCCATAGTTTATTGTTCTCTAAATTTACCTCAATATTATCTTTATCACCAAGTGGTGTGCTTCCCTTAGATAACTATAAAAAATACATAAAAATGTTGCATAAAATATATCCAACCATGTTCTTGTTATATTCCATAAATTCTCTATAATTCTTATATAAAATATTGATTCTATAACCTTTATATCTTTATACTTTCCATGTTTAGTTCCAATCATTATTATAGTTCAAACTATTTTTCTATATTCTATTTCATACTACCATAACACCTCTCTTATAGACATCACCTATGAATTTTTTTCCCATCATTCTATTGTATATCCAGCTTAAGAAAATCAGTTCATGCTCAAATCATTATCATTAAATGTAACACTCCATAAATATTAATATTATGTTTCTTTTATAACTATTTTATTAAATAGAATAATTTATAATAAATAAAATATTTAATTTATTAGTTATGTTAAATATTTAAATAATTTTATAATCAAATATGCATTTATGAAATGTATTGTTTTCATATCTTATTTTATAATATTTTCAAATAAATTGTTATTCTCAATAAATATGATTTGATATTAAATAAATATTTTAAATTATAAATATTTTTTTATAAACATGTTTTTATTATAAATTTATTTTCAAGATAATTTTGTATAAAATATAAAAAAATAATAATTATAGAATTAATATAAATAATTATTCTAAATTATAAAATGAATTTTTATGTTGTATAATATTAGTGATAATGAAATAATATTTTATTTTTAAATTATTTTATTTTTAAGTTAACACTTGTAAATTATATATATCTAATAAATACTTAAATTTATATAAATTAATTCTAACAAAAAAAATTTCTAATATTTTAAAACAAAAAATAATATTATAATGTTAATTTTTATCAAATATTTTAAATTAGAATTTATATAATGAAATATACATTGGTTAAATATAATATTTTTAAACATGAAAATTATTTTTTATAATAATTATTATCTGGGTTTTTCATTGAAATCTAAAATAGATTTATTATTAAAAAATGAAAATAATAATAAATAGTTAAAATGTTATGAAATGAATAATTTAAAAAAGGGGTAAAATGAGATCAGGGTGTGTGCGTGTTGACCCATTTGGGTAAGGGGGAAAGGGTTTTGATGTCGATCACAGAGGGGAGAAGAGGATCGATATTGGTTGTAAATTGGTCACCAGATAAAGACCGAATGCTTCCCTGGGACCCCGAGCAATGTTCAACAGTGGATGAGGCTTCGGGAGGTCAGGCAATTGAGGGTTCCATCCTAGCGGTGGGATTATGGTTTATAGGGAAGTCCAACCATAAAGGGGGTTTTGATTGAGGATGGAAAATTGTTCCTCATCATCAGATATGGGGTAGGTGTTTGCCTATTTAATATTTTAAGTGGCCAAATATCTTTTAGTTAACTTTTATGTTTGTCAATTTTTTTTCTAATTTCTTCTTCGGCCGGTGCTGGAAAATCCTTAATGGATATGGGGTATCATTCTCTATTTTTGATTTGGTAGTTTTTCTATATTTATCAGTTCGGTTATCCCTGTTATTATTTTTTTATTATCTTTCTATCTATATTTTAAATTAGTTTTATATGGATGAATCATATTAACTGAAATTATGATTACATAAGTTTAATATTCTATGTGAAATGTGTATCTCAATTAATTTCTTAATCCTTTTTATACTCGTCTTACTTTGCAATATTTTATCTTTCACTATTTTGAGATCTAAGAGAAACTACGTCAGTATGCTGATAAGGATTTAAATATTTGTATAAATATTTATATCGATTTATAGTAGGTAATATGGATATAAATTCAATATACCAAATTGAAAATTAAAATTACTAATCCAACTTTCAGTCTGGTGTGAGAGTGAGTGTTTTTGAGAAGCAACAGCAGAAGAAGGTTATAAAATTTTTTCTACAAATCATCCAAGGGATTAGTTCATTCATTTATTTTTTTAAGTTATATAATTTATGTTTTATGTTTATATGTAAGGGGTGGTATTATTTTAATCCAAATTATGTTTTGATATTTTTTTTATGATATTTTATTTTCCAAAAATAAATTATGATTTTATGTAAATCATTTTACTTTTATTATAATCATGGTATGGAGAATTTAATTTCAAAACTATTGATTTCAGACATCAAGTTTATATTACTTAATAATATATATATATATATATATTATTTCAATTTCATGTTCAATTTTTATCTATGACTTACAGTTGAAATTTTATAATCATTTAATGGATATTCTGCATAAATATTTTCTACATGTAATAATCTTAATAACAAATAATTTTAGTCAGTGTGCATTGTATTTATAAATGGTATTTTGATTTTTTATTACATTTATGATTTAAAAAATTGTATTATATTTATGTATATATTATTTTCCAATGTTTCAACTAGAACTTTTATTTTTTAGGGTTACTAATATATGTTTTATATTTAAGGATGTATATATAAATATATACATGTATATATATGTACACCATTTACGAAATCTCATTATTAATAATGTATACATTATTTTCAAGTTCCAAGTTATTCGATCATATATATATATATATATATTTCTAATTTTTATATTTATAACTATTTTTAAATAAATCAATTACCATTATTTAAGTAGGTGGAAACATATATTAATTAATTTAGAAAAATAATGTTTAAGAATTCCATTATTTTTCGAAATGGAATCATGTCATCATTTTTGACATTCATGATTATGGTTATGACCACATTTATTGATTTTACATAACACTCCAAACATATGTGTTTATATATTCTATACATAAATAAACATCAACAATGAAGAAATTATTCTTTTATAGAAAATCACTTCTGAAATGAGTTTTATGAATTTTATAAATTTAATTTAGATAATTGTATGTTAATTATTTTTATTTACAGTCCATAAAATGTCTAATTGTCATGATTTTTTGTTGTAAAAAAACACAACAGTTATTTTACATGAAATTTAATATTTATATATACACATATATATAAATAAAAGTGTATAAGTTTATTTAATTCATGATTATGTTTCTAAAAAAAACTTATGTGAAAAATGTTAGCATATATCAGGGAATCTCAAAATGATTTTATAAAATTTGGAATTTTGAAATTGTAAACATCATAGGTAGTGGGTTTTGAACTCATCCCTCAAGAATATGGGCAGTCCTAGACAACCTCAAATGTTTCATATGGCCTCATGGTTTTGTTTTCAAAATATTGCTTAATGTTTTAGAAAAATAACATGATTATTTTTAATGAATTTTCATTGTATAATTATTTTAATAGTATTATAATATTTTATAAAGGTATTTTAAAAAGTTATTTTTGACTGGGCTTTTAAAAAACACCATACTGAGAAATTTAATGCTCGTTCCTTATTTTATAATTATTTTCACAGGTTAATTAAAAGTCCTAAGACTGGAATACTTGGTTACAAAGTTAGCATACATGAATAATTTTAGTTATTTTATTTTATTTTGGTACATAGGTTTATATTTTATAAGTTCTATGTATAATTATATAAAATCTAGACCGAAAAAGATATGATGTATATATTTTTCTGGGTATTTTATTATAGTCTATTATAAAAAAATTGAAAACTTTTTTAGTATTGAATCTAGAAGCATGTGTTGGGGGATTTATAATTGGTATCAGAACAATAGTCTAGACAACATTAGAGATTAAGTGTTGATTTCCAAGGTAGTAGAGTGTATAAGTTTTGAAATTCTAGTTTTCTTAATTCTAAAGATGGAAATTTAGATTTCTTTTAATTCCAACGAATTAATTGTGAGGAAAAAATTCTTTTAAGGGGTAATAATGTTACATCCCAAAAATTATAACATAATTTTATTTTTTAAATATTTTATTAAATTGATTTATTTGTAATAAAAAACATTAATTGAATAGTTATGTAGAATATTTAAATAATTATGCTCTCAAATATTCTTTTATGAAATGTAAAATTTTCAAATCTAATTTTATAATATTTTTAAATAAGTTTTTATTTTCAGTAAATATGTTTTAATATTAAATTGGTTTTTTAAATTATAAATACTTTTTTATAAATGTGGGTTTTTAGTATAAATAGATTTACTTGATTATTTTTTATTAAAAAATCACAATTATAAGATTATAAAATTATTAAAAATAATTATTTTAAAAGATAATTTGATTTTCAATATTGAATAATGTTATTCATGGTGAAATAATATTTTATTTTTAAATTATGTGAATTTGAATTTAACCCTAAAAAATAATTTATAATTTATAGATACTTAAGTTTATATAAATTAAATATATCAAAAATATTATAGTATTTTGAAACTTAACGTAATATTATAATGGTAATTTTTTAGAAAATATTTGAAATAATAATTTATATAACGAAAGATATTTTTAATAATTATAAATTTGTTAAACACTAATATAGTTATAATAATTATTATTATTATTTGGATTATATTAGGTTTTGAGAATGATAATAAAAAAATAAAGGATAAAAAATGATGAAAAAAAATAAAAATGGGGTGAGGCAAGATATGAGCGTGTGTGTGTTTTGAACTATTTGGGTAAGGGAGAATGGGTATGACTATCGAGTGCAGAGGTGTGTGTAGGGTCGAGATTGATGGGAAATCAGTCATCAGATGATAACTGAATGACCGTGAGGTACTTCGAGCAACATTCAACCTTGAATGATACTTTACGAGGTTGAGTTGTCAATGGTTATAACCTAGCTGTGGAATTTTGGTTTCTGGTGATTTTTTAAGAAGAAGGGGGTATCAATTAAGGAAGAAAAAATGTTCATCATCTTCAGATCTGAGGTAGGTGTTGGTCATTTTTTATTTTCTTGTTGGCCAAATCTCTTTCAGTTAACAATTATTTTTGTTATTTTCTTTTTAATTTGTTATTTTGTTTGTGTTAGAAAATCTCTACTCGATATGATGTATAATTTCTCTATTTTCTCATTTTTCAATTTTATACTTGAATTGGTTTGGTTATCCCTTTTATCATCATTTTATGTTGTTTCTATCAATGTTTTGTACTGGATTTTATCAGATGAATTCCTTACCCCAAAACTATGATTATATTAGTGAAATATTGTATGTCAATTTGTTTTCTCAATATAATCTTAAACATAGGTATAACAATATTTCTCTATAAGATTGTATCTTTCATTATTTTGATATCCATGGGAATCTACTCAGGTCCACAGATAAGGATTTAACTATTTTAAGAAACATTTATATATTTTCATAGTTGAGATTGTGGCTATAAAATACTTATAACAATATGGAAATGATAATTTCTAATCCTCTGTTTAATATGGTGTGAGAGTGAGTATGAGTATGAAGAACTTGTAGAAGAAGGAATTCACTATATCACTACAAATCATGGAAGGTATATGTTTATTCATTTATTTTTATTAATGAATATAATTTGTGTTTTATTCTTATATGAATGGGGTTGTATTTTTTTTAACCAAATTAGGTTTTTATATTATGTTGTATGCGATTTTATTTTCCAAAAATGAATTATGATCCTATGTAATTCATTTTATTTTTATTATAATTATGGTAAGGGTATTTTTCAGTTAAAATAATTTAATTAAAACTAAAAGTTTATATTATTTTATATTATAAATATATATGTATTATTTCAATTTAATGTTCATTTATTTTTTAATACTTTTATTTCAATTTTATAATCATGCAAGAGAGTTTCTTTTTAAATATTTTCTTCATGTAATATTTTTTTAGACAAATAATTTTAGTCCATGTGTATTTTATTTCTATATTGTAATTTTTATTTTTTATATGTTTATGATTAGAAGAGTGTATTATATTTATATACATATTATTTTAAAATGTTTAAAGTTAATGGTTATTTTGTTTTAGGTTTAATAATATAATATTTATATTTAATGGTGAATATATATACACACTATTTACCACCTCTCACTATTATACACATATACATTATTTCCAACATTCAAGTTATTCGAGCATTTATATGTACATATATATATATATATATAATTTTCATGTTTATTACTATTTATAAAAAATCACTTTATTTTATGTAGGTGAATTCAAGTTTTAATATATTGAAAAAATAAAGGTTTATAATTCCATTATTTTCTGAAATGGAATCATGTTATAATTTTTTAAATTCATGATTATGATTATGAACATATTGATGGATTATTCATGACACTCCATACATATGTGTTTGAATATTTTATACATCAATAGACATCCACATGAAATAAATTATTCTTTTATAGAAAAAAATTCTAAAATGAATTTTATGAGTTTTATAAATGTTATTTAAATACATGTATGTCAATTAATTTTATTAATAGTCCATGTAAAGGTTAATTGATTTCTGTTTTGGTGGTATCAAAACATTCAAGTGATTTTCAATGAAATTTCATTTATATATATATACTAATATATAAATAAATGTGTATATGTGTATTGAATGCATGATTATGTTTCTAAAATAAATTTTTTTGTAAGAAAGTATAAATATATAAGGAAAACACAAAATGTATTTTTTAATGGAAAATTTAATATTGTGAAAATGATAGAGGGTTGGAACTAAACCCATTCTTAAAAAATGGCATGCCGAGACAAACTTTAATGTTTCAAGTAGCCTCATGGGTTTTTAAATCATTCTTAATATTTCTCCAAAATTCACTAGATTATTTTTAAATCATTTTCAAAGTATAATTGTTTTCAAAGTATAATTATTTTAAAGTATCATAATATTTTATAACGGTATTTTATAATGGTAATTTTCACAATCCTTTTACAAAACTAATTACCAGGAAATTTAAATTCACACCCATGTTGTAAAATTACATTCACATGTCAATTAGAAGTTCTAAGATGTTAATACTTGGTTACGAAGCTAGAATACATGAATTATTTTCGTTATTTTATTTTATTATTGTAAATATATGTTAATTTTGTAACGTATATGTCTAATTACACAAAACCTATAATAGAAAGGTCACAATGTGTAATATCTTCTATGTATTTCCCATGGAATTTTTTAAAAAAATACGGATAATTTTTTGTACTAAATATAGAAGCATTGGTTTAGAGATTTATAATTGATATTAGGGCGATGGTCTAGACAACTTTAGAAATTATGGGTCGTCATTGAAGGTGATAGAGAGTAAAAGTTATGAAATTTTAGTTCCCTTAATTCTGAACACGTAAATTCAGAATTCATTTATGTTTGAATAATGAATTATGAGGATGTAATTCTATTAAGGGGGGAAAATTTAACATCCCATAAATTATACTTTTATATTTTTTTTAATATTTTATTAAATTAATTAATTTATAATAAAATTTACTTTATTATTTAAGATGAATATTTTAAAAATTATATAATCAACTATGCTTTTATGATATGTATACTCTTAATATGTTATGTTATAATATTTTTAAATAAATTAATATTTTCAATTTATAATATGTGTTATTGAATTAATATTTTATACTATAAATAATTCATTTTATATATGTAGTTTTTATTATAAATGTATTTATTTGATTTTTTTTGTATAAAAAATCAAAATTTTATTATTAAAAAATTATTATAAATATTTATTCTAATAACTAAATTTATTTTCGATGCTGGTTAGCATTAGTGCGGATAAAATAATATTTTATTTTCAAATTATGTTAATTCTAATTCAATAGTTAAAAATGACTTAAAATCATATAAATACTTTAATTTATATAAATTAATTATAACAACAGAATTTATAATATTGTAAAAATAAACATAATATTATAAAGGAAATTTCTTATCAAATTTTTTAAATGAAAATTTTTATAAAGAAAAATATTTTTTTAAAAAAAATTAGAATTATGAATATAATTAATATAATAATTATTATAATCAGTATTAAATTCTATTTTGAAATTATAAATAGATTTATTATTAAATATATAAAAGATAAGAAATGATAAAAAATGGTGAAAATGGATTATAAAATAGGGGTGAAATGAGATAAGGAGCCAGTGTTGACACATTTGGGTAATGAAGAATGGGTTAGGTCGTCGAATTCATAGGGGAGTGGAGTGTCATGCTTGGTGGGAAATAGGTTTCAAGATAGGGACTGTATGCCAATGAGTGACTCTAAGCAATGTTCAACTATGGGAGAGGCTTCATTAGGATGAGATGTTGTGGGATCAAACCTAATGGTGGGAATTTGGTTTCCTGCAATGTCCAACCATGGAGGCAGTGTCAATTGAGGAAGGAGAATTGTTTATCTTCTTTATATATGAGGTAGTTCTTTTTCAGTTTTACTTTTTAGGTGTCCAAATATATTTTAGTTAAATTTTATTTTCATTATTTTCTTTCTAATTAATTCTTCTGTTAGTGTTGGAAGCATCCCTACTAGATATGGAGTATCATTTATCTATTTTTTGTTATAAATTTTTTTATCAAGATTGGTTTGTTTATCCCTAGTATCGTCATTTTATATTGTTTCTATCAATGTTTTGTGCATGTTTTCTTTAGATGAATGTTTTTTACGAAAAGTATGATTATATTAATGAATGATTATATATCAATTTTTTGTATCAAATAATTTCTTAAAACTATGTATACTCATATTTCTCTTCAGGATTATATATATATTTGTTTTGAGATCTATAAGAATCTACTAAGGTCTGTTGATATAAATTTGAATATTTATAGAAATATTTATATAATTAAAATGTGGATAATATAGCTATAAAATCCTTATACCAACATGAAAATAAGAATTTTTAAACCAATTATTTGTATAGCGTGAGAGTGAATATGTGTGAAACGCAGCAAAAGATAAGGTCTTCACAATTTGTCTTCAAATAATGTAAGGGATCAGTTTATTCATTTATTTTTATTAAAGTATATAATTTATGTTTTATGTTTATATGTTAGGTTCTGTATTTATTTTATCCAAATGAAGTTTTGAAAATAGGATTTAAAGAATATTATTTTCCAAAAAAATTTATGATTTTATGTAAATCATTTTATTTTTAATTTAATTTTGGCGGGGGGAATTATTTTTAAAACTATTGATTTCAAACATCATGTTTATTTTATTTAAGAATATATATACATATATATATATATATATTATTTCAATTTATGTTCATTTACTGGGATGACTTGTAGTTCATGTTTATAATCATGTAAACGAGTTTTTGATTAAATTTTTTCTTCATGTATTATTTTTATACACAAATAATTTTTGTCAATGTGTATTGTATTTTCAAATTGTATTTTGATTGTTTTATTACATTTATGATTGCAAGATTGTATTGTTTTTATGTATATACAATTCTCTGTAGTTTTAATTTAATAATTTATTTAGGGTAACTATTTTAAATTTAATATTTAAGGGTATATATATACATACAGGTGTACACTTTTTTCAAAAACATGAGATTATACATGTATACATTATTTACAAGTTTCACGGTATTCGAAAATATATATATATATATATATATATGTATAAATTTTAAATTTATAATTATTTATAAATAAAACTATTAAGATTATTTTTTCAGTGGAAAAATATGTTAATTTATTTATGTAAATAATGGTTAAGAATTTCATTATTTTATGGAATGGAATCATGTCATCATTTTTGACATTCATGATCTTGATTATGATCATATTTAATGATTAATCATGAGACTCCTTACTTATGCATTTTTATATTTTTTTACATAAATAAACATTCACATTGAATAAATTATTCTTTAACATAAAAATAATTCCAAAATGAGTTTTACGAGTCTTATAAATGTAATTTAAATACATGGATGTTAATTATTTTTAATAACAGTCCATAAAAAGGCTATTTAGAATGATTTTTTGTTGTAATAAAAAACACAAGTGATTTTAAATTATATTTAGTATTTATATATATACGCATATATAAATAAAAGTGTATATGTGTATTTAGTGCATTATTATGTTTCTAAATAAGAAAACATTAGTGAAAAATGTATACACATATAAGGCAAGATAAAAAAAATTAATATGAAATTGTATGTTGTAAATATGATAGAGTTGGAGAGTGTACCTCTCCCTAAAGAAAGTGGGTAGACCCAGACAACCTTCTGTGTTTCATGTGTCCTTAAGGTTTTGTTTTCAAAAGCTTTCTTAATGTTTTAAAAAAAATCACAGAAATGTTTTAATAAATTTTCATAGTATAATTATTTTCAAAGTATTAAAATAATTTATTAAGGTATTTTGAAAATTGATTTTTCACTAGAATTTTAGAAGAATACATACTGGGAAATTTAATCCTCATCCCTTATTTTAAAATTATTTTCAAAATTCAATTATAATTTCTAAGATGGGAAAACTTGATTATAAAGTTAACACACATGAAGAATTTTAGTAATTTTATTTTATTCTCATAATGAATTGTTAATTTTATAATTTATGTGTCCAATTCATCAACTAATAGAATCTAAAAGGTCATGAAGTGTAAATGGTTCTAATTACTTTCATAATTTATTTTATTAAAATATACATAACAATTTTAGTAGTGAATTCAGATTCATGGGTCTGGGGCATTATATCAAAAAAATTGAACGCATAAAATTTAGAAACATTTAACAAAATCATTCTTCTTCCCACAATTAATGATATCATAAACAAAAAAAATAAAGATATTATCCTCACCTAATATTTCCACATATGTTTTTTGATCGACCCCACCTATTTGGAAGTCAAGTATTTATATATGTTTCAATGCACACTTACTAAGCATGAGGCCCCTAGTTCGGGCCATAAAAATCCTTATTCAACTTAAAATCCTTTTAATCATCATCTTCAATAAGATATCTTAAACAATGTTTGATGTAATATACATTCATTATAAATCCATTTACAAATTTCATCTTAAAATATGGTTGATAAATTTTTTGATTATTTTTAATAGAGACTATAATGAAAATTCTGATTGATTATATCCTTTACACTAGTGTGAATGTTTCCTCATTGTCAACTCCTCCAATCTGAGTTTACCAATAATATATTATCCTTTTATTAATATAGACCACCCTTCTATATTTATCATATTTATTTTTAAAGATCTTCATTATCCAAAATCATTATGATGTTTAGGTATTTCAAAAAGATCCATGTATTGTTCTTGTCACTCTAGTCCAATTCATAATTCATATATTTCACACGTAGCCACCTTTTTTCATATATTAAAATATTATCTAGGGGACCTATAATATTGAATAATTATACTATATTTTTATCACTATAATGTTCTATGTTAAACAATATTAGTTTTTAATAATGTTCTTTGATATAAATTCAACTCCTGTCCTTCATGTTTGTTTAATATATTGAATTCCTTTAGCACTAAACCCATTTACTGATTGAACTTCAAAAGCATCATTTTTTGGACGAATTTTCAGTTCTCTTGTTTCCACATATATATATACTTCTTCTTCACACACTTTAATAACATGGTCACCATAAAGTTTATTATCCAAAATTTCATCCATATTCAAACCATTACGTTATGAAATATTATTGATCCTTTTTTAGAAACATTTATAGGAATCACTCTTTGATGTGTAACCTAAAAATACACATTCATCTTCAAGTTCACTATTCATATCATGAAATCCTTTATTAATTTGGATGAAACACTTTATTCTAAATATTATTTATTAGAATCCAATTGAGGAATGGGGTTAGTGATGGTTTTTTCTCAATGCATGTTAATTTTTGGTGATAGATAAATTTATTATCAACACATATTGGTTGTTGGGGATGGATTTGTTTATAATAATGGTAATTAATAAATTTTAGATAGTGTTTTAATTTTTTCATGAAGATGGTTTTTCTAGATGATGTTTTGAAGGATAAAAATTTAGTATAGAAGAAACATTCCATAAGAGTCTAATGATATTTTTTTAGTTGTGAGTTGGTGTTATGGAAGATCATTCAAATACACAGTTTTTACATCCTATGATTATAGTATGTATTTCCCTTTAAATAAATATTTGTTTGATATATCATGATACAAAAAACACATCAAATAAAAAATGATTATATATTTCCATTATATAAAATATTATAGTAAAAAACTAAATACATTACTGTATAACTAAATGAAACATTAATAGTATAATTACTAATTTAATGAAACCAAAAGAAATTAAAAATAATAATTTTTTTAAAATTTGGATCATCAAGATATTTTATCAAGATCATACCACCAATTAAAACTATATAAAAAATAAAACAGATTATTATTATACTAAAAATAATTACAGAAATTAGATAATACGATGAATAATTTTAATGATATATTATTGTGATATTTAAAAATGTAATATAACCATTATTCAATTGGTTGGTGGAGATATGGTCGTTAATCATATGGTAAATGGCTATATAGTCTTTTGTAATATGGTCATTATATATTATTATTTAAAATAGGTACATTGATTTTTTTTTAATTTCTACTAAAAAAATATCCAAAATAAATTCACTTATAAAAAATTAGAATATATATAAAACAAAAATAATTATTTAGAAAATTTCATAAATAATGATTACCAATTTATTCAAAATAACTTATTATTTTTAAATAATGGTTTGAATTATTTATAAAATGAAACAAAATATTCCAATACATAGGGATTGATAAAATTTAATGGTTTGAAGATAAATAATGTGATGTGGCATGGTTCATTTAAAAAATGGGATAATTATTTATGAATTTTTATTCAATATTTAGGGTGTTTTGGTATTAATTAATTAAATAAATCACTATGGAAGAATTTTTTTAATTAAATTTATTGTTTTTAATATATAACAAAATAAATTATCATTCATCTAATGATCATTATTTATTGATGAATAAGAATAAATAATTTTTTTAGATTTATAAATTTTTTTCTAAAAACCATTTTTATTTATTATACATTTATTATTTTAAAATTACTTTTTATGAGTTTTATAAATTGAATACCATAAAATATATTTTCTATTTGGAATCAACAAATCGACAATCGGTAAGAAAATCAATTTCATTTAAGTTAAAAACTATGTCATCAAGTTTAATGTTAGTCACTATGGTAAACACTAAGAAAAGTTTAAAGTGTTGAATCAAGGGGTAAAGAACTAAAATAGAATAATACATTACCTATAAATGGGTGGATGTGGACATATAATATCTCCCCACACCCATTTTAATTTTTACACTTTTTCACTTCCCTTTTAAAATGAAAACCGTATATATTAATGAATTTGTATTTCTTAAAATTACACTCAATACTCACATATAAATGTACCCCACCAAACAATATTTTATATTGTTTATCTATTGAATCACTATAAAAATACCATCCCTTAAAGCCATAGTACCCATCTAAAAACCTATAGTAAGGAAATCGGTGTCCCAAGTCCCTCATTTTCATAAATTTATCCAGTAGGAGATTCAAGTATTCATTATAAGTGTTATCATCTCCTAAATAATTTTTATTTATAATTTCTACAAACCTCATCATATATCTAATCTGACAATATAATAATAAAAAATTAAATCATCAAGATTATATAAAAGTGATATCATTATTATCATTGGTGTTACTAATGGATTAAAGTTGTATTGTTTTGAATTGGATTTTTTTTCAAGAGAGATTTGAATGTTATTTTGAAAATGTGAATATGGGTGATGGTGTAAGTATCCACCCACTACGGATGGTACATGTGCTCTTCATAAATTTTGGAATAAATTAAATTCATGTTTCATATAATACATGCCGTGATAGATTTTATACTTCCCCTATTATCAGATGTTTAGAGAGTTGATTCTAATTTCAATGATATGTTCTGAAATTTGGATAGTCATTGTCTCCAAATATGTAATGATTTGATCTAGATAATGGAGGATAAATGGGATTATAATCATATACTATAAATCTTTTATATTTTTCTCCAAAAAGGAGTTTAATCAGTTTAATATATGCACAAGAGGCAACATGATTAGTAGAGAAACCATTATTTTGTTACATAGATAAATATTACTAGAATAATTTACGAAAATACACTTGGATGAAGGTTTAGGAATATTATAGGTAGTATAAATTAATTTAAAGGGGATCTAAATTAATTTCAAATATTTTAAAAATTTTAAGTTGCATTTAAAAAACTGGATAATTCAGTAATTATTTGTATCATTAATTTTTGCGGTATGTATGCATCATTTTCATGGAAAATTAATGTCCATACAAGTCATTAGAAGTTCTATGTACGGTTCACCTCTACCTACATATGAATAATTTAAATCTATAAAAGAATATTTTTTATGTGTTTAATATTCATATGGATCTACATAATCATCAATATGTTTCTTAAAAGACATCCTCTAGAGGTATCTATGGGACATTATTGTCTTGATGATAAAAATTATAAAAGTATTGAAAATGTTAGGACCATAACCATCCACGTAAAGTTGATTGGAGTCTTCATAAGAATCATCTATGTAGGAATCAACATACATAAGGATGTTTTTTATTTTTCAAAATCATGTATTACTGTCAATAAATGGATGATATCTAGTCTATGTAAGTAGAAGACCTTATTGAAAATTTTGAATATTTGTAGATTCAAAATATTACATTTTTCAAAAAAAATATTTTAAATACATGATTTTTTGGATAATTCTAAACCAATTCTGTCATGTTCAAAACATTATAGTGTTATTAATTTTCCTAAATTGAGCTTGAGATGAAGAAGATTCCATTAGAATTGAGTGAGAGATGATTATTGTTGTTGATATAGTGAAGGAAGATTAAACAAGTTTTCAAGACTAATATATATATTATTAAGTCGATGTTCGAGAAATTCTTTAGAGTTTAAACATTATAATATTAGTTGAGATTCATGATGACTAGTTTGAGTGATAAGATGATGTATCTAAGAAGGATGTCTGGGAATTTGTCTACCATAAAATCAGAGAACTTCTTAATTAATAATATTTGAAATGATAATCAAATGAGACAAGAGATATTATGAAATGATTTAAATATTAAAAATTACTTATCATTCAATATGAAAAAGATTATTAATATTTTAATGGTTTTTTATGTGTACATGTAAGGAAGCATTTGTAAACATAACAAATTATAGTATTTTGACCTATAATTGATTTTCATAAAATTATAAGGATATATTAAATTTAGAGTTTTGGAGAATTAGGATATAATTAATACACAACAGAGAACATTCATATCAATAGGATACTCTTTAAATACTATCCATTTTCAGGATATAATAATTTTAAAATAAAACATGATTTCTTTTTAAATAAAAATATCTATAACATTCAATTATACTTGCTCAATTATCTTACCCATCCTTATACACCGTGAAAATCATTGTAAAACATGGAATAAGAACAAAGATCTATGTATGGACATAAAAATAAAGAAACAAATTTTTATTCCATAAATACTTATAAACCCATGAATATTTTTTTAACAAAGATACAGTTTTCACACATAAATCATAATCTCATTAGCTTACCTTATCAAATCATAAGTTACGTATAAAATCCATACCAAGTATAAATAAATTTTAATGGTAACAAGTGGAATCATTTTCATGTCACACGTACATTAACTATATATCTCACTACTATTGTAGCTCTCATTTCTACATGAGAAATAATAATCTGTGAAACATTTGGAATAACCACATTAGTATATTTTTATAATCTCTTAGGAGAAAAAAATCAGTTAACTTTGTCTCAATACACAATTGATTAGTGATCTATAATAACATCAACCACCCATAGTTTATAATGGAACTACTCATCCTCAAAAAAAATTACCATTAACCAAAATATAATAATACAATATAATGATTTCATAAAATAAAAATTCCTAAGGAAAATAAAATTTTCATTTTGAATTCTTTTTCCATTTATAAAAATTCATGCATTCATAAATGACAAAAAATTATTTAATAATAATACTGTAAAGTTGTTATGGAGTCCTGAAAAGATTTAGTTATCAAGAATTTGGGAAAATATTTTAATTCCATAGATGTTATAAAATATTCAGTTTGACTTTGGAAGAAAAGGTTGAAAGAGTAACATTAAAAGATGGTTTTAAAAAGAAAGTCCATTATCACGAGTCTGACTTATCACATACAATAATTATTTTTCTAAATAATATACATAGGTTAATTATTTTATTTCTATATAACATTTTTAAAGTTTATTATTATTTTTATATCTCATATTAAAATGTTAAAAAAATTACTTTATTATTTAACTTCACCTCATACATTTGGATGATATTCGGTACATGAGTCAAAAATGAATCTCGTGTGATGCATAGAGCCAAAGTAGTAATTATTAATTCATATAAAGAATAATATTTATGAAATTATAATAAAATTTATAAATCAATTATACTTTTATATCAATCCATTACATATGGTTATGAAAATATAACTATGTTACAATCATGGAGATGGTAGGTTGTATGCACACATGATTATGGTTTTCATTTCTCAATGGTCGCTATATAAAGTATTAAAGTATACTTTTATCTATAAAAAATATAATATTATCATATATATCATACTAGTTCTCTATATAAACTTATATATATCATTCATGTAATGTGTTGATGAAAAAAGAATCACATCGCTTCGTAGATGTGATAATTAACATCTATGCACGAACGATATTGTCATTTTCTTGTGTATGGGAGGTACGAAAATAAATGATATATTATGTATTCATAATGATTGATATTTCATTAATATAATATATAAATATTAATTCAATTGGTAAAACCATAATTGAGAGATGGTGATGGAAAAAGGATTACATTAGTTCGTGAGGTGGTAGTTGGCAATACACACGCGCAATGAATTCATTCCCCATTTGAGGAAATCTATTAGGATAATTATATTAACATAATAACAAATCAATATATAAATTATAATGGAGTAATTATTTTATTATGTTTTAATAATACTTTATGGAGGTCTAATTATAAAGAAAACATAAATGCTTGATTAAAATCGATACATCTCATTTGGACATTTTACTTGGTTAACACCTTGAGTACACTAGGGGTGGGGTTATGGATAAACTAAGACCTATAGAATATGGGGATATATTCTTGGAAATTATTTTTTAGATATTTTAAAAACATAAAAAGTTTTTATGTGTAAAGAAAAGATAATAATATGTGCGATTTTATAAGATATGGGAGGGGAACTATTGGAATTTCAAAAATTATTTAATTAATATAAATTAATTTTCTATTCAAAATTTATCCAAACATATATAATTTTAACATTGGATTATTTTTTGTCTACATAAACTCATAAAATAAAAATTAGACAAGTTGTTACTACTTTTAATCCTTATTATTTTTAATGATTAACTAAACCCTTTAACTCTTACTATGAGAAATGAATTTTGAATCTTTTACTGTTAATATAGTAACGTTAAAAAGACAAAATACTTATAAATAGATCATTTATTCCTTTATAAACCTTATTAAAATAATTTTTCCAAATTTTAGAAATTTATAAATTTTATATCATTTATTAATCATATTTTTATTTTAAAATATTAGCAATTACTATTTTGACACTATTAATTAGTTTAAATTTTATAAAACAAAACATGACAATATATCTTCAAAAAACCAATTTTAATACATCCCTGACATCTAAATCTAATATATAATTTTTTATGATATAAGTTATCTAAAATTAAATTCATTTTCATTTTTTAATATCCTTTATTTGATATTTTCCATTAATTAAATAATTACTTCATCATCATTATGAATGTTATAAATGTATTTATTTCATAACTAAAAATTATAAAAACATACCATGGTGGATATAAATATTTTTTATTTAAAAATAATACTTATGGCCTAACATAGAATCAGGATGAATATATATTCAAAATGGTAAACTTATTAAAAACAGTAATGTGATAAGTTTGATGTTTCTTAAAATAAAATACTATAATGCCATTAAAGTAATAGTTTGGCCCCAAGTGGTCATAAATTATGACTAAGGATTATTTAGGTCAAATAATTATCATAAAATAAAACGGTTTCATGTTTTAGGATATTTTTATAATCCATATCAAAATAATTTTTACCCTTAATTAACTAATTTACCATTAATAATGGTAAAAAATTACTATTTTTTCATTTCATATTTTCTATAAATAAATGGGGAATATTTAATAAATTTGGACCTTAGGATTCCAAATATTTATTCAATATTTCAACATTCAAATCATAGAAGTGGCTATAGGTTATTTCAAATTAATCTCATAGATGGGATGATAATGAGGATTTTTCAATGTGAAAATTTCCAAATTATTAAAAATAATTTCTATATTAATTAAATATAAAAAATATTCCAATGAAATAAATATGATTAATATAAGTATATTTTATCTAATATTAGTTTTAAACAAATTTAAAACATAACATAAATTTATAAATTATTTAGGTGAAAATATTGTTTTTAATTAAAATACAATATTTTTCAATATCGATCATAAAATAAAATTTATTTTTTTCAATTAATATTTATAAAAGTGTATAAATATGATTTTCAAATAATTTAAACATTTAAAAAAACTAAAACTTATTTTTTTTAAAAATAATGTTTTTAAGAATAATGTTGTATTTATCAAAGTGTCCTTTTAATTTTAAATTACTATCTCATTTATAAATAATAATTGCTATGAAAAATAATTATTTTATTATTCACTAGGTTGTTACATTCTTCCCCCCTTTGGAAGTTGATTCAATGAAATTTTATTCACTTGTTAAATATGTGTATATATTTTTCCTTCATAGCATTTTTAGATTCCCATGTTGCTTCTTCAATGAAATAGTTTCTCCATAAAACCATTAATAGATTAATCACCTTATTCCCCAGCAAATTCTCTAAACAGTCGATAATATAAAAAATTTGTTCCTCTTAAGAATCATTATCCACCAACTGAAACACTTTAGGGAAAAACATGATATAAATTTGAAAAATATTTCTCTAACATTAAAACATGAATTGTGTTATGTACCTCCGATAAAATTAGAAGAAAAGACATTCAGTAGGAAACTAATACAATATTATCTTGGATTTCTTATGGTCCCTTGAATTGTGGACTCAGATTCCCGTTCTTTCAAAAAAATTAACACTTTTCTATAGGGAAACACTAAGAAAGAGATGAAAACCTACCTCGAAAGTGATATTCTATCTGCTCTGATATGTTCTCATGTGTTGCTGAATCATTTCCACTTTCTAAACCATTTCCTCTAATAATTTTGGTCCTTTAGACATTCATTCATATATTTATTCCCAAAAGGCTAGATATCGAAACAAATTTCTATATAAATCTTCAAAGGGTACAAATTCAATAATAGAAGAAAATATGTAATTATGGTAAAACTCAAACAAACAATGATATTGATCCCAAATTCCCTTTTTAATCCATTTTATAATCGTGTAGAATATCGTACAAGGTCTGAATTGTTGGTTCTATCTAACCATCATACAGAGGATGAAAGGAAATGCTGAAATTCAGTTCAATTCCCAATGACATCCGAATTCCATTCAAAAAATTTGAAGTGAACCTAGGATCCTGATCATATTAAATAGAGAGAGTAAATCCATGTAACATGACGATCCCATTTAAATAAAGTCAAGAATGTTAATCTAAAGATGTCATATCTCCAATGGGATGGAAATGTATAGATATACTTTGTCATTAAATAATAACTCAAATCACATTATTAACTTGAGAAGTCTTTGAAAATCCTTCTACAAAATGAATTGATATATTCTCTAATTTCCACTATGGAACTAAAAAAGGTTGAAGCATTCAATTCATTATTTGTTGTTATTCTTATCCTATGAAGAAGTTATGCTCTTCATACTAAATTCACGAATACCTCTTTTTAATCAATTCCACTAGAAATATTCTCGAAGGCCTCTATACATCTTAGTGATGCCCTGATGAATGGATAATAGAGAACTGTGAGCTTTAGGAAAAAACTACTTACTCAAATATAAAACAAAATTCACACATAATATTTTTCCAAATAATCAAACACCTTCTTGATCAATATTAAAATCCAAAAAACATCCCTTCATAAGGTATTCTACATTTTCCTACAAAGATTTATCTTCCTATTGATCCCCCTTAATTTTTTCAGAAAAATACAAATACACTATATCTTGAAGAAAACAAAGGATTTCCTTGAAACTACATCATCTAATAAAACTTTTATCAAATAATTAACAAATGGGTGATGTTCCAAACATAACATTGTTAACGTGGAATTACTTTTTCAACTTAAATAATCCGCAACCTTTTTTTATTTTCCAGGAAGATAATGAATCATGTAATTATAATCCTTGATCAGTTCTTTCCATATTATCTATATCATATTAAACTATTTAATAGTAAATATATAAATTAAACTTTTGTGAATAGTATATATTTCACACATTACTTAATACAAATGATGCATCAAAATTTCTAATGAAAAATCAATAGCAGATGATTCCAAATCAAATGTAGGGTAATTTAACTCATGAGGTTTCAACTGACGTGAAGCATAAGAAATTACCTGATTAATCTTCATTGAGACACCACTAATACATTTCAAATAAGCATCATTATAGATGAAAAATTCACCATTTCGAGAAGGAAGGGCCCAATCGGGAGCATTGGCCATTCTTCTTTTTAGAATTTGAAATGAAACATTAAATTCTCTAATCTAGATGAACTTAACACATTTTCTTGTTGAATTTTTAGTGGGATAGATAAAGGAACCAAGGTTTCCTAAAACTGTTAGTAATAACCCACTAATCGAAGAAATTTATGAATCTCTATGAGACTGGTATGTATTGGACACTCTTGAATAACTTTTTATTTAGAAAGGTCAAAAGATATGCCATATTAATATATAATAAATTCAATGGATGATTTTTTTTGCAACCAAAAATCACACTTACTAATCCTTCCATATATTTTATTTTCTTTTAAGTTTTATGAGACATTACTTAAGTACATTTCATGTACCTCCATTATTTTAGAATATACAAAAATTTCATCTATAAACACAATAACATATGGTACCAAAAAATGGTGGAAGACTCTATTAATAAGATTCATAAATTTAACTTGCGAATTAGATAAGACAATGTGCATAAATATAAACTGATAAAGCCTATATCTATTCTGAAATGTAGTCTTTTGAATATCATTATCTTTTACATTCAGGTGATGGTACAATGACTATAGATCAATCATTGAAATGTATTACTCCCCCTTGAGCTAATCAAATAAATCAATGATATGAGTAAAAGGCTACATGTTTTTAATAGTGATGTTATAAAAATATCTATAATCAATACATGTTATAATGATACCATATTTAGTTAAAATAATTGGATTATCCCATGGTGAAGTTCTAAGTTGAATAAAACATTTATCAATCAACTCCTATAAATACTTTTTCAAATGTAGAAATTCTACATGATCTATTTGAATAGAGGGATTTGAAATTATCTTGGAATCATTAACTAAGTTAATAGTAAATTTAAAATCCTCTTCAGGTATAATACTATGAAACTCATCATGAAAAACATACATATACACATTGATCAGAAAAATCATTAATTTAAACAGTTCCCTTGTTTTCAAAAATATTTTCATGATAAATTTCATTTACATATTTTAACAGTTTCTCCTCTTGATTATTTTTCTTCAATGGTATGGTTTCATTCTTGTAGAAAAACATAAAAAATTTATGAAAAGGAATTAATATATCTCTATAATCGATTTTATCATGGTAAATAGAAGGCCAATCCATGCCCAAAATTACATCAAACTCTAATAGATGAAAAAAATAAGTTTTTTAGATAAATTATGTCAATTGAAAATAATAGTAAGATTCTTATAATTTGTTTTTCCCTTAATATTTTCCCTAGGTGTTTTCACCATAAGTTCTGGCTTCATTTCATGAGGTGAAATTTCAAATTTACTGGACATTTTTATGCAATAAAAGAATGTGTAGACCATGTATGAAACAAGATAATATAATAATATGAATAAATAAAAAATATAATTGATACCACTTCCATTAATTCTTCAATATCTACTAAATTGGTTCCAATGGATTTCACCACACCATTTATCTTATCATATTCTTGTTTCCCATTATCTAGGTACATCAAACACTCATTTTCATAATAACAATCTCATTACTTTTAACAAATATTTATAACTTTACCTCATAATTTGTCTAACCATATCCATGCTATTTTTCCTTGAAATTACAATCCATATGCCCAATATATCCAAATTTGAATCACTTATGAGATTTTAACAGGATGTACCAATTTTTTTTCTCACTATAATCATCACAAACTAAATACATAATTTTATTACAATCAAACTTATTTGATATATTATATCATTTTTATATCCACCATGACCACTATTTTTCTATTTTTCAAAGAATAAATGATCATTAAAGAACTCAATATCCACCTTTTTTGCACATAAATATATTCTGAAAATATATTAATTCAAGAGAATCCAATTCCCTTCGATATATTCTCTTCAATACTAGGTAAAAATGATTGATTTTACTATCAATATACTCAACATAACTTGGACCATACCTTTCCAAATGTGTGATTTTTTTCATTTTATGTAGCCATTAAATCCTCAACTTATCTCAATTCTATGAAATTTTTCCATCCTAACTCAAATCACCTTAGGAAAATATTTTTCATGAAAATTATTTTTTAATCAATCCCATTCCATAGAAAAGTCTCCTCACATATAATATTGTTGACCATTAACCACTACTTTCCTTCTTTACCTTCAACATTGTAAACTTAAATACAAACCATTTGATGGTCTAAACACCCAATGAAGTCAAAACACTTTTCTAGGTATTTAATTTAACCTTCATATATAGCTGGGTTAGAATATCCACTAAATGGAGGAGACTATTTCCTCATAAAATTCTCCAATACTAATATATTCCTCTATGGATGATCTGGAAGATCTCATACAGGGATCCAACCATTATTTATAGCTTCTGTTAAATGAACCATCACATTAAAAAACTATTCAGTTCCGATTCTAACCATCTTAAGATATTGTTTTGGAAATATGTTTTCCTCTTAATGCCTTACTACCAAATCTTCCATGTTTATTCTGCTGAAACACGTTATGAAAATACATATCATAGATGAATCAAAAATTTAATCACCAAATTGTATATAATTTCAATGCAACCATAGAAAAATTTATGGATTTTATATTTAAAATATCCTAACTAAAAATTTATCTAAACTGAACTCTATTACAAACTATGAGGACCCAACCATAAACATTACATATTTTAGTGTTTTCAAAGTAGAAATAACTTTCATACAATTCTAAGGATCTATTTAGTTTAGAGTTATACGGAATTAGGACATAATTTATACAAAACAACCCATATTCATACAATGTGGGTACTCCTTGCTGGCCCATAGGAAATTTTTGTCCACTCTATAAGACTATAATTTTTTAATTATCACAAATCATGTCATATATTAACATATATCTTACCTCATAATAGATCCCAAATTTTTTTCAAATCTTATCTTTCATATTAGATTTTTTCAATCATATAACTAATTATGTTTCTTAAGTCTAAACAAGATTATAACTGATTATCTATGTATAATTACGAGTATTAACACTTTATGACATTGATGTATTATAAGACAGAAAGAACATATAAAATTATCTATGTACGAGTAACTGAAACTGACAGAAGAATTGAGACATCGGTAGAGAAATGAATTATCGATGCATATGACTCAGCAACAGACAGATGCATTTTGAATGAATATTACTCATCGACAGATAAATGACATATCAATGAATATGACTCAACAAAATACAGACGAACTACCGATGCATATGACTCGTCGATGCTGACGACCTACAGATGCAATCAACCTATAGTTAGTTCAAGTGACCTACCGATGCATGGTGCTACCAACACATGAAATAACTAACTGTTAAAATGAGTCACCGATGTAATGAGTCACCTACATATGGAAATATTCACATAATGAAATACCAATGTGTTGAGTCACCAAAAGAAGGAGATACCAATGGACGACTCACTGATAGACTAACTCACTGACAAACGAGCCACCAATAGACTGTTTAAATTTTTATTTATTAAAATTATATTTAGTTGTCATATATTAGTCATTTAATGATACTGGAATATACAAAAATATTTTGTAGGGCTTTTAGAAGACATTACGAGGTACGATAAACTTATGCACATTGAATGAACTTGATCTTTGATGGCCATCAAGAATAAAAAGCATTTTTTAAGAGAGAAGTAATATATGACAGAGAAGTGTGGTTTGATCATGTGTGAAACACCTATAATAACATTTTTGAATCTCATTCATCCACTATGAACTCAATAATAAAATAAGAACTCACAAGGAAATCTCAATCAAGTTTTACATTGAATTGAGAAAATATATAATCTTATCAAAGAAGGGGAAGGATATACCTACATAACCACACTTGTACCTGGAATCCATGATACGACACTCTGTCTCTATGTCAAATTCGAGAAGAGGACTCAAACCTCATCTCAGCTGCCTATGAAGAGTCCTGAACTGTATCTCAGGACACAAAGATCATTTTAAATCCTTTATTGTATGTATTTCCTCTATCGTGTTCTTTTTTACATAATTTTGAACAGTGTGTGTATCTATCTATAATGAACACACTATCTCCTATATCAAATTGAAGTATACAAGATATCAATTCACTCTTACCTTCTTACACATTTTTTACTCCCAATGATAATTTTGGAAGAGGTCCTTGTGTGACCTAGTAGGTTGAACCAACAAACAACTATGGTAGAGTTCTTATAACCTGAACATATTGTCTGCTATTGTGAACCCAGATCCAGGGCTTGGATCAAACTATTTATTAATTTATTCATCTTGGTGGAAGGTGATCACCAAGTTGAGAGGATTATGTTTCTTCTTGAAATTGAACATCTTGTTTCATTTCTGATATTTTTTTACTTTTATTTTTACTCAGTTTTATCACATATTTCATAAAACTAAATCAAAATCTAATAGTTAGTATTAGCTATTGATTATAATAGTGTTGACTTATTAGGTTAGTTTTAAAAGCTGTATTAATTATCAGATTGATATAACGGAGAACTAATCACTCTTTTTAGAGATTAATTGAATTGTCAAGCTCTTATAAATTAACAAGTGGCTAACTGGTCAATTAACTTTTAAATTTTGGAGAACCTCAAATAATAAATTTCAACAAATTTTTTTATAGGAACTCAATTTACTCCCCCTTGAGTGTCCTTCTTCTACCAACATTTGGTATCGAAGGAGTGTTCAAAATCCCTAGTTTAAAAATTTTTAATCTTTATTTCAATGGTGATTTTAGTTGTGTTTTAAGGATCTCAAGATTTTTATTAGTTCTAAATTATCATTTTTTAAAATATTTATACCTTATTATTTAGTATGGATAACATATTGGAATGTTATTATACCAATAGTCCTCCATTCTATATTGGAACTAACTATGATCAGTGGTAAATTTAAATGAAAATTCACTTATGAAGTATGGTTTTTAAATTTGGTCATCAATTATAGTTGAATATAAGATTCTTTCTACTTCTAGAACTATAAGGGATGACCCAAATAAATATGCTTATAAAAATAATGGCATATTCATGAATTAATATTACGATTCTTTAGGAGATGAATAATTTAACTACATTTCTACATGTAACGAATCTCCATAAATTTGGGTTACTTTGACTATTTGACAAGAAAGAACATATAATGTCAAGGAAATAAGACATAACACATATACTATTAACTATGAAAACATTAAAATGAATCCTGATGATCCTATTTCTGATATCTATCTTAGGATTAATGAATAAGTGGACACTATGATCTCTCTGGGAAGAGTTGTTAATTCCAAAGAAAACATTATGAGGATTCTTAGATTCTTACCTGGTAGATTGATAAGAAATTCTATCTCCATTAAATAATCATATGAAATTAGAAAATTTTCTGTAAAATAACTCATTGTAAAACTGATGATGTATGAAGAAGATATGAAATTCAACAAGGAAAAAGAGGATGAACTAAAGAGAATTTAGGTAGCCTTCAATACTACTACCTCTAAGAACATGGAAAATAGAAGGTGTTAACCTCTATTTAAATCTCGAGTAATGGTGAATCAACCTCAGACAATGTTGAATAGATGGCTCAGTTGTCTAGAATATTCATGAAATTATATAAAAATAAGAAGTTCCTCAGGAATAAAAATTATAAAATAAGATATGATAACAAGGGAAACTGAAAAAAATGACTGGAAAATAAATAAAAAATCAGAGGAGATTTTCTGTTATGAATGTAAGAGGAGCAGTCATGTAAAAACTGACTGTCCAAAATTAAAATAAATAAAGAATCATAAAAAAATTCAAGAAGTATAAGAAATTATTGAAGGCCACCTAAAGTGCCTATGAGGATAGCTCTAGTGAATCAGCATCATCTCATGATGAGAGATATGACATGGAAAATATGTGTTTTATAAAGAACACATATAAGGTATCCTTAGATTATCTTGTAAATAATTCATACTATTATGAAGATGAAAGTTATTCTGAAAATATGATTTGTGATGAAATATTTTAATATTGTAACATGATGGAAGTGATATGAAATTAATTGAATGATAAATATAAATCTATAAAGAAAAAACATGTTCTCACTGTAAATATTCAGTATGAACTTACTACTGAAAAAAACAAGAATGATCAACTGATCAAAGAAAAAAAATGAACCAAAAATTTCTAATAAAAATTTGTAGAAATATATAGAAAATTTTAGTAATGGAAATAAATAATCTTACTCAAATTATTAGTAAACAATAGCTCATTGGTATACTATTGGTATTGGATATAAGCCTAGATATAGAAACTTATCTAAAATCCATTTCATAGCAAAATCTATAAAATCTATTCTTCTACCTAAAAATCTAAATTATTCTTCTAGTTCAATTTCTGTAAAATATTTTATGTCCTATAAGTGTTCTCATCCAAACAGAGTCTATTTTTAAAATATATTACATAATGATAATAAGTAACCCATAAATAAAATTTGGGTACCTAAACTATTCATTACTAATGTCACTGGACCCAAAAAAACTGGGTACCAAAATCTTTTTTTGTTTGATTATTCTATAAGAAAGCAGTTTGAAGAGCTCCTTAAAGAGTCAGTGGTACTTGGATAGTGGATGTTCAAAACATATTACATGAGACTACTCACGCATCAAGAACCTAATCAAGATTGACGGTGGATTTTTCACTTTTGGTGACAATGATAAATGAAAAATATTTTTCTTAGGCCTGATTGGTAACTCTAACACAGTTTTAATTTATAGTGTACTTTTTTTGATGGATTGAAATATAATAGTCTTAGTATTTCACAATTATGTGTTGATGTATTTCATGTCAAATTTTAACATGATTCTTGCAATATTATTAACTCTAAAAATGAAGTAGTATTTTTGACTTTTAGAAATTAAAATGTATATGTCGTTAAAGTAGATTATTTAGTTTCTCAAAAATGTTTCTTGATAAAGTGATTTTCACAAAGAGTCTTGGATTTGGAATAAAAGATTAGGACATTGTAATGTACACTATTTTAGATATATTACTCGAAAAGGACTAGTCAACGATCTACCCAAACATGAGTTTCCAAATGACAAAGTCTGTAATCATTGGTAAAATGTTAAATAACACAAGATATCATTGAAATCAAATAAATAATTTTCCACTTCTCTACTATTAGAGTTGGTAGTCATGAACTTGTTTGGAACAACTTGAGATTCTAGTTTAAATGAGAATCACTATGTCTACATTCTTATAGATGACTATTCTAGGTATATCGGGACATATTTCTTAACCCAAAAAAGTGAAGCATGAACTTAAATCACCATGTATGCGAAAACAGTGAAAAAAATAAGTGGACTACGAATAAAATCCTTAAGAAATGATCATGGATGTGAGTTTTAAAATCCAGACCTTGAATCTTTTTTCTCCCATAATGGCTATAGTCATAACTTCTCTTCCCTTAGGACACCTCAACAAAATTGAGTTCTAGAAAAAATAAATAGAACTCTATAAAAGATAAGACAAAAAATGATTAATGAATATGATCTACCTATTTAATTTTGGGCTAAGGCTGTGAATATTGCTTGATATATAATTAATAGAGTCTTAATAAGAACTATCCTAAAGTATACTCCATATCAGTTATGCAACAATAGAAAACCCAAAGTTAGTTACATCAAAGTTATTTGTTTCAAAGTATATATCCTTAATACAAAGGATGATCTGGACAAATTTGAATCTAGGAGTGATGAAGGAATCATCCTTAGTTAATCAACCTATAGTAAAGACTATATATTCGTTAATAAAAGAGCCAAGTGTGCGGAAGAACATGTGTATATCAAATTTGATGAAATAGATCCAAATGAACCTAAGACCCCTATATAATCTTGAAGATGATGTATCAATTATTTATATAAATATAAAATAATCTATTCCTCTTGTAAATCAATATGTTAAATCAGATGTTTTTGGGAATTCTTCAAAATCTCAAAATGATGAACCTGAACCTATAGATGAACATGAAATTACTGGCCTCTCCTTTTCTAAACAAAATATAACCCTTAATAACCATCTGTTAGATATTTTTGTTGGAGACATAGATAAAGGGACACAAACTAGATCTTATCATAGAAACGGGGTTGAACATAAAACCTTTTCTCACATCTTGAATCTAAAAACATCAATGATGCAATTAAAGATGAGTTTTGGGTAATTTCTATACAATAAGAACTCGATAAATTTGAATGAAATAATGTTTGTAAAATTTTGGATAGAACCAAAGGCACCTTGGCCAAAGGCACTAAATGGGTGTTTAGTAACAAAGTTGAAGAATATGGTAATATTGTTAGAAATAAATCCAGATTTGTTTCACAAGGTTATAGTCAAGTAAAAATAATTGACAAAAAATAAACATTTTCACCTATTTCTGGACTTGAGGCCATCATAATCATTCTTCCTTATGCTGCCCATTTTAATTTCAAGCTTTGACAAATGGATGTAAAAAGAGTATTCAAATTGGGTATATAGTTGAGTATATTTTTTTTGAACAACCCCTAGTTTTACAAACCCTCATTTTCGAAATCATGTTTCCAAATTAAAATAATCTTTATATGGTTTAAAACAAGCTTCAAGATCTTGGAATGATAGACCAACTACTTTTTTCATGACAAAAGGTTTTACAAAAGGAAATTCTAATCCTACTCTTTTTATAAAATGAATTTCTAAACATGTTTGAGTAGTTCAGATTTATATAGATGATATTATTTTTGGATATTCAAGAAATTATTTATGTATTGATTTTTTCAAAATGATGCAAAGTGTGTTTGAAATTAGTTTTATGGGTGAACTCAAATTCTTTCTTGGATTTCATATTTTAGAAAATACAAAAATTATCATTTTAAATCATAGTAAATTCACAAAATACCCCTTAAAAGATTTGTATTTGTTAGAATAAAAAGTATTGATAAAAAATGATTACTACTTGTATGTTGGACCTTGATGAACATGGTAAATCTGTTGATCAAACCAATTATATTGGAATTATTTAATGTTTGATCCACTTGATTTCTAGTAGGAAAAATATATTGTTTAGTGTGTGTATGTGTGCCCGTTTTCAAGTTAACCTCAAATAATCTCACTTAAATATGGTTAAATGAATTTTCAAATACCTCAAACTTACTATTAATTTACGTTTGTTTTACCCTAAAGGACAATCATTTGATATAGTGAGATATTCTGATGCTGATTTTGGTGGATGAAATTTAGATAAAAATAGAACCTCTGGACCATGTCACTTTTTGGTAAAGTATTAGGTTTAATGGGATAGTAGGAAACAAAATTAGGTTGCATTATATAATATTGTAGATGAATACATAGATTTTGGAAGGTATTATACTCATATTTTATCAATGAAACACACTTTTCTAGACTATGGATATCAATTTCGACATGTACATATAAAATGTGACAATACAAGTGCTATTAAAATTTTTAAGAACCTAGTTTTTCATTCTAGAACAAAAAATATTGATGTAAGACGTCACTTTTTGAGAGATAATTATCAAAAGAGTGATATCACAAAAGAATTTATTGGCATTAAATATAATCTTGTTGATATATTCACTAAGCCAATGAACTCTGAAAGAATGAATTGCATCATACATGAGTTAGGAATGATCAATCTATTAGACCTTAGGTTGATATTCCATTTCTATTTTTAAGTGGAGTTGTCATGACAACATAGGTGTCACCCCGACACCAATGATATGTCATGCCAACATAGTTTTCATGCCGACACTGATGCTATGTTATACTGACATGGTTGAGTCACTATTGTTATATGGTTTATGTTTTTATCAAAATTACATTGTTTCATTAAATTTTTTGAACCTAGTTCTTGATTTCATGATTGCATAATTTCAAAATCCCTAAATGATATAAATTTCAATCGATCCACTCTACTATTTTACCTCTACACTCTCTCTGTCTTTTATCTCTCTTCCCCAACCTTTCAACTTCTAACCTTCAGACTAAATGGATTGGAATGGTGCGTGTGAAGAAAGGTCTTGATGATGGTGAGTCTCATGCTTCTTTGAAACAAAAAGGTGAATCGAGTAAATCTTCATCATCCATAAATCCTTCTCTGGAAAATCATGTTGTAACTCTAAAAAAAGAATTTATTTTGTAATGAATTTTAAAAATAAATTATCTACTACTCAAGGTACTTCAAGATCTTGGTTGGCTTGAGTGGTTCTCAAATTAATAATGAACCTTTTACCTGAATCTAGTTCATGAATTCTACATGAATATGGTGTTTTTATTAGATGGAACTGATGTCTCATGGATAAAATCCATAATAAAAGGGAAGATAATATCATTCTCTTTAAGAAATTGGGATTAATTCCTTAAATTTATTCATCAAGGTGTATTTTATGATTATTAAGGCATATCTCCACCAGAGAATAATATGTTTTTCTTTGAGACAATGTTAAAGAAAATAAATAATAATGATGTGAACAGAATACCCATTTCTATAGAGTTAAGTGGAGAATGTAGAATCATTATTAAGTTTATCCAGCATCAAATATTTCCTAGGAAAGGGGAATTTAATTCTCTAAAATATCTAGATGTCTACTAGGTTTATTTTCCAAGAAAATGGATCCAGGTAAGTTTGTGTAGATAACTCACTATTCAAATGAATTAGATGATCAAGACTTCCTGAAAAACTAATTCCCTATTCAATCAAAGGATGATCTCAGCTATGATAAATGAAAACGTTTGTGTAGATGAATGTGAAGAAGTTGTGTCTATGTTCTGTGGGATCTACCTCATTAAAGTGATTTGTTAAAGGATAAAAATCAACTTGAACCCATGGAAGAGAGAATGGGTTAGATAAAAATATAATATGCAGGAAAAGTTCAATAAAGTGGATCATTTAACTAGACCTATGAATATGGATTATCGTAGTTTGGGACCAAATGATGAATTTTTTTACTTATTATAAGAAGAATAAGATATTTTTACTCCTATTAGAGATTTGGGATCACCTATTGATGATAGGAGTGATCATGATGCCACTAGACCTTGTAATGGTTTTTCCTTGGGACATCATAGTCCTCCACTCACCTCACCCTCTGATGATCCTACTCTAGAAGATGATGGGGTTGAGGAGACAGATGTCTCAGAGAGTGTAGAATATGTTATCAAATCCAGTGACTCTGAAGAAGAAGACAAAGAAAGTGATGATGGTAAATGTGGTACTGGTATTGACAAGGAAGATGATGAAGATGGTGGTGATACAAATAAAAATGAAGACCTTGTATTTGAACATGATGATAATGAATTTATTGGAAGCAATAATGAACATCATAAGGATTATCAAGGAGAAGATATTTAAATGATTGATGATGTGGATCTGGATTAGTTGGAAGAACCTCCAGCAGATGTTGTTGAAGTGAGAGGAAATGTTGAAGATACTACTTAAGTGGATGTTCAAGAAATTATTATACCTAATTTGGTTTATGAAAGAAGAAAACCTCATATATAAGATGATTAACATGTAAGGAATTCTCAGATTTAGGGGGATCCTCAAAAAAGGGTAGGTCAAGCTGATGAAAATAATCAACATGGAAGAGTATGGCTAGACACTCTCACTCCTCTAGATGATGATGGGATGGTTGAGTAGGCATGGTATCCAATGTATGTGGAAATGATAATGGATTATTAAGATTCAAATGATGAATTATTTCTACCTACTACAATAGAACCAATGGTGGAGACCCTTTCTAATGACTATGTCACTAAGGAGGACTTAGAAAAATTCAAGTAAGATATCTGTTTCTTAGTAATATTTTCAGTACAATATCAGATGAGATATTAGATTGATGATGCTAGGAGATAAAACATTAATCTATCTGATAACTTTAAAGCTATCTGGTCTATGGTTTAAGGTGTAAGAAAAACTGGACCATCTAGTTCTAATCCTATATTAACAAGTGAATCCCAAGAAGATGGTGGTTCAATATCTCAAATGGTGATAAATTAAATTCATCCAAGTTTGATTACAACTTTCGAAACCATTGTGTAAAGCAACCCCAAACTTGGGAATGAAATAAAGAAGTTAACTACTAGTATAAATGCTTTATCCACTGAGTATTTTAATACAATGGAGAGTGTCATGAAAGGACATTAAGATCCTATTTATCATCTTAATGTTCCTGGTTTTTCTAAACTGAGAAATGAAGTAAAGGAAATTGTGAAATATACTTCAACTGTTTTTCCTTCGATATCTATTCGTACCTCTTAGAATCTGAGTACTGAGGAAATCATGACTATTGTAAAAGAGGACATTAATGCTCAATTTGGTACATATGGATTGGAAATCATATAAAATATTGAGAAGAGTAGTGATCATGTGAATGATATGGTCATTTTATATACCAAGGAAGCACATGATAGTCCTGAAGAGCTTACAGAGAGGATAAATTCATATTTATCCAAGATTTACTCTAAGAACCAGTTGACAAGTCATTTTAACTATTTGGTAGAAAATTTCACTTTAACCCCAGTTACAAAAGCATTCAATGAAAAAGTCAAGAAATTAAATGACTTCACTCATCTGTTGAATAAATTTATGGAGAACAAGGATGGATTAGAAAATTAAATAAAGTATGGAGGAAATATCTTTGAGGACTCTATCAGAATATAGAAACCATATCTCCATGTTCAGAGTAAAGGCATTGTTGTTCTGTTTGATGGTCATATTCACTCTACTCTTCTAGTGACTTTATCTACAATGTTGGTTTCTTAAGATTTGACCCAAATCAGTCCTGTAATCACAGAACAAACTCAACCTCTGCTGTTATCCCAGCACAAACCAAGCCTGGAACCAACTGTTCCTGCATGCATACCTTTAACTCAACTGAATATCTATTCAGATTATCTTGTTTCCCATCCACCACTTACTGTACCTTCTATTGATCCATCTAATAAGGGGAAATAACCCCTTGATCCTTTTCATTAGCGCATATTTATTTTTTAGAGGCTTAAGTGCTTGTATTTTTTTGTCTTTTAGTGTAATTTTCTTTTGAATGACAATTAACTTTTCTCCTTTTCTATTTTCATTTTTAATATTCCACCTTTTTATAATCCCAAAAGGTGGAGAACATCATTATGCATAATTTTTTTATGTTACATAATTATTTTTGATCCTATTCATATTTATTGGAGCTAATAATCATATATTTTAGATTAATCATTCCCTAATAGTAATTAAAAATTCTAGGATTTGTGATCATCAAAAAGGGGGATATTGTTGGCCAATCTATAACTATAATGGGTTTAATTATAAAAAACAATTCCATATATTATCATATATTTTACCTCATAAAGTATCCTAAATTATGTGAAATAATATCTTGTATATCATATCTTTTCAATCATATAACAAATTATGTTTTTTTAAGTCTAAACATTCTTATAAATGATTATCTATGTTTAATTATGGGTATGAACACTTTCTAATATTTTTTTACTACAAGATATATAGGAAATATAAAATTATCTAATAATGATTCACTAACACCAATAAAATAACTGAGACACCGACAAAAAAATCACTTACCAACGCATGTGACTCACTAAAATACACATGACATACCAAGGCATATGACTCACTGATAGACACTTGGATTAACGATGCATGTGACTATCGAATAGAAAAATGACCTACTAATTCATATGACCCACCGAAGCAGAAGACCTACCGATGCAATTGACCTATCGTAAGTCCAAGTGAACAACCGATGCATGGTACTACCCACACAAGGACTCACCGATAGTTAAACTGAGTCCCGGAAGTAATGAGTAACCAATTTATAGAAAGACCAAAATAATGACATACTAATGGGTTGAGTGACCGATAGAAAGAGATACTAACAGACAGATCACCGATAGACTGACTCACCGATAGACGAGTAATCAATAGACTGTTTAAATTTATATTTTCTAAAATAATTTCTAAATTTCATATTTGAGTCATTTAATGATACAAAAATATTTAATAATATTTTGTAAGACTTTTAGTATATATTAAGAGGTACAATTAACCTATTCACATGGAAAGAACATGCTCTTTGTTGTACATCAATAATAAAAATAATTTTTGAATAGAGAAGTAATATACAAAAGATAAGTGTGGGGTTCCATGGTGTAAAACACACAGAAGAACATCAAAGACTCTCATGCAACCACTGTGAACTCAAAAAAAAAGATAAACAAACGGGTAAGTCTCAATCAATATTTACATATAATTGAAAAACAACTTCATATTATACAAGAAGGAGATGGATATACCTACAGAACCAAACTTGTACCTAGAATCTAGGACACGACCTCTGTTTTTGTGTCAACTTCTAAAAGAGGACTCCAACTTCATCTTAGCTACATCTGAAGAGTCCAGAGTTGCATATCAATAAACACATATCCTTCTAAATAAATTCTCATATTTATTTTATCTATTTGTTTATTTTTTACAGTCTTTTGAGAAGTGTGTGTATCTATTTGAAAAGAACACACATTCTCCTATATCAAACTAAATGATACAAGGTATCCATTCACTATTAACTTATTACACATTTTTTAGTCCCACTGATAAGTGTGAAGGAGGTCATTGTGTTACCTGGTAGGTTGTACCCATAAAGAACTGTGATAGGGGTCTTGTGACCAAGAAAACATGTGTACAGTTGTGAACCCCGATACAAGGGGTGGATCAAACTATTTATTAATTTAAACTAATTTGTGGAAGGTGATCACCATGTGGAGATGATTAGTTCTCTACATGAGACTAAACCTCTTATTCTATTTCCACTATGTTTTTACTTTTATTTTTACTCTGTCTTACCACATATTTCATAAACTAAATTGAACTATAATAGTTATTATTAGAAAGTGTTTATAATGGTATTTACTTAATTGGTTATTTTCAATAGTTGTATTAATTATCAAATTGTTATAATTGTGAACTAATCACTCTTTTGAGAAATTAATTGAATAATTAAGCTCTTATTAATTTAGTACTTTCTAATTGGAAAATTAAATTTTAAATTTGGTGGAACTTAAAATAATTCTTCTAAACATAAATTTTTATTGGAACTCAATTCACCCCTATTGAGTGTCTTACTCTGACCAACACTCCTAAAATAATATCAATTTTTCATAATATAAAACATTGATAATAAAACATGATTTCTATTTCATGAGAAATATTCACCACATTCAACATGACATCCTCCTTTCTCAGACCCATCATTATATTATTTGAAAAAATAAATTAAAACACAGATTGATAAAAAAATCATTAATGAGAAACAAATAGGGAAACTATTTGACCATAGAAACTTATAACCCAATGAAAATATTTTCACAAAGCTATACCTTTTAACCACAAAACATAATCTCTTGATCATACCTTATTATATAAAATGTTTCCAATGAAATCTAAAGAAATAGAAAATAAAAAATAAATGTTTATTTTGGAATAATTTTCATACCTCAATTACATATACTATATCTCTCACAACCACTATAACTCCCACAACAACACAGGGAATAACCATCAAGGTTACATTTGTAAAAACCACCATATTAAATTCAAATAATCTCATAGGATAAACCAAATTAGTTAACTACGTCTCATTACCCAATGCATTAGAGAGATATAATGTGGGTAAAAAACACTTGGTTTATAAAGGAACCACCAATCCCTATAAACAATTCTCGAAAAACATAACATAAACATAAAACATATTGCATTCATAAACGAAACATTCTTGAGGAGAATAAAATTTTCAATTTGAATTCATTATTATTTATTTAATAGTTGTGCCCTCATTAATGAAAATAAATTTGAAGTTTTTTTGAAAACATTTAATGAAAACATGAAAAAATAATGTGTTCATTATATCATGAAAATATATTCATGTTATATAAATTAAAAACCATTCCTTTTGACTTTTATATAAAAATTGTCGAAAGTTTAACATTAAAAGAGGGGTTTTAAGAGATAGTCCCTTAAATTGAGTCTGAATCCTCATGTATAATATTTATCTTATAGAATAATAAACATAGAATAATTACTTATTTTATTGAAAACATTTCCCAAGTTTATTATTCCTTTTGTATCATTTTTTATCATTTTATAACAATTACTTAATTATTTATGTTCATGTCAGATGTTTTAAAAACATGTGACATTTGAGTCCAAAATGAATTTGGTATGATTCCTATAGTAAAAGTTGAAAGTAGTCAATAATATTCAAAATAATATTCATGACATATTCATCACGATTATACAAAAATTATAATTTAAAATCCATCTAATACATATGGCTACAAAAAATGAACTATGTTACAATCATGGAGACGGTATACCATACCTACGCATGATTATTAGTTTTATTTTTCAATTATCATTATGGAAATAAGGTACGTATAATTTTATCATTAATTGTTTTTTCATAATATCATATATATCATATTATTTCTCTAAATATAATTATATATAGAATCCTTGTGATGTGGTGATGAAAAACTATTCCTATCACCTCGTGGAGATTATAATTTAAACGTACACACGAACAACGTTTAAATTTTTCTTTATTTGGGAAGGTAAGAACATAAATGATATATTATATTTTAATATAGATAAATATGTAATAAGTATCATATATAAACATTATTTACATCATTTTAACTAGTATTGGGAGGTGGTTATATAAGTCTAATTACATTGGTTATTGAGGCTCTAGTCCACCCTACACATGGATAATGAATTGTTTTCCCATTTTATGGCAGAGGAGATGGATATGGATAATGAAATTAACATAATTAAATATTAGTATATGTATTAAAATGGATTTATTATTTCATCTGGTTGAAATAAAATTTTATGTATGTGGAATAATAAATAAAATAGATAAGCCAGATAAAAAACGACTCATCTTCTTTGGACAATCTCTTTTTCTTAACACCTTATGACAACAAAGGGTGGTGTTATTAATTAAATGATACCTATATAATTGGTGGAGGGATTATAGGATGATATTTTTTTATAACCTTTTTGAACCAAATTGGTTTTTATGTTTTAGGAAAAGTGATGAAGTGGTTTCCTTTTATAAGAGAAGGGAGGGGAACTCTTGGAATTTTTCAAAACATTAAATAAATCTAAAACAATTTTCAATTATAAATGCCTTAAAACATTTTTATTTAAAATATAGGTTGACTATTGTTCTAAATAACTGTATAGAATATAAATTAGTATGATTTTTATTTTTTTAATATGTATCTTTCTGTTTCAATGATAATTTAATCCCTTTAACTCTTACCGTGACATCATGATTTTTTACAATTTGATTGTTAATATAGTTAACATAAAATTCCAAACGAACAATAAATGAATATTTTATGAAATTTTATACCTTATCCAAATTTTTTTGAATAATTTTAAATTTTTGTGATGTTTATATCACTTCATAAACTATTGAATATTTTAAAATATCATTAATGTCAATTTTGATAATTTGAATTACATTAAATTTTACAAAAAACCATACAACAAGATATCTTAGAACCAACTCTTTTAAAAAATCCCTAAAATTAAAATTTCTTTTGTAATTTTATTTGGATGACATTAGTTATGTTATATTATGTTTATTTTAATATTTTTATTATAATTTATTTATTCTACCATTAATTGAATAATTAATGCATGATCATTATAAATTCCATTAGGTTATGATTTGATCCCTAAAAATTAAAAATAAATTAACATGATAAAGCTAAATATTTTAAATTTAAGAATACTAAATATCGTTAAACATATCTTTTGGATGAACATATATTAAAAATGTTAAAATTATTAAAACATTATTTTGAAAAGTGTGACATTTCTTGAAATAAAATACTATAATGGGAATAAAGTCATCCATGTTGCCTCAAGAGGTCATAAATTCTTACCATAGATTATTTTTGTGGGATAACAATAACCTAATAAAATTGGGGAAAGTTTTAGGGTAACTGTCTAATCCTTAACATAATTATTTTTATCCATAATTACCCAATTTTCCCATAATTGTGGAAATAAAATTACTAAGTATACTATTCATATTTTCCAAAAGGGGGATATTTATTAAATTTGTAAATTATGGTTGAAAATATGGAAACCATTTTTCCAATTTCAATACCCATAATTGGCTAAAATTAATTTCAAATTAAACTTATAGACATGGCGAGAAAGTGGAGTTTTAAAATGAAAATTTTCAAAAGTTTACTATGTTTTTATATAAATTCAATATAAAGATGATCCCAATGAACTGATTTAGATTAATAGATGTATATTTGAAGTAATCTTACCTTTAATAAATATAAAATATAACTTATCACTATAAATTATTTTGATAAAAATTCAGTTTTAAATTAAAATGTAGTAATTTTATATATTTATCAAAAAATAAAACTTATCCAAAAAATACCAAAAATTATACCAAAGTAAATTTTGATATTACTCTTTCTAAAATGAATTATTTTTTAGAATAAAATTTATAAAATTTTCAAAATTTATTTTGAAAAAAATATGCTACATTAAAAGGTGATAAAACTACATTTTTGAAAAAAAAATATAGTTTTTAGGCTTCGAAAAAGATTTATTATAGATGGTATATTAATTAAAAAGGTATATCCAATTCATAAATATTAATATATATGAAATAAACATATTCTATTGGTACCCGGGATGTTACAATACATGTCTATGTTGTATGTTTTTCTAGTTTTCAGGGAATTCTCCCATAGTGTAAGAGAGAATTCTATGATGCAAGATATGATTATATATAATTTTATACAAATTTGAATATTTATGTGTGGATTTTTCATCAGTATATTTTTTTAATAAACATTATGGACTATTATTTAGAAAAAAATGAAGATATATACATCTAAGAGATAAAAATGATTAAAATAAAAAAAGAAGTTATATTTTTATAATACTCTATGAGGTACTCAATTAAAAAAATGAGATCTTGAATATAAAAAGGATTATGAGAAAGTTCATGAGTCTTGGTAATTTTATATTATACACAAATATTGTAATATTTCCATAAATGGTAATTTGAATATATTAGAAAATTAATGAGAATGCTCATATATATAAAAAATCATGAGCCTCTCAAAACAATATAGATATTGTGAAACAGAGTATTGAAAAAATCTGAATATAATGTTCCAAGATAGACAAAAACCTATTTAGGAATAAGAAGTAACTATATTGATGATGAACCTAAATAAATTTTAGGGTTATAATATTATAATACCAAGATTTTGACTATATTGAGTTTGTCAAAGGAGGCAATGATTAAGAATAAAAAGATTACCTAAGTGTTCACAGTTTTCATCTCCTAAAAAAATTCAAGAGTTTTTTTATCCAGTGTATACACTCATGGTAAGATTATATGGGTCTTGATTCTTGATGAAGAAAATAGAATATCTAATGAGTATAGTTTGAATATATAATTGGAACCTGCATCACGGCATGTCAAATTTTGAAATTTCTAAGATTACAAAATATTCAAGAAGTGGGGAGCCGGGTTAAACCATAGAGATAATGTGCATAGATTCTAGGAATATCCTCTTGAAAATGATTACAAATATATGTTTTTAATGTTATTAACAACAAAAAATTTTAAAAAAATAAATTGCTATTTAATAAATTAATTACATTCTCTAAAACTAACTAAGAGAACAAAATTAATCTATAAAAGAAATTGACGGATATGGAAGTGTCATAGTTTTGATGTTCGTTCAAGTGTATGAAATAAAAATAATTTAATTACCATATCTGAATATTTATTTATTCAATTATCAATAATTCCATATTTAATAAAAATACTATCTGGTCTTATTCGATGATGTTATACGATATTCTAATTTTCATACAAATAATTTCTCATTTCATTGGATACCCTAAAAAAAGTAATGTCATTGTATCATTGAATCACATAGTGAAATACAACAACCCATTTCCCACAAATTATATCTATGAATCTGCATCATGTTCGCTCACATGAGGTCAATGATAAATTATCACCCATTTATTTTTGAAGGAGATACACACAAAATATTAGTATTTCAATTACTATATTTTTTTATTCGTAATTTGTCGTGTGAGATTTACAATTCTCTCAATGGATCAATCGACATCTAGTTAAATACATTCTTGATTGATCTCATGCACATGATTACTAATTAATTGTCAGACTAATGGGTGGAAAAACAGGTGTGCATAGCCCAAATAAAAATTAATTCATACAATGATATATTTAAATAATTGAACATTAAAGTAAAAAATTAAATTATAAGATAACTAAACATGGATATGAAATAAGGAATGCATACTCTGTTATGTTATTAAAAACTATGACACCAAAATTAGTACCCATTCATTGCGAAAAAACGACACATAAAATAAATAAGAGAAGTTATCACTATGTTCGTGTTGATTTAAATAAAACCACAATCTACCTCAGATGATCGCAAGAAAATAACCTACACTTCACTGATCGCTATAATGTCATACCAAACAATCACAGAACTTAAAAAATGATCAGATATGTCTTCCATATTGCTCTACAATTTACATCTCCTAAATAAAATTAAATATACCTTGTTCATCTATATCACATGAAACATGTAAAACATCAGAAACGGTGCACCCATCCAAACCAAATGATAAATACTATGCTGTGGAAGTGATCCATCAACGTCGTGGTGTCCACCCCCCTCAAGGGAGGCTTCATGTTCACCGGGTATGGAGGAGGAATTGTCCTCAGTTTCTGATGATTATGGAGGTGTGGATTAATTACGATGCATAGGATGATAGGTGCAAGGTTGCTTCTCTCTGATGAAAAGGTGAAAGGTGACCCAATAGTGGTGCGCCTTTGTAGTAAAAGGATGTGGCATACACAACCTAGCCAATGGAGATGGTCATCCATGAATTTTTTATATATGAGGAGGTTCCTAGTTAGTTTTTAAGAGAGCATGAGTTTGATTTAATGGTGTAGTTTTGTAGATGATAGAGGGAGGAGGACCAGTGTTCAGTGTGGTAGCTGGCTAGACAGGATGCCACTTTTGCTGGTAGATAAGGCATAGGTCGTTCAGATGTCGGTTGGTGTGCTGCCCTGATGGTGGTCTTGGGTGTGCTTAGTGAGAGGGAGGAGGTGACAAGCCTAGTGGGTTGGAAGAGGATGGTGGAGGAATCCCCTAATATAGGGTTTCCACCTCTCAGAAGATGATGAACACATGGATGACCCCTATGTTCGGGATTAATAAAACACACATCCTGTATGAAACAAGGGGAAGTTCAAAATTCAAAAATCCAAATTGAAAATAAATCATATTATATATATAAATAGTAATAATAATATTATTATTATTCTCAATAATATAGTTTTAATTTTATTATTATATATTATATTAATTATGATTATATAAAACATAGAATTTAAAATAGATTAGATAATCATTAAATATATATATATAAATATACTTATAATACTAATGATAGAAATAAATAAAATTATTATAAAAATCAATTAAATATGTTTATATATAATTAGATATATTAAAATAATATATAAAATAAAATTAGTAGTTATATTAAATTACAATGTATCCCCAAAAATAATAATACTACTATTAAATTTTAATCTAATTAAATAATAATAAAAAATAAAAACAGTAAAAATAAAAATATTATAAATAAATTATAATATTTAATAATTTATAATAAAAAAATAAAAAAAATTAAAAAAATAAATGTTAATAAATAATAATAAACTAATAATAAAACATCTATTAAATAAAATACAAAGAATAATAAAACTATTAGATTAAACTTGTTAAAAAAATTAAAATTATAATAATTTTTTTGAATAAACACTAAATTATTAATATTATCATATAAATTTACAAAAAATTATCAAAATAAAAAAATGCAAAAAAAAAAAAAGGAACCTAAAAACAAAATAAAGTGGTATGTGAAACAATTAAAACTAATTTAGGTAACTATAAAAATGTTAGAAAAATGAATGCGCATCAAATCCAACATACTTAAACTTTTGAACTCCTGGAAAAAATAATAAAAAATAAAACACAAGTGGGACTATCGACAAATCAAAACATCTAAATTAAAAGATTCAAAATTTTTAGTCACTTTTATCCATAAAATATCATGCCTTATTTAAAATTCCAATTTTCAAAAAAACAATTTCTCTTCCACTCAAAATCATTCCAAAACATTTATCTACACTCATGCATCATGTGATATACCTCACCATCACTCCAATCGCTCAAAAAATTTAATGAAATCCTTGTCAATTCTCATACACATGCATTCTTACTATAGTCTTACCCTAAATTTCACATATTTATTAGTGAAAATCAAAATAAAACATTAATATTAAAGACATTACATTAGGTTCAAATCTATCTTGGGCTACATGGTAGTGGGTCATTAAAAATTTTGATAATTTGCTTCAAAATGATGGTATAATCTTGAATTTAATTGTTGATAAGTGTCAATCCAAATGTATTCCTCAAAATAAAAGTCCCCCACTCTTAAAATATTTTCACCCTAAAATATATGATAACAATATGCTTATATTTAATTAATTTCTTTTGTGGGATCATTTTTTAATTTACTTTATTTTTAGAACGCAACTCACTCAAAATAGATTGGAATAAAAAACTGGTGAGTATAAACTCTAAAACCCCATGAAACAAATGTCAGAGAAAAATAAAAAAAGGTAAATAAGTAAAGAGTACACTATATCATATTAGAGAATTTAGTTCATTTAGAATACTCTCTAGGCTCTAGAGTAATGTATCATCAATTTTATAGTTATCCCTAATAGTGAGGGTTACCGATTAATGACCTCAAAAGTACTCATTGTTGGAACAAAAAAGAATCTATGTTCCCATATCACGATAAAAGTAATGTATGTTGTTATTGTAAAATATAACACTTACTATTAGGGTGATATAATTTCACTCCATTTGTATCAAATTAATACTCTCCATAAAATAACCCACTAAAGAATAAATCTGCCCCACAAATAGATTGAAAATAATCATGTAAATAATCATGAGCTAGACAGGGAAGGGTTTCCACTGTGGTATCATCCTAAAATTACTCTCATGTGATCTAAGGGATATTCAATGAAGAAAATGTATGGGTGGATTAGTGGGTCTATGTGGATAAATAAATCAAACAAATTATTTAATGGTTTTACTGAAACATTAAAAAATCATATCGCTTTCATTGAACAACATGGAATGTTCTGGAATAAATATAACTGTTTAGAATCCCAAAAAATAGTAATGAGAGATGATGTAAAAAGTGGATGAAACCTCATGGGTATGAAAAAAATAATATTGTACAACACATAGGAGAATGAGTGAAAATAAATTTATAAAAAATAAATGAGTTCCCAAGAACATTGAATCATGGAATAATAGTAGTAATAATATTTTCTATAAGATCAATGATTAAAAAATTACAAAAATAAATCATGTTCTCAAACATCCCTTGGATTCAATTGTTATTCCTTTAATTGTGTTACAATATAAAGTGACACGTTTTTATGTGGGTTCAGTAGATGACACCAATGTATGTTTTTTTTCATTCTTTTCATTTTTTTTAATTTTTAGGTTGTTATTTTACAGTGTTTTTGGAAAGCATAAAATACAAAAAAAATAAGGCACTTCCCATTGTTTGTGTACATAGACATGTAGAGACTACTTGTATCTAATGATTCTCTAAATATTATGTACCAGGAAAATCAACATTATCGACAACACATAGCCACATTATATCAAATATAAAAAACTACACTAAAATTAATTTGTGGATGATGAAAATATATATGATCAATTTATATCCACTATGGTTTTTGAAGAAAATATATTTTTGTAAATTAATTTCATTTTATTAACTACAAAAATTAAATGAAATAAAAAAATAATTTTAAAGGAAATCATACTAATGATGGGTTTCCTACTATTGAGTGCTATGTTTAATTCATCTTTAATGATACGTTGATGAAATAACAGCTGGAACAAATGGAAATGTTTACCATGAATATTATTATTTTTTAGTAGAAGTGTTGTATCTATTTGTTGAAAAGCAAATTATCCTAAAACATATGATATATCTCAACAGAATATTTTACAAAATAATGGATGGGTGGAATGAAATGGAAAGAGCTCAGCTGATAAGGTAATGAATATACATCATCTGAAGAAACCCTCACCAAATAAGTGATGTTTGTACAAAGGTAATCATCATGAATATCATGAGGAATAATTTTTTGAATTTTGATAAGGGAAGAAATTCCATTTCAATACTATTTTAGTGATCAGGTTTTATCCATCATATCCTTAAATGATGTATTTTAATTGATTATGTGTCCTAATTCATTTTCATTATCAACCACTAGAATTGTTAAATCCACTAGTTTCCAACTTAGTTCATGCTCCACAGTTTTTTGGTTATAAAATTTCCAAGAGTAATTCTAGCATCAAAATACGACATCAAATATATTAGCCTGACATCACACAAACATGACACATAAAATAAATAAGAGAATATTTCATTGTTTTCTTGTAAATATGAATATAACTGGAAGCTACCTTAGATGATCGAAAAATAATATCCTTCAATTATTTTATTACAATAATTTCAAACAAAACCATCACACTAAAAAAATAATAATTAGATTATTGTTTTCACTAACTATTGAGGTATGAATTCCAGAAACAATGAAAATCCACCATATACACCAATATCATACGAAACAAAATTGTTGTCAAAAATTGACACCCACCCAAACCGAATGTGTGAAGTTTTGTAGTGGAAGAGGTATAGTATCATCATGGTGTCCATCCCCCATGGAAGATGCCATTGGTTTATCAGGAGGGGAGGAGGTATCCCCCTCGAGTGTTGTAGATGAGGGTTGGAATGGCTATATGTTGTTGTGTATGAGGATAGGTACATGGACACTACACTCTAACGAATAGGAGGATGGAGGCCCTAGTGGGGGTGTGTCACTAAAACAAAAGGATGGGGCCGACATGGCCTGGAATATGCAAATGGTTATCCACGGGTTATTGATAGTGGATGGGTCACCTGTTTTTGGTTGTAGTGACAAAGAGGAGGTTCACATGGTGTGGTGTTATAGCTGATATAGGGAGGAGGTTTGGCAACTATGGTGGTCACCAGTAGGAGAGGATGCCGTCTCCACTAGTAGAGGATGTGGAGGTTGTTTGGATGGCTACTGGTGCATTTCCCTGGTGATGTGCTTGGTTTTACATCGTGAGAATGAATAGGTGAGTACCCCACCCCTCATAGGATTTCCCCCTCCAGGTAAAGATCACCAGGATCCCAAACCCTGTGCTAGGGTTTAATTAACCTCACCTCCTCCCTGAAAAATGAGAGGTTCAATAATAAATAATCCAAACTAAAAATAAATCATATTAACTATATATTAAATAGTAATTATACTAATATTATTATTATTAAAATTAGAGTTATATAAATATTTATTATTCTAATTATGATTACTCAAAAATAAAAATTTAAAATATATTTGACTAAAATTAATGTTACATAAATAAATAAATATATATATAATACTAATTATATAAATAAATAAAATTATTATACTAAACTAATACATAAAATATAATTAGTAGTTAGAAAAATTATAATCTATTTTAAAATTAATAATACTACTATTAATATTTAATCAAATTTAATAATAATAATAATATCTAATAGTAATACTTATATTTTTAATAATAATAAATTTCATATAATATATAATACAAAAATCAAAAATTTAAGTAATTACTAATAAATATTAACAAATTAATAAGAAATTAACTCTACGAAAATAAAAAGTGTTAAATTAAACATTTAAAAAAACTATAAGTAATATAAACCAATTAAGATACCAAATTAGTTATATTATAATTTAAATTTTTTAAATTTTTTAAAAATATAAATAATACTTAAAAACTACATAAAACCTAAATAAAAAAACATTTAGAAAAATAGTTAATTCTATGTTTGAAAATCATAAAAATGTTAGCTACATCCATGCGCATCAAGAATATTATGTTATTTTTGAGTTCAATATAGTTTGGAGTTGAGAGTGTGTATGAAAAAGTTTTTGAATAAGAACATGGAATATAAGAAGAGAATAAGGGCATAGTTGTGTTCATTTTTCTTGATGAATTAAAGGAATTTAAATACTCTATGTTTAAGGAAGTGTATTAGATTTTCTGGATGAGGTTAATCCTAGATAGAAATGATGATCTACATCAAAAGGATGCAGTGTTATAATTAATACATGTGTGAATTCAGTATAAGGAACTTATGGGATATGGAAATGTTCACTTGTATAATATTATTAACATATATACCAATGTAATATAATGAATTTTCACCATTTTAATATGGTGAACCATTCTATAAGATGATCCTTAACCAACCTAGTATTGTTAAAATTAATTATTATAATTAATATGGGAATCTATGAGACCTAATCATATCAAGGATTTGGTTTCTCACATTGGATACCATTTAAAAACATTTGTTCAATAATTTACTACTTTTATTTTATTTTATAGTGTATATGGATAATAAGAGGAGAAAAAATACATTATTATCATTGTTAGTAATAGGGGTTCAATTACAAAATGAGGATAAATATTAAAAAGATTAATTTGAATTTGTCAAAAAATCGACCACACCTGATTCAGCCCTCCCCACCTCAGGCGTGTCTTAACCGATCATAATAGAAATAAAAATTAGTATTATATTATAGGTTACCTTTGATTGGATCTTTAATATTCTTATGCAGTTGTTTCTAACAGACTACATGAAGTGCATACCTAAAATAAAGGATCATCAGATGAGGAAATATATTTCCATCCATGTTAAAATAGATTTGGAATTTCCATCCTGGACATTGATATAAAAGAAAAATAAAACGGATAAATATATGATAAAGAATTGCCAAGTGATATGGGAGGATCCACTAGAAAAAGAGTGTTTGAGTTGTTTGTGAATAGATAAATCTATTAAAATTTATTCCTCTAATGATACAAGTACAATATTTGAAATTAATTTCCTCTCAAAATTTTTTAAACACATCAATTTTATGTGTTGGGAATACATGTATAAAATACATGGTGAAGGTGAAACATAATTATTTTATTTTTATATTATTTATATAATGATAAATCATAACTAGTATATGATTGTAAAGTAATGAAACAATCATTATTATGACATTTATAAAAATGAAACTCCCTCGTTAATTATTTTATTTTTAAGGATAAATAAAAAAATAAGTTTATAAAAATTCTTAATGATTTATGAATACATTAAATAAGTAATATATGAAATAATCATTTCCTATGAGATTAATGATGGAAGGATCTATGATTTAGAATATACTTATAATGAAACTCATGGTGTCAAGGAAGCACATAAAGAAATTAGATCAAAAAATAATAAATATCATGAAATTTGTCTTGTTTCATATAGATAAATTCATGAGGAACAATTAAAAAATATGATAATTATATTGGAAGATTGAATAAAATTATATTTGGCTAAGAATAAAATAATTCCCCTAATGTGCCTTTAACATTAAGTAAAATTTAAAATTTGGGAATCAACAATAGAAGACACTTCCTGTGTAGTTTTATAAAATTAGATCATCCACATATGTATTAAAATGGATTATTACTAATAAAAAGAATAATAATGTTGTATTGAAGGATATAATCATTTTTTGAAAAACTCACACCCATCCCACTGATGAATGTTTCCCACAACATAGTTAAATCAATTTTCATTGAATATTTTTTACTTCTTAAATAGAACATAAATAAAAGAACTGTACAAATATAAATGGTTAAAAATTACAAAAAAAAACAATTCACCACATCATCATGGTTGAAAGTAGTAATGTCAAGGAAATGTATTTTCCTAAATTTTTCAAAAAACATTTATGATTACATACAATCATAGATGGTCAGTTTTTTTTCCAAATTGTATGGTTTGGAAAAAAGTAGTTTTAGGCCATTTTTTGTGCTTCTGAATGATTGTTGAAATGTATATGGAGTTATATAATAATTCATGATTAAATATAATATAAATAAAGACTAAAAGGGTTAAAAATTATGTAACTTAAAAGGAACCTGATGTACATTCTCAATCTTCATAGAAAAATAAAATTATATTAAGAAAGAATAGATTTTAATACATAATGAACTTCTATGGATATTATCAGAAATGTGTTAACATCTATGAAGTGTTTGGGCATTCATAATCTTATTAAACCACTTTTACCAAACATTATATTTAAAAAAACAAAAAAACATGTCTTCCTTGAGAAATATTTACATGAATAATGATGTTGAACACACTACACCCACGAAGTCAATGACGAAAGTGATGGGTGGTTCCAAACCAATAGGGGAGATGTGATTCTATTAAGCTATGAGAGGCTATATAATAGAATATTATAAAATTACCATAAACATAAAAGTGAAAGTGAGAATGTTGGAACTGATAAGAAAAGAGTTGGTACAAGAAAGATATAATAGGATTGGCATGGTGACTGAAACTCGTATTGAAGAGCTAGAGAGGGTTCCCAAATATGGGACTCTAATGATTTCAAAAAATGTGTGTGGAAGGTTTAACTAGGAAAGACAAATGGATATCATATATGTGTCTATTTTTATATAAAAAATTAATAAAAAATAAAAATAATAATAACTTCAGGTACTATATGCATTACTTCTAGAAATGAATTGACACTGAAGAATAATATTGAACCTATATCGAAAAAATGCACAACAATATAGACAACTCAGTTTGAAAGGGGAATAAATATAGAGGAAGTCTAAATTAATGAATCTTAATTTATTACTAAATTGATGATGGATATTCCATTTATAAGGAAACATAAAAAAGTGGAAAACTATACAACCCAAAAAAACTCAATGTTGTAAAGTTAATGGTGTAAAAATTAAACAAATTAGAGCTATATTCTTGTGGTTATGATGTATTTCTGAGCCATTATACTCATATAAAGGATATGATATCATCCCACATTATTCTCAAATTTTTTAATTAGATTTAACAATCACAACATATTGAAGGTGAAACATAGAATACATGAATTTTTATAAATAATAAGAATAAAAGCATCATGGTCAATCAGAACTTGTATCATGTTTTCTCCTAAGAACACATAAATTTAAATATCTTAATTTATATAAGTCTAAAATAGGTATCTTAGATTATTAGAGACTTTTTATTTAAAAAATACAATTCTATGATTTTTTAGATAGAATCCCATGAGGTTTGTAATATATCAAAATATTCTAACCTTCATGAACATTATCATTTTCAAATAAATAAAACATTCTTGATAGCATGGAAGAATCATGATGTTTAATGAATTATTTATATTATCTAGTCACTATTTTGAATTAAATCTACTATGATTGTCATGGGGAGTGTCTATATATCCATATTGGTTAAGAACAATTTCACTTAAAATGTTTACATATGTTTGGGGATGTTGAGTTATGTTTCATGGAATTCATTGAATTTTTTTTGACATCCATTACTTAAGGAAATTCACAAATTCTATTACAATATGGTTAGTTATTGTTGGATTTTTTCAAAATTAATCACTCTTGTTTACTACAATAGGCTATCCCAAGTAGACATATATTTTATTGGTCAATGAAAAATTAATAAGAGAAAATTTGGCATCACTCTTCTCTTAAATGGAAGTTCATTAAATCTCAAAAAATGATGATAGACCAAATCTGGGTAAGATGGTTTTTTAATTATAAATGTTAGTTGGAGATGATTAATACATCACGTATATCCATGTTTTCATTAAGGGGAAGAAAATCATTACCTTTTCATTTATTTTTAGTTAGGTGGAGAAAATTAAATTGAATTATATTTTTAATTTTGAAATGAAAATAAATATAAGGGGAATAGAAGTTCCCCATGTGTTGAAGACGTATAGGTTATCAATTATATTTTTTATAATGAATATTGTAAATGTAAAATTAAAAATGTAGATATGGTTGGGGTTGATTATCTACCATCTAAAGAATATGGAGGTGTTTCCCATAGATTTTGTTGAAGTTGAAATTGGAGTTACAAGGAATACCTGGACAGGTAGATTTTAATTAGCCTCGAATATATGTTGATTAGATAGATGAACCTCATTTCAAAGATATGTGTAGATGTTTGGGGGAGTATTGTCTACAATATGTTCTGAGTGGAGTGATAGAATTCATGAGAATATTACTGTCATATTTATACTAATAATCATTTATAGAAATGTTTAAAAGGGTTTTAACACATTTAATGTTTGGAGAATAGATTTATTGAACTGTGGAGATACCACCCCAATGTTTCGTAGTTTAATCCTTATAGAATCTATGATAAAAATATTATATAATGATATATACAAAAGATTGGAGATTGAAAAAAGACATTGTAAGTGTCAATGAAAAAAATTGAAATATTTTATAATCTTGATGATTCAAATGATAAAATTATTAAGTCCTTGAATATGCATATGATTCATTCTGAATCTATGTATGGATCATTTCTCTTGAAAAGGAATGTGAGCATAAGTCATTTTTATTTCCATTTAAGGATCATATATACCTATGTACAAGTTATTTAACTCATAAAAAGAATCATTTTGAGGTGGGTACGTTTCAATTGGATATGCGTAAATGTCACTTTTTCTATGTGAACTTAATCAAGAGTTGTGAATGACTTTTTCAGGAATCATTGAGGAAATTTTTTAAATCCTTGGTAACATAAGGGACATTCCCGTTAATTTGAGGATGATAAGAGGTAGCACATTCATCTTATTCATAGTAATCAACCTATGTAATGATGAATTTTGTTCCACATAAAGATGATGTCTAGTCTATTTAAGCATTATTCCATAGTATAAATTTGGACAATTTATAGTCTGGGAATATGATGTTTTACAGAAAAATATATTTTAATGTTTAAATCATTTTTTTATTCAAAATAAATTATTTCATGTTTATAAAATTATAAATCTATATATAACCATGCTTAATATTGAGTTAAATAATATAACATGATAATATAGAGGGAGGATCATTTTTCAGGATAAAATTAAGGAATATCAAAGGTACTTTCATGAATAATGCATGAATCATTGAGTATATTCTTGAACTGTTACACAAAGTCTAATGTAAAGAAATTAATTGTGATTCTTGATAAATGGTATTGTTTAGAAGAATATTAAACTGATATTTAGGAATATGAATTTATCTAACCTAAAATAAGATAAATTTTTTATTAAAAAAATATAAAAATTAAAATGATACGATTCGATAATTTTTGATAAATTATCCAAATATAAAAAAAATGATTATGATTGAAGCTAATAAAGGGAAAAAATAATTGAGATGATAATTTATTTCTACAGTTCAATGTTATAGGTTCTACCAGTTTACTTGGGATGCTTTAAAACTACAAGAGAGATTGACACACCATAATTATAAGTTGTTTTATTATTTTATACAGTTGTTGATATTGATATGAGTATTTATTTATTGGTATATTTTATGAAGAAGAAAAAGACTTCCTACTTGTTTAGAAAATAAATGAAGATATATTTTACTAAATGATTAAATGATGGTCTGTTTTTGTAATACTCTTTCAGAGAGGCCTTTCAGAAAATAGAGATCCTAAAGATATAGAAGATCATAGATGGTTTGGTGTAGGTGTTTATGTCATTTTTTCTTACACAAAAAATCTACGATATTTCCATAAATGGGAATATAAAAAATGACCAAAATGAAATTAAAGCTACCTATAAATAAAAAGTGTGGAAATATTAAAATAATAATGACAGGGTGAATCTGAGTGTTGTATGACCAAGAAGAGAGTGTCCTAAGAGAAACAAAAAACTATTTTAAGAAGAAGTAACCAAACCTATGTAAAATACATACACCCTATAGGTTTCAAATAGAAGATGTGTTTGCAAAACTAACTGATTTTGGTGAAGGATAAATGGAACATGAAAAAGATGAAAACCCATGTTTTTAGTGTTTTCATCACCATGTAATATTCTAGTGTTTCGTTATTCAGTAAATACATTCCAATCAAGATTTTATGTTCATTTTTTCATAAAGAATAAGTGAAAACTCTTGATGATCATGGTTCTTATAGATAATATTTAGTGGTTTTCTAGTTCCATAGAGTTATGTGGTGAGAGTTTCTATAAAACAGTTCCTGAAGAAGAATTGGGATTCTAGGAAAAGGGCAATGACCAATTTTATTATGTTTCTATTTAAGCATAGAAGTAATTTGATGTCTCTCAATTTGAGGAGGTGGACAAATTTTTGAGGATGTTGTGACATCAATATAGACCTGTTGGTCTAATTCAAAAGTCAAATGTTTTATGAATATTACTAGTGTGATTCTATTATAAATAACCTACAGGATTCATCAAGGTTAACATTTGAAATATACTGAACATATTTACCTTTGTAATATGGTGAATGTTCGCCTATGTGAAATGCTTAACCTAGTTTCAAGATGTTCACGAGCTAACCAACTATGCATTGATGAAAATATTTATAGTATAGATTCTATGGTTTGGTGAGACGTGATTATAGTCTAGACTGGGTTTCTAACATTTGGGAAAAACCTTGTAAAAAATAAATGCTTTATACTTTGTTATAACACTTGTATTTAATTTGGTGTCTATGATTAGGGAAACAACAATGAATTAATTATTTCCTTAGTTTAAAAATAGGGTTAAAATAACAAATTGGGTTAAATATTAAAATGATTTTATTAAAATTGGTAAAAAGTTGACCACAATTTATTCACCCCCTCTAGTGTGTCTATAAAGATCCTACTAAGACTAAAAATCATGAAATTACATATTCTTAATCATTCAGTTGTTATAACACGTTCTTCTTTTGGTAATTTATACCACCGATATGAATGATGTTATGACATTTACATCATAAATGACTAATAATGTTAAATACATGTAATATGATTAAAATATTCCTAATTTAAGATGTATTCAAATCTCTAGAATGGTGATATTAATATTTATATTCACCAAAAATTTCAAATCTTTTCTTAGTTCAATAATATTCAAAAGGAATATTTTTTTAGTGTTCCATGAATACTATCACATTAAGTACCATGAAATGAAAATGGGAATCCATAACTATATCATACATAAACTCAAAATCATTATGAGCATTCCGGTTATTATGAACCCACGATCATAGTGCAAGGAATATAAACACCAAATTGAATCATGAGTGAAAAGTGGAATGACTAACACCTTAATATTAATTATTAACTCAAACAATTAAAATATGTCTAATAAGGTTTCATAAATTAATGTTATTATATTTATTATTTTCATTAAAATATGAATAATGAACATATATTTACTATACATGGAACTAATGTGTGTCTAAACCTAAGTAATTCTAATGAAAGCGTTTCATTTCCAAATACACATTTAAATTCAAATTTTCCATATTTGAATTACTATTTATAGAAAATATTTATTCTATTTATCTATGACACCAAATATTTTATTATCCTCTTGTTATTTATAATTATTTCATTTCATCATACCATTACATATCCCCTTGGTTTACAACTCTAATGAAAGGTTGCATGTCAGTGGACATGAACATATCTCATCACTTTATTTAAGAATCATTAATCTATAGTTTTATATACATTATTTTTCAAAATTAACAACATTATCTATACTTATATGATTTAATAAAGTCAATTTATATTTAATTTTACTCTATTTTTAAATGTTTGAAAGGAATATCATTTAAATGCTTTCCAAAAAAATTTATTTTCCCACCATCCTTGTTGATTTTATTTTCATAACTTCTTCATTATGTTTTCATCCATTTATAATTATTTTTTTTGTTTTTTTATATATTTTATTAACTTATATGTAAATTTATTAAGAATTAAATGGTTATTTCTTGTTTTTTATCAAATTAATTATCCAATACTCTTATTTTGGGAATTAATCCATATTTATATCGTTTAAATTATCTTATTATTTACTAGAGAAATAATCTAATTATACATCCCAAATTATTTATCTAGAGAGATTATTACCATGTTGTTTCCTCTCAAATTTGGGATGACCTCATTGATTTAAGATTCAAACATTCTAATCGGTTTATAACGGGTTTGTTCGTAGAACCTAAAACATCCAATTATTCCATATCCATTTGAACCTACTTTCCAAAGGTAGATGCTCATTAGTTGTGGACTGATGAGGCTTAAAAAGTTTCATTGGTCGAGAGGATGTGAGGTCATACTCATCACACCTTTTTGAGGGGAATTAATGTCTACACTGGGACTCTCTTTATAGATTTAAGTTATGTTCGTGAATCCTTATTACATTACCAAGTATAAAATGATCTTTCCTTTAGATCTGACAATCAATGATTGATATGTAGGAAATTTTAGAGAATATTTTATATGTATTCTAGGTTCTTCATCGATAGAGAATCATATGTATTTGTTAGAGATTCTTGGTCAATGGTATCCTTCGACAAATTATATAGAAGTCTCTTGGTCATTATGATGACCATACTGGTTTTAAAGCCACTAAGTGGGGCACATGAATTTTATTGTCAATCAGAAGGACATGGATTATTTCCGAGTTGGGATCGAACCCGCAGATAGGCTAACTACGTATCATTTTATTAGAAAACGAATCAAAACCCACATAGTTCGAGTAAATGAATATGATATTTATTATTGACGGCTCAAAGAAGGATGTCATAAATACTTTACACTCTAAGCTCACGTGAGTCGTGCTCAGTGTGAGAAACAAGAGGTATTGGTAAAACCAGAAAATTGTTCCATGAAAGATTCAATCATAAGAAATAATGTGGGGATTATGTATGTATGAGTTCCCAGATAAATGAAGATTAGGATTTACTTCAGGAAAGAAATCCAGGAACCAGGTCCATAAAGGCATATGTGCTTCATAGATATTTTAATACTCTAACTTAGGGCTTACTTCTAAAAAGGAGGCCCAAATTAGGAGAGGACTTATGATTGGCTTTTAATTCTAATATGGAATCCCAGATCAAAGGTAAATTAGGACTAGTTAAGAGAAATTTGGACAGGGGCTTAATCTTGAGAAGGAGGCCCAGATTAAGGGACTTTGAGAATTTAAGGGACTCGGGGCTTATTCCTAAGGAGGATTCTCGTATTTGAGATTGGGGCTTACTCCTGAAAAGGAAGCCCAGGTTAAGAATATTATGGTTGGGGATTACTCCTGAGGAGGATGCCCATATTTGGGAACGTGGAGATTGGGGCTTACTCCTAAAGAAGATTCCTAGATTAGGGGATTTGGGGCTTACTCCTGAAAAGGAGGCCCAAATTAATGAGGGCTTGGGGCTTATTACTAAGGAGGATGCCCAATATTAATGATAATTTGGAACTGGGGCTTACTCCTGAAAAGGATGCCCATATTAGGGGACTTGGGGCTTATTCTTGAAAAGGAGGCCCAATTAAGAAAACTTGAACTAGGGCTTACTTCTGAAAAGGAGGCCCATGTTAAGAAAATTATGACCAGGGCTTACTTCTAAAAAGGAGGCCCAAATTAAGGGGTTCTCTCATCTTAATGGATGAGGTTGAATGAATGAAATCTCAATCTTTTTTTATATAAAGATGTGTAAATCACTAGCTTTTGAGAGATGTCCCACAGAGTTGCTTTATGATAAGGAAGTCAAATAAAAAAATCATGCCATAAATGGATTTCAAGAGTGTCTTGAAGACTGAATCCTGAATAGGAGTGGTAGAATGTCATAAGAGGGGTTAAATGGGTAGGAAAGGCACCCAAAAAGTTAGGGGTGCGCAAGTCCTGGCAGGCGCACAGGTACTGCTTGAGCGCGCAAGTCCTAGTCGCGCAGGTATACCTACGCGACACCTGGGTACTTCCACGATTTTTATCCCTTAGAGTAATATTTGGGCGATCTTAGATCAAAGCCTTTAGAATTATCCATATAGGCTTTCCAAAAGATAGCGCACAAGTTCTCATGAAGAAGTAGGGAAGTGCGCAAGTGTGTCCATTTCCCTTAAGGGTAAAACACTTAAGCGCGCAAGTGTTAGTGAATTATACCATTTAAACCTTACACCTCTTGTTTAGACCTTCCATTCTAGGTAAAGAATTACCTTAGAGGTGTTCAGAAGACCTGAAGAAGAGACTTGGGCGTTCAGAGCTCTGTATCTAAATTCTGAAAAAACAATCTCCTCAAATGGGGGGCCCACAGGGTCTATTTATAGGCGGGAGAAGACCCGGAGCGGTTATCCTTTAGGGCATGCAAGTCACTTGAGCGACCATTAGGTGGTGCGCAAGTATACTTGCGCGACAGTGATGGAACTTGCGTGACCTTCGTGCATTTGAAACATTGTTCATGCCTTTGTAAATTTTTGTTGTTTTCTTAAAAGGATGAATCAATTTTGTGCCAAGTCATTTCACTTTCCATTCTTTTAGACAATGTGATGAAAAGGAGCAACAACAAAAGTCCCCCCTCAGAGTCGGATCCGAAAGAAATAAGTATGTGACTCTGAGGAAAAGAAGAAAACCAATGGCAAAGAGAAGTGCAGGTGCGGCGTCGTGCAGGTGTGAGGAACGCAGGGCTGGAGCGCCCTGGATGGAGTGTGCTAGCTGGAGGCGCGTAGGTTGGCATCCTGACCTATAAATATGCGTCCATTTTCCGCGCATAGTATCTGACTTCCATATTTTTGAGCTTTCACCGCGCAGGTCCCCCTCTCCACACAAGTTTCTCATTTTCCGATGTTTCTTCACTGTCGCACTATTTTCAAGGTAATAGGACTTGCGCGGTGATACTTTTGTGCCAAAAACATGAGTGGCACCTTAACACCTACGCAACATATCAATACTTGCACGCCAAGTTTAGGCTTGCGCGCCTTAATGCCTTTTCCATTTTTTTGGAATTCCTTCAAAAAATTTATGAAAAATCAACCTACTTAAGAGTTAATTATTCAAATTTTGTGAAGAATCAATGGCTCTTAGAACCGTAATAGCTGATGAATTGGAAAGAAAACATCTTGATGATATGGTGGATATCATTGGCCATGATTATTATACTGTCAAAGATAGCACCCTTCCGGATTTGGCTAAGTATCTAAAGAAATATCATCACAACATCCCAAAAAAAACTTATCTACCTTTGTATGGATATGCTCATCTAGGAGAAGTCACTATTCCAAAAGCAAATAACTATCTCCCATTTTCATGGTTTCAGAATTACACCAACTTTGGTTCAGCAAATATCTCATGTGGAGGAGGATTTATAAATTGCAGAATAGTGGAGAAGGCCCACATGATGCATCATAGCCCTTGTACGCCAGATTTAAAACCTCATAATCCCGAGATGCAACAATATTGGGATCCTTCAATCATCCGAAATGCTCATATGGATCAATCCAAAGGCTGGAAGAAAAGTTGGGACTTCCGTCCTGGGGGAGGTGTGAAGCCAACATGGATGTGGGAATACTGGGTGTGACAAACCTATGCATAGTTTGTCAAGGATCTGAAAGGAGTTGCGATATACAAAGCTATTTGGGTTGGGAAAACATATGTTTACAGACATGATAACTTCGTGCTGAAGATACTCATCCACATGAGCCTAGAAACTAATTCTTTCCATATGACTCATGGAGAAGTAGGTATCAGTCTGTGGGATGTCCACAAGATCTTAGGGGATCCAATTTTGGGTGACATGTATGATGAATTCATTCCTCCCAAGGTGACATAGAATGATTCAAAGAAGACTTCTGCTTTAGCTCAGGAATTATTTAAAATCTTCCATAGGCTCAAGAGTTCAGAGACCTCGTTAACTCATTCTAGAAAGGATAATCATCTGGAGGAGTGGATGAATATATTTATTATTGAGAAGAAAAAGAGGGAGCCAAAAGAGAAGGAGACGAAGGAGAAAGGATCCATGAAAAAGAAATCCAAGGATAAGAGGCCCACCCATCCTACCACCTGCCCAAAACTTGAGAAGAGGGGTGCTCCTGGAACATTCTGGACAACTCTAGAAGTAGGAGAGTTTGAGAAATGGGGATATGAGGTGAATCAAAGGACTCCGAAGAAGACTCATCTGGCGGGCTTCTTGGCTATGTGGCTCAACGTTTATCTCTTTCCAGTCAGGGATTCAAAGGGAGGTGTCAGGCCAGGGACCTTCGTCATTGCGAAAAAGTTGGCTGAGGGAAAAATGGTTGGGTTGGCTACCCCCATTTTAGTAAATATTCACAGGAGTTTACTTCATGTATTCATGGGTATATTTCTTGTAAGAATAGTGGGACCATTCCATGTTTTATGGGGATGTATTGCCACTCACCTCAGGACTTACAATGTATAGAATGGATTATAAATTCCTGGAAGTTCTTTCAGGCCGTCAGTGCAAGCATTCTCTGGAGTTACTCCATTAGATGTTAATGCCTATGACATGAAAGTTAGGCTGAGAATGTTTAATGAATTCAACTTCTTTCCCTATGGAAATCCACCAACCGGGCGGTTTGTTGATGATGGAACAACCCATTTGGATCTAAGGGCATACTTGCTAGCTTGTAGAGATGGTGTGCTAGTTACCAAGATTAACATAGATATTATATGCGAGGCCTATGCTCCATATAGATTTTCATGTCAATTCAAGTGTGTGCAACAGATTGATGTATCTCCCTCAATACATTTCAGGTTAGAGCAACATCCGTTGGTTGCTCGGAAATTGTGGCTAGTGACGTTAAGGGAGAAGACTGGGGCGGTATTTGATCTACCTATTGGAAAAGTGGCACATAACTTGACCACATATTATGCCGAGCACTAGATAGCATCATACCCTAAAGGGGTGCAGAATCACCCAGTTTTTCAGGTGGGGGAAAAGGAAGAGGATTGTAGAGAAAGAAACCCTTCCTCATAAAGGTTATTTTTTCCCACCTGAAGCTAATTCGCCAAATTCCTCCTCTAGGACTGATTCACTGGATTCCCATGATGAGGATGATGAGGCACAACAAGTGGGAAAGCGGCCTCGTGCCCAATATAATCCTCCGGTTAGAATCAAGAGACAAACTCCATCAACTCCGGGTGAGTTACTTCATTGTTGTAATTTAATCACTACTACTTTATAAAGCAATAATTCTTATTTTCCAATTATTTATCTGCAGTTGCAGGAGCCGGGAAGAAATTGAAATCAATGATTGTAGAGCATTCCTTACAGCCTTCGTATCTAATACCAGAGGCTATCCAGACATGGAAGAGTATATACTGTGGTACTGAGACCACCTAGCTGGATTTTTGTGAGGGCCTAAAACTTCCTGGAATAGGGAATCTTTTGGATTCTACAGATATCCAATACGAGGATAACCCCAATATATTGCGGGCTTACATCAGAGAGCTAGAAATGCTCATATATTCCACTGATGAGTCTGTTCATGTCACCAGGTGGGTGAAGGAAATGATTGATCGTGGCGCTGCTGAGGGGAATGATGAGGAGTGACATGCTTACGTGGCTCTGAAAGATGTAAGTTTTCTTTTCTTATTTTCTTTGCAACTTAATTCCAGTCAAAGATTTGTTACTTAAGGAAGTCATTTTTTCATCTTGTAGCTTGAAAAGAAAGGAACTACTGAGGTTCCATCGCCACAGTATATCCCTGGTGGTACTGCCATCGGGGCTACTGATGATTCTCCTCACGAACTGGGCGAGATATCTCTCGGCCAGTAGACCATGAATGAGGAGTTGGCAATGGATTTTCATTCTCCAATCCAAGTCACAATAAGGGATACTGTCGATACTCCCAAAAAACAAAAGTAGCAAAGGCAACGAAGGAGGAAGTCCATAGTTAAACGCTTCATTACCAGTGGTAAGTCATTCGGGTAATCACGAGTCTATACTCATGAAGAGGTTACTCATATTTCTGGGGATTGCAGGGGCTTCTTCAATTTCCCCCCTGAGGGAAAAGATTGATCCTCATTCAAGGACCATGGAGGGTGTTGTGGAACTATCAAAAATTCAAGATGACTTGGATGATCATGGAGAAGAGCTAGAATCTATTCCCAATATCCCTCATGCTACTGTTGCAAGAAGAGAAGAACCTGTTTCTGGTAAGTTAACAATGGTTCATAAAAATGTTGAACGAAACACCGACTGACATCCATTCTGTGATACTTCAGGTTCAACTCCTACATTAGAGCTTCTGGCGGCTGTTGCAACTGATGCCGTGATTTTATCCGAAGATGTTGTCCACGGTCAGGGGCTGCAGGACGTAAGTCATCAATAAGACACATGAAACTCTCCCACTGGTGAGACTAACCAGGATTGTGAAATATCATTGGATGAAATGATGAATCGTGGAATCTCTTTCGAATAATTTTATGATCATGCTAAGTTGTCATGGGATTTAGAAGACCTTGGGCATGAGTGTTATCCTTCGCCCAATAAATTTTCTTATAATTTACACTTCTAATCATGACTGAAAATAATATGCAATTCCATCCATAGAAGATGTTGAACTGCCAATGCCTTAAGAGGGTGTGGACATTGATGTCAACCCTACCATTGCAGAATCATTAGCTCAAGTAGTGATAAACTCAGTAAACCCTCCTGAGACCCATCTTGATGATCCTGTTGAGACTGGGAAAGATGGGGAGGAGTCTTCTCAGATTTCTGGTCTACCATCGGGTAAGGGATTACAATATTTGTGATTGTACTTAATTTGCAAGACAATAAATTCTTTTTTATCCTTTGAAACTAACCAAACATTCAATTAATTATGCATGGCCATCAACTATAGTGGATAGATCAGGAGGTGAGGTCTTAGCCTCTTCCCTAAAGGGAATTAAAAGTTAAGAAGCACAGGTCAGGGGGGAAGGAGCAGAACACAGAACTTCTTTAAGTGCATTAATCCCAGATTACATGCCCCCCTGTGATGATGATGTTGAATCAAACCCAGAGGTGCTTAAAGCATTCATATTTTCACGACTCAAGGCATGCAACAACATATGGAAAATCATATCTGAGGTGCCTTTAGAAGATTTTTCATCGAAGATCCCTCGATTTTCATCCCAATTTTTCTTTCTAGGACATGGCGGTTTTGGATACCAAGAGATCCATACCACGGTTAAACTAGTCATCTTTAGGAGGGAGCAGGACAAAATGTATCGCGAAGATCTAACCATAGTGAATTTTTCAGACAGCATCAGCAAATTTTAGGCTACGATATCTCGAGCTGAGGCTGATTACACTGCCAAGATGAAGGAGGTGAAGCATAAGATCAAAGAAAAAGTCATCCAGCAGGTGCAGCTCCAGAAACAGTTAGATGTTGTTACTGGGGAACTTGACCAGCTCAATAATTCATTGGAGGGAGCTCAAATGAATGGTATGAAAGCCATTGCAGATGCCAAGAAGGCACTCCATCAAGCTGAGAAGATTGAACCTGGTCGAGTGCATGAGATTCAAGTAGCTGCTGATGAAGCTCGGGATACTGTACATCAAGTGAAGACTTATGTTGACAGTCTTTTGTAATTTTCTGAAAAAGAGAAGAGGCTCCAATATTTGGATGTCCCTCTAATTCTTGCGCATCAATGGAGAGTATTTTTATCTTCAATCATTTATGCTTGTATTCTTTCACTACCTGCTTTAAAGTTCACCTAAGACAATGGTCCTAGTAAGCATACTTTCACTTTTACTAGGATTATTATAAATAACCCTACAAACTTTGAATCTTATAATTTCTCAATATTACCTAAATCATACAAAATGTATGTTTAGTGAGCTGGAACTTTACTTTTATTCATATTTCCCTTATCTTTTGTGGGCAGTTTAAAGTCAAGCACGTCAGACATAAAGAGTCTATTGTTTAAGGTCGAAATAGCTTTGACCAAAAATGGATTAAAATTGACTCAATTCCTTGACAATTTATCTGAAAACATATTACCGTACTCAAGTATGAGGGAAAAAATATGTAAACTATGAATTAAGAATATTTGAATATGAGGAATGATATGAGAAAGAGCTAAAAGGCATTAGAAGAAGTAGTTCCAAAGAATGAAGTTACCATTATTTAACAAACCCGTTAGGGGGTTGAATTATGCTGGGCCACCTATGGGCATTGGCTGCATAGTCAAACAATATTATCTTTTGGATGACAAGTCTGTTATGTGGACTATTTATGCAAAGCCGCCTACGGGCACGTGATGCATAGTCAGGCAAAAGAACTCTCAGAAATTTACCTTTCTACTGCTAAAAATCCATTGAATGTTTATGGAGATTAAAATTTTCTAAAGTATAGAGTTTTCTGTATGGAAAGAGGTATTTGAATAGGGAGAAGATATTTCCAAACAAGATTATCGAAGAACTGGATGGATATCACTCCTACGAAGGTCTGACCCAAATGTAGGGACGGAGAATATAAACCATAGACTTGAATACATTCAGATCATGAAAAAGGATATGGGACAAGTATGTTAAGGATGGCTATTTTTTTGCGGATCCCTACATATTATCATTAAGACAAATAAGTACAAAAGAGGATTTCTTTCCAAGAATGAAGTTACCAGTATCTGAAAAACCTGTTAGGGGGTTGAATTACGTACGACCACTTAAGGGCATTAGCTGCATAGTCAAATAATAGTTTCTTTTGGATGACAAGTCTGTTATATGTAATGTTTATGCAAGGCCGCCTAGGGGCATGTGCTGCATGGTCAGACAAAAGAACTCTCATAATTACAGGACTTTTGTGATTAGAAGTTAAGAAAAGGGTTATAAAGATCTGAAAATATTTAATGTTGGGATTATGACACATAAAGATGGGTATTGTCCAATGTATGTAGAGATGCATAGATCAATGCTAATCATAATCATGTTATGGTTGGGTCCTGAATTGAAATACTGGACTTCACTATGTATCCCATAAGGACGTGAATCAAGCCATATGTAGTTCTTGAACTAAAGTTTAACGTCGTGTGGGACAAAATTTTGAGAGATCTTAGTTTAGGGTCATAGAGCTTGGACCATTATAAGAAATAGACAGTGTGTGTTTTCATGGGGACTTTTCAGCCTCGGGACTGAAATAGGAATTTCGGGTTAGGCTCAAAAGACTTGGGGCTGGATTCAAGGGACACTCAAATGTTCCAATGTATCCCATAAGGATGGGAATCAAGCCCACATAGTTCTAGAAATACCCGCTGTACAAATATGGTTCGTACAAGTGAAGGGTAAAAGGATAATTTAGTGCAATGATGGTTTGACCCAAAATAAAAGGTTTGGGCATTTCCATGTATGCACGTAGTCTTTAGAATGAAACATGATTGAAAATTCAATGTAAATAATGATTCCCTCTCAGGTGAGGGTATCAAAGAATGGTATAGTTTATTGTCATACTGGACAAAAAGGTGTTGTATAGTTTAACATCGTATAGCAAGGACGAAAGTGAACCAATGTAAAGATATTGATTCTAGGGGCGATTCCATGAATCAGCATCGTATGAGATGGAGGTGAACCGATGTGGAGAGATTAGTTTTGGGATTGAACCTTGGGAGGTTGCCTACGTACCCTGCCTGGAAGGCAAAGATCAAAGTCCGCGTAGTTAAATTAAAGAATGAATTAATGATCAAGTTGTTCTTGGGGACAACGACCTAAAAATGGTGTTGGGACTTAAGCATGGTTAGCGGCCCAGAGAGGGTATTATGGTTGAAGTTTTCTCTAAACTCACATGAGTCATACTCGGTGTGAGAAATAAGAGGTAGGAAAAACCCTAACGATGCACAGTTTAATGTCATGTAGGACATATTAAGGGACTATGCAGTTTAATGTCTTTCAGTTAGGACTATTGGTGCTGCACAGTTTAATGTCATGTAGCGGGGACAAACCACAGTTTGACATCATGTTGGACGAAAGTGCAAATAGTTTAAGGTCTTATGCATGGACTGTGGTTGTATAGTTTAATGTCATATAGAAAGGATGATGAGAAGTATAGTTTAATTATCATGTAGGAAAATATAAGGGCAATAATTTTTAACGTTATGTTGGAAGAAAAAGATGCAGACAGTTTAAGGTCATATGCATGGACAATGGGTGATGCAGTTTAACGTCTTGCTAGACGTAAGGGACTTGCAAATTGTTTAGGGTCATATGATGGACCGTTGCTGTATTTTGTGTTCATACAAAATATTTATTTATAAATCTGGCATTGGTTGGAGTATTGATGAGTTCTCTATCCATTGAGATTAATGAATAAGCTCCATTTGAGTAGACCTTACGTATTGAGTAAGGTCCTTCCCATTTTGGCTCAAGTTTGGGAGGTTTCTTTATTGGTATCATTGGATTTCTAAGAACTAATTCCAATTCTAACTGAGTGAATGAACTAAGATGAAATTTTTTGTTGAAAGCTCGTGCTATTCGATTCTGATAGACTTCCAAGTGGTTCAAAGTGCAAAATCTTTAATCATCTAACCATTCCAATTCATTCAATCGCTTTTGATATTGTTCATATGTAGATGACTAATCACAATTGGCTACTCTGAGCGAGGGTAGTTGAACTTCAATGTGCAAGACATCTTCCGTTCCATACACCAGTGAATATGGAGTTGACTGCGTTGCAGTGCGGGTGGCGATCCGATAAGCCCATAAAGCATGAAAGAGTTTACCAGGCCATGATTTCTTATCTTTATCCACCATCTTTTGCAGTATATTTGAAAGAGTCTTGTTGAAGGCTTCTATCTGGCCACTGGCCTCTACATGATACCGAGATGAATGGTTGGATTTGATGTTGTATTCTTGATACAACTTATTCACCTTGGATGAACAGAAGTTGGTGCCATTGTCCATCAATATGGTATGAGGGACACCAAATCTGGTAATGATGTTAGACTTGATGAAGCTAACAATTACTTTAGAACTAACTTATTTGAGATGTATTGCCTCTGCCCATTTGGAAAAGAAGTCAGTAGAAGTAAGAATGTACATAAAATACTTGGCTGTAGCTGAAGGGTAAGGTCCCACCACATCCATTCCCCATGTGGAAAATGGCCACGAGTATTTAGATGTATGAAGAAACACTAGAGGTTGATGAATGAAGTTGGAATGTACTTGGCATTAATGACACTTCTTTGTGAAATCAACACAATCTTGTATTATTGAAGGCCAAAAGTATCCAAGCCTTCGAATCTGATCAGACAGTCTATATCCAGACTGGTGGGCACCACAGATGTAGAGACCCGAAGCTTGATGTACATAGATATCAAATTACTTTTGCGGAATACTTAGTACATAACAAAAACACACACACAAGGACCGTAATAGTTTAGTGTCTTTGGAAACTCAGAATATAATCTTCTAATCATGGTGAAAGATGTTCAACATCTCCCATAAAGATCTTCTTTTTTTTAAAACCTAAATCCTTTTTTTATACACTGGGGAAATGAAAACATAAAAGGGAGAGATCAAATGCTCAGTAAGGGTAAACAAAAGAAATATCAATCACATCATATTCGTAAGAACATATCTTTTAGAAATCTTAACCTGCAAAAGAGATCCTAATTTCATAACATGGGATAAATCATAGTAGTGAAATGTAATCCCAATAATCATAAATTAAACATGAAACTTTGTGGCATACACACATAATCATAGGGAATCATTTCTTATTAGTCAAGACTCATTGCCAAGACTATCTTAGTGGACAAAGTCCCTTTCTGAACCGAGTTCACTCCTCGTTTCAGTCCTATTTCACTGAACCGGTATAACCTACCGTTCTAGCCATGTCTATCTCATGAGATATAAAATCGTTACCCAATGCATTGGAGGGAGATATAGGGCCCACCCATCTCATAATGATACCATTCTTATGTGTGCCACAAAATCATAAATCATACATCATTGCATAACCCATGTAATAAAAATGGGATTCTTAAACAACATGACATCATAAAACAATTTATATAAGATAAAAGAATTCATAAAAATAATACCATCACAACATAATCAAATCAATGAAATAATAGGTTTAGAAACCTAACCCTATATTATCTTAGATGGAAAATAATTTTGATAAAACACTTGAACTCCATTCTTGAGGAAAATATCCTTTCTACTCCAAAAACATTTTCCTTTCTTAACATGTAATACAATTTTAAACTAAAAGAAGTTGATTAAAAATAAACTTGTAAAGGAAGCTTCTTGGAAATAATTTTTAAAAATTAAATTCATGCCGTATAAGTTAAAAATACATTCTTCTCGTACTTTTGTCAGAAAAGTCAAAAAGTACCTCGTACGAAAAACGACAAAAGATTCCTTTCATATCCTTTAATAAAAACTCACTGAAGGGTAAAATTGGATTTAAAAAATTGTAGGTGGATGTAAAAAATATTACATATTGAGGGAACATGGACGTTGATGATAAAATACACCCCAGTAAATACCAAAGTATAAACAATCATGGATAAAAATGACATTGTGATATTTTTCCTTACCTTAGGTCCGTTTTGCTTCGTAAGTGTCCAAAACTCCTGTATAATGATTTAAATAATGTTATTGACTTATTCCAGAATCATACTTATATTTATGATATCATATATGTTCATTTTCTTAGCTTCTTAGTAGTAATATTTCATTGCTACTTGTTATTCGGGTGTTTATAACTTTTTGTTCTTATGCATGTTTAGTCGAATAAATTCTTATTATTATCTTTAGGTTATAGATACCTCATTTCCAGAAAGGTATTATTGTAATATATATCATATTCATTCATTCAATTCATTTATATAATCATTATGAAATGAAGATCATGTAGAACGAGTCGCATCACATCGTGGAGACGGTATTCCGTATGTACGCACGAGTGATGATATCGTTCATATGATCGTGGAATTGTATTTGAGTGTATGTATACTATTTCAGAATCAGTATCACATTATAATAGTCATATATAGTCATTATTTACACCATTATACCCATCCAAGTAATGTGGTGGTGGAAAATAGATTACACCACGGCGTGGAGACGGTATTCCGTACATACGCACGCGCGGTGATTTCTTTTTACGTAGGATGAATAGTTGGTGAAATAGGGTTGTTTCATATTTATAATAACATATCAGTATATAATAAATACTGATGTTATTACTTTATCATGAAAAAACTAAAGAAGAAGAAGTTGAAGAAGAATGAAATTGAAAATGATCGGTAATGGATATTACCTCTTTTTGACGTGCCTTCACTTAACCTCCACTTAAATAACTAAAGATGGTCTTTGAAGAAGACCAGGACCTCTAGGATGATACTAGGGAAGTGTATAAGAGATTTTGGCAGGGGTTGGCCGAGCATGAATACTCAAATTTGTGTGAGGAGGAGAGGGAGGAGGTTCCATTTTATAAGGGAGGAGAGGGGCACCTTAGGAAAATCTCAAAATATTATTTTATATTAAGGTCAAATTCGGTTTATAATGGTTCCAAAGGGTCTTATTTCGAAGATAAAGCGGGGATGGGTCGCCATCCTGTCATCCAATAGGATTTAGACAAGTTTAGGTTATTATTTTAACCTTATCAATTAGATTTAACTCTAAGTTAAATAATTTAACTTTTACCCTGTCTTTTTGTTTTCTTACACTATATGGTTAATAAACATACCATAACAAACCAAACGAACCCCAAGTTGTTTATTATTAATATATCTACCCTTATCTAAGTAATTTGGCAGAACCATAGATTTTTAGGAATTAAATAACAATTAATAATATAATATTTGTTTTAAAAACTAATTTATGTCAATTTTGACACTATTTGGTACATGATTTTTATGAAATTCATAACAGAATGATAAGTTCTAACCAAGTTACTTATAAAAACAATAACATGTCATATTAACCTATAAGATTAATTTAAGAAATAAAAAGTCTCAAATTACATTTATTTGGGCATTTATAACATCAATTATGTCAATATTTCTTTAATAAGACAATTACTACATCATCTTTGTGTCATAATAAATGATAATTATTTAATCCCTAAAAATTCAAAATAAATTCATATGATGTAGATAATTGTATTATATTTCTGGAGACTATTCATGTTCTAAGTTTCATGAAGTTTATAATTAAATTAAAATTATTATACTTATAAGATTTAAGAAAGTGACATGTTGTCACATTCTTTGGTTTTAATAATAAATAAATTATTTTCATGGCAAAAAGTTCATAAAATGAATCTAATCTGACCCTTAGGTTATATGGCTCTACTTTTATCCATATAATAGGATTTTTCCAAGTTTTAGGGTAATTTTATAATCATATATTTACCATTAATTACCCGATTTACCTTTAACTATAGTAAATAAAATTTACCGTAGTTACTATTCACAATGCCCAAAAATAAAAAGTAGCTTATTAACATAATTTGGACCCACTGATTCCAAATATGGAATCCATTTTTACAAATTCAATACAAAAAAGATGCAGAAATTAAATTAAAATTAATCTCGTAGTTGAAAGAAAACGGGGTTTTCTTTAAAACATTGCAAAATGTTGAATTGATTTAACCTACGAATTCAAGGTAAAATCAATGCTAATGACATATATTATATTAAATGGTAAAAATATATTCTATTTATACTTTAAAACCATTCAATATTATAATTTAACAACATAAGATATTACGATGAAAAAAGTTGTTTTTAATTAAAATATAGCGTGTTTTTACTATTCATTAAAATATGAAAGTTATTGGAAAAATATCAAAACTTTATCTAATGTAAATTTTTATGTCTTGATTCAAAAGAAGAATTTTATTTTGTCAAATTGAACTTATAAACATATCAAAAACTATATTTAAAGTGGGTGCGCCATCAAAAGGCGGCAAAACTGCATTTTTTGAAAAACACTTATTTTACCCGAAAAATTTAATTTGTTCTTATACCATGTTCTAGAAATGTGTAAGATGAATAATAATGTTATAAAATTCAAAATTTAGTTAACACTATTCATAAAGGCTAGTTCATAACAATATTATAATAATATATCGTTGTTTAGTAAAACCCGGTATTGCGTACAACACACGCTATCGTGGAAGGTCGTGATTGAGTGTAATGCAAGCCAAGTCAGGGTTGCGGGTAGTGCACAACTCTTTTGTTGTTGTGTATAACAGAATCCAACCATATTTTATTTATACATTGAATATATATATATATACACTCAATGTTGCGTAGAATAACTTCTATCAAACGACCTTGAAATTGTGTGTAACAAGAGCCAAGAAAAGTGTTGCGTATACTGAAAGCTAATACAGTGTTGCATATAGCGCAAGATAATCTTGGTTTGTCGTAAAATAGAAGATATGAATGAAATTAAAAAGAATGTATCTTATAAAATCTCAGGTTGTTACATTCTACCCCCCTTAAAATGAATTTCGCCCTCGAAATTCTTCGGGGTTATAAATCGTTTACTATTCATAAAAACCCACATCGTAAAAAGAAATACCAAAACTGAACTTTAAAAACTAAAGTATGAAATATAACGGTTTCCCAAATGAACTTATCACTGGGTTTCCATATAGGAGAAAATATGGACATGGAAGAGAAATCTAACCGTCATGTTCTGATGGAGAGTGGTAGAGAACATGGCTATGAAAAAGCCAACAATCACAAAGCTATTGATTTGTCGTGATCTAAGGTACAATCTAATTCATCTGATATAAGGGCAGTAGGAAAACATTTTTGGTTTTTCAAGATCATTTCCCTAAAGTTGATGAAATTGGAATTAGAAGAAATACTTTCGTGATTTTGGTATAGTCTCACCGTTTGTCATTATTTGGACAATTTCCACTACATCTCTTAAAGAAATGAAGTTGAATTTGTCATTCGTGATGTGTTAGCAGATCATGTGATAGAATGATGGGTCATTCCATCCGTCTCAAACAAATGGTTAGAAAAGTTATCAAAAAAATACATAATTCCATCTATAGTTAGATTAATCTTATATAGTTCCTAAAATGGACTTATACTGCTTAATATAATAAAACTAGTTTCTACTAAACAGGGAATTTCTGTAGGCCAGTGGTAGGAGAAAAAGGCCAGTCGCACTTCGGTTGTGGGTTCGATTCCCAGAGCCTTGTCCGACGCGATGGGTTGTCGCCCGTCCTGCAGGTTGTCCATTTTCTAAAACTACATTACTATAAAATCCCATCAGTAGTATCGAAAAAAGTTCCTAGCATATGTACAACATAATCCATTCCAATATTTAGGCTTATCTAAAATACTTCGGTCCAAGCTCATAGTATAAAAAAACGATTACTTGAAATGTCATCAACCAAGCATGTGAATACCATCATTTGTCTCCCATATATATATATATTGTTGGTCACATTCCAATCATGTGAATACCATAATCATGTATTCTCTTGAAAAAATGAATACCCATTGAACCATAGTGAAAACATGAAAGCAGTTAAAAGTTAACACTTTCCACATACCAAAATCCTCAAAATTCTATATACTCAAACCATGATATCACTTAGTCCTTATATCAATCATGAGCTCATGAATACTATTAAACATTTCATTTTCTCATTTTCCCTTCATTATGCACATATCATCTTATTTCCAAAAATATCTCAATCACTTTGAATACCACATTAGACCAATACATAAATATTCCAATACTCCATGATACAACATTATTTTGGAATCCCATAACATAAACACTTAATCATTCCACCACGTCGTTGTCATATTCAACATCGCCAATAGTGATCGCATGTGACTTCCCTTTGTCCTTTGCCTTAAGAAGTTGCTCATGTAGATCATCACTAACCCTTGGATTAGGGCATTTATTGGCATAATGTCACATCTCCTTTCATTTGAAACATTTAAGAGTAGTAGGTTCATTCTATGTATCCCTTCCTTTGTTTGCATCATTAGACATCTTCTTCCCATCATTGCGGCATTCAAATGCCTGATGAACTTCCTTTCCACATTTGAAACATTTACTTGTCCCTTTAAGACAATCTCCACCATGCTTCTTTCCACACTTTGATCATAAGGAAACATTCATCTTCTTTTCACCATTATTCTGAGATTTCTCCTTGAACTCCATCTTTCGTTTCTTGTCAAAACTATGAGATGGATAAGTAACACCAAGTTCCATTTCTACCTTGATAGCACAACGCACAATTTCTTCATAACTACTGAAGTCTCTTATAGCTAATGCCCTTCGAAGACTTGGTTTTAAGACACTGAAGAATCGATCAACTTTACTTTCAGGTTGGATGATAAATCCAGATGCATACCTGGCAAGCCTTGTAAAATTCTCTTCGTATATACCAACAGATTCATCATCCTTTTGCTTTAGTTCAAGAAACTCCTTCTCCTTCTTTGTTTGAAGAATACGAGGTAAGTAATTATTGAAAAATAAGTTCTTGAACTCATCCCATTCCGTGGACTCAATTTCATCTCTTGGCCTCGTATTCTTGATAAGATTCCACCATTGATCAGCTTCGCTGTCCAAACAATATACTGCTAAGATGACTTTATCATGTTCATAACATTGAAGAACTGAAAATATATTTTCAGTAGTACTGATCCATTATTCAGAAACAAGTGGATCAGAAGACCCACTGAAAGAAGGTGGACGTTGCCTCATGAAGGACTCAATAGAATATTGTTCCCTTCTCTGCTCATTTGGAATTCTAGAATGATTCATAACTCGTGTAAGTATATCAATGAGATTTTGCACTCCATCTCCCATAACATTTGTTTGTTCAGGATGACAATCATTGCATTGTCCATTACGGTGATCAACACGGTTCCTTCGGATTCCATCCATCGTCTAAAACCCAAAATGAATAGTGTGACAGGAAAAAATAATGATAGGGAAAACATCATAGTAATGGGGGAGTTCCCTTAATATATAACATCTTAGGTTAAATTCTAAGATCGTTACCGTAGTTCTAGGACTATTTCCTATACATATACTTATCCTTAGGGACATCCCTAGATATACCTTAGAAATATCTCTAGGGATCTCACTAACGTTATCACATCCTACTTTCCAAAGGTTGAATAAACCTTTCCTCTGATACCAACTGTAGAGACTTGAAGCTTGACGTACATAGATATCACATTACTTTTGAGGAATACTTAGTACATAAAAAAAACACACACACATGGACCGTAAGAGTTTAGTATCTTTGAAAACTCGGAATATAATCTTCTAATCGTGGTGAAAGATGTTCAACATCTCCCATAAAGATCTTCTTTTTTTAAAAAACCTAAATCCTTTTTTTATACCCTGGGGAAAAGAAAACATAAAAGGGTGAGCTCAAATGCTCAGAAAGGGTAAACAAAATAAATATCAATCACATCATATTCATAAGAACATATCTTTTGGAAATCTTAACCTGCAAAAGAGATCATAATTTCATAACATGGGATAAATCATAGTAGTGAAATGTAATCCCAATTATCATAAATTAAAACATGAAACTTTGTGGCATACACACATAATCATAGGGAATCATTTCATATTAGTAAAGACTCATTTCCAAGACTATCTTAGTGGACAAAGTCCCTTTCTGAACCGAGTTCACTCCTCGTTTCAGTCCTGTTTCACTGAACAAGTATAAACTACCGTTCCAGCCATGTCTATCTCATGAGATATAAAATCTTTACCCAATGCATTGGAGGGAGATATAGGGCCCACCCATCTCATAATGATACCATTCTTATGTGTGCCACAAAATCATAAATCATACATCATTGCATAACCCATGTAATAAAAATGGGATTCTTAATCAACATGACATCATAAAACAATTTATATAAGATAAAGGAATTCATAAAAATAATACCATCACAACATAATCAAATCAATGAAATAACACGGATAGAAACCAAACCCTATATTATCTTAGATGGAAAATAATTTTGATAAAACACTTGAACTCCATTCTTGAGGAAAATATCCTTTCTACTCCAAAAACAATTTCCTTTCCTAACATGTCATACAATTTTAAACTAAAAGAAGTTGATTAAAAATAAACATGAAAACTTGTAAAGGAATCTTCTTGGAAATAATTTTTTAAAAATACATTCATGTCGTATAAGTTAAAAAACATTCTTCTCGTACTTTTGTCAGAAAAGTCAAAAAGTACCTCGTATGAAAAACGACAAAAGATTCCTTTCATATACTTTACTAAAAACTCACCGAAGGGTAAAATTGGATATAAACAATTGTAGGTGGATGTAAACAATATTACATATTTAGGGAACATGGACGTGGATGATAAAATACACCCCAGTAAATACCAAAGTATAAACAATCTCGGATAAAAATGAGATTGTGATATTTTCCCTTACCATAGGTCCGTTTTCCTTCGTAAGTGTCCGAACCTCCTGTATAATGATTTAAATAATGTTATTGAATTATTCCAGAATCATAATTATTTTTATGATATCATATATGGTCATTTTCTTAGCTTCTTAGTAGTAATATTTCATTGCTACTTGTTATTCGGGTGTTTATAACTTTTTGTTCTTATGCGTGTTTTGTCGAATAAATTCTTATTCTTATCTTTACATTATAGATACATCATTTACAGAAAGGTATTAGTGTAATATATATCATATTCATTCATTAAATTCATTTATATAATAATTATGAAATGAAGATCATGTAGAACGAGTCACATCACATCGTGGAGACGGTATTCCGTACGTACACATGAGTGATGATATCGTTCCTATGGTCGCGGAATTGTATTGGAGTGTATGTATACTATTTCATAATCAGTATCAATTTATAATAGTCATATATAGTCATTATTTACACCATTATACCCATCCACGTAAGGTGGTGGTGGAAAATAGATTACACCACGGCGTGAAGACGGTATTCCGTACGTACGCACGCGCGGTGATTTCTTTTTACGTAGGATGAATAGATGGTGAAATAGGGTTGTTTAATATTTATAATAACATATCAGTATATAAGAAATACTGATGTTATTACTTTATCATGAAACAACTAAATAAGAATAAGTTGAATAAGAAAGAAATTGAAAAAGATCGGTAATGGATATTACCTCTTTTTGACGTGCCTTCACTTAATCTCCACTTAAAGAACTAAGGATGGTCTTTGAAGAAGACCAGGACCTCTAGGATGATACTAGGGAAGTGGGTAAGATATTTCGGTAGGGGTTGTCTGAGCTTGAATGCTCAAATTGGTTTGAGGAGGAGAGGGAGGAGGTGCCATTTTATAAGGGAGGAGAGGGGCACCATAGGAAAACCTCAAAATATTATTTTATATTAAGGTCAAATTCGGTTTATAATGGTTCCAAAGGGTCTTATTTCGAAGATAAAGTGGGGATGGGTCGAAATCCTCTCATACAATAGGATTTAGACAAGTTTAGGTTATTATTTTAACCTTATCAATTAGATTTAACTCTAAGTTAAATAATTTAACTTTTACCGTGTCTTTTTGGTTTCTTACACTATATGGTTAATAAACTTACCATAACAAGCCAAACGAACCCCAAGTTGTTTAATATTAATATATCTATCCTTATCTAAGTCATTTGGCCGAACCTTATATTTTTAAAAATTAAATAACAATTAATAATATAATATTTGTTTTAAAAACTAATTTATGTCAATTTTGACACTATTTGGTACATGATTTTTATGAAATTCATAACAGAATAATAAGTTCGAACCAAGTTACTTATATCAACAAAAACATGTCATATTAACCAGGAAAATTAATTTAAGTCAAAAAAAGTCTCAAATTACATTTATTTGGGCATTTATAACATCAATTATGTCAATATTTCATTAATAAGACAATTACTGCATCATCTTTGTGTCATAATAAATGATAATTATTTAATCATTAAAAATTCAAAATAAATTTCTATGATGTAGATAATTGTATTAGATTTCTTGAGACTATTCATGTTAGAAGTTTCATGAATTTTATCATTAAATAAAAATTATTATACTTATAATATTTAAGAAAGTGACATGTTGTCACATTCTTTGGTTTTAATAATAAATAAATAATTTTCATGGAAAAAAGTCCATAAAATGAATATAATCCGACCCTTAGGTTATATGGGTCTACTTTTAGCAATCCAATAAGATTTTTCTAAGTGTTAGGGTAATTTTATAATCTTATATTTACCACTAATTACCCGATTTACCTTTAACTATAGTAAATAAAATTTACCGTAGTTACTATTCAAAATGCCCAAAAATAAAAAGTAGCTTATTAACATAATTTGGACCCACTGATTCCAAATATGGAATCCATTTTTCCGAATTCAATACACAAAAGATGCAGAAATTAAATTAAAATTAATCCCATTGTTGAAAGAAAACGGGTTTTCCTTTAAAACATTGCAAAAGATTGAATTGATTTAACCTACGAATTCAAGGTAAAATCAATGCTAATGACATATATTATATTAAATAATAAAAATATATTCTATTTATACTTTAAAACCATTCAATATTATAATTTTACAACATAAGATATTATGATGAAAAAATTTGTTTTTAATTAAAATATAGCGTGTTTTTACTATTCATTAAAATATGAAAGTTATCGGAAAAATATCAAAACTTTATCTAATGTAAATTTTTATATCCTAATTCAAAATAAGAATTTTATTTTGTCAAATTGAACTTATAAACATGTAAAAAACTACATTTAAAGTGGGTGCGCCATCAAAAGGCGGCAAAACTGCATTTTTTAAAAAATACTTATTTTACCCAAAAATTTTATTTTGTTCTTATACCATGTTCTAGAAATGTGTAAGATGAATAATAATGTTATAAAATTCAAAATTTAATTAACACTATTCATAAAGGCTTGTTCATAACAATATTATAATAATATATCATTGTTTAGTAAAACCCGGTATTGCGTACAACACACGCTATCGAGGAAGGTCGCGATTGCGTGTAATGCAAGCCAAGACAGGGTTGCGTGTAGTGCACAACTCCATTGTTGTTGCGTATAACAGAATCCAAACATTTTTTATTTATACATTGAATATATATATATATATACACTCAATGTTGCGTAGAATAACTTCTATCAAACGACCTTGAAATTGTGTGTAACAAGAGACAAGAAAAGTGTTGCGTATACTGCAAGCCAATATAGTGTTGCGTATAGAGCAAGATAATCTTGGTGTGTCGTACAATAGAAGATATGAATGAAATTAAAAAGAATGTATCTTATAAAATCTCAGGTTGTTACAACAGACTCCTGCATGCACTTCTTTCATGACAGCCATTGTCTCTTCACCATCAATGCATCTGAAGAAAACTCCATCAAAACAATGTTTTTAGAGAATTTTCCCTAGGTGATCTGGGATATCATAAAGAGTAAAATTGACCACACGTCGCTGAATGTGTTCTTTCTCGGCTCTATCAGGTGGAAGTGTTCCATTTTGAAGGTATTCCCTGATAGGTGTCATCCATCCTGTAGTATGACCATACGGTTCAGGAATGGGACTAATTTCATTAATTTCCTCTGTTCTGATTCGAACATAAGGTGAAATTGCATGCTGGTGGGCAATACCGATGGATGTCTTGTCCCGATTTGGATCTGCCAAAGTAGTGGCTATATTAGCTAGTGCATTAGCTTGAGCATTTTGTGATCTTGGGACATAAGAAAATGGTGGTTCCAAAGGGAATTCTGCCATTAACTTTCGGACGTAATCATACAAAGGGATTAGTTCTTCTTTTCTGATGGCATAATCCCCATTGACTTGTTTGATTACCAGGTTTGAATCACCATTCACCTTTAAGTGATTCACTTGTTCTTGAAGCGCCAATTCGAAGCATGCAATAAGAGCTTGGTATTCTGCTTCATTATTGGTACCACCTTCCCACAATAAGAAGGAATAAGGTAACACTGCTTTTTCTGGAGAAATGAGCACAATTCCTAGGCCAACATTGTTGAATTTATGATTTTCCATTTTCCTCCCTGTTGGACTTCTGGAAGCACCATCAAAATACATTTCCCATTCATATGGACTTTCATGAATAGAAAAAACTTCCTCATCAGGGAGTTCAATATCTGAAGATGTGACTTCCACTAAAGGGTGTTCAGCCATGAAATCCGCCAGAGCATGGCCCTTTACTGCCTTTTGAGACACATACTTAATGTCGAATTGCTGCAAAATAACTTCCCACCTTTCCAGACGCCCTGTAAGCATTGGATGACTAAGGATGAATTTGAGCGGGTCATTGAGAGATACAATTTGGACCTCGTGATGTTGCAGGTAGTGTCTAAACTTCTGAATTGCAATGATTAATGCTAGGCAGCACTTCTCAATACTTGAATACCGGGTTTCTGCTTCAATCATAGTCCGACTAAGATAGTAAAGGCTATTTTCATTCCCAGCATCATTCTTCTGAGCAAGAAAGGCACCCAATGATTGCTCTAAGGCTATCATATAGAGGATAAGTGGCCTTCCTTCAATAGGTGGCATTAACACCGGTGGACTTAAGAGAGACTTCTTGAGAATATCGAACGCTTCTGGACATTCTTCAGTCCACTTGTAAGTGACTCCCTTCTTCATCAATGTGGTGAAGGGTAAACTTTTGCCTGCCAAATTGGCGATGAAATGCCGAATGTAGGCTAAGTGTCTTTGATGTCCTCTCAATTCTTTCAAATTTCTAGAAGGTGACATACCAAGGATTTACTTTTTCTTCTCAGGATCGACTTCAATACAAAGATGACGTACAACATAGCCGAGAAAGATTCCTGAGGTTACCCCAAAAGCACATTTTAAGGGATTAATCTTCAAATTATATTGTCGAAGCTTGCAGAATATGACTTATAAATCAACCAAGTGATTAGAACTTTGTTTGGATTTGACCACCAAATTTTCCACAAAGCATTCAACAAACTTTCCTATGAATGGTTTGAAGATACGATGCATGGCACACTTATATGTTGCACCTGCATTATTTAAGCCAAAGGGTATTACCCGGTAGCAAAACACACCCTGAGGGGCTCTGAAGGCTGTAGATTATTCATCTTCTGGAGCCATTAGAATTTTATTATATCCAGAATATCCATCCATAAAAGAAGTGATTGATAGCTAGTTGTTGCATCAATTAATAATTCTGTAATCAGAACTGGAAAATCATCCTTAGGACAATGCCGATTAAGATCTCTGAAATCAATGAAAACTCTAGTTTGTCCATTCCTCTTTATCACTGGGAAAATATTATCCAACCATTTCGGATATTGAACTTCTCTGATGAATTTAGCTTTGATGAGCTTAGCCACTTTAGCTTCAATTTTTGAAGTAGAGGTTGGGTGTGTTATTCTCGCGGTTTTCTTAAATCCTCGATGTTCTTCTGGTAAACCCAAATGATGATTAGCAACATCAAGATCAAGCCCGGGCATATATGTATAGTTACAAGAAAATATGAATCGATTTCTCTTTAAAAAGGAAATATACATCTCTTGTTCTTTAAGAGTCATGGTCGCACTGATTAAAGTGGGGTGTGGATCTTTTTTTGTACCTAGATTTATTTCTCTGAGTTTATCCACAGTGGTATAGATACTCTCTTCAAATGATGGAGGAGCATCCCTGAGATCTTCCTCTTCTTCTTCAACATGTGTTATTTCTTCTATTTTTACTTGCAGAGTGGATGATGAAGCAGAATTTCCATGATCAGAGGAGATGTTAAAACTTGAACATCTTGAAGAAGAGGCTTCCATTTCCTACCCAATTGACGATGAAGAGTCCTCCTTGGGAAATATAGAGGAGATAATGGATTGATAATTGACATCTTCTTTCACCTCTGACATTGCTATAACTTCTTATGGCTTGATTGCCGAAGTATAGACTTTCTGGATTTTAGTGGATGAAATGAAGACATCTCCATTTGAGTTTTCATTATTGCTTAGTGGCTCACCAATTTCTCCCATGTTGTCTGGCTTGATTGCCGTAATATACATTATGGATCTTTCCAAAAGTGTATTTTTATTTGGGTATATGCCTTCAATTTTACTGATAGGCAACACATAATCTATACTCACATGCGCAAATGGATTTACTGGAATATTTTCCATACAATACAGAGCATTAAATTTGGTAAGCTCCTTTGTTGTGGATTTATCACTTCTCTTCATGTGATAGTATTCCGCCTCAATGTATTGAGACTCACATGTCTTGAACGAGGCCTTATCACTATACAATGTCCCAACTTGACCATCGAAACAATATTTGAGACATTGATGGTATGATGAAGGGATAACCACAAGTTGACGTAGCCAGGGTCTCCCGAGCAAGATGTTGAAGGCCGAGTCTTGATCAACAATCATGAAATCTGAATTCGATACAAGATCTACAAACCGAGTTCTGAGTGTAATTTCGCCCACTGGTTCTTGTTCATTTTTTTCATATCCTTGTAACATCATGGTAGAAGGAGATAAATCAGATTCTATGAGGCCCAATTGATAAAGTGTACGAATGGGCATGAGGTTGACTCCTAAACCATTATCAATGAAAGCTCTTCAGACGTCTACACCATTGACCTTGACAGATAAATACAAAGGTCTAATGTGTCCATAAATGACATCATATTCATCTTCATCATTGAAAGATATCAATGAATGGCATTCCACAGGATTACTTTCTTTATGATAGACTTCAGCCGCATCAATTTCAGTTTCAAACTCCTGAGGACTAGACAAAGCCTCAATGAGTGCCTCTCAAAGATCCTTTGATAAATTCAAGGCATCCAAAATTGATAACATGGCCGGTACATGGGCCAGGTGTTTCAATATATCATACATTTTATCCAAAGGTCTGTGTTTCCCAACAGGAATATGTGGTTTAGCAGGTGCCTTGGAAGTTTATGTTTTGGAAGTTGATGCATCTTGTATCGGGATATGAGTTGGTAATACTCCTGGCTTTTGAAGATTAGACCGATTAGGTCTATTTACTTACTGATAAGAAGAAATTGGAACCTTCAAACGATTTTCCAGAATAACTATACCAGGACTGAATTTGATATTGGTGGAAGAACTTTCTTGTTCTTGTTGAGCTTGCTGAAGGGCTCTACCACGAGTTTCTGCCGCATACACAGTTCTAACAGGGGTAGAATTGGAGTAGTGGCCTCTGAAAGATCCACTTCTTCCCCTGTATCCTGAGCCTCTAGAACTTCCTCTGATTCCTCTGTTTGATATAGGAAACCCGGGCTCAACAAAATCAAAACCGCGACTGGCATACAGATCTGTCAATTGAACCATATTAATAGAACTGAAGATCAACTCTTCGTCTGATAAAGACTCTGCCTGATTAGCCTATTTAGGCTGTGCCGTTTGGTGGGGCGGTGCCCGTTGCTTTGAAGTAGATGGCATGAATTCTGCCAGAGTCAAATACAACTTAGGATTTTACACATACTCATATTCTTCTGATTCTTTTTCTTTCTTTGAATCATGATGTTTCTTTGAGGATTTTCCCTCTGATGAAGAGGGTTTTGCTACAACATTCCTGGATTAAGACACAATCGGTTTCTTTAATTGTGTTTGAAAAATAGCATGAGTTCAGTTGATTGTCTTTCTGACCATCCAATCATTATACTTTTGTGCACTATTTCTTTTGACTTCTTGCCATTCGCTTTCCTCCTCTGGAACTGTACCAGTAACACATGTTACCTGAGCTGAAGAACCTTTCAGTTTGACTTGTCCCGAGTCCACCATCTTTTGCAGGAGGACTATGAAGACAAAACACTCCTGGATGGTATTCCCCAACATTTGATGAAAAGGGAAATAATTGGGATGGTCTTCATCTCCTTCCTTGTTTGGCCTTTCGAGCCTTGACAATTAAACCAAATTATTTTCCAGAGGCGAAATGAAGTAGCCAGAAACTTGTTCATTTCAGAAAGTGTAAACTTTTCTTTTCAAATCCTCAAATTGTTTTCATCTTTGATCTCTTTGATCATTTTGATGAAATGGTCTCTGTTTTTGGTGCTCAGAAAGTTGAGCCCTTCGAGAAGATGAATGTTTTGAAGTATAAGCAGGTACAGGTGCTTGTTTAAGCATAACTGTAGCAGTCTCTACTTTACCCATTCTCCTTCTTGGAGCTGATGGAATTACACGAGCTTTAGTATTAGCCTATATAAGGGAATATTCAATCTGTTAAGTGATTGAAGTAAGGTCTTGAAACCCTCATGTTTATTTCAAAGGTATCAACGGTGTGCATAATTCATCACATAGATTTGCCACATAGATTGGAAACAATTATTCTTGAGGGAGTGCTAAGCTTAGGGAATATGTTAATACCTTTCAGTGAGAAATGAAATCTGAGACCCTTTCATTCTCCCTTTTCTTATAGTTTGTAAGATCGAAAATTGTTGTCTTTGGAAAAGTTGGGCTGAACTGAATAAGAAATCATCGACAGAGATCTTCCCATCCGGTAATTGACTGGGATTGCAAGCTTGTATACTAAACAAAAGCTGGTCCTTTCAAAGTTCGCACGAAGCATCTGAGTTTCACTTCTTCTTGTTGATCCGGAGTTCCCATCATAGGATTGCAACAAGACACATAATGTGTTAAATGCTGTTCAGGATCGCCTCATCCATTGAAAATAGGGAATACAGGGTTTCCAAAACTTAATGGGGGAGAGATTGAATCAACCCATTCAGGGCAAGCATTATTTTCTGGTTGAACATGCACATGCTTCCCTTCTATACTCTCTAACTGAGATGTTAATGACTCAATGGTAGTTATGAACTTTTGAGAAACATATGGTTGAACTTGGACTTGGGCAGGTGCAATGACTGAAGTTTGGACAGGTATGGCAGCTGGTACTGAAACTGCTGGCAGTACTGCCAATTGTTGTTGCACTTGTCCCATATAATTAGACATGTGTGGGTGTAAAGATAAAAGAGGATATTATTTATCCATCTCAGTAGCCGCAACAAATTCTCTTCGCTGATTAACTCCAGCACGCTTAAGGGGAAGACTACCTTGAAGTAGCTCTGCATTCAACCTCTTCAATTCTTTCATTTCTTCCTCCTATTATGCAAAACATTTCTCTAATGAGAGCGATTGACCTTCTCTAGAGGTAGGATATGTATCCTGATTCTATCCCCTCCCTTTGTTGGATCCTTTTCGGAGAGGGGGAAGTGGGTTACTTGAAGGATCACCTAGGTTCTGAGTAATCCGTTGATTTCGTGTACGCACACCTTCTTCATTTGTGTCTGTGTGTACATATTCTTGAGCAGGAACCTCTTCATTTGAGTCCCCTGAGTGAGCCTCATCTGGAGGATCAACAACAATGGAATTGATGACATTGGTTGATGTATAACCCATCAAATCCCTTCTATCATCATTTCTGTGATATTTTCTTCTTCCATGCCTTTGATGAGACATTCCCTTTTGTTGATTTGATCCCTCAGGAACTTCTTGGAGAAACGTAATTTGGAGAAAATCTCCTGATAATTTGGCTCTTCGTTCCTCTTGTGTCTTCTTCCCCAATTGAGAAAAGACTGCTTTTCTTTGAGGAGGGGATTGAAGATTTGAAAAAGTCCCCATTCTGGTGGGCTGGGGCTGTTCTTGTTGTCTTTGCTCAACTCATCGAATCCTATTTGTTGATTCTGAGGGTTGGTTTAAAAGAGTCCCCAGTCTGGCAAGATGGGGTGTCTCTTGACATGCTATGTCTGAGACTTTCTTGAAAGCTCTCCTGATCTTGCGGACCATGGTCCGGAAATTAGCTGGATGCATCAACCTGCATCCACTTTTAACACCTGGCTCAAAATACTATTGAAGGATTTCTGAAACTTCTGTCACTTGGTGATGTGATTGCTCTATACGAGAGGCATGTTCAATATTCTCGTTCACTTGATGTAGGAGTAATTCAACAACTTGTTCTATGTATTCTTGATTTTGAGAGGAACTAGTTGAAGCATGTTCTTGGGAAAACGTTTTATTACAAACAAAGACCATTGACTTTTGACAGCCATGGGCAATAACATTGCATGAGACCATTTTTGGCCGGCTTTGCTGACTCGAGAGCATAATGAAATGTAATGCTCCATGAACACCCCATCCTCTGACATGAATACTAGATGGGGAAATGGAAATTAACTGGGGAAATCTTCTTAGTGCGCTAAGGTATGAATGTTGAAGGGATCTCTGCTGCTTTTCAGACTTTGGATATTAAGATACCGATAGAGATGCCAAATCAATCTGGCGTTGTAACCCTTCTATTACCTTAACATGATTTTCATATTCATCATAAGATAATACTTTCTTTTTCAACTGACAATGATTTTTCCATATGTTGTGACGAATATCGTAAATTCCATCTTCCGTCAACATCTCCAGAATATCATACTGACAGTCAGCCAGAGGCCAAAACATGACTGACACATCACCTTTTGCCAGTTGTTTTCTCATGTTCAGCATTTCCTCTTTATCATTAAATGAAGATTCTTCTACCTAATTTGACCAAAGCTGGTGCTTCATTGTTGCTTCATCGGATTCAACAAGATTGGTAGAGATATCACTGATTAAACTAGAAGATACATGACTTAGGGGTGGTTTGGAGAATAACCTACACCCTGGTCTATCTTCTGATTGAGAAAGTATTTCACCTACTAGCGATGAAGCATCAGACATGATTTGTTTTCACATTTTCAAGTGCCTCAAGATAAGAGGGATTTCTCGGCACTACATTGTCCACTATAGAATTTTTATGTCAAAGTGCATCACTACTGCAGAGAGGAATTTCGCAGCGGAATTCATCATCATGGGGAGGACCACCATGGTGGGTTACAGAAAAAGATGAGATCTCTTCCTCCTTGGTCTTCTGACAACATAGAGGGTTCCTATGGCTCTCATCCGGAGATGAAACTTCGAGATCAACCAAATTGTCATGAAGCAAGCTTTCATGAGAAAGTATCTAATGCAGACCTTCACGATTAATGTTCCCACTATTAGGAACTGAAAGGGCAGAATCTTCAGTTGCAACAAATAGTTGTTTGAGTGCATCAAGAACTCCAGCATCGAATAAGGCCTTGTTACAGATTGGCTTTTTATTTTTTGACTGTACTGGGCGGGTCTTCTTTTTAGGTGCCTTCTTACTCAATTTAGAAGGTGTCTGTGCCTGCTTAGGAGAAATGACCAGGTTAATCTAATTATCTCTGATCAAATAAGGTGTATGTGCCTGACTTGGTTGTCCATATGATATGGGGGAGTACGCCTTACAACCCTCTTGGACTGGAACAGATGTGTGTGTTTGTTCCGGAGTGAACTGTTGATGTGTCACTCCACTGGTAGGATAGATTTGCATTTATTTCCATGTGATGTTGTTGAAGCTGTTATAATATCCTGACAGGCATCCAGAATATGAGCAGGGGTTTGCTTCTTCACTTTCACCATTGATAGATTATTCTTTGTGACTTCAGCTGCCAGAACGGGGATATATGTCCATTCCATGCATGGAGTAGGTGTATGTGCCTTCTATTGTCCTCCTTTTCCAGCTAGTGAATCCTGACAGTACTCAACTGTGGGGGCAGAGAGTTGAGTCTACCTTTTGTTTGTCGCCGGAGCTTTTCGACTGACCTCTCCAAATGCAACCAAATGAGACAGTTGGTAGGCTTGATCAATACTAGCAGGTGTATATACCTGCTGATTGCACTTCGCCGAACATGGTTGAAGAGCTCCATCATATGTAGTTAGACGAGCCTACTGACTAGATCATGATGTATAAATAGGTATATGTTCATACCTATAGTATTCCACCAGAATTTCCTGGCGGGAATGGCATGGTGCTATCAGACGAGTCTGCTGAACAGCGGAATTAAAACGGGTGGGTGTGTGTGCCTACTCGTTGCTTGCCACCAAGTTAGTTTGGTGGACTTATCCAAAAACAACAGAGATAAGAACCTGCTCACTGTTAACCGGATGTCGCCTTTGGCGATTCACCTTGCCCGCTCGGGTTCGAGGAACCTGAGCTGAAGGCCTGGAGTTGGTACCCTCATCATGTTGAGGGTACACTGCCGCACGATTCTGGCAGCGATTGTTGATTGGATCCCTTGGGAAGAACTCATGTCTCCTTGAATTAAGTCCCTAAGGGGCCTGGTCATTCCCCTCCACAGAATATGGGAGTAAATGGTGATTGCATTCCAAGGATAATGACCCGAAATGGTTGGAGACGGTGGTTAGCACCGCCTACTTCTTGATCACTGGTCGTCATTCCCCTCCACAGAATATGGGAGTAAATGGTGATTGCATTTGATACCCAGCGTTGAAGACGCTGAGTAGGTTATGTCATCCTCAGAGCGGACAAAAATCCAGCAGGAGTAGCAGTAGTGGCATTTGTAGCAGCGGTATTCACAGGTGTGAACTTGAGAGCAGCCATTTCTTAGAATGTAGAAAATCTTGGAAAAGAGTTCCAATTTGATATAATAGGGGTAGTCAAGATAAATTCAGCCACTACATCTTTTGGATGAAGACATATGTCAATGATTGTTTTTGTTGGCCCTCTTATGGAGTTTTAAATTGGGGCCTAACAAATAGGTAAAACATCATTTTAACGTGGTTAAGGATTTACATCAGGTTCACCATTTTTGTTTCCTATGGAATTGGGGATGAGCTCGTTGATTTAAGATTCAAACATTCCAAGAGGTTTCTAATGGGTTTTTTCGTAGAACCAGAATCATCCAATGATTCCATATCCATTTGAACCAACTTTCCAAAGGTAGGCGCTCATTAGTTGTGGACTGATGAGGCTTAGGAATTTTCATTGGTCGAGAGGATGGGAGGTTGGACTCATCACACCTTTTTGAGGGAAATTATTGTCTACTATGGGACTCTATTTATAGATTTAAGTTATGATCGTGAATCCTTATTATAGTACCAAGTATAAAATGATCTTTCCTTTAGATATGAAAATCAATGATTGATATGTAGGAAATTTTAGAGAATCTTTTATATGTTTTTGAGGTTCTTCATCGATAGAGAATCATCTGTATTTGTTAGAGATTCTTGGTCAACGGTATCCTTCGACACATTATATAGAAGTCTCTTGGTCATTATGATGACCCTACTGGTTTTAAAGCCACTCAGTGGGGAACTTGAAGTTTACTGTCATTCAGAAGGACATGGATTATTTCATAGTTGGGATCGAACTCGCAGACGGGCTAACTATGTATCCTTTGCTTATAAAAGGAATCAGAACCCACGTAGTTCGAGTAAGGTAATATGATATTTATGATTGATGGCTTAAAGAAGGATATCATAATTACTTTTACACTCTAGGATCACGTGAGTCATGCTCGGTGTGAGAAACAAGAGCTATTGGTAAAACCAGACAATTGTACCATGGAATATGAAATCATAAGAAATAATGTGGGGCTTATGTATGTATGACTTCCCTGATAAATGAATATTAGGATTTACTTCAGGGAAGAAATCCAGGAATAGGGTCCATAAAGGTATGTGTGCTTCATGGAGATTTGAATATTCTAACTTGGGGCTTACTTCTGAAAAGGAGTCCCAAATTAGGAGATGACATATGATTGGGTTTTACTCCTGAGAAGGAATTCCAGATCAAAGGTAAATTAGGACTGGTTAAGAGAAATTATGACTGGGGCTTAATCATGAGAGGGAGGCCCAGATTAAGGGACTTTGAGAATTGAAGGGTCTTGGGGATTAATCCTAAGGATGATTCCCATATTTGAGACTGGGGATTACTTCTGAAAAGGAATCCCAGGTTAATAAAATTATAGTTGGGGCTTACTCTTGATGAGGATGCCCATATTTGGGAACTTGGAGATTGGGGCTTACTCCTAAGGAAGATGCCCAGATTAGGGGATTTGGGACCTACTCCTAAAAAGGAGGCCCAAATTAATGAGGACATAGGGATTATTCCTAAGGAGGATGCCCAATATTAATGATAATTTGGAACTGGGGCTTACTCCTGAAAAGGATGCCCAGAATAGGGGACTTGGGGCTTATTCATGAAAAGGAGGCCCAATTAAGAGAACTTGAACTGGGGCTTACTCCTGAAAAGGAGGCCCAGGTTTAGAAAATTATGACTGGGGCATGCACTTGAATAGGAGGCCCAAGTTAAGGGGTTCTCTCATCTTAAAGGATGAGGTTGAATGAATGACATATTAATCTTTAGTGATATAAATATGTGTAAATCAATAGGTTTTGAGAGATGTCCCACGGAGTTCTTTTCAGGTAAGGAAGTCAAATCAAGAAATCATGCCATAAATGGCTTTGATGAGTTTCTTGAAGACTGAATCCCGAATAGGTGAGGTGGAATGGCATAAGAGGGGTTAAATGGGTAGGAAAGGCACCCAAAAAGATAGGGGTGCGCAAGTCCGGGCAGGCCCGCAGGTAATGCGTGGGCGCGCAAGTCCTAGGCGCGCAGGTATACCTACAAGGCACATTGGTACTTGCATGATTTTTAGCCCTTAGAGTAATATTTGGGTGATCTTTGATCAAATCCTTTAGAATTATCCATAGAGGCTTTCTAGAATATGGTGCGCAAGTTATGGTGAAGAAGTAGGGCGGCGCACAAGTGTGTCCATTTCCCTTAAGGGTAAAACACTTAGGCGCACAAGAGTTAGTGATTCTAACATTTATACATTACTCATCTTGTTTAGACCTTCCTTTCTAGGTAAAGAATTACCTTAGAAGTGTTTGGAAGACCGGTAGAAGAGACATGGGCGTTCAGAGCTCTGTATCTGAATTCTGAAAAAATTATCCTCAAATGGTGGCCCACAGGGTCTATTTATAGGCTAGAGAAGACCCCGAGTGGTTATCCTTTAGGGAGAGCAAGTCACTTGCGTGACAGTGATGGAACTTGCGCGACCCTTGTGCATTTTAAGCATTGTTCATGCCTTTGTTGATATTTGATGTTTTCTTAAAAGGATGGATCAATTTTGTGCTATCTCATTTCCCTTTCCATTCTTTTAGACAGTATGAAAAAAAGGAGTGTCAACACATGTATTGTGGATGTTTACCAAAAATTCATTTCATTTAAATAGTTTAGTTTATATGTGATTTAATTATGAATGTTTTCATGTCCTTGTAGTATATATACATATGGGTTTTTATTATAATTTTGGTGTGCCTATAATTATATATACCTATAATTCCTTGGGTAATGCTTTATATCTCATGAGATGATATTTATGATACTAGGGAGTGAACCCAGTTCACTATTTTTCCTTGTCCATTGTTATGATGGTCTTGGTTGTTAGCCTTGATATAATAAATGATTTGATATCCCTATGTATCATACATGTACTTATTTCACAGTCAAATGTTGTGTATCATAACAATGTTACACTTTCATTGATCATGATTAATTACTCATATTATAGAATTCCCTTGATAAATGATTTATATTATACCATAACCTTATTCCACGAATCCTGATTTTTTTATCTATATTTTATTAGGTTAATTTTATTATGTTATATCCATAATCTTTGATTAGGTTATCATACCCATAAGCTCTTATAATTTCCACTAGTGATCATTTATTTCTATCTCTTATGTTTTCCATTAATGGGCATCATACATTGGACTTTCTTGTATTTTCATTCCCCATTTTATAAAGAATATTATTATGTAATATATGAAGAGAAGGGTATCGTGTTTGACGAAAATTTGTGGCGCATGTAGAATTATATCTATAAAATAATTTGGTTATGTGCCTAATTTAAAAATACACTAATCCTTTAGGCTTTGGGGTGTGATTTATTATGATATGTAATGACTATTCATTTAAAATAATGTAATATGTGTTTATGTTATTATTGGGACATCTAGGTTTGTATCATAATGGTGTATATTTATTTTTATGGACCATTTTATGAAGAATAAAATTATATTACTAGAAACAAACAATGAAGAAACAAAAGTGATCTACGATGACCCTAAAATGACATAAAATGAAATGAAGGTGTCTTAAATTTTGACATCTACAAATTTATTATCATTTTCATTTGATTTCTTAGTCTATTTATTATTTCGTAACACTCTTAATAACCATTTCTTTAGTTAGGGAATGAAGAGAGAATAATGAATTTGAGTGCTGAAAGTTATGATTCATATTGATAAAATCTTACTTGGTCATAGTTCTTTGAATTACTTCATATCATGAAGAGTCTCTTACTATTAATTTGTATAACCAATGAATATAAATTGAATTATGTGTGAAAAATACTAGTGGTATTCATATGATATCCCATGGTTATACTCCTATTCATTAGAATATAGTAGGAATGTGCTTCATTGAAATCATATTGTTCCCCCTTTAGTATAATTTGATATGATTTTAGTTTGGATTCAATCACTCTATATAAATAATATACTAATTTTTTTGAAATGGAAGTCGTATTTCATATCCTACATCAACATATACTAATTATCAGGATAAGTAAGTAGCATTTCATATCCATATAAATATATGATCATTTATTAATAAATGGATTACTATGAAAACTATATTGGACTTACATACATTATGTCGGTTTTAATACCCAATAATGACATTATTGATCTCAAATTGATAGGGGAAAACTCAATATTGAATATATAGATATATATATTGTATTATAATATGTTTATATATTTTTTTAATATGTTTTTTTCTTCCACTAAATCCCAAGGATGATATTTCAATAGAATGAAAATGTGTTCTACCTTTATTAGATAACCCATATAGAACGAACCTAATTAAGTTGAAGGAATTGAATATGTAACTATAAGAGAATCTAGGTATGGGTATTATACACAGAAGTGACTCACCATTGGATGCACCGTACCACTTTAATTAAATAAATAATGGATCTATGAATGTTTTCCTTAATAATCATGAACAGATCAATATCACAATCAAGAACATATATCCTTTACCTTACATTGATGACATATTTGATTAACTACAACAAACTCAATACTTTTCAAAGATAGACCTCGGTCTAGATATCAAAAATTAAGGGAGAAAAGAGGGGATGTACCCAAGATAGTATTTTATTCAAAATATAGACAGTATGAATTCATTGTTACACCATTATGACTTATCAATACTCATGTTATCTTCACATATAATGAATAGTGTCTTTAAGGATTATCCTAATCAATTTTAGGTTGTATTTATAAATTATATTATCAAGTATTCTAAGATAAAAAAAGATAAGTATTATTATTTCAGGATTGTGATACAAACCTTGAGAAAGAATAAACTATATACAAATTTTAGCATGTGTAAATTCTGAAAATAAAAAGTATCATTTCCGACTCGTGTAATCATAAGTAAGTGTATATTTACAGATCCCTCAAAGAAAAAGATGACTCAATAATGGATCGGGCCATAAATTATAACACCAATATATGGACTTCTTCAGGTTTTTTGATAAAAATGATGCTTTATGAGGAAATTTTAGTGACTATCAAATAAAATGACCGTGCTAACTCGAATGGAATTAAAATACATTTAAACAGATAATTGAAAATAAAATCTCTAACAGAATAGGAAATGGTTGATCACACCATATGTACTTATGCTACCATCTAGTGGGGAATATTTTTTGATATGTAGGGAATTATTAATGAAGGTATTGATAAGTTTCCTAATGAAAAAAATAAATCGTAGTAGGATATTCCTCTTGTCAAATAAATTCTCATGATAAAAAATACCATATACATGATTGGAACTTTCAATTATACTTATTGAATTATATATATTGAAGAAAAATATCTATGTTGAAAATGGTGATATATATATATATATAATTATTATAATACCTTAATGTATATATTCACATATAAGTGGTTAAACTTTTGAAAAATGATATTGTTGGAGTTGATCACGGAATTTGACTGTTGAATACATTACCACATTGTGATAGAGAACAATGTGGTCAATGCTCTCAATAGGAAGGATACTGAAACCTTATCAATGATAAAAATATATGGAGACCCAATACTCATGGATTTAATAAGGATAGCCCATGAAATCATTTTGGTAGGGGAGAAATACCATCTTTAAAAAATTATTTCTCAACCATCCATTCATGATAACATCATGGATAAAAAGAAAGAGGATATGGAGAAATGAAATAAGAAAGGAATGTTCTAAAGTTTAACATTGATGATAGTAGAATTATAATATTAAATAAATGAATATATGGTCATTAAATAATTTAATTGAAGAATGATATTTTGGATGATACACATAAGTCATATTTATTAATCCATATTTTAATAAAAAAAATGTCTAGAGATATCAAGAACAATATTTTGTGTTACAACATAAAGAGGGAGATAAAAGAGTGTATGTTATGATCCTTGGTCTAGAAACAAATTATCATTAAATGTTTGAATTCTAAGGGGATAATGAAATTATTACCCATACCTATGTATAATTGGGATAAAATTACCACGTATTCCATCATAGGGCTTCCTAATACTTCTAATATTCATCATGAAATATGAGTTTTAGTTGGTCACCTTATGATTTTGATACATTTCACTACTATTAAAATAAGAATTATTGTTCAATATACACATTGATATATACAAAAAGGTTGATCTAAGGAAGGATGGACTGCCACTTACCATTATATTGTATTGGGATTCTAGGTTTACATCAATGTTTTATATAATACTTCAATAAGAATTGAATAAGGAGTTCAGATTTAGCAACATATATCCTCCTTAAACTAATTTTTTATCCCAATGAACCATTCAAACCGCTGAGGATATTCTAAGAATACATTCATTGGATTTCAAAGGTAGATGTGATTAACACATTCCTAAACTAGCTTTCTCATATAACAACTTTTTCTATTATATCATTAAAATTGAACCCTATAAAGTTTTTTATGGGAAGAGGAATAGGAATACAAAATATTATGATGATGTAATAGAGTATAAAATGTTGGGATTAGATCATTATAAAGTGATGTTGTAGAATATTCAATAGATTTGGTGATATAATAAAACCTCAAAATTTTATGGAAGAGTTTCACTGATAATAATTGGCGAGATTTGTTATTTGATGTTGGAGACAAGGTATTTCATTAAATGTCACCATGTATGAGGGTTATGAGATATTAAAATAAGGGAAATGTTATCCCAAGAAACATTAACCAGTTCAAAATCCTTGATCTTGTGGCCAAGATAGTTTTCCACTGTGATCTTCCACCAAACATCTCCCAAGTATTTGATATGTTCATCGTATTTGTTGAGGAAGTATATACCCAATCCAGCACATGTATTAAACTAGAAATATTTACAGCTTGAACATGATATCCCTTATGAGGAATAATCACTGGAAAGCATTGATTATATAAATAAGGTGATATGAAATAAGAACACTCACATAGTTAAAATTTTATAGAGATATCATCATTTTGAAGATGAAATGTTGGAGCATTGATATGTAATTAGATAGAAGAACCCTCGTTAGTTTTTACCAGTGTAATTATGTTTTAATGGGTAATTTATATTACGAGGGAATAATGTAAAATTTCATGATTTTAATATTTATTTCCTTTTAATTATATATGATTCATATAATTTTTGAAAAATTTTAAATAAAACTGTATGAAAATTGTTTATTTTATTATGATATTATATTACAATAGAAAATGAAATTTATTACTGGATAACTAAATGAATCATTGTTAGTGAAATTACTAAAATAATTAAACCAAAAGTAAATAAAAATATCACAAGGTTGAAATATTCTTCATCATGATTTTCCATGAATATTATACCACTATTGATGTCAATTTAAATAATACAACCTGATTAAAATATGATAAACATGGTGAATGGAATTAGAGAATAAGATGATTGATTTTAGAGATTTATATAATGATATATACTTGAATGTAATATGGCCATTCTATATTGAGTCATTAGGTATATGGTAATTTTGTATATATTAATTTGAAATTTTGTTATAGAATATAATCTTGTCTAATATTTACATTGATGTTTTTTAATTTTTATTAATAAATTAAAATATATATAATTCCAGAAAAATATCTTCCTTGTTCATATTAATTTGTGTATTTTCTATAATGAATATTATCCTCATATCTATATTGTTTAAATTATCTTATTAATGTCATTATATATACATCTATGATTACATAATGTTATTTTCAATTGAATTTTAGAATATTTAAATGTATTTAAGGTAATATATCATTAATGTTATCTATATGATTATATTTTACCATTTTCTTGATTGATTTTCATTACAAGGATTACTCTGTTTGTTTTCATGGTTTCACAATGTAATTTATAATCTGACTATTTTATAAACAATATCCATTAATTAAAATAAATGTTTTTATATATGTAAATTTTATTTCATCATATTTCTCAAACTAATTTTCCAATAATATTATAATATGTTTTTTCATCAATTTCAATATCCTTTAACATATATTGTACTTCACTAGGTATGTTATCCAATGATATCATCCTCATTCTTTCCTTAAATGGAATAATACCATATCATGTGAAATATTTCATGAAATCTATTTCTTTCACATTTTCTAATAATGCTATAATGTAATTATGAATGTTCTCAAGTACATGTCCCACAAAAATTTATTATTTATCATTATATTATTAGTGATAACATAATTATATTTATCTATAATGTATTGGGTAATGCTTCATATATAATGAGATGACATGTAATGGACTGGGGATTGAATATAATCTATTATGGGACTTGGTCCACTATGTCTTGATAGAATTGTTATTATGGATTGAGATAAGAAATGATTTTCTCTAAGTATGTTTTGGTAATATTATTATGTAATATTATTATATAATGCAACATACATATGTTATGTTTTCATGGATCATGATTATTAACTCCAGTTTCCACATTTCATAAACAAATATCTTATATTATTCTAAAATCCTTATTGTATGACATGTGATTTAAGATGTATGTTTTAATGTTCATGATTCAATTATATCATGTATGCGAACCTTTATTACAACCTAATACATATATTCTCATCTTATGATCACTTATGATCTATGATTATTATCCCTTTTGTTTTTCCTTACTGATATTTTGAGCTATCCCTCTCTTATATTTCTATTTCATAGGTTATAAAGAAGGTTACTATGTGTGACATGTATATAATGGTGTATTGTGTGACGAATAAATTGAATATTTTTGTGAAATAAGTTTTTATGTATTTAACATTAGAAAATACTAAACCTATAGGTACAAGGGTGAGTTACATTGTGATATGTAATCAATATTCATGTAAAATGATATAATATATATGTATTTTTACGTTGGGTCATCTCAAGGTTGTTATATAAGTTATACAAAAATACGATTAATAGATGTTCCAAAAGTTGAATATTGGATTCAATGTTGTTGAAGGAGTGAATTATATTTATTTCTGGTAAATAAGATATTTGAGTGGACATTGATGTGCTTTATAGGAAGATATAAAGAGTTGTATAAGTTCTATTTTTGGACAAAACTCACACAATGGAATCTTATGTCACTCTGAGTGTATGTTATGTTAGATAAAACTTGTTTTATAGGATGGTATTATGGGGAGTGATTCATGCATGTGATGGAAAACCCATTACAGTTATGCCTTAGGATATTTTTATGATATTCAGTTTTGAATTATGTTGATGATGGATTCATGTCATGGTTGATCTTGCATATGGTAATACGGTATAGTCTCTGAATATGTAAGAGTATTTTTAGAGAAAATAACTTCACAAGAAGGTTTTCCATGTCGTGAAAGGTCATAGGTGTATTTCAATGTTTTTATCAGTTGAGATGTGTTTAGTCCATGGAGGACAATCACACCATTTATAATTAATATGAAAGATTTAATATTCTTAGATTAAATGTGATCACATCTTTTTTAGGAGAGTCACATCATAGTGTACTAATCAATAGATAATTCTTAAGTTTCCCCCATGATGTGTTTTTCAGGTGGGTTCTATGGAATTTGGAGATTAATAATTACATTTAACGATGAAGAGAATCCATCCATGTAGGTACCTTTATTCTATCTCATGATTTTGGATGCGAATGAAAATCGTTCATTGAAGGTAATGGCCACATTGCGAAGAATTAATGTGAGAATATTATCATATTCAAATGTCCTATATTTTATTAAAGAAATATGTGAATTTAATGTAGGAATTTCACTTAAATTATAAGTCGTATTTTAGATATATTTTCATATCATATTTTTGGGGATCCAAATATATTTAATAAGGGATACTTGTTGAATCTCTTATGGTATAGAGAGAGGGAAATTATAGAAGCGGGAATTATAGATTTATCTTTTTTAAAAATGATAGATCCCAATATTGTATGAATTTAGATAGAAAGGGAACATTATTGACCCATAAACATAATGATATAGGCATTCCTAAATCTGTGAGAGAGACTATGGAAAGAATTTAGTAACTATGTGAATATATTTATAAAGAATAAGGTAGAGATTCCATGATGACTCAAGGAAAGATAATTTTCCATTCATTTTTATGTTCACAACTAGTTTTTGAAGGTGAATTAAGAGGAGATCATGAAATACCTATCTAAATATAGGGTATCAAAATAAAAATACTGAGGATATTTTGTATTTTCATATTTTTCATATGTATTTTCATTCCTGAATTAGTCACAAAAATTATAGGAGTGAAGGGTGTGAATCCCAACATGTAGTGATTCACCCATAAATCTATTAAGGTGGAGACCATAGAATTGGAGTTCCCTAGCCTAAACACACCACAAAGTATTTAATTTAGTGGGATATATTATATCTATACATTTTCATTATATGCTTCATGGATTAGTCTATTTTGGGTGTACCATGTAAAATACTTATACTCGATGTGAAATCTTTTTTTATTCTACAGGATAAAAGCTTGTTAGTCTGTGTTAAGTAATCATTGAACTAACTAATTTAGTGTTGACGAAAATATAAATATCAATATTATCATCAATGATAACAAAACAATATTGTGTGGTCCTACTATCCATTAGATCATGATTAATTAGGTTGTTTAGAAATTTAGGAATAAGTGACTATGTTCTAATGAATTTTATACCCCACCCCCTCTTAGAGTATCTATCACTAAAGATCATTGTAGGACTAATAAGTGGTATCAGGGCATAATTTAATTTTATTGGATTTATTTTTTTCATAATTTTATCTGATTAGGTTTTTTAGTTATGTTATTCTCTTCCCCTAAAATCAAATAGTTATATGAATCCAACAATAAAGCCTCACCGTTTCTGTGATACTAACTTTTATGTAGGGAAAAAGAGTGTTTTCTTGCTGGAGTATGGTAAATGGATTTTAGATTATTATGAATGTGATATAGATCAATGAAGTCTCTCTAAATAATTTTACGACAAGGAGAAAAATTAAAATTTTAATATAGGGATATCTAATTTGGTATTAATGAAATACATTCATTATGCTAGTGCTTTTAATATTTTTGTTCTGATAGAAAAGATATATAGAAAAAATACGGAAGTAGAGAAGATTGTAGAGCCTTCCTCAATAAGGGAATGTAAATAAATTTATGATGATAAATTAGTTATGATATCAGGAATGGTTTACATTATGTTAATAGATATAAAATATGAATTGGTAGAAGGCTCCCAAAAAGAAAAACACACCAACTAATTTTTGTGAAGTTAAGATCAGTGGTAATTAAATTTCTAGAACTATATTGAATGATTCATTCCAATATAAAAAATTATATTTCCTAGGAAAAATGAAAGGAATGATGATTTAGTAGAATGAGTTTAAATGATATCTAGTTTTTAGTCTGAGTAATGTTTATGAAACAACCAAGATGATATACAATTCTTTTATGAGATGGTTGATGAACGCGAGATCAGAAAAAAAGTAAATTATTCTTTCAATGAAGATTGGGTTTTTGATAACAATACGATGAGGAGGTAATAGGTTTCCTTTAATGGATGCATCAGGATAATATGTGAAAAATGATTGTTTAAATTGGTCTACAAGAAAAAATTTACCACAAAATTAAAAAACAAACATCTATAGGTAATGTGTTTAAATAAAGTATTATCCTTATCAAAACACAACATGAAAAGAGGATAAAGTCATTAAAAAAATAAAAACTAGTGTTGAAGGATATGTATTCCCAATTGAAGGAAAAATATGATAATATTAAGGATATTTAATAAAATATCAAACCCTCAAAGGTAACAATGATTTTGTAGAATCCCCCTCTAGGATCCCTAAAAAGTGGAGTCCACAATAGTGTAAATATGAAGTTAGTGAGTAAGAGGAAGCTTAATTATAAAAATGGAATTGATAGCTCTTAGAGTAAAGAATCTATAAGTGTATATTATTGAAGAAAATTTATAATATAATGGATGATTTTTTATAATACATATTTCTCATAGATAGAAGAAAATATGTTGCAATAACATCTCAATCAAAATAGGATTACATGAGGTAAAATTTTTCTCCAAGAAATCATTATTTTCTCTAACTATTGGTTCATGAATATAAATTATATCATGAGAGTAATTGAAGGTTTAATTGGTATTCCTCTATTCCAATAACAAACATGAAAAAGGTTTTTAACAACAAAATATATATTGTATTGGATGTTTTTTTCCATATTTGAGAAAATAAGTAATGGAGCTATAAAAATGGTTCCCTAAAATCCAATAACAGTTAATTCATAGAATCCAATGTATATTAAAATTAATTTAGAAGGAAAATAAATATGTTTCTCTAGAAATAATAATATTTAATGATTATTATAATGAAAAATCTCCCAATGATGAAAATGGTCGAGGTGACTCTCATGGATTTCACAGAGGGTATGCCTGAAGAAAAATAGGTGTTATCAAAGATACCAGAGTAAGTAAACAGATTAATGTTGGTGGTATAGCCCTATTATGGTGGAGGAATCATATTAAATGAATCAACATTAAGTTAGTAAGGGATGAAATAATAAATAGTTGTATTAGACTCACAAATGTGGTAGAGACCAAGAAGAAAAATGAAAAGCCCACTGAAAACATTTCAAATGGAGTTTTTAAAAGTCATGTCACTACGTGGAGTATTACTAAAAAGTAATGGAATCATGTAAGAAGAAAAGTGTTAGTTCAGAATGACTATCCACATTCCTCAACATAAGGAATTTTGGTTTACCCCTCTCCCTATGTATTCCAATTTTATAAACATTATTGAAGTATTGTGGGTTTTTGGGGAGATCCTTTCATTGGAGATTTTACATCAAATGATGAAAATGATATTTTCAAATTCTTGATAGAACTAAAAAAGATATCGAGCATTGAAACTAATATCTTACTGAATATGGTAACGTAGGAACATAAGTAAATAAGGAATAATCAGAGAAATTATAATTTGTATCAAAAAATTTATCAAGTTCCAATATAGGCCATATTTTCATTATCAGTTATTATCCATTTGAATTGGATATTTATGATTGAATATGGTACATTTATGTATGAGAAGAAAAAAAATAGTTTTCTTGATTTATTTATTTTTTTAAGGAATGTTATATCAATTGATTCTTATCGGGATATCAAAGGCTTCTAGAGAAAGAATACTTTCATGTTGAAGATAAATTTTCTATTCAATGACGAGGCTGATAAATTCATGTTACATTTTATATTGAATATTTTTATGTCGGAATAACTAATGTGCATGTAAATATTCCTGATGGATGAGAGAATAAATATTTTTTTAATGAATGGTATAAAATTGTTGTCTAATATTCATTTTTAAATAATAAATATTCCATGAATCAAAAAATTTGTTATGAAAGTTTTGTTATATAATGGTTTTGTGAATGAATTATTGAGATCATAGGTGGATTTCCTTTGTAGAAGCATAATATTGTGACTTCTTGAAACTTAATGAACTATGTCTGTAAAATGTAGGAAGGTAATGTTATGGGATTAATCTCTTTTTTCTAACATCATGTTATGAATAACTAAGATTATTAGTTTGTTGTTGGATCATTAATTTGTGGGGGATCAATAAATTAAAATTTTCCAAATTCATAAATATATGAAGAGGTTTCTATATCATTAATATTAAATCTCAAATTATTATTATCAATTGAATAAAGATATATGAATTGATGGAGTCTTGATGTGTTGTGAACAAGGGATATTCTAGTGTGTCAAAGTTTTATTCGAAGAATATATTGAAAAACTAGGAGAAGATTAATTTAGGATACCCCTATTATCATAAAAAATATTTGTGTATGTTTCCATGTAAACTATGGTAATGAACATTTTTTTATAAAATATGGAATAATAATCTAGTGGTATCAATTGGTTATTTGATTATTTTGAAAAGTTCTATCTGAACAGGTACTATTAAAGATACCAAGTTGTTTCATTTCTGTATTTTATAATTCTCACATGTAAAATCAATTATTACCCCCAATAAATATATAAGTGTTTTGAAATGATTGTAGTTTTTTATTTGACATCTAAAATATATGTTATACTGATATTGATGAATACTGGATAACCCTTGTCTCACAAGGAAATGATTTTCAAAAGGATTATTCATATATTTTATTATGAGTATATTTCCATTTGTATGTGATGCTAAATAGGTAGTGATGAGAATCATGAATCCATGAATCTTCTCATCCTAGAAAGGTGTAGTAGGACACACCATGATGAAATGAAAGAGATTTTGATTCCTGATAGTGTTTCCAACATATCTAAAGGGGTTGATTATTAGAATCTTATAATGTTTTATAGTTTTTGTTTTAATTTTATTCAATAAATTATGATTTTTTTTGTGATAGATAAATATTTTGTCAATGAATCTTGGTTATTTGTATTGGATTTATTGTAAACTCGATTAATCTAAATGTGTGGGATTGTGTTTGAGGTTTTTTGTTAATGTGGTTATTCCAAAAGATGGTCTTAATGTCCAAATGTTATTTATTATGTAATTAATTAGTTGGTATGTAATTATAAATCTAGTATTGGATAAATATATATGTTCTAGAATTATATTTTTGTTCTAGAATATGTTTTGGATGTGGAGTTATCACAAAATGTTTCCCTGAAGAGGATCAATAGATGTTCTATAAGTAGAATAACATAAGAAATTTTTTTGAAAAGTTGGATTACATTTATACTTGATAAATATGGTTTTAGATCATCCATGCTGTGTTATGGAGGAATTTATAAGAATATGTAGTGTTTTGGCATATATAATATGATTCATTCCATGACATCTTTGGTGACGTCATGAGAAAAATGTGTTAAAAAATTTCTTTTCATATTGGTATCATGATTTGTGATTCATGATATAATGGAAACACTTTAGAGTTTGGATGTTTGTTCTTTTCAAGATGACTAGGTGATATTTTAATTGTTGATGGAATCATTCCAGGTTGATTTTTCTTCTAGGGAATACGGTAAATTCACTAAGTATGAAAGTTTATTTCTAGATGAAATGGCACCATAGGAATTTTAGACATGTTGTGAAGGGGATTAAGTGGGTTTTGGTGTTTATGGTGAATGATAGGTGTTCATGATGTTATGTAGGGTCATTCCACAAAGACATGGTATGCAGAAGTAAATATTTTTTAGTCCAAGTGAACAGGTTATGGTGAAGAGTTTCATGTCATGGTGCACTAGATGAAAGAAAATTTCCATTTTGTTTCCATGATGAGTTGTTTGGGAGAGATCCATGAAATTAATAGATTGTTAATCTTGGTACATGATGAAGAGAATAATTTCATAGTAGAACTTTTGTTTGAGGTCATGATTTCATAAGATAATGTAAATCACACCTTAATGTTAATGGTCACTCTATGATGAAGTCAAGCTAATAGACTATAAATTTCAAATATTAGGAAATAAATGGAAGAAATTAAATTTAATTTTAAAAAAAATTGGATTGATTTTTCTATTATATTTTATTTGAATCAAATAAATTTTGTGAGGGAAACATGGAGAATATCTCTAGATATAGAGTGATGTAATTTCAGGTTGAGGGAGTTTTAGAGATATCATTATTAATAAATTATTGAGTCTAGTATTATGAAAAGTTATATGGACATGGAAAATTATAAATACATCTAATATCATGAGTTAGGTACTCTAGAAGAGAAATATAATATTAACATAAGTTTGGAACACCTTTAAGATCTGTCCAGAGAAGAACATGATATTCCATAACAACTCATGGAATGTTGATGTTGTGTTCATGGTTATATTATTAGATAGTATATAAAGTTAAGGTAAGTGGATTTTAAGGAGAACCTCTCTATGTATAATTCTTTAAAAATAGTAGTGGTGTGACTATTTAGGATTAGACTATATTTTTTCCATCATGAATCATTGGGAAAAAAGGAATGGAGTGGTGGGAGTGACTCTCAGGAGAAAATGTGCTATCCTAGAATCTTTTAAAATTAGTGAACCTATTATTTTAGTGGAATACCCCAAACTCAAAACCAAACTATTAGTTTAGTGGATTTTATAACATAAATATATTATCATTGATTTCTTTTTGGATTATCCCATTTTCGGTAAACTAAGTAACATTCTTATTTCTTGTGTGAAGGATATTTTTATATTCTAGATGATATAAATTGGTATTTTTGGATTATTAAAAAATAGATAAGAACATTTAAAAAATATTTTAGAGAGATAAATCATATCATAATTGGAAAATGAACTAAATTTTTACATTATAACCATGATATTATGATTTTTCTGGGTGATTAGAGTATAAGGGAAAAGTGATTAAGTTGGAACCAATTCCATACACTGATTTACCCACCCCACCCCGTAGGGTATTTATCATTAAATAAAATAGTTTAATTAATAATCTAAGATGTTTTAGATAAGGTTTCCTTTAACTCTATATTTTATATGATTTCCCCTCTTTATCATGGCTAATAAATGACTATTTCCTTATATACATAGTCACTTGTACTTCATCTTTCTAGTAATATCAACAGATAAAATTATTAATATGAAAAGTATTATCCACATTGGTAACCATATTATTTATCATTTATAAAACTACATTATATTGTACTATCCCTATTGTATGAACCTCATGAGTTTTTTCATCATTATCTTTGTTTTTATTCACCTCTATTCGGGTATAGTCAGTTCTATTTTCTATCCATAAGATCTTCATTGTTCTTCCCATTTCATTATCCACACATACATGGAACCATTGGATGAATGAATACACTTTTTTTTAAATCACATAATCATATAACGTTAAATTATGTTTAAGTCATAAATTTAAATGAGAAAATATTTTTTTCCTCGAGTTCTAGCATGATTGATTTGACCACATAAATAATTGCGAACCAAATCCAGTAGACATGATACTCAATTATTTTTTCAATTATTGGGGTTTCTCACCAACATTATCCTTAATCATTCAAAAAATATAATTTAATTATTCATATTTAGGAAGGGAATATCTACTGCAGTCATTCCACTTTGAAAATTTTTCCATACATTATTGATGAATTTAGTTTCAACACTTTCCAGAGGATCATCTTTAGAATCACCTTCCACATTACTTTTCAGTATTGTTCTATGAATTTTCATTATACTTTCATTTTAATAATTGATATTACTTATAGGTAAGAACTTATTTATTAATTTCCGAGAAACTTCAACCTCACTATCCTCTCTAAAAATCTACTGATACACCATGTAGTAATGTGACCAATAGTTTTTTAAAAGAAAAAATTTGAATGTACCTTATATTGAAATATTCCTTTAACTCTATTAAACATCATAGTGACAATGGATAAAAAATCATCAATAACATTTTATTTTCCATTTAAAGCCTCAAAAATATCAAGCTTCTCTATGGAATTAAATTCCATTTCCATATATGAATGTTATGAGTAAATTTCCTTCTTCACTGGTATTTCAGATGTGACCAACATGATACATAAATAATTAAGAGATGATTTTCCAAGATTTACATCTTCAACTGATGAAAAATTTGGATTGTAAATTTTTTCTTTCTTAATAATATCATCTTTAAAATTTCAATATAATTTATTAAATCCCCAAGTCTAGGGATAACTTCATTAACATCAAATATAATAATGAAGAATCTATTAATAATTTCACTTGATTTCATCTATATAAAAATAATTTATTATGAACCCATAGACTCGCCCATTTCACATAGTCATTAAATTCATAGATGTTGTTTTGTTTGTACAAAATTTATTTTTTTAGTGGGATTCTCATATCCATCAGTTATATTTGATTTGGTAACACTCTAGACAACTCATTTTGGAAGTTAAAATTATCATTGAATAACTCATGGTCTACTTCTATCATTGAAAATTTTGTAGCATCACTAACTTGTATTACATGAACTTACACTAAGAAGACATCAAGATTTGTATATTACATTCTTGACTACATTCATTTATATGAAGAATTAAAATTATAGCCATAAAAAAATATCTTATCATTCATATAATTATCTATAATTATAAATATCCCTTGAATTAACCACCAAGAATTAACTACTTTCTTTGATACAATATGTTGTAAACTATGGTAAAAATACACATCCTAATAGGGGTTGATTATTTGTTTCTTAAATTTAATCATGATTAATGAGTGATTGGATATTTTACTTTTGATTATAATGATACATTAAATATTTTTCAATGATCATTAAATTACACAAATGAACGCAGAAATGTAAAGAGATCGAACACTAAGATATCATTTGGTTAATTTTACTAGGATATATCAAAGAATGATATATAAATGATGTATTATTTTTCTTAATAATTATTACTCTACTACTATGGTATTATTATATTTTGAAAAATATGATTTTCCATTCAGGTTCCATAACTCCTTCCTTCATTTCATTTATTTCATTCCAAGAAGATTAAATGACATTATTGTTTTCATACCCTGTTTGAAATTAGAAGAATAATAGTAAATTAGATAATGAAAATATAAAATTTTGATCTCAATGATCATGATATGTATGTTTATAAAAGTCCTCTTCTAATCCCAATCATTAATGACGTATTATCCCTCCCAAACTCACTCTTTATATTTCAATAGTTTCAATAATGTCCAAAATTTATCTCCTCTATTCTATTTATTCTAATTTTATATAGGATATTTTTTTTATACACATCCAATATACTTTTATATATACCAAATGAAATTTATTTTAAAAATTCGAATTAAAATTACTAACAACCTATCATTTCCTATATTTTAAATTTCTTCATTGGATAATCTATGGGTAAACCATCACTATTGAATTCCATTTAATAAGTTAGTCATCACCCCAAAAATGACTTATATATTTTATTAGTTCCAAGTCATCAATAGCAATTTTATTTTGAATTTCTTCAATAATCAGAGAATGAAAACATTCATTTTTTGTGAATTGTCAGCTTTTAAATCCATTTCCAAAAACATCCAAATGATTTGTGGAATGATGATTCCCTTAAAAAATTATATTTATTTTGTTTCCAAACATGAATATGAACAATATCTATAACTTTACCATTGAAGTGTAACATGTGGTTTCACAAAGAAAGGTTTTATTTCTCCAGAACATAGGACATTATATTTTTTTCATAGTATGATCATTATGGAGTAGTCTCTCCTATCATGGAACTATAATTTTTTTGTTGTGTGATGTAAAGTCACTCTATTACATATCATAACATTTATTCAGGAATGAAATGTATCTTTATGGATATGGATTGAATTCCTATTTTTATTTCATTTATTAATCATATGTTTTGTTTATTTCTATACAATATCAAATCATTGTCGAAAAAAATTTAACCTCAATCAAGTTTATTATTGTGTCTAAAATCATTTGTGTATAAATTTCACATAAAAATCATTGAAAAGTCTTGGAATACTCTAAATTATTTGATAAATTAATACGAAGACTCTTCATAAATTATTTTTTAATCTTTTGTAACCATTTTATCTATTGATTTACTCATAAGTGAAACTATTTACCATTACTGGTCTGTTTAACTCAAATTTCCATCATTACATAACAAAAATATCTATACCACGATGAAATTATCTTCATCAAAAAATTTCTCCATATTCCACAACTCTAATATGAAAACTCCAATTCATTTATATTTAAAAAAATTATTGATAAAAAATCCAAAGTTTCACCCTCATGTTAGAAAAAACAAAAATATCCTCCCCAAAGTAAATAAAGAATCAAAAAACCATGAAGGTCCTCCCCATGGTACCTAATGAAATGGTCCTCCCTGAAACAGACTATAAAACAATCTTGGAGGCAATACCCATGAAAATAAAGAATATAATAACAATAGAGGTACACCTCATGGTGCCCACTAAAGAGGTCCTCCCTAATACGAATCCTCATATCACTATAGAGTACCTCCTTTTGGGACTGATAAATCTAATAACCATGGGATTCCTCCTTAATGTATCCAATGTGAAGCAACATCCAATTGAAAAAACATATGAATACGTAGGGTCTCTCTCCATATAATTATATAATATAATGATAATAGTGGTCCTCCCAAAGGTTACCTCTTCAGAGGTCCTCCTTCTGACAAAGGATCAATCACAATTTATGTTCTCCCCAATTGAAATGAAAAATCCAAAAACTATAGAGGTCCTACCCATTGAACACTATAAGGATTTTTTCACTTTTATGATATAAAATATCACCATGTTTGTCTTAGACATACTATAATTGATCGAAAATATATTCATCCAGATGATCCCATGAAATATAAGCTATATTTATTATACAATCCTTCATCAACTAGTAATGAATTATTTGAATAAATTAGATAAATAATATAAAATCATCATAAATCTCTCCACTAGTTCATTTAATCTTGGGAAAATGTTAAAACCCCAAAAATGAAATTTCCTTACATGAAAGGTAATTAGAAAATTATACTTCAAGTAAATGAAACATGGTGAGTGATCTGATAAATATGAGGTAGATTTGAATAATATATGAGAGCAACTAGATTATGGTAAGATACTAGTTATTTATTATCCCATATACATATCCCAGTATGATTTGACTTGGTTTATTGGGTAAAATTAAATACCATATATCTGATACAAATTTTTGGGGACATTAAATTTTTTAGATATTAGTGATTTTCATATACTGGGTCTATTGAACATCATGAGTCCCTTGATTATCAATGTTACTAGGTTCACCTTATTATCCTTACAGTAGCATGGAACCCTAAGTGTGTAAAATAATATGAGTGACATTAATTATCATACATTAACATCCTTAAGGTAGTTCAAAAAATTATTTTGGAAGCTCCCCCATGTTTGTATTAGAAGATATATAGAGTTCACTATAATTTATTTTACCCCCTCATCCATCAATATGAGAACCCTGAGAGATAAAATATGGAACCGTTTCTAGACTGATAGCACAAGAGTGTATATAATTATCTCACCAAAAATCATTCCCCAAATCCAATTTATTTTAATACAATTTGGTTCATTCAATGACATTATATTGTGTATAGAGAATTAGTGAGACATACCTGATGGTATTAAGCAATAGATAAGCTCATTCATGACAATACTAAGAAGAAAAAAGAAGAATAAAACAATGGAATGGATACACCTTTTTTAGTGATAACCCATCAATTATTATATTAAAAAGAAAAAACACAATAAATAATCTTTTAAATATGATCCCGAAAAGTTAGAAAAGCACTATTTGTTTCCACAATTACATAAGAACAACATGAAGTTATATGGTTGGGGTAATTTTTAACCTTACCATATTACCCTATAAATTTTATTAATTGTAGATTTTTATCAATTTCCCTTATATAACATTAATTAAATTTTGTATTCATAAGGAATGAGGAATGTTTTTAGATAACTATAGATCCATATATTCTTATTAGTATGTGTTTGATAGTATTTAGCAGAAATTCCATCAGAATTACATGTCACGAATAATATCTTACTTCACCATAATCTGAGTATCATAATAAAAAATCAATGTTATGAAATGGAGTTAAATATGTTTGTTCCTCCATGATGTCAGTAGTGAAGGTTTTTTATCACGAGGCCCATGACAGTTACAACAATGACAGGGAAGACACTTATTATACACATATAACTTCTTGTGAGATTCACATGAATAATAATCACCATAAATAGTTCTAATTATTAATTGTATCATATTGTAAATAATGATCCAAATGAGGTGCATTAATTTTTAGATAATTACACTCAAATTGAGATACATTAAAAATTAATATACAACTAATTTAAAAAGAAAGCATTGGTTCCCCACATGATCGATTATTACAAGCATGAATTACTAAATCATTTTTCCACCATCCAACAAAATCAATTGACTATATTAAAACCAATTAATAAATAATCATGTTGAGGTTTGTAATAAGAAATTATAAAATGATTAGATAAGAGTTTCATATAAGAAATATTCCTAAAAAATATTATTACCAATATGTATCCATAACTCTATCATCTAATCCCCTTATAAGTAAGAGATCACTGATCCAATAAAATCATAATAATGTCATCTAACTAGTTGGGGTCTACATCCTCCTATTTAGATAATAAAAAATCTAATAGATTTCATATAGTTTTCCATATTACATCACCATTAATCTTAATAAAATGAGATTCATAAAAAATATACAGTATTATAATTAATGTAATTAAAAATAGTGACACTTAATGCCATTAATACCCTAATATATTTCGTTAAAGCACCACATGTACCTGCATCTCTAGATAAGAAACTATACCCTATGTTGGTGGACATGACCCATCTACTTCCAAACATTGAGAATCAAAATTTTCATCATTCAATAGAATCCGATACCCGATGAAATATATCACTTTTTTTATTCATGGTGTGTTATAATGTTGGGATCCCCAAAATAATATGAGGAAACCAATCTTAAATGTTTTTGGAAAATATTGGTAGGGTTTTCATTTTTATTGTATATAAACGTAAAATCTAGATCTATCACTAGTTGAGTGTGTTTAATGTTAAATTGTTTTTCCAATTTAGTTTTCTATTTATGAGAACAAGAATTTTGGGCCTATTACATTGTATGAAAATATGAAATGAATATATTTTCCAATTTCATTCATAGAGAGTGATATGATATATTATCATAAGATAAAAATTTATCAAAATTATCGATTAGATATCTATCCATAATAATTATAGGATTTTTTCTCTACCACATTGATCCTATATAAATAAACTTGTAGATTATAGGAATAAAGTGAAATAACACAACATCTAGAGGATATTATCTACCAAACTATAATAATGTCTTTCAAATCACTTATGTTGTAAATTATATGTTTAAAGAGGATAGAGGTGGTCACTATAACTCCCAAAATGGTAGTGGTATAGACTATATCTTGAATTCATTTATGTTGAATACATTCCCACCTTCTAGGACTTGATAGAAATAATTCACATACCTTGTTCTATGAACACAAGATGTGAACAAGGAAAAATCACTTTGTTTTTTAAGAGAAATAAAAATAAAATACACTAATGTAAATTGATCATGGTATAGTGAATTACATTTCTACTCTAGAAAGAAATGTTAATAATTCAGTCTGATGTTTAAAAGATTGATGAAGTAGGGTCTAATGATCACTTTAATTTTTTCTCTTATTTTTCTATGTTGGTTTACATATTTCAATATTGTTTTGTCTTCAAGGAAATTTTAAAAAAGATGGTTAATGAAGTACAAGTAGTATAGAAATACAAAAATTCAGATGTAACATTCGTGTTAGGTACATTCCAAGAATAAAAATGAGAATTTAATGACTTTATAAATGAAATGGATAACGAATTTCATTCCTCGATAGACTAGATACTAGTAAATAGTAAACATGAAATAATTTGTTCAAGGAATAATTAACGATTCATAGACCAAATTCTATTTAAAATCCCTATAAATAGTAGGATTAATATTTAGGGGTATTAAAACTGTCCAGATACTCATCTAATTCATTGCCCATAATAAATAGGATGGTCACCACCACACCAAATGAATCCCTCATATGATGAAGAGTATTAGTTTACCACTATCAAAGTCATTATTTTATGGATATGTGTGTTGATCAATAATAATTTTATAAATAATAATTTATAATAAATTCTTAATCTAATTTATAGTTTAGATGAAACCAAACACTAGGAAAGGACCATGGATAAGTAATAATTGCTTATTATATAATACATTCCACCAAAACAAGAATATGAATGATTTTATAAGAACAAATGGAGAACTATTTGTTTTTAGGACCCTCTAGTTCTCACTTGGATCCAATCAAGTTAGTGGATTTATTGAGTTTAACAAAATTAGATAGAGAACCTATAAACATAGTGGTATTTATTCATTAATCCTGAAAAATTAAATAATCAATCAAATAAACTATAGTGATGTTCCCTTTTAGTTCGTCTGATCCCTATATTACATAAAATTGTTTACAACAACATGAAAGATATTTCTAGCATTTAAATGATATATATTCTTTGTAAAGTAATATATCTATTGTTCTATCCATTATTTAAATCCTAAAAGATATCATCGAGTACTTGAAACTAAAGAAACCCATTAACAATTATTTTTCAAACCCTTATTATTTTGAGACAAAAATAGAAGACATGAAAACTATTTATAACCTAAAAAATTCCAATAAATTAAACAATTCCATAATTTTTATAGATGAAGATAGGAAAATACCCATACAAGTACATCACATACCTTTATATATATCTAGAAATCTAAATGGAATATATTTTTTAGGAACTATTTTCTATGGTTTAGAAATCGACCACTTTCTAGTTGGGACCCTCCACTTTTTGAGATAACATGGAAAAATATTTATGGCCATAAAATTTCATAGTTCATAGTAATCAAAATAGGGAACAAAAACCTATTTGAAATAAAAAATTAGAAGTCAAATTTGGGGATATTTGGTTTGACTCTGATTTTATAGTCAGGAAGTTTCGGAAATGAGATCGTTCGTCCCCTAAACATTTATCAAAACCCTGAGTTTATAGTGGTCCTCTAATACTTCATTTTTAGTTCTATATTAGGATTTTTATGGTTATATATACTTAGAAAATAACATTTTATATCATCACTAACTAAATTATTCATCCAATGGAAAAATAAGAGTGATTTTTGGACGTTTTCCCCCATTTTATTCTTTTGGAACTTGTTTCATAAATACGAGATATTATAATACTGAAGCGAATAAGCTATAGATGGAATTGTAAAAAATAGGTGATTTCCCAAAATAAAATATTGTCTTATCCTGCTAGTCCGTATATTAATATAAATAAGGTTTTTTTCTCCCAATACATCATATTAAAACAATAAAGCAATTATTATTAAATCACATTGTCATTATGGTTAAAGTGAAAGATCCCTGAAACACAATTTTCTCCTATAATGGATAATAAAACATGTTTTCATCAACCTTATCCAATGTAACCCCGCTTGGGACAGTAATAAAGAAAAAATCGACCCCTGAATCCCACTTCTAATAAACCCTGAGCTGGTGACTAGAACCAATTATTTAAAACTCATATATGGGTGAAATTACCTTCATATTTACAAGGAATAATGGAAAGAACCCCCAATAAACTCCACATAAAAAATCAATTCCATAATGTATTTAATGTAATATATAAAACATGGTCTCCAAAATAAATATTCATAATAAAACACCTTAGTTAATTACTCCATGAAACCACCTAACTCCAAAGATCACTATGAGCTTGTAATTTCCATATTCATCACAAATCCCCACTTATAGATATATAATAATATAATATATATTAATAGGATTGAGAATAAAAGTAAATTGAGTAGGATCCTTCCTAAATGATCTCATATAAATTTATAGGAATCCTAATAATATCTTACTGAATAAGAAATGAAAGAAACTTATTACCTAACCAGGTTAACGATTTCCCCATCATCACTAAGTATCACTCACCCAAATCCATATATAGATAAATTAATATAATATTTATAAATATAAGATTAGGTACCCCACATCCACATCTATATTGAAATTGTCACTGGTATTGAAAAATATCATATATCATGGTTATATTATACCTTCCTTATCCCTATATCCATATACCACATAATAATATCATATCAAAAAAACATATGAATAGTCACATACCACATTTCATATATACATCACTAAAAAACCATATATAACCTTATGGTAAATTACATAATAATAAAGCACACCAACGACGTTTCATCCACAACCCAAGTATACCACCACTATGCACCAAAATCAATGAAACTTGTAGGCCTTTATAGCTTGTACTACATCCGGAATAGAGTGAAAAGAAGATGGAGTAGTTAGTCATACATTTCACCTCATTCTTGAATATTGCAGATGTAACCAGAACCCAAAACCTCATATGGTTGTTGGTAATGTTACCCGAACTAGGTGGTGATGCGTAAGAAATAACAAAACTAAAATGGATATATAATAACATAGAATCCCATACTAAGGGTTTACTACCTAACATGAAGACATTATAACAACAACTATCACTACTAAAAATCTACATTTCTTCCACAACAAACCACAATACAACTAACCCTGACATCCCCACCAATTACCACCAAACATCATATCTAAGAATCTTCATCGCATTTCATTTTCCTTATATAATCACACTTTTATATGCATTCCGGACCTTCTTTATTAATATACTATATATTAATTATTTCCATATCACTCTCATTAACCACATATATATATATACAACATTAACATTAATTTCCAGCAAATAAAAATAATCGAAACAATTACAATTAATCATTATTATGTCAAATGACTTTTAACACTATCCAAAACATGTGTTATTATTATATGTTATTATTCCTCCATATTTTAGTCTACACTGAATTAATCATTTATATCATTTAATAATGTCAATTTCATTCTGTATGTGTACAACCCAACTCCACTAATTGATTCATTAATTTCAACACCATTCAATAATTTTTAGAAACATCTACTCAACCATAGGTTGACCTCTACACCAATAAATCAAAAAAATTATACCATAATAATATCCATAAATTAACCTTCACGAAATCCATAAAATCATCCACTATATATCACAAAATCCCTATCAGTCCCCCCATGACAAAAACCTATCATCACCTCGACACTACTATAGAAACCCTTTTTTAATAAATTTACTATAATCATAGAAATAATGAAAATGATTACATCAAAATACATCATGAAACTAATACACATAATAATAACTTACATCTTAATAAAAAACTATAAAAACTTTACCAAATATATGTTCCATGTTACAATATATTCTTTTATCAACAAAAATTCATAATATCCCCCACAACATTCTTATCAATCAAACTACACAAGGATGCATAGGAAATAAATAATATAGAAATTATATTAAATAAATGTGATTAATTTCTCCCATTTAATAACCTTAATCTATATAATTACCATTTATATATTAATTCCAAATCCTTTCTCATTGAAAATAAATTCATGGAAAATACACATTTAACACATTATAATAATGAAAAGAAACGTTGAATCCCCTACCTATATTGACGATTCAATAAAATATATATATCAATGAGAAGATATTGACCACCAAACTTAAGAAAGATATATAGAGAAACCCTAAAAAACTAATTATACATCAACCTTCATCAAGAAATTATCCAAGAACCATTGAAACTAAATTAAATCCCTTTTCATAGAATGATAAAAAGTAATCATATAGAAGAAATTCAAAATTATGGAATAGAATAGGGAGAAAAGAATGAATAAATGCACCATATATTTAAAGGGGTTGATCATGGGAGAAAGAACCATAAATAAACAAGGAAATAATCAATGAGAACTAAGGAAATTCCCATGGTCAATTAGGGTTAATGAAAGACCAAAAAGTTTGAACCTAGTGATGAGAGGGGATGAATTTATATTAAAATTCAAGAGACCATTCCATATCTTGGTGAGAGAATCACCATGAAAAAACAAGATTGATCAAAATATATTTGATATTTCAGGACATTAAAAATCTCATATCCCCCCAAATCTAATGGTTATTTCACTCGTTCATAAAATTATTTTGGCAGTCACTATGGAACATTGGTTTATCCATAGATGAGTTTTCCTGAGACCCCGAATCAATCCATAATCTACTCTAGATTATTCCCAACACCATTCTAATTTTTCACCTACCTCTATAACTCAACCGCCTTGTAAAATGATATTGGAAATGACCCTATTTCATAATGGACTTTAAAAAAACTACTTACACCCTCCACAATTCTTATAGAAATTCCATTCAGAACCACTAGGGGCCACACCTTATGAAATACTCACCCCTATGGTATAGAAGGTCACCATGTAATAAGATAAATAAAAATGGTAATGTCACACACAAAAACCAAAGAAAAATGTCCAACATTCTATTACCAACAACCATCCTGTATAAAATACCTCTCAAAATAGTCGTTTTGAAACATAAGAGCCAAAAAGTACCCACTTTACCCTAAATTATCTTCCACGAAGAACTCCAACACCTATAACACATCCAAACCATAGTGAAGTGGATAATGGGATGTCTAGTTATCTGTGTTAGTATGGAAGACCACATTTTTTATTCTATAACTATTCATTACATGGTATAAAATATAGGTTTTTCCAAGTTTAGATTTTTTGAAATAAGGTACATATTACAAAGAAACATAAAAAAACCTTCTAATATTTTTTTTTTAAATATGTCTTCACGAGTTCACCGTAGTTCTCTTTTAATGCATCTAATAATCTAGGGACATAAATTAATGTAAAGGGATCTATTTGAATCCCAGAATGTGAATAAACAATGGGGAAATATAACATGTGATCATGAGACATATCAACAAAAACATAAGTCATGATGAAAAGGCATTAGAAATAGTTATATCATAATAAAAAGAACCTAAATCCTAAAATGGAAACTTGGATACAACATTTAAATGAGGCATTCATAATCATATCACCAAGGTTTATAACCAACTTTCTGTAAATGAATATTACTAATGTTATTCACCGAGGTATCATAAAATATGTCATCTCTAGGGATGAATGTTTTTACTAGATGCATTGGAGTGCTACTATGGCACACACAAAATAGGTTGTAATATCATTTAATCTAGATATATTATAATAAATCATTTCATAAATTATCTATGGACAGTTAAAAACATGTTTATTAGCAAAATAAATACATAAAAATAGTTTAATGATATGACCATTACATCATTTCTATCCCATGAATGTAGATTTGAGTTTCATATATGAAAAAACCCAAATCAAATGTCATTTTAAAATCTAGTTAGGAATTTTTTTTGGGGAAATACTATTTATTAAGAATGGGAAAAATAGAAATCCCTTTTGGAATGGGTTAATGGAGAGCCCATTAAAAACCTATAGGGTAATGATAACCACTCATGTAAAATAGGGGAACTTGGGAAGTAAATTATACCGCATGACGATGATAAAATAAGGTTTTAGAGAATGGTAAAATGAGAGGGGCCAAAGATATCCCATTGATAAAATACTATTATTACAGTAATGGGATAATAGAATGTGGAAATAAAATATTTTTTTGGGAAAAATATAATACATACCATAAAAATGGAACGTGAATAGAAAAGAGGAGTGGAGAATTCCATTACCTTAAAGAGTTGATCCTAAAACATCAAGACGGAACATTGAGGATTAAAGACACTTTGGGGGGACTCCTTTGGAAGTAAAAACACTATAAAATCCTAGAGTATGTATTATGAGTGAAGGGTAGAGGTGAAATAGATGGTTATTTCCATAGAAAGGTGAAGATTCCATATTGTAAGTTTTTAAAAATCAAATCATCCTTTTTAGAATTCGAAAAGTAACATATAGTTTTGATAATTGAATAAAATATATTAAATTAGATAATATTAATAAAATAACATATTTTAGGTCATGAATTGTGTGTTGTTAATTATTACATTATTAGGACATAAATTTTATTTCATAAAATATAATGAAACCCTAAAAATTTATTTTTTACTAATCATTAACAAAATAATATATTTAAGAAAATTATCATAAATTTAACCTAGCATAGTTTTTATGTTCTAATTTCAAAAAATGATGAATATTTTTTAAATGAAAAAATTCAAATATGATAATTTTAACTTCCAAATATAAAAAAAATTATTTAAAAATTATAGTTTTAAGACACGGTCAAATTTCATACACTTATAAAAAGCTTGATAGCCCATTATAAAAATATTTTCATCATTTATATTTAAATAAATGTTTTCCTAAAGAAATTTTTGATAAAATAATTAATATTAAAAATACCATTTCTTATTATAAAAATGTTTAACTTTTCTAAAACCATAAAATTATTTTTTATTTGCATCCAAAAATATAATTATCAAATTCATCTCAATGAAACAAATATTTTATTAAGAAAATCACTCTTAAAAAGACTTTTATGGAAAAAAAATATATTTATAAAAAGGTTATTACACATTCTGTAACTAATTCTTGGGCATGTATCCCCTTATTACACCCACATATTCCTTAAGAGTAATGTGCGCAGTGTTGGAAATTTTGTGGGGTTCCTTGTCTAACATTGATCGAATGGTAAGTCCCACTAACATGAACTTATACCATTGATGATTTCATTAAGGCTTTACATGTTTAATATAGAAATGGTCTTGGTCAAGGGAGAACCCCAGTGATGATACCACCCTTCCATGTTTTGAAAAATTGCCTCAAATGGAAAGACTCTACGAGTTGAGGCCATTAATTAAACATAATTCTTACTATTAATTTAAAGTAATTATAGTGGTAAAATTATCAACCAAGGGTATAGTTTAGGATATTTATATTGTAAAAATTTTAATTTAAACAGTGTTTATATAATTTTGTAATCCCAATAGTCAAATTTCCCATTTTAGTTGTTCTATTTTTTATTTATTGTTTAGTTGTAATATTTTTCATTTTAATTAGTTTTAGAGTTGACTAATGTAAAGATAATTGTTAATAAGTTAAAATTTTGTAGGGTATTATTTTTTTGTACATGTATAATATTATATAATATATAACAACAACATATTGAGGAGAATAATTTAATTTCAAAAAATATGGGTTGTTATAATTTTCCCCCATTAAAAAATTTCATCTAAAAATTGACAAATAATTACCTCTGCTGATGGAAGGTGATGAGACTTCTACATCATTGTTTCCTCTAGTTCCCATTTTTCCTATTCAAACATATGGTTCTTCTATAATAGTTTTACAAGGTGGGTAGTCGTGTTGTGTAGAACCTTGAATTTACATTCCAAGATCTCCAATAGATAGTCTTCATATGAGAGGTCATGTTCCCATTGTACTACCTTTGAGAGCAGTACATGTTAGGGATCTAGTATGTACACCCACAAGAGTGATAAGTGGATTACATCATGAATTTTATCTAGATATATTGGACGTGATAACTAACATGCCACTGATCCTACAAGATCAAGGATTTCATAGGGGTCAATGTAGCTTGGGATTAGCTTCCCTTTCATTCAAAATCTCATTAAACTATCCCATGGTGATATTTGAAGTAAAACATGGTTTCTAAGATCAAAATACAATACCATTTTACAATTTCCACTATATCTCTTCTTACAACACTGATAAAACATTATATTTTGTTAGATGGCATGATCCTTTTTTTCATCTCTTGCACAGGATCAGTCCAATGAAATTTTTTCTCTGCGACTTCATCCCAAAAAGTAGTTATACTACCTTTATTTCCTTATTGAAATTCATATAGTTCCTTTTTAATTATTTACTAGAAGTTGATGTTGTATGAGTACAAATCAAATGGGATGACTTGATCCCTTCCTCCATAAATTTCCATTGAGAATTTATCAATATGTCCCAATTGTCTGATTAGTCCATTAATATTAGCCATCAGTTTGGGAGAGATAGGCCATACTAAAATTTATTTTATTGTTCAGTGCATATTGAAAACTTATCCAAAATTTATATTTGAACCTTGATCATGATCAGAAATGATAGGATGTGGAACCCCATGCAACCTCACTACTTATTTCAAGAAAATATTCTCATGTTAGTCAAGGGAGAAATATTTCT